>CM075672.1:193080000-193705000 GCA_037962975.1 Clitoria ternatea | reverse complement strand
AATTATAATGATTGATGATGGCGGTAGTAATTATATGTCATGGGTGAATTATGACGAATTGAGGCATGGAGCCAATGATATGTGAATGATGAATGCGATGGGCAAGTATCGTATTAATGCATGATTAGTGTGTGCGCTATGTGATTGATGTTTAATTGATAGATAAGATTAATTTAGCAAATCATGCATATAGTTGGTTTTATGAATGTAAGGAACTGGATAGGTGAATTAGAAATCCGGCGGGCTTCGGGACCCCCGAAATGCGTCAATAGGTTCCTTACGATATTTAAAAGATGTGTGTATTGGCCTTGGGCCAATTGGAACCCATTTAGGGTGTTTGGTGCAAGGGTTTTGAACATAGATGGTTTAAACTACAAACTGCGCATAACTTGTGTATACGTTGGAATTTTGGTGAACGGACAGTGCCAACAGTTCCAGAATGGGGAAACATGTGGTCTGTGAAGTTTTGTGGCAATCAGATCTAAAACGGGCCATTTGGGTAGGTTAGAAGTTGACCGGTTGGCCTAAAGTATGTAATAGCATCAGCTGCTATTACTGTCATGCCCACGCTACGCGTCAGCCTCACGCGTAGCGTGAGGTGCGCAGAGCAAGGCTGACGCTACGCGTGGGGCTGGCGTGCAGCGTCAGGCCCCTGTTTCAGGTCTTTAAATTATTTTCAACTTAAATGATTTTAAGGTCTATAAATTGATTATTTAATGTATATTTAGGTACTTTTATTAAAATACATATTTTAATTATGATGTAATTTAATAATTTATTTAAATGTGAAAAATTTATTATGAAAATTTTTAAAACGGGTAAAATTAAATATAAAATGACGAAGGACGTTACAGGTATAACCTTAAACCTGCTGATATTCTGGTGGTTTGTGACTTCCTTGATATGTTCCTAGAAGATATTCTGGAATTACCTTC
This sequence comes from Clitoria ternatea, assembly GCA_037962975.1. Classification (NCBI taxonomy): domain Eukaryota; kingdom Viridiplantae; phylum Streptophyta; class Magnoliopsida; order Fabales; family Fabaceae; genus Clitoria; species Clitoria ternatea. Next base: position 193,704,065 of record CM075672.1, on the reverse strand, counting down.
TAGCATGAAGATTGATTTTGTTATTAATTTAATTCCCAGGGAGGAACCAGTGTCCCGTGCACCGTATAGAATGTCTTCAGTGGAGTTAGCTAAATTAAAGAAACGGGTGAATGAGGTGTTAGAAAAAGGGTTCATCCGGCCGAGTGCTTCACCTTGGGGCGTACCGGTATTGCTTGTGAAGAAGAAGGACGGTAGTATATGGATGTGTATTGATTACCGTCAGCTGAATAAGTTAACCATCAAGAATAAATATCCCTTACCGTGGATTGTCGATTTGTTAGATCAGTTGTAGGGTGATGTGGTATTTTCTAAGATTGATTTGAGATCTGGGTATCATCAAATTAGGGTGAAATTGGAGAACATCCCAAAGACGACGTTCAAGACTCAGTATGGTTGTTTTGAATATGTGGTAATGCCTTTTAGAGTGACTAATGCTTTGGCTATCTTTATGGATTACATGAACAGGATCTTTCAGCCTTACTTGGATCAGTTTGTGGTTTTGTTCATTGAAGACATTTTGGTATATTCGGAATCCATTGAGGAACATGCACAACATCTTCAAATTGTTTTGCTGAAGAAACTGTATGCCAAATTATCGAAATGTGATTTCTGGGAAACAAGCATGTAATTTTTAGGGCACGTGATCTCTTGTGATGTAGTGTCTGTGGATCCATCTAAGATTGATGTGGTTATGGCATGAGAGAGACCTAAGTTCGTGACCGAGATTAGGAGCTTCCTTGGATTAGCAGGTTATTATCACCGTTTTATCAAGGGATTTTCTCATATTGCACTTCCGTTGACTCAGTTGATAAGGAATGAGACTCCTTTTGTATGGACAGAGAAGTGTGAATTAAGTTTCCAAACTTTGAAACGATGTTTGACTTTGGCGCTTGTACTCGCATTGCCAGATATGACAAAGGAATTTATGATATATTGTGATGCATCCAAGTTTGGTTTACGATGTGTGTTGATGCAGGATGACAGGGTAATTGCTTATGTGTCCAGGAAATTGAGGCCGCATGAGCAAAATTAACCTACTTATGATTTGGAATTGGCAGCTATGGTATTTACCTTAGAAATATGGCGTCATTACCTGTATGGATCTTGCTTTGTGGTGTTCAGTGACCACAAAAGTTTGAAATATCTGTTTGATCAGAAGGAATTAAATATGAGACAAAGAAGATGGGTGGAATATTTGAAAGATTATAATTTTGATCTGCGATACCACCCTGGCAAAGCAAATGTTATGGCAGATGCTTTAAGCAAGAAAGTCCTGCAGGCAGCTTTTCTTGATGGGAAAAGAGCAGGGGTTACTTGAAGATTTTCATGACATGAACATTGGGCTTGTTGTACAAGCCCCAAATCAGATGGTTATTAAGATGTTGAAGATCTCTAATGAATTTTTGGAATCTTTAGTAGCGGCTCGAGACGATGATGAGGAGTTGTTAGAGTTACTTGATGCCCAGGCTAGGGGCAAGAATATGGAATTGACTAGAGGTAATGATGGTATTTGGCGATTTAGAGACTGTGTTGTGGTGCCTACAGATAGTGATTTCAGGCGAATTGTATTGTCTGAGGCACACAAAAGTTCATTAAGTATTCATCCAGGTATTACCAAGATATACCATGATTTGAAGAAGGAATTCTAGTGGTCGGGAATGAAGAAAATGATTATTGAGTATATGAGATCTTATGTGGTATATCAGAAGTGTAAGGTTTAGCACCAGAGACCTCCTGGTTTACTCTAACCTTTAGAGATTCCAATTTGGAAGTGGGAGAGTATTATAATGAATTTCGTATCCGGGTTGCCTTGAACCTGTTCTGGGTGTAATGCCATTTGGGTGATTGTAGATAGACTGATGAAGAGTACGTATTTTCTGGCCATGTACATGAAGTGGTCATTGGACCGATTAGCTAGATTGTATATCACAGAGATTGTAAGATTACATGGTATACCTTCGAGTATCATTTCTGACCGTGATCCCCGATTCATTTCCAGATTCTAGGGGAGTTTGTAGCAGAAGTTGGGTACTGAGTTACGGTTGAGTTCAACTCATCATCCTCAAATGGATGGCCAGTCTGAGCAGATTATTCTAACACTGGAAGATATGCTCAGGGCTTGTGCATTAGAACAAGGTGGCTCATGGGAGCGGTATTTGCCATTAGTGGAATTTGCTTATAATAACAATTACCATAATAGTATTAGAATTACGCCGTATGAGGATTTATATGGTAGGAGGTGTCATACACCCTTATGTTGGAATGAGAATGGTTATGCGATTCATTTGGGGCCCGAATTGATCCAGGAAATGAATGACCAGATTGCCGCCTTGATTCGAGAGAAAATAAAGATTGCCCAAGATCGTCAGAAGAGTTACTATGACAATTATTATAGGCCACTTGAGTTTCACGTGGGAGATTGGGTATTTCTGAAGGTTTCACCTACTAAGGGTGTGGGTCGGGTGTTGAAGAGTCAGAAACTTAATCCAAGGTACATTGGGCCGTATCGGATTCTGGAGCGGATTGGAGAGGTGGCGTATCGCTTAAACCTTCCTTGATCTTTGACCAATATCCATAATGTATTTCACGTTTCATAATTAATGGCGTACATTCGCTGTGATTCGATGATTGTGCCTAAGGATTCCATTAAGTTGGAAGAGGATTTGATAGTGGAAGTGGCACCTATTTGCATTGAGGAGTATCAGACTAAGCGGTTAAGAAATAAGGAGGTATCCTTGGTAAAAGTGAAATGGCAAAATCTGAATGGAATAACATATTCTTGGGAATTGGAGTCTAATATGAGACGATTGTATCCCTATCTTTTCCAATGAGGTATGTTGATTTCGGGGATGAAATCCCTTTTTAGGGGGTGGATGTAACATCCCTGGTGTTTTAATAAGTGGAATAAACAAATAAATGCATTTCGATTTTAAATAATAAGAATTAAGGGATATGAAGTAAATTATTGGGTTTAAAAATGAATTTTAAAGGAAATGGCATCAGGAACCTGACGCGTAGCATGGCTATGGCGCGTAGCATCAAGTGATAATTAATGACCTGACGCGTAGCGTCAACGTCGTGACTTGTTTTAAAACGAGACATGCAAAACAGAATGTTAAAACACCTTTCTCCTTCTCTTTTTCCTTCCTCCATGCGATTTGTGACCAAGGCTAGTGGAAGCTTGTGATTTATTGCATTTTTGGGCCTTAGGAGCTAAGGTGAGCCATTGAGGATCATTGGTTTTGAAGTTCTTCTTCTCCTTCCCTTCTCCCTCTTCAAAACTAAGCCATTGAGGGCTTGGATAGGTTAACTAAGAGTGCTCACTTTCTGGCCATGAACATGAAGTGGTCGTTGGACCGGTTAGCCAGATTGTATATCATTGAGATTTTAAGGCTACATGGTGTGCCTTCGAGTATTATTTCTGATCGTGATCCCCGATTCACTTCTAGATTTTAGGGGAGTTTACAGCAGAAGCTGAGTACTGAGTTGAGGTTGAGCTTAGCTTATCATCCTCAAACAGATAGCCAGTATGAGTGGACTATTTTGACACTGGAGGATATGCTTAGGACTTATGTATTGGAACAAGGCGACTCATGGGAGTGGTATTTGTCATTGGTGGAATTCGTTTATAACAACAGCTATCATAGTAGCATTCGAATGACACCTTATGAGGCTTTATATGGAAGGAGGTGTCGTACATGTAACACCCCGAATTTTATAAAAATGAGTAATTAGTGTGAATGGAAAATCTTTGATTAGTGAGGATGATTTGTGGGAAAATATGGAATCATTGTGGCAAGGTATGAATATATATATAAGATAAAGATGAGTTTGAACTTCATATGATTAATATGTTTGGAATGAGAATTTTATAAGAATGGAGGATTGGACAAATATATGCCTCGTAGGTTGTATATGGTATACTAGAAATAATTGAGCTGGCTTGAGTGTAATTACATGGGCTGAGTTGAATGAAATTATGAGTGAGGTGAGAGCTTTCAGTTTCTGCGCCAGTGCCGATCATTTCGCTCAGGCGAAGTGAATTCTCACCCGAGCGAGAGACTCTCATGTTGGGAATTTAGCTTCTGGGTAATTCTCGCTCAGGCGAGGGTAAGTCTCGCTCAAGCGAGCTTGACCTAATATCAGTGTTTAGACACTGGAGGGAATTCGCCCAGGCGAATGGAACTTTGCCCGAGTGAGGGCGAAGGGAATCAGTTGTTGGATGGAATCCGCCCGAGCGAAGGATCTTAAGGGTAGCATTCGCTCAGGCGAGGTAATTGATTAATGAGGGACCACTGGTGCTCTTGGATCATTGTAGGGCCCGGTTTCCCTTTTCTCTTTTCTTCTTTTGTGTGGTCCCCATAGTGATGACTTATGTGCCTTGATGGTCAAATGGGTCTGGTTTTCTATCCTTCCTTGTCCACGTGTGTTTGTGTAATCATTGCTGAGAGAATTGGCATTAAATGTTGATAGACTTGCATTAAATGAGGATGGGATGTTGTGATGAGTTGGATGCTGATGAGGCTGAGATGATAAGGCCTTGGTTGCATGTTTTTCTTCTCACTCTCTCCCTTCATTCCTTAGGAGTGTATATTCTGATGAGAGAAGTGCTCCTTCTTCTCCCTTGAACTTGTTAGAGCTTCTGCTCATCTTCTTCCTCCTTTTTATCTTCTACTTCCACTCATGTATGTTATCGAATTCTAGTGGAACTGTGTGGTGTTGAGGAACAAGTATGGCTATGTATGGAGGTTGGGTCTAGGTTCCTTTATCCTTTCCTGTTCCCTAGTGATTATTCTTCGTCTTCCTCTTCTTTTCCTTCATATGATGGGCTCGGTTGGAGCCTACAACTACGTGTGTGTGTGCATGTCTCAGTTTGTGGATGCATGATGGTCCACTGTGGTGAAGGTGCACTACTCTTGTGAAGATGAAGACATGCATGTTGCATGGAGGCATGGTGATCCTCCACTGTTGTTGAAGGTGTATGGTGCTGCTGTGAGGAAGAAGGCATGCATGGAAGTTGGTGGTCCTCCAGGGTGGGGAGGATGGTGCTGTATGAGTGAGGAACAACCTTGTACTAAGCTTTGGAGGTTGCTGCTCGAGTAAACAGCATGGATTCCTCCATGGCTGTGAACAGAGTAGAGCTTGGAGTGTTGAGGCTTATGTGTTGCGTCCAGATGGGCTACTGGGTGTATCTCGCTCAAGCGAGAATGGTCACGCTTGAGCGAGCCAGTGAAGAAATGGTCACTGGACCAATTTCACTCAAGCGAGAGTGTGTGTGGCTGAGCGAAAGGCTGAAGACTGATACTGGTTAGCTGGGAAGCTGTGTGGTTCTTCCCATGATTGGAAAGCCGAGCAAAGTGCTGCTGTGGCTGGGCCGAGTGACCCATGTGACTTCTGGAACGTCATTCCAGGTACGGGGAGCTTTGCATCTCAAATGCATGGCTTATGGACGGATTTCCGGGTGACATAATTGTATTGTGTTGTGTTTGATGTGTATTGTGTGTTGTTATTGAGTTGAACCCGGTTGTATGATTATTTGTTGCTGCATGGTGCATGCTTATTTGTCCATATGATGTATAATGATTATGTTGTGATGCTTGAGATGCATATTACGTTGATGCTGAGTGCATTGTGTGACGGTTATTGGTCCTTATATTTGTGATGGTATGATTAAATGCGTATGATGCTTGTTCATGCATATACTTGTGATAAATGCATGTATGGGGACTGTTATGATGAATGTCGAGTGGACTTTATGGAGGAAAGCATGAAATGCTTACTGTAAAGGATAAATCCGAGTGAATAGAGGATAAATCCGAGTGAATCGATGATAATCCGAGTGGATGGCATAGGATTGCCGAGTGAATGTGGTATAAGCCGAGTCATCTGGCTGTTGTTGAGTTGCCGAATGAAATTAATGTTGAACACAGACATCCGAGTGGGCAATCGAATAAATATGAGTTGAATTTATAAGCATACGTGTTATTGTGTTACTAAATATGAACACCTTGCGGGGTGCCACGAGGGTATTATCCCGAGTGAAGAGGACATGGTCCTAATGTTGATTGTGATGAAAGACCCGGGTTGGACTCGGGCAGTGCCTGGGGCACTAAGCGTGAAATGAGACGCTTGATGAAATGCCGAGTGCATTGGCGTTGAACGCCGAGTGAATGAAACCGTATGCATCCGATTTGCCACTGGAATGCGTTGAATTTTTATACCGATCGGCAATCAGGTGACAACATGTGATAAATACGTATCAGTCCTGGAGCTAGGCTCGGACAAACTCCTTGAGCATGGCTCGGAGTATGAGTATCATTGATATAGTCTTGGGGTAGACTTGAGGTGAAATCCGATTGAGGGATTATATTATTGATGAGGATATTAGGCTTTATAGCCGAGTAGAAGGGGTAAGAAACTCGATTGAGGACGTTTGTGATTGTTTATGTTGAATGGCAGTGAATGTTGAACTGATTGATGTATGTGTTATGACATGTTATGGATTCTATGTTTAATCCGAGCCAATATCTGTCATCTAATATGTAATGCTCACCCCTACACCATTTTTCAGTGTATGCAGGTCGGTTTGGATGATGTGGTGGTCTTAAACCCGAGTGTTGGGTGTTTATTGATATGGTTGTGTACATAATGTAATGTACCGAGTGTATTTGATGTATTAAGCCTTGGCCGACTCATATTAACGTTGTATAATGATACACTTTATATATGTATTGAAGTTGGGTTATTGGAAACCTGAGTACATGTTAATATATATATATATATGTATATATATATACTCTGAGTGATGGTATTATATGCATACTACTTAATGTGTTGGTGAATGAGAAGTATAAAGTTAATAAGTATCCGAATGTATGTGTATATATATACATATCTGTTATGTTGATAACATGGTTATGAATCGGTGGAAGTGTATTGCTGTAGTGGTAGTCGTACTTGGAATTAGAGAATATATAAGTATGAATGATTTATGTTGATTTGATGCTTCCTACCGACTAGGAAATGATGATGTATGAATATTTCTAAGTTAATGAATCCGGAGTGAAATATGAGTGGCTTAGATGCTTTTCCGAGTGAGTCTTGTGTAGGTGACTCTTTATCTGAGTATGACTTATCCGCATATTAATAACCCTTGTGGATTCCGAGTGGAAAATATATAGTGAACTGTGAGTGGGAAATAACTTGAGTATTTCGAGTGGAATTCCGAGTGATCCTCTACCGAGGGAAGTGTGGTTGTAATGGTTTAGCTTGAAATATTCTAAGTATACGAATTATGAATGTATCCCGAGTGAATATGGGGACCCATTCCGAGTGAATAGGGTAATGTGTATTCCGAGTGTTTAAGTATGGGATGAGTCCGAGTAGGACTTAACTTATTGGTTTCCCTGAGTGGTTAAGTATCTCATATGTCCGAGTGAAATACTTGGGAAATTCCTCTGAGTGTTGAGGGGTTTGGATTATTCTGAGTGGAATTGATTGTGTAGACTATTTCTGAGCAACGAATGGTTAAGGTATTATCCGAGTAAGAATAGGCATGAATGCTGAGTGTGTGGCCGAACGAGTATTGGTCGGCAATAATATTAGTTACCGAGTGGGATACCACTCTGATGATGAGTTGGTTAAGAATGCTTAAACGGAGTGATTTATGGCCGAGAGAAAGCCTAAGTATTCTCTGAGTGATGGAGTTCAATTTACCGAGTGACTCGAGGTTGAATTATACCGAGTGGCATTTGATTGGGAGATATTCCGAGTGAAGGTTTAAGGAATCCGAGTGGGATAACCCTCAGTTACTGGGTGGATTGTGTGTGTGCCTTGGTGTATAAAATTTAACGACTAAGTTATGGAGTGTATGAGTGTTGAGGTTGTTTCCCGAGTGACGGAACCCCATTATGCTGAGTGGACTAAGATATTAAATTCCGAGAGGACTTAGGCATGAATTCCGACTGGACCTGATCGTTTACCGAGTGAATGAATGTCTCGGTTTCCCGAGTGATTGAATGCCGAGTGGCTTCTCGCTTCAGTGAGTGATTTCTCGCTCCAGCAAGTATGTTGTTTGGGAAGGCTTTTGATATTGGTTTCGCTCAAGCGAAGGGGAATTCGCCCGAGCGAATTGTGCTGTCTCGCTCAAGCGGATTTGGATCTCGCTTGAGCGAATGCACGCTGTTTATGGGATCGCTCAGGCGTTGTTGTTTTCCGCTGTGAAAGATTTCATTTGGATTTGTCTTCCTTTCCTTTTCTCCTTGGCCATGGGACCAGCTCTCATATCTTCATATATGAGAGTGGATTTTGATAGATCCGGGCATGTTTTTGCAAAAAATTAACCCCTATTTTTAGGTTGTTATAAAGGTGGTATCAGAGCAGACTGAGAGGTTCATGGGCAAGATATGCTTACCGAGTGTAAGCGGTTGAATGTATGATGACCAGTTGTCATTACTGCTGGTGGTATTTTATTGGTTTGATGCATGCTCATGTATAGTTTGTATGGCTGTATGCCTATGTGCTTTGTTGGGACAGTAGTGAAAGATACTACTGTTGTGAAGGTTGATTTGAGAAATAAAGTGGCATAATGTTGTGTCTTTATAATTGTGGGAGTCAGATTAATTGACTAGGATTTATGTATAGGGATTGATGGATAATTATTATGATACTCTTGTGTTGGGTTGGAAATCCCCAATGAAAATATATAAGGATATTGATAGATAAAAAGAAATATTATGACATTCTAGCGGTGGATACAAGTAGTTGACTTGTATGTGTGTAAGGCAATGATGATTGCCAAATATGTGAATGGTGAATATGCCTCGAATGATTTTATGTGTGGATTGATATTATTATGTTTGCTATGCCTATGATATCCATGTGTGGATTATTATGAGTGGTGTTTGTGGCCATTGAATGCCAATTATTTGAATGATGTGCCTTGAGGGGCCTTGTGAATATTTATACGCCATTGATGATAAACTAAAATATATAATATACCCCTAATTGAGAGGGTGAGATATCCTTGCGAGGTTGTTGTTGAACATATGCATTGTTGCATCTTGCATTCATGGCATGGCATAGCATTGATATTATGTGGTTGCGATCACAATGATGAAAGATCCTGCGGGATTCTATGAAGGGAGTACCCCTTGCGAGGCGGGAAACCAATGTGATGATGATATGATAGTGGGCTTGCGAGCACCTATGATGCCCATGGTTGTGATCATGAGGCGGGAGTACCCCTTGCGAGGAGGGAAACCTATATGAAATATTAAACGTGGTTGCGATCACGAGAAGCACCTTGCGAGGTTGCCAGAGGGAGTACCCCTTGCGAGGTGGGAAACCCATGATTATGATTGATTGATTATGGTGGTTGCGATCACCCGTGATATGAAATCGGATCCGTTGCATATGTATTACACAGTTGACATATGCATTTGTTTAAAGACCGTGGCATTTGAGATGGGATGACCACGAGTGTTGAGAAACCCCTTGCGAGGAGGTATTGAGTGAGACCTTAGTGAATTAATGATGATAATAATTATGAATGCTCTTATGGATAAGTGGCAAAGTGACAGTGTTAGTAATTACGTATATGTTGTGCTTATTTATGATATGAATTGCGATTCGTGAAGTTGGTATGCCATTGTGATACTTTAATAATGAAATATGTGAAAATGTTAATGAAGGAATTCCCTAGTGTGTTGAATTCAGATTATGAATGTTTGACTGTGCCATTTCTTAAATGATGATTTATACCCTTGGCATGAGAACTCTGCTTGATTAATATATATATATATGATTAAGATGATTTATGGTAGATTCCTAATTCAAGAATTTGAATACGATCATGAATGTATAAATGTGAAATCAGGTATATGTTATGTTGGATTTGTGTCTCGGTTCTAATGTGCTAAAACCGAGTGATGGATTAATTAGTGATAGTGAAGCTCTCATAAGTATTAAAACTGTGTTAATTGATTTAAATTCTGGTGTATACCATGCTAATGATTCATGGCAGAGTCATGATTGTGAATGGATTCAAATTTACCTGCTAAGTTGGTTGGGTGAGTAATGTTGGGAAATCTCATGATGTGAGGATTTTAATATGGGATAGGTGATTGAATGTAAAACCTGATGCCTGCTTGGTTGGAATTATATCTTGGTTTGAAGTGTGAAAATAGAGTAGATGATTGGATTAAGTACTGGGCCACAAAGTGTGGTAACCCAATTGGTTGAGCATAATTATGGGTGGTTGGATGTTATGAGGATTGATATGGTGATGTACCTGTTAGTTTGGGTACTGTCTCGGTTTTGTGATTGAAAAACCGAGTGAGTGGTTGGTTGAATTATGACTCATAAGGTGTAGTAACCCGATTGGATTCTGTATAATCTTATACTGTTAGACCTTGTGAAACTAGACTCTGTGTTGATTTTGACTCAGTGATAATTGGATGTTGTGGGGGTATTTAGTAACCCTTGGAATTCTGAGTCAGAGAATCTGATTGATCATGTGGATTGTTGAGATTTGAAGTGTCTTAAGGTTGAAATCCGAGTACACCTTGGTACTGGATATAGGGATAATGAAAATGATATTATGGTGATTGTATGTCTGACTAGTGGAATGTGTTTACACTCAGTGAAGAAAGTTGCCAATATAGAAACCTATTGTTATGATTGAGAATCATATTGAAAACCGAGTGGTATATCTAAGAGAATTTAATAAATTTCTAGGCTTAAATTAATTGATGGCTAGTGATGAATGATGAATTGAGGGATTGGTTGGCTGATTGACTATGATTTTGTGATAACTAAGATTAAATAAGAGGTATTTACTTGGTTTGTACTGGAAACTGATTGCCATTGTGCCATTTTATGGTAAGTGTGGTTGGTATTTGATGATTATTATAATGAGGATTGCACTAGAATAAGTATAGGGACTGGAAATATGCCTTGAATGAGTCGGAAATCTATTGGTGATATGTATTTTATTGTGAGAATGATTAATGTTTGCTGACTGTTGGCATAGGATGCATCACTGATGGTGCCTAATGGTGGTATTGATTCGGATGTATTACTTATAAAATGGTAAGAATTGCCATTAATTTTCATGTAGGTTGGCATTATCTGAGTGATTTTGGGTTGGTATGAGTGAAATAGAATGCGAGGATGCTGTTCCAGTGTGACTCTTCATGCCATAGGTATTGTGGCAGTGTACATTTTGCATTAACTTGATGCAACTGTTGTGACCCTATAGGAATGAGACATCAACCTATAAGTTGGATGCAGCAGTTCATAGGTCGGGCAAGTGAGACTGTAGCTGCTTATGGGTATGGTTTGAGTCCATCGGACTGCTCCGAGCAAGATGAGAGTTATGCTGAGTGAAATTATGATGTTCCGAATGAAATACCCTTAAGAGGGTGGAGCTTTTCTGAGGTGAAGTAAAGCCTTGAATTTGGTGTACTGCTCGAGTTGGAATGTTTCTGAGCAGTGAATACCCGAGTGGGTGATTTCCGAGCCAATTGGTGACACTTCTGAGTGGAAGTTGTTAAGAGTGTGGTGTCTCAAAATTTCTTGTGGTGTGGTCAGTAACCACTTAAGAAGTAAAATTGTGCTGACTGGATTTGGCAGTCGGTGAATACTTGGAAAGTGTTAGTATGTAAATGATTTGTTTGGTATATAGTGAATGCCAAGTTGTTTATTGAGGTAGGTTCATACTTGAATTTCGAGGACGAAATTCCTTGAAGGTGGGGAGAATTGTAACACCCCGAATTTTATAAAAATGAGTAATTAGTGTGAATGGAAAATCTTTGATTAGTGAGGATGATTTGTGGGAAAATGTGGAATCATTGTGGCAAGGTATGAATATATATATAAGATAAAGATGAGTTTGAACTTCATATGATTAATATGTTTGGAATGAGAATTTTATAAGAATGGAGGATTGGACAAATATATGCCTCGTAGGTTGTATATGGTATACTAGAAATAATTGAGCTGGCTTGAGTGTAATTACATGGGCTGAGTTGAATGAAATTATGAGTGAGGTGAGAGCTTTCAGTTTCTGCGCCAGTGCCGATCATTTCGCTCAGGCGAAGTGAATTCTCGCCCGAGCGAGAGACTCTTATGTTGGGAATTTAGCTTCTGGGTAATTCTCGCTCAGGCGAGGGTAAGTCTCACTCAAGCGAGCTTGACCTAATATCAGTGTTTAGACACTGGAGGGAATTCGCCCAGGCGAATGGAACTTTGCCCGAGTGAGGGCGAAGGGAATCAGTTGCTGGATGGAATCCGCCCGAGCAAAGGATCTTAAGGGTAGCATTCGCTCAGGCGAGGCAATTGATTAATGAGGGACCACTGGTGCTCTTGGATCATTGTAGGGCCCAGTTTCCCTTTTCTCTTTTCTTCTTTTGTGTAGTCCCCATAGTGATGACTTATGTGCCTTGATGGTCAAATGGGTCTGGTTTTCTCTCCTTCCTTGTCCACGTGTTTTTGTGTAATCATTGCTGAGAGAATTGGCATTAAATGTTGATGGACTTGCATTAAATGAGGATGGGATGTTGTGATGAGTTGGATGCTGATGAGGCTGAGATGATAAGGCCTTGGTTGCATGTTTTTCTTCTCACTCTCTCCCTTCATTCCTTGGGAGTGTATATTCTGATGAGAGAAGTGCTCCTTCTTCTCCCTTGAACTTGTTGGAGCTTCTGCTCATCTTCTTCCTCCTTTTTATCTTCTACTTCCACTCATGTATGTTATAGAATTCTAGTGGAACTGTGTGGTGTTGAGGAACAAGTATGGCTATGTATGGAGGTTGGGTCTAGGTTCCTTTATCCTTTCCTGTTCCCTAGTGATTATTCTTCGTCTTCCTCTTCTTCTCCTTCATATGATGGGCTTGGTTGGAGCCTACAACTACGTGTGTGTGCATGTCTCGGTTTGTGGATGCATGATGGTCCACTGTGGTGAAGGTGCACTACTCTTGTGAAGATGAAGACATGCATGTTGCATGGAGGCATGGTGATCCTCCACTGTTGTTAAAGGTGTATGGTGCTGCTGTGAGGAAGAAGGCATGCATGGAAGTTGGTGGTCCTCCAGGGTGGGGAGGATGGTGCTGTATGAGTGAGGAACAACCTTGTACTAAGCTTTGGAGGTTGCTGCTCGAGTAAACAGCATGGATTCCTCCATGGCTGTGAGCAGAGTAGAGCTTGGAGTGTTGAGGCTTATGTGTTGCGTCCAGATGGGCTACTGGGTGTATCTCGCTCAAGCGAGAATGGTCACGCTTGAGCGAGCTAGTGAAGAAATGGTCACTGGACCAATTTCACTCAAGCGAGAGTGTGTGTGGCTGAGCGAAAGGCTGAAGACTGATACTGGTTGGCTGGGAAGCTGTGTGGTTCTTCCCATGATTGGAAAGCCGAGCAAAGTGCTGCTGTGGCTGGGCCGAGTGACCCATGTGACTTCTGGAACGTCATTCCAGGTACGGGGAGCTTTGCATCTCAAATGCATGGCTTATGGACGGATTTCTGGGTGACATAATTGTATTATGTTGTGTTTGATGTGTATTGTGTGTTGTTGTTGAGTTGAACCCGGTTGTATGATTATTTGTTGCTGCATGGTGCATGCTTATTTGTCCATATGATGTATAATGATTATGTTGTGATGCTTGAGATGCATATTACGTTGATGCTGAGTGCATTGTGTGACGGTTATTGGTCCCTATATTTGTGATGGTATGATTAAATGCGTATGATGCTTGTTCATGCATATACTTGTGATAAATGCATGTATGGGGACTGTTATGATGAATGTCGAGTGGACTTTATGGAGGAAAGCATGAAATGCTTACTGTAAAGGATAAATTCGAGTGAATAGAGGATAAATCCGAGTGAATCGATGATAATCCGAGTGGATGGCATAGGATTGCCGAGTGAATGTGGTATAAGTCGAGTCATCTGGCTGTTGTTGAGTTGCCGAATGAAATTAATGTTGAACGCAGACATCCGAGTGGGCAATCGAATAAATATGAGTTGAATTTATAAGCATACGTGTTATTATGTTACTAAATATGAACACCTTGCGGGGTGCCACGAGGGTATTATCCCGAGTGAAGAGGACATGGTCCTAATGTTGATTGTGATGAAAGACCCGGGTTGGACTCGGGCAGTGCCTGGGGCACTAAGCGTGAAATGAGACGCTTGATGAAATGCCGAGTGCATTGGCGTTGAACGCCGAGTGAATGAAACCGTATGCATCCGATTTGCCACTGGAATGCGTTGAATTTTTATACCGATCGGCAATCAGATGACAACATGTGATAAATACGTATCAGTCCTGGAGCTAGGCTCGGATAAACTCCTTGAGCATGGCTCGGAGTATGGGTATCATTGATATAGTCTTGGGGTAGACTTGAGGTGAAATCCGATTGAGGGATTATATTATTGATGAGGATATTAGGCTTTATAGCCGAGTAGAAGGGGTAAGAAACTCGATTGAGGACGTTTGTGATTGTTTATGTTGAATGGCAGTGAATGTTGAACTGATTGATGTATGTGTTATGACATGTTATGGATTCTATGTTTAATCCGAGCCAATATCTGTCATCTAATATGTAATGCTCACCCCTACACCATTTTTCAGTGTATGCAGGTCGGTTTGGATGATGTGGTGGTCTTAAACCCGAGTGTTGGGTGTTTATTGATGTGGTTGTGTACATAATGTAATGTACCGAGTGTATTTGATGTATTAAGCCTTGGCCGACTCATATTAACGTTGTATAATGATACACTTTATATATGTATTGAAGTTGGGTTATTGGAAACCTGAGTACATGTTAATATATATATATATATATATGTATATATATATATACTCTGAGTGATGGTATTATATGCATACCGACTGAATGTGTTGGTGAATGAGAAGTATAAAGTTAATAAGTATCCGAATGTATGCGTATATATATACATATCTGTTATGTTGATAACATGGTTATGAATCGGTGGAAGTGTATTGCTGTAGTGGTAGTCGGACTTGGAATTAGAGAATATATAAGTATGAATGATTTATGTTGATTTGATGCTTCCTACCGACTAGGAAATAATGATGTATGAATATTTCTAAGTTAATGAATCCGGAGTGAAATATGAGTGGCTTAGATGCTTTTCCGAGTGAGTCTTGTGTAGGTGACTCTTTATCTGAGTATGACTTATCCGCATATTAATAACCCTTGTGGATTCCGAGTGAAAAATATATAGTGAACTGTGAGTGGGAAATAACTTGAGTATTTCGAGTGGAATTCCGAGTGATCCTCTACCGAGGGAAGTGTGGTTGTAATGGTTTAGCTTGAAATATTCTAAGTATACGAATTATGAATGTATCCCGAGTGAATATGGGGACCCATTCTGAGTGAATAGGGTAATGTGTATTCCGAGTGTTTAAGTATGGGATGAGTCCGAGTAGGACTTAACTTATTGGTTTCCCTGAGTGGTTAAGTATCTCATATGTCCGAGTGAAATACTTGGGAAATTCCTCTGAGTGTTGAGGGGTTTGGATTATTCCGAGTGGAATTGATTGTGTAGACTATTTCTGAGCAACGAATGGTTAAGGTATTATCCGAGTAAGAATAGGCATGAATGCTGAGTGTGTGGCCGAACGAGTATTGGTCGGTAATAATATTAGTTACCGAGTGGGATACCACTCTGATGATGAGTTGGTTAAGAATGCTTAAACGGAGTGATTTATGGCCGAGAGAAAGCCTAAGTATTCCTTGAGTGATGGAGTTCAATTTACCGAGTGACTCGAGGTTGAATTATACCGAGTGGCATTTGATTGGGAGATATTCCGAGTGAAGGTTTAAGGAATCCGAGTGGGATAACCCTCAGTTACTGGGTGGATTGTGTGTGTGCCTTGGTGTATAAAATTTAACGACTAAGTTATGGAGTGTATGAGTGTTGAGGTTGTTTCCCGAGTGACGGAACCCCATTATGCTGAGTGGACTAAGATATTAAATTCCGAGAGGACTTAGGCATGAATTCCGACTGGACCTGATCGTTTACCGAGTGAATGAATGTCTCGGTTTCCCGAGTGATTGAATGCCGAGTGGCTTCTCGCTTCAACGAGTGATTTCTCGCTCCAGCAAGTATGTTGTTTGGGAAGGCTTTTGATATTGGTTTCGCTTAAGCGAAGGGGAATTTGCCCGAGCGAATTGTGCTGTCTCGCTCAAGCGGATTTGGATCTCGCTTGAGCGAATGCACGCTGTTTATGGGATCGCTCAGGCGTTGTTGTTTTCCGCTGTGAAAGATTTCATTTGGATTTGTCTTCCTTTCCTTTTCTCCTTGGCCATGGGACCAGCTCTTATATCTTCATATATGAGAGTGGATTTTGATAGATCCGGGCATGTTTTTGCGAAAAATTAACCCCTATTTTTAGGTTGTTATACTACACCTTTATGTTGGAATGAGAATGGTGATGCAGTTCATTTGGGGCAAGAATTGATTCAGAATGACCAGGTAGCATTGATTCATAAGAAGATGAAGATTACCCAGGATCGTCAGAAGAGTTACTATGACAATCGTCATAGGCCACTTGAGTTTCGAGTGGGAGATTGGGTATTTTTGAAGGTTGCACCTACCAAGGGTGTAGGCCGTGTGTTAAAGGGTCGTAAGCTGGATCCGAGATAGATCAGACTGTATCGAATTCTAGAGCGGATTAGAGAGGTGGCGTATTGCTTAAACTTTCCTCGATCTTTGACCAATATCCATGATGTATTTCACGTTTCACAATTAAGGGCGTACATTTCTTGTGATACGATGATTGTTCCAGAAGACTCCATTGGGCTAAAAGAAAATTTAACTGTGGAAATGATTCCTATTTGTATTGACGAATATTAGACCAAACGATTGAGGAGTAAAGATGTGTCCTTAGTGAAAGCTAAGTGGCAAGACTTTAATGAAATATCATGGACGTGGGAGTTGGAATCTGACATGAGGCGGTTGTATCCATATCTTTTCCAATGGGTATGTTGATTTCGGGGACGAAATCCCTTTTTAGGAAGGGTGGATGTAACATCCCTGCTAATTTAATATTGGGAAGAATAAAGTCAATATTTGAGTAAGTTGGAGTTAAGGAAATAAGAATTTTAATGTGAGTACATGATTTAAAAATGATGATTTAGGGGGAAAATAGAATTTAAAAATGAATTTTTTTAAGGAAATGACATCAGGGACCTGACGCGTTACGTGGCTGTGGCGCGTAGCGTCAGGTGCGAATTAATGACCTGACGCGTAGTGCCAGTGGGACGCGTAGCATCAGCATCGTGGCCTGTTTTAAAACGAGGCATGCAAAATAGAATAACGAAAACACCATTTTCTCCTCTTTTCTTCTTCCTTGCAATTGGTGACCAAGACTTAGTGGAACTCTTGATTACTTGTATACTTGGGTCTTGGGAGCTAAGGTAAGTCATTAGGACCCTTGATTGCATGCTTTTTCTTCTCCTTCCTTTCTCCCTCTTTAAAATTGAACCATGCATGTGATGTAGGGGCTTGGATTTTGAGTTTTAAGGTTCTTGGAAGTTTGGGTTTTGAGTTTGGAAAGGTAAGGAAGGCAATGTACTAATGGATTATGTGTTCCGGTGACCGTAGGTGCCGGAGGAATGAGTGGCGAAGCGGGTATCGAATTCGGAAGAGGAACCGTGAACCAAGTGACCAGATGACGCAACAGACACCAAGAACAAATCATTGAAGCTTAGAATCGAGGCAAGGGGGTGTTCAGGTCGTAATTAATTAGGATGGGTATCTATGTTAGCTTCGGGGAGTTAGAAATTAACTAGGAATTGTTAGAAATAAGGTAAATTAGTTAGTTATGAGTTATATAATTGTTTGCGTATGTTTATGTGTGATTAGTTAGTTAAAGTATTAAGAAAGTATGTTAGAATAATTAATTATATGAAAGGAAGCAAGTAAATAAATATATGAATCATATAAATCTATGAAATGCCTTGTAAATTGTAAATTAGAACGAAAGATGATTGTGTTTGTGATAAACATGTTAAATTGACAATGAAAGAAATGTGGAATTGATATGTTACTTGATGAGAATAATAAAATGATGAGTATGAAAATATGACTACATGGCTTGTGAGGGCTGAGTCTGTGTGGCCGCCCTACGTAGTTTTTGTATGTCAGCTTTTGACAATTATAAATGGATTTGATGATGCTTTAAGCCATGAGGATATGATTTTATATGTGATTATGTGGTGTGGGACGGCCGACGGTATGATGTACCCCTCGTTTTCTGGCTCCCGTGGTTTTTATACCCGGTTGAGCTACCCAGTGGTCAAGTCAGACCCCAGCTGAAGGTCGATCCTTTAGTATCTGGATACTAGGAATCTGATATACATGTGAGTCAGTCGTGCATATGTGTAACATGATATTGATGTGTGTTTTCTGATAAATGGTAAATTGAGGTTATGAGATTTATAATGCATTTAATGATTAGTAATATATGATCTGATATGAGTATGGATATGCGATGGATACGATGTATGTGAATTATGTTGCTTTGGAATTGAATTAAGGCTTACGAGCACCACAGATTACCAAGAATTAGAGGAAATGAATCTAATTATAAGTATAAATGTAATGAAACTGGTAAGTTAATAATAAGTTATTAGATATTTAGGTTTATTCATACTTCCATTCTACATTAATTACGATATGCCAAACACTCACCCTTGTTGTGGTTTATTTAATTTTAGTGACCAGTGACAGGGAGGTTGGTAATGCCCCGGAGGTGCGCCAAGCAGAGAGTTGATGCCAAGGAATAAAGAGATTATGTAACAAGTTGTATTATGTTGTGGATTTAGCATATGTAATAACATAGTATGTGTTATGTGATTTATTAGTACTTTGGTGTTTAATATCGAATTGTGTGGTTATGAATTGATGCATGACTGTTAATGGTGGATATGATTAGGATGATAATGATGATCATGTGACGCAATGAATCGTTGATGATGATAATGATCGTGTGATTATTTAATGAGTATTCGCATGGTGATGAATTTACAATTAAAATGTGATGACATTATGGATGATTATGTTTAATGTGTAAAATATGTAAATATTGGCACGGAGCCAATGTTTTGTGATTGATCTGTAAATATGGGTAGGTGTTGTTGATATGCATGATTGTTGAGTGATGTGATTGTGAATTGATTGATGGATTTGATGGTTTATTACATATAGTGGAAAAAAGCAATTTATGTGAAAATTAGGAATTAAATAGGTGATTTTGGGATCTGGTGTATTTTGGGACCCCCAAAAAGGATCAATAGATTCTCTAGGACATTTAGGAACTGTGCATATAAGCTTTGAGCCATTTGGAGTTCGTTAATGTAATTTTGTGCAAAGGTTTTGCCTCTAAGTGAGTTAAACTGCATTTCACGCATAACTCACGCATATATTGGAATTTTGGCGAACAGACAACGCCAACAGTTTTGGAATAGGGAAAACATATGGCCCGTGAAGTTTCGTGGCAATCGGACCTGAAACGGGCCAATTGGGTAGGTTAAAAGTTGGCCGAATGACCCAAAAGTGTAAAGCAAGAAGTGCTGCTACTGATGTTCTAACGTTAAGCGTCAGTCTGGCGCGTAGCGCCAGTGCTGCTTCAGCCCCCTATTTCGGATTTTATGTTTCTTTGGCTTTTAATGGCTCTTGGGGTTTTTAAATCATTATATATTTTATATTTTGTCCATTTTTAATAAAATTGACTATTTTTATAAATATGGACTAATTAAAATATTTATTCGTGAAAAATCTATTGTAAATTTTAATTAAACACATGGAAATAAGGATAAAATGACGTAGGACGTCACATTTAGAGCTCTAGTTAACAAATGTTTATATTTGAAACTAGAGATAGTAATAAAAAAGATAGGTGAATTTTTTAAATTTCATTGATATTAAGAGAAATAAAATATACTCATTCCGTTTCTATTTAACTTCCCAATTAAAGAAAAAATTGTTATATTTAACTATCTGGTTAAAATTTTAATAGAGTATTAATTGTCCATTTAAAATTTTAAGATAATATTAATTATAATTCTTTCAATAATACCCTTATTGATATTAAAAGTGAAGAAAATTTTAAGAACAATAAATAAAATAGATAAAGATAAAATATACAAAATAATAAATTGTTTTTTATAAAAATTAACAAACTTAATTACATTTCTTATACATATTTTTTTTTCTATAAACAATTAAATAAAGATCGGGTAGTAATTAATAACGACATGTGCTGTAAAATTATAACAAATGTATATTGTACAAATGCAATGAGTTATATTAAAATGACTAAAAAATAAGATTATTACTTTACCTCAGCTTTGTATTTTTTTGAGTTAGAATTCTCTTTATTGTTCTCCATTACTTTATCTCTTTTTATATATATATATATATAAGATTTCACACGCATATTTTTTCCCTCTATCTTCAACCGGAACTTTTTAATTACAATGAGGATCCAAATCCTTTTGCGGTAACAGTTACATCAAGTGCAATTTTGCATTTTCATGAAAATATTGCTATCAATTAAATTTATAAATATGTTGACTGAAATTCAATTTTTTTTTAAAATTAGACTATCAAATATAATAATGGAAATAATTACTATACATAGAATTTCAAATATCAACATAAAAATAGAACAAGTTATCCTTTAAAAAATTAGAAATAAATATCATAAATTAAATACATTAATTTATTAAAATTTACCAATATCCATAAATATTTTAAAAAAAAGTTGAACTAAATATCAAAATGTAATATTTTATAATTGATTATCAAACAATTAAATGTTATACAACTATATTGTTAGCCTTATTTGAATTATTTAGTAGCTTTTAAGTTATAACATATTAGGAGGTCATGTAATGTTTTACCCGATTGTTTAGCTAGTCTTATTTTCTTATATATTGATCATGTCTGGATTGAGAATGTAATGAATTAGTTAAATAATTAACGCAGGTCATAAAACAATGATAATTTTATTTTAAAAAATTATGGCTGTCATAAATTATTTCAACACAAGATAAGCCATCTTTCATAAAAAAAATGGGAAAAATTAAACTGACATCAATGGTGTTTTGACAGACTTGAAACTATGAATTTCTCTAAAAAAAAAAAATCATTAGAAAACAGCACATATTCTTTCCACAAAAATATATTTAAAAAAAGTTCCAGAGAGACTAGATTTCGAATAATGGAAAAGGAAATAAGAAAAAAGACACGAGAAACCTGAGTATCGGATGGGAACCTCACTGTTTTGCTAGATATAATATCATGACAATTATAATTTTTTTATACTTCTTTGTTATAATTTTTATTTAAAATTATATACTTTGTTATCTAATTTATAAGTATTAAAAAAATTAATTAATTAAATTAATTAAAACCATTAAACATATCTAAAATTTATAGTAATTTTTTTAAAAAAATTCACTTATTCATGATCTATCACATTTATTAAAAGATATATACAATGACAAGTAATCGATTTATTATTAGCAGTGATCTATATTGTAAAAATGATGTATTATAAAATTTACTAAAATCTTAAAAAATTAATTTAAAATAGCAAATCTCGAATTACCATAAATATAAAATTAGTGGCTAATGATAGGAGATAAAAGCAAAACAAAGATTATATCATTACTAGATTTTTATTTTAGCAGACGCTGTCCTTGAGTGACGCAGGGAAATATAAAACCAAGTTGTGGTGTTTGTTGCATTTCTGGTGTTCAAATTTGCATCGTGGTTTGAAGTGACCCCTTAGCCACAAATAAAAAGAAAATAAGAAAAAAAATGTTTGTGTAACTTATTTAAAATATGCTATGGTGAGTGGTATTAATACGAGTTGATGATGAGTCACATGAAATATAAATATAACAACCCTCTCCATGTGATTGTGATCTGAACAAGTGAAGGAAAAACACGAATTTGATTCTCTCACTTTCTCACCATATCATTTTATTTTACCTAAACCTAAACTTCCATCGATTTTTATTTACAACAACACAGTTTTTTCTCTTCTTTTCCTTTTCTTCTAATTTTGAACTCAATATTCACTCATATCATATCACAAGAAGATGAAGGAGAGGGTTTGCGAGCTTTGCAATCAACAAGCTTCTCTCTATTGTCCCTCCGATTCCGCCTTTCTCTGCTCCAACTGTGACGCCGCTGTACACGGCGCCAACTTCCTCGTAGCTCGCCACCTCCGTCACCTCCTCTGCTCAAAATGCCACCGTTTCGCCGGAATTCACGCCTCCGGCGTTATACCCCACCACCTCCCTTCCATCTGCCGCTCTTGCTCGCCGGAAAATCCTTCCGAAGATATCGATTCACTCCCTTCCTCTTCCTCTGCCTGCGTTTCCAGTTCCGAGTCTTGCGCTACGGCTCCGAAGAGGATGAGGAGTTGTTCGAGTTCCGTGACCGAGGAGACGTGTCCGGCGGCGAAGAAGAGGCGGGCGGCGGAGGAGGTGTTTGGGAAATGGAGCAGAGAGTTAGGGTTAGGGTTGGGGGAGAATGGGAATCGCGTGGCGTCGCACGCTCTGAGTTTGTGCCTTGGAAAGTGGAGGTGTGTTCCGTTGAGGGTGGCTGCTGCGACGTCGTTTTGGTTGGGCCTGAGATTTCGTGGGGACGCCACGTGTCATAATCTTATGAGGTTGGAAGCAATCTCTGGGGTGCCAGCTAAGCTTATTGTGGCCGCACATGCGAACCTCGCACGTGTCATCACACACCGCCGCCAGTTGCAAGAAGGATGGGACGAGTCTTCCTCATAGAACCAAACCAAAGTATATCCACAACCAATAACACATTCATTTCATTGTATGTGCCCTTAGTTTACTGTAATGTGTGAATTTCAATTTTAATTTAGTTTCTTTTCTTTTTCTTTTGCCTTTTGCAACTAGGAATAGAACACTAGGATGGTTGTTCATTGTAACAATTCAAAATGTGCTTGCTTGATAGGAGTCCAAGTAATAGCAATGTAACTTTCCATTAAAAACAATGGGAAAGAAAAGTCTGGTTAGCAATACCCTATATTTAACGCGTTTTGTTATGGGACAAAACATTTCTTTTTATCGTTTAACAATTCACATTTCTTTAGTCATTTGTGACAAAGATTAATATTTAACATGTAATTTTTGACTCTCAATGTAAAAATCTTGTTAATGCACTAATGTTGTTGATGCCTGCACAGTCCCTAGCAAGTACCATTTTGGGCATTGGTAGGTGTGCTAGTTCTTATCGAAAAACCACTATCTGGAAACTGTGAACAAATTTAGTTGAGGTTCATTCATTTTGCTTCAGAACAGACACCAACCATAATTGATGTTCTATCAACTTGGATACTAACAGGGGGTACAGAATTTTAAAACCACACTTCTACTAAGTTAGTGCTTTTGGTCCCGATACAAATTGTGGCGAGTAATGATAATAAAACACGGCAACAACCAGACACAAAAAGGACGGTGTTCAAGAACACATATAATAGATGTGAGGTCTGTATGTGGTTTTCAAAGAAGGGTCGACGAATCGCAAAAGCATTTCTTTCATTGTGGTTGCTGTTTAAAGTTATTGCAAGAATCTCACGGTTTGGGATTTTGCGTATTGAGATTCTTTCTGTCCCAACTTGGATTAATTGGTTATGTCTAAACCACATGTTTCATCTCATTTTAATTTTAAAAGTCACGCCATTAGTTTAGTTGTCATGGCTCATTCTTAACCATGATTTGATCTCTTTAAAATATTCATTAATTAATGGCTATAAACTTTTTAAGGCCCTTTGTGTTTGTTTAATAAATATAAACTGACGAGAGATTTTTATGAAGCTTAACAAATATCCTACTATTTTGTAACAAGGTCCCCGAGTGGTCCAAAATCATTGCATGAGATTGAAAAAAGGTTATATACCTTTAACTAAAGGCATTAATAATTTATTTTATTTATAGTACGAGAGGATAGGGATGTGTAAATCAAACATATCTTTACTAAAATAATAAAACCGAGTGTGATGTACATAATCTCATGTAATGTTTAAGAGCCCCTTTGGATTTCTATTTTGGTTGGTCAAACCAACCCAAAAATAAATCCTACGGTTAAACGGAGTTTTGACTATCTCGAACGGCGTAAAGGATCAATATCAACCCTTAAATTTCTCCATTTCTCCAACTTCGTTTCCCTAACTGGAAACCAAATGACCCTAAAATAGGGATGAGAACGTGTTGTTTTTTTCCTCTTTATTTATTCCTCTAATCAAATAACAATAATTCAGCATTTTTTTCACCACAACTTGTTTTTTTTGCCGAGTTACCCTGATTGACAAGACATGGGATAAAGAAAGTGAAAGGACAGCTGGATTCCTTAAAATAGACATTAACCGACAAAGAAACAAATTCCTAAATTTTAATTTCAACCTCAAAGAAGAAAATCATATGTAAGTTTTAATTTTCAATTTCTGGCTAATTTTGAACATGACGTGGAATTATCTATACCCATCCTCATCCGAATTTACTTGTAAAATAAGGGGTTTAATTATTAAAAATTAAAGTTAAAAAAAACTGAATTTATTTAGCTTGACTTGATATAATCTAAGTTTGGATATAAAAAATTTGGTTAAATGTTGTTCACTAAGTCAATTATTTTAATAAAAATAAAAATGTTATAAATTATGAATTCAAAAATAATATAGGTTGTCTAAACTTTGGAAAACGTCAGATTTAAATAACAATATTATAAGTCTGAATTATCCTGAATCTTCCTGTTCCCCTCGATTCCTGATCTCGGTATATTCTAGTAAGAGGTTGATTATTTTTAGTCAAAGCTTAATGGGCCTGGACCTCTTTTTAATCTATGTACAATTTATAGACGCACAATGTAACTTAAGTAACACATTATAGAGAATAATAAACCTAATTTTTAGAGTAATTCTCTAGGGTTTTATGCTTTACGCTCTTTGTGTGAACATTTTGGCGCCCACCATGGGGGCCCGGTAAAATGGATCCTACACCTCAACTTTCAAACCCTAATCCTAGGAGGCAGCGATGGTGAACACACGCAATACCCGCACGGAGGAAGATGCTGGATGGCGATAGGAGCCCAACTACGACGATCAGATACATAACCCTGCAACATACTGTGGTTAATTTATAACAGGAGAATGCGGAACTCTAAGGGTGTAACATCCCGAATTTTATAAAAATGAGTAATTGATGGGAATGAATAATAAATAATTGTATATGAGTGGAATTGTGTCCCAAAAAAATATTGGAATGATTAAATTAAGGTTTATGAGAATTATTTATGATTTATTGGGACTTTAAGAGTTAAAATTATACCCGGTTAGAATATGGGTGTCGGACCAAGTATCTTCGATTGAGATACCATTGGTCAGGGCTGTTAAGAATATTATTGGGAATCCGAATATGTCTTCGGAAAAATTTTTGGATTTAGTATTGAGCCCGAACGGAGAACCTGTAAGTTATAAAATGATGAAATTTTAATAAGGGGATTAAACTTAAAATCAAAAATCCCTTTTTCCCCTTCTTATTCCCGTAGCTCTCTTTTCTCATTTTGGCAAACACATTGCTTCTCCTCCTTTCTCCCTCATTTTTGTTACTTCTCTTCTCCTCTACACAAACCCTCTCTTTTCTTCTCTTCTTCTATAAAGCTCACCATTTTTGTGAGTCTCCTTCCATACCCAACCAACCATGCTTCTTCTTCTTCATTTTGGAGATGATTCAAATGCTTGGAAGCTCTCTATTTCTCCCTCCATTTTCGTGTACATGCTTGGGCTTGGGATAGCTTGTAGATTGAGGTAAATTTCTCTACTCTTTTGATGTTTTTGGCCCTAGGTTTTGGTTTCTATTTGGTTAGGAGAGTGCCTTATGAATGGGTTATGGATTAGAAGCCATTTTTTTGTAAAACCCTAAGGTGAGGTGTGATTTATATGTGTTTTTGGATGGGTGTGAAGGGGTATACGAAAATTGCAAGATTAGAGATAGAAGATGATGGTTGTTGTGGTGGTTGCTTGATTTTAATGAAACCCTAACCCTAGGATTTAGGGGAAATGAGTAATAATGCCTTGAAAGATGATTTTTAGTGAAAACCCACAATAATGTATGTGTGGGTGTTGTTAATGATGGAGATTGATGGTTATTAAAAATGGTTATTGAGTTTTGATGAAAAACCCTAAGTGTAGTGATTTGGGATTTTGACTAAATAGATGATTTTGATGATTTTTGATGCCTTAGAATGATTTATATGAAGGGAATGAATCTTTAGAATCATTGGGATTGATTAATGAGGTTGATGATATTTTGAACTATGTTCATGAGGTTGTGTAAGATGATATATGCTTGTATGTAGGAATGGTGATTTGAGGTGTTGGGTTGAGAATGAGTATGAGATGTTGTTAATGTGATAATAACAGTCAAAAACCATTGATAATGGATACTTGAGTTGATGAATAATTAAGCCATGTTTATAGTGAAATGACGTGTATGACAAATTGTTGGTTATTGATGATAATATATGTGTATATATGATGATGAATAACCCATGAGAGGTTGAAATATGTACATTCTAATGAACCATCCTTGTGGGGATGAAGTATATGTTTTGTGAAATGGGAATTTATGTGGATGTTTGGCATTGAATGTGATAGCCATTGTGATGGTATTTGGTGATAAGTTTTGAAGGATAATGTATAATCAAGGAACTCATAGAGTCAAATTGAGTGTTATGCGATTTTGATATTGTATGATAGTTCCAATAGCCCATATACGTTGTTTATGACTTGTAGGAATTGGAATGGGTCAATTCCAATGAGAATAGGTCCTTTAGTTGCACAAAAGCGCCTCAAAATGGGTAAAATACATTTATGTGCATAACTCCCTCATTTTTAAGAATTTTTGAGTGAGGCCGGTGGCCACGCGTCATAAATGATGTGTATTTGTTGTGGTTAAAATTTGGTAGCATTTAGAGTTGATATGCAAAAGTTAGGGGGGTTAGAAGTTCCAAAATTATGCATTTTCTGCATAATTTCTGCATTCTGGTATACATAATCGATTACAAAGGAGTTCCTAATCGATTATAGGCATTCTGTTTCATGTGTAATCGATTACAGAGGTATTCGTAATCGATTACCAGTCTTCTGAGTCATTTGTAATCGATTAGGTGATTGGCCTAATCGATTAGATACGACAGGATTGCCCGATAAGCGTTCTTTGCTGTTTTTGGGCCGTTTGGGGATCTTAATGACATTTTTGGCCTCCGAGTTCTTCACGAAAGTTGTAGATAATTATGTTACGGAGGTGTGAGAATTGGTCTCACTTTAATTGGAGTTTTCTAACTCTCATAAGGCCTAAAATACCGAACCTCCTGCAGTGTAAAACTCATATTTAAGGGGGGTTTTGAACCCAACTTTTTATGGTTGTCAAATTGGGACTAATAGGTGATATCTGTGACATGTCCCACTATTTTTAAGACTAAAAGTAAGCTTACCTCATGTCTTAATGCTGAAATTTATCATGGCCTCATTATTGCCCAAAACCCCTTTAGTATGTAAAAATAAGCGAATTCACTAAGGGTATATGTGTGGTTTATTTTAGTGGTGATTGGGGAATGGCTTAAGGCCATGACAAGGTATGTGTATACCTATGCTATGTTATGGAAACATGTATGCCTCACCACTATGATATATTATGAATCATGGAAAAGAAAATAAATGATGTGGTTATATGACACACATTGTGTAATAACGAACGGATGAGATAATGATGATGTGGGGTGTAGTTAGCCTTTAAGATCTAGAGGATCTTGGCTTTGGGAAAGAAATTCCCGAAGCCTAATACAATTACATAGCTTGGTGTTTACCAAGTCTAGGACTTGATGTTGGGCTTTATGATAAGCTAGCAAATGTTTAAGAATTATGAGGAATGCCTTGAGATGGCTTATTAATTATATGAATGCATATGTATATTATGTAGATCATATTCCGGGTGATGTGATGGAGCATTCGAAGCATTGGAATCGTTTCGACTCTTCCCTTGAGGTAGGAGAGGAGTTATATATTCAAATTGCATGAGTAGTTTGATGGTGATTGTTGTATGTGTTCTATACTCATGCTTGCCTTGCCATGTATATGTATTGAATTAATTGAAATGACAATTTGATAATTATTGAGAATTATTATGATATTCTTGTGATGGGAGCAAGTAATTGACTTGCATGTGTGTGAGGCAATTATGGTTGCTATATATGTATATGTAATTCGTAACACCTTGTTGCCACGTGTGTGGATTAATATTATGATGATTGCTATGCCCTTTGATATCCATGTGTGGATTGTTATGAATGATGAGATGAAAATCCACTAAATGATGTGTGGTAATATTGATGAATAATATGTGATGTTGAAATGCCATAGTGGCTGTTTACAAGTATTGACTTGCGTGTATGATGTGAAATATATGCGAAAATATGTTGAGATGGAAATGCCACATTAAAACTTGAAAATAATAATTATGAAACCAACAAGGTTGAAACCCACTAAGGTGTATGGTGGTGTTGGTGATTGTGATGATGATGATGATGATGTTTGATGAGTGGCATTTAGGATGCACAGAGTGAGGATGCATTTGATTTGCATTTGCATTGCATCCATGGCATATCATCGTTGTCTATGTGGAATATTAGGGGTTTCCACTAGGCGGGCCCAGTGGGAGGGCGGCTCAGTGCACGAGCGTATTGTTGATTTCCCTTGTGACTCGGTGTGTGAGTCACGAAGCTGTCCATAGTTTGGTGACGAGGCACCCTATGTGGCGGGCCCAGTGGGCGGGCGGCTCTATGGTGAGCGAGTTACCTCGGTGTCCGACGGGGCACGGCTCTCTCGATGTGTGTTCGGGAGGGGCCCGTAGTACTTTTGGCAAGTGAGGCCATGTTGTTGATCCACAAGTCACGGGGTGACTAGTGCTACAGATGGGCGATAGCGGTTTGGTACCAGTAAAAGATGTTGTTGAGATGCATGCATGCTTTGAGATATGTGTACACATTTTACTACTGCAGTAGGGGCATAGTAGCACACCTATGCTTGACCCACAACTTGGTGTTTATTCCCACAGTCGGATCCACATTTGTTGTTGATTATTCCATTGTGTATATGCATTAGCCATAAGAGCATTTGCATATAGCATGGAGATATGCCAGAATGTGATGATGATTGATGATGATTGAGATGATGGTATTGGTGTTGATGAGATGAGAAGTTAATATAATGGAAGACCACATAAAAGTAAGAATATATGAATAAACGAAATGATGTGAATATGACGATCTGTATTTACAGCCCAATGTGATGAAGGGCGTGACTGTTTACGATTAATGATGATAATGAATATGAATGCCCTTGTTGATAAGTGGCTGGTGATTGTGTATATGATTATGTATGTGCTTGTGCTTATTTATGATATGAATTACGATTCATGAGGCTTGTATGCCTATTGTGATAATGAGGTAATGAATGAATGATAATTTAATATTTTGATAGCAGAACACACATGACATTGTATACATATACACATGATCACAATATATATATTATTCGTCATTTTGAATGTATAACTCACTCTCCCATGTGGTCTCCTTTTTAGCATTGTGATGCAGGTTACCATGGGATGAGTTCGGATTTCAATTAAAACTTGGGTGAAGGTAAATAGTGGTAATGGAAGTGCCTTGGCCGGTATCATTTATGGATTCTTGTGTAATGAATAAATTGTATATGATTGTATAGATGATTTAGAGATTTTGAGTATGTATAAGTTACTCCATTGAATTGATGAATGATATATATATATATATATATATATATATATATATATATATAGAATGTAAGAGATGATTTGATGTGTATTAGAAGGATTGAAATTGAATGATGTTAATTGATGGTTGTGATAGTCGGGAGAAGATCCCCGAATGTAGATGAATATATTTATGTATATGTAATTATATCTTAGGCATTACATGCTTATATAATTATGTAAAAGGAGGATGGATGTCTATTAGGCTTACGATATGCCATTGCGTGTTTTGCCGAGCCTTTTCTCATATCGTCATATGTGGGACTAGGCGTGTGCCCGGTATACACATTCTTCTTCCGCTGTAAACTCTATTATTTTCGTATACCGTTATGGGCAATTTATTTATCGATCTAGCTTCGGGTTTTATAATCTCACTCTCTGGTTTTTCTGTGATTTGGGTCATGATGTGGTCATGGTGATGTCTTAGAAATATTTTCAAACGCGAAAAATTTATTCACAATTTTTATTAATTATGTCGATCACATCGGGATTCAAGTACAGAAAATCAGGGGTGTTATAAAGGGTGACGGGGAGCAGAGCGTGAGGCCTTAAGCCACAATGATACCCGATCTGCCCAGTGGAAAACTAATGGCCACGCTTCCTATCAGATGTAGGGAACAACGAGATATGAACCTGAGCTTCCTTTCGCTGCCCATCCATTTATTGAACGAATCATGGGCGCTCCGACCCCCTTGAATTACAAATTTCCGTCTATTGAAAAGTACGATGGCAGAGTAGACCCACAACCACCATACTGATCACCGGGGTGTCAGACTTCCTCTTCTGTAGAACTTTCCCCACAACACTGACCAAATCAGCACTCCGCTGGTTCTCTCACCTTCCCAGAGGAGCATCACCAACTTTTCGGACCTCACCAAAAAATTCCTCTGCTAGTTTGCCACCAGCTGAGCGGTACAACAAACTTCACACAGCCTGGTGAACCCGCGCCAACTCCCGAGTGAGGCTCATGGCTCAATTTTTGAGCAGGCCATCCAAATCTGAGACCTCAGCTCCAAGGTAGTGTTACATGCCATACAAACTGGTCTCCGCCCGAGTAAGTTTTCTGACTCCTTGGCTAAAAAGCCACCCCTGGATATAAGGACTTTCACACAAGGGCCTCTCGATACATCAACATGGAAGAACGGGAGGCGGACCAAGTGGGTCTCCTGGATCGGGTTAATCACCGATTTGATCAGGGGAAAAAAGTTCTAAACAGAGTCGAGACAAGCGCATTAACGCTTACACTTCTCCCAAGTACACTAACTTCACACCACTGAATGACCACCATGACCAGATTATGCATGAAGTCCACAACACTGGCCTCCTTACTCTCCCTCCCCCGGGAGAGGGGCCGAAAGTGTCGGACAAGTCCAAGTTTTATGAGTTCCATCAAGCATACAGACATGGGACAGAAGAGTGTCACTCTCTCCAAAACCAGATAGAACACTTAATTCGCCAGGGACACTTGGCTAGGTTCGTCACTCGAAGAGAGGACAGACCAAAGGAGGGAAACCAGAAGAGAGAACGGGAGCGCCTTGATCAAGTCAAGCTTCAGACTCGGGACCGCTCACGAGTACCCTACTCTCGGTCCCCGAGACCTGAAGAAGGTAGAGAAGACAGAAGGTGGGTCATTCACACAATTTCAGAAGAATTCCCAGGCTCATGAGCACGCCGACAACATTGGGTAGGGTAGATCAACCATTGCAGGAAGGCGCAGACTCGACAGTCATAACTTTTGACAGGTTAGACTTCCCAGAAGGTGGTTCCAACGGAGATGAGTCGATGGTGGTCACTATGGGAGTTGCGGACTTTGTGGTGGAGTGAGTGCTTGTGGACCAAGAAAGCTCTACAGATATTTTACACTGGAAAACATATAAGAAAATGGGCCTCCCCCTCGTTGGTTGAAAAGGTACGATAGAACTTTACTTAGCTTTTCTGGTGATTCTGTGCAGGTTTTAGGGTTCATCGACTTGGGAGCCACTTTTGGGACGGGAAGGGACAGCCGAGTCATTCTGGTTAAGTTCCTGTCGTCGATTTTCTTAGCTCCTACAACGTATTGCTGGGGCGACCGTCTCTCAATGCCTTGGGGGCGATGGTCTCCACTATACATTTGACTATGAAGTTCTCACTAGGTGACTGGAGGATTAGAGTTGTCAGAGCAGACCGAGAGGTAACATAGAAATGCTACTATGAGAGCCTCCACCTTAAGGAGACTTTCATAATTGATGAAGATATCAAGAGAGGGTTCGATTCCCGCGGCGACAAACATTATGAGAGACCCCAGCCAATAGAATCCCTAAAGCTCGTTCAAGTCGACCCCAACCTGAGCCAATTCACATGGATCAGTGTGATTCTTGACCCAGATCTCGAGGAAGCTCTCATCAAACTATTGAGAACCAATGCAGATCAATTTACCTGGAGTCCTACTGATATGTCCGACATCGATCCCTCCATAATTTGTCATTCTATCAACATCGAGCCGGATGCCAAACCTGTTTCCTAGAAACCCAGAAAGATGGGCCTCGATCAAAAAAGTGTAGTCAAGGAGGAAATAGATAAACTCGTGTCTGCTAACTTCATCAAGGAGGTTAAATATCCAACCTGGTTGTCCAACGTCGTTATGGTGAAACAATCGAGCGACAAATGGTGGATGTGTGTCGATTTCACCGACTTGAACAAGGTATGTCCTAAGGATCCCTATCCTTTACCTAGTATTGATCATTTGGTAGATGGTACTTCAGGTTACAGAATTCTGAGCTTTATGGACGGATACTCGGGTTACAACCAAATCTGCATGGATCCTAAAGACGAGGAGAAAACAACCTTCATTATAGGCGGGGAAAATTTTTGTTGCCGAGTGATGCCTTTCGGCTTGAAGAACGCAGGAGCCACTTATCAAAGGCTGGTCGACAAAATCTTCGCCAAGTAGATTGGCTAAAACATGGAGGTATACGTGGATGACATGGTTATCAAGACCAAGCAGACGAAATTGCATCAGGATCTAGAAGAGACATTCCCCAAGCTACGCAAACACAATATATGCCTTAACCTTGAGAAGTTTCTGGGGTATATGCTTACCCATCGGGGCATTGATGCTAACCCTAACCAGTGCTGAGCCATATTGGAGATGCAAAGTCCTCAAAGCGTTAAGGAGGTCCAGTGCCTTACCGGCTGGATCGCAGTCCTATCTTGGTTCCTCTCAAAATTTATAGAAAAATCCATGCCTTTCTACAAAGTATTGAAGAAAACGGACTCGTTTGAATGGAATTCAGAATGTGAAAGGCGTTCCAAGACTTGAAAGCCTATCTAGCATCTTCCTCGATACTGACACGACCAGACACGAGGTCAGAATTGGTCCTTTATCTTTCCATCGGGGCCGATGCAATCCTTTCAGTCTTAGTCCAGGAAGACGGCCCGATCCAGAGGCCAATATACTTTACCAACAAAACATATCAGGGGGTCGAGGCGCAGTACCACAAAGTCAAAAAGTTCACAAATAGCCTTGTTGTGGCTACGTGCCGAGTCTGACCTTACTTTCACAGCCACCAAGTTGTGGTAAGAACCGACCAACCGCTTGGTAAGATACTCCAGAAGCCCGAGCTTGCAGGCAAGATGGTTGCTTGGGCAGTCGAGCTATCCGAATACGACATCCGGTACGAAGCTAGGGGTCCCATCAAAGCCTAGGTGTTGGTAGATTTCTTGGTAGTGCTCGAAGACAATAAATATGGTTATGACGCTGCCCACGACTTATGGACCCTCTCGGTGGATGGGTCCTCCAATATGAAAGCTAACAAAGCGAGAGTCATACTAGAATCTCCCACGGGGTTGGTAATTGAAGAGTCACTTAGATTCATGTTCAAGGCTAGCAACAACCAAGCGGAATACAAAGCTCTCATCGTCGGGCTATGAACAACTCTAGATTTGGGGGCCCGGTGTGTACAAGCAAAGACCGACTCACAGTTAGTAGCCAGACAAGTAAAAGGGTCGTACCAGGCGAAGGACCCAACTTTGGCAAACTACTTGGCACGGGTAAACGAGCTAGTAGGAGAACTTAAACATTTTCGGATAGTCTATGTTCCACAGGCAATGAATGAACATGCAGACCTGCTCTCCAAATTAGCCAGCACAGTTAAAGTAGGAAATCTCAAAAGAATTGTCCAAGTCATTCTAGAAGAGCCCACGATACAGGAGAGCCAGCAAACACTTCAAATAAATGAAACATCGTCCAGAAACATATGGATGACCCCAATCACTGATTTCCTCCGCTAGGGGATCCTTTTGAAAGACCATCAGCAAGCCAAAAAACTATAGGTGCAAGCGGCCAATTATACTTTACTAGATAGACAGCTCTACAAGAGAGGTTTCACTATGCCACTCTTGAAATGTCTTAACGAGGACCAAGCAGACTATGTGATACGAGAGCTCCACTCAGGAATCTGTGGCCTTCATGGGGGAGTCCTCCCTTTGGACGCTCAGATCCTCCAGGTAGGGTACTTCTGGCCAACCCTACGTGTCGACTGCTCTGAGTTCGTTAAGAAGTATAACCCGTGCCAACGAAACACAAATCAGATCCATAGTCATCCCGAGCCCTTGCATGGGATTCTGGCCCCCTAGCCCTTCAACACTTGGGGGATGAAGATCTTGTGACCATCTCCTCCAGGAAATGCCAAGTCAAGTTCCTCTTCATGGCAATCGATTTCTTTATCAAATGGATTGAGCAGAACCCCTTTCAACCATCACGGTAGCTAAGGTTCAGACTTTCACCTGGAAACACATAGTCTGCCGGCACAAACTCCCTTACACAATCATCTTGGACAATGGCCGATAGTTCAAAGACAAAGGCATTGTTGAATTCTATAAGAACTTGGGCATCATCAAACAAAAGTTCTCCTCTGTGGAGCATCCGCAGACCAACGGTCAAGCCAAAGCAGCCAACAAAGTAATTCTACAAGAACTCAAA
Organism: Clitoria ternatea; assembly: GCA_037962975.1. Classification (NCBI taxonomy): domain Eukaryota; kingdom Viridiplantae; phylum Streptophyta; class Magnoliopsida; order Fabales; family Fabaceae; genus Clitoria; species Clitoria ternatea. The sequence goes on along the minus strand of CM075672.1, from coordinate 193,669,194 downwards.
AAGAGGCTTAGACAAGCTAAAGGAAGATGAGAGGAAGAGTTGCCCAAAGCTTTGTGGGCATATCACAGACTCTACACTAATCAACTCACGAGACCCCATTCCAACTCACATACGGGGCCGAGGCCATGATACCGGTCGAGTTAGGGGAACCATCCCTTCGACATCTCACCTACAACGAAGACGCGACTAATGAAGGAAGACACGAAGACTTGGACCCCAGCTTATAAGAGCGTGATGTTGCATATGTTAAGATCCAAGCACCAAGCAAAAATCTACCCAACGTTGGAACTCCCTACTCCGACCTTGACTGTTCCGAAGGGGAGACTTAGTCTTACGCATCGCAGACAACAACCGAAGACTGTGAAAAGTGGGCAAATTCGCCGCCATCTGGGATGGCCCATACTGAGTCAAGGAAGCCATCGAAAAAGGCACTTACTGACTATAAGAACTATCAAGAAAGGAAATTCCAAGGACGTACACTTGAAGTTTTATTACAGTTGATCAATGTACACAAGGGAACTCTTTTTCCTACCCGGGAGATTTTTTCCCATAGGCTTTTTCTCTCAGAATGTTTTAATGAGGCCCCTATTTTTCAATAAAAGTTTTGTATATTCAGCTAAGATAATCAGAGTTAGCCACTAGTAAAAAAAGTCTGAGCGAGGAACGCCCCTTGGCAATACGATTTAAAACTTAAAATGCGAAAAGTACGAGTGAGGAACGCCCCTCGACAATACGATTTGAAACTTAAAATACGTTTAAGTACGAAAAGTCCGAGCAAGGAACGCCCCTCGATAATACGATTTGAAACTTAAAATGTGTTTAAGTACGAAAAGTCCGAGCGAGGAACGCCCCTCGAAAGTACGATTTGAAACTTAAAATGCGAAAATCCTAAGCGAGGAACGCCCCTCGACAATACGATTTGAAACTTAACACGCGTTTAAGTACGAAAAGTCCAAGCAGGAAACGACCCCTTGGAAATATGATTAAGATCCCTTAGAGACCTACGATATGTTTAACATAGCATATTCGTACAAGCAAAACCATTTGGGAATACGAGCCCACACAATCATAATGAAATACACATTGCAATTCACAAAGAGGAAGAAAATACGACTCTACTCGTAGAAGAAAATTCATTACAATAATTTTCAAATGAAAAAATAAACAAGGGTACTCAACACATCAAGGAACAGTATTGGCGCCCGAAACCTCACCCTGGGGCTTCCCCCCACCCTCCGCCCCACCTTGACAAGTCTTGGCCTTGGGGTTCGATGGCACTGGTTGGTGGAGCACGACAACTTGGGTCAGCTCTTCAACCACGGGCGATTCTACAGCAACCCCAGACTCAGGAACATCCCTGGCGGTCACCTTCTCCTCATTCTCAGAATCAAAGAGGTCGACAATCTCGCCATTCACCATAATTCGAAAGGGACTAATCCCCTCCAAGTTAAGGCTCATAGTGAGGTTCAACACCCGGATTTGTTCCTAGCATAAATCAAAGGCGGCCACATACTTCTCGGATATCTGCATCTCCAAGGCCACTATATGGGTCGCCTCCTCTGTAAAAAATACTGGTAGGGAAAGGGGAAGAAAGAATTTGGAAGAAAAAGAGTCCTGTAACAATAGCTCTGAGAAGACAAAGGGGTTCAGACAAAGTGGTATGAAAGCCTAAAAAATGCAAAATGAAGGAAAAAGTCAAATTTATAGGTGAAGAGGTAACCCTTTGCCACCCCAAATCCAACGGTTAGAATACGAGAAGACCCGAAAGCAACAGACATGATGCTCCAAACAACCCTTTCAGACGAAGTGACGCGACTCCAAATCCAATGGATAGGGAGTAAGGAGTCCTCAGATCAACGGACACGATGCTTTAAGACAACCTTTATGAATGACGCACCTTTAATGACATAGGGATGCAGGAATGACGCAATCATGACAAGCACGTTTTCTCATCCCTTCGAGGAAAGAAATGACGGTTAACAACTCTCTACCATGTGGCAAAAAAACACAAGTTCTTCTCCAAATCTCTTGACTCGGCTCACTTACGCCTCTCAGAGATTGACTCCTCTCGGCGCACTTACGCCTCTCAGAGATTGACTCTTCTCGGCTCACTTACACCTCTCGGAGATTGACTCCCCTCGGCCCACTTACGCCTCTCAGAGATTGACTCCTTTGGGCTCGCCTACGTCTCCCGAAATCAGTTCGGTTTGGCCTAGCTCAGGCATCCCTCTTTAGAATTTGCCTAGAGTCAACCAGGATAAAGTGTTCAACCCTGGAGACCCCATTCAATACTAAAGAGGCACCCCATGCCTATGCTCAGCCATTTCGCCTGGCCTTAGGCTCGAGGCTCATAGCTGGGGGGCTCCTGTTCCCCCCGAGATCAGGAGGGATCCACGGGTCCTCCTGATCTTGGTATATTCCAACAAGAGGTTAATTATTTTTAGTCAAAGCTTAATGGGCCTGAGCCTCTTTCTGACTTATGTATAAATACATCTTATAGACACGCATTGTAACTTAAGTGATACATTATAGAGAATAATAAACCTAATTCCTAGAGTAATTCTCTTGGATTTTTGTACTTTACGCTCTTTGTGTGAACACTTCCTAATTCAATATATCAAAACTCGCACTCAAATCGTCAAATCTAACAACTCATATTAATAACTCTAAAATTATTAAAGTTGTACTTCCGTATTTAATAGAATATAAAAGATAGGCCGCAATCTATATAATCATACAAACTCTAGGAAGTTAATTACTTCAATCGTACTTATGAAATTATAAACCACAAATCACCCCAACTTAAATGTGATCCGAAACCAGTTTCTATCAGTTAGCATGGATAAAATAGGATCCATTTTCAGACTCAAAATTGTTTGGCGAAAAGCAAAAAACTAGTCCCTTAAGACGTAAAGATCTTCTAAGTGGACCTTACCACTCCTATGCACTGGCTAGTTCTAAATTTCCAATTGTTAACAATTTCAGCAAGTAGATTTTTAAGCTTAATACCAAATGACCCTGGCTTTACAGCATCAATGTTGCCAGATAGTGAGCAGAACTCTTGCTCAGCTTCTGAAACTTTTGTAGTATCATTTATTTCTGAATTTGAACACCACTCTCCTTGAACTAAACCATTAGATGATCGGTTAAGAATCAAATCATCAATTTTCTCTAGAACCAGATCACCTTCACCAAATGGTCGTGCAAATGCAGCCCCAGTTTCCAGCATTATATCATAGTGTGACATATCAAGCAATTGGGATTCAGATGGATCAGTGTCCCAAAGATTGTACATTAGATTGTTGTCCACAGTGGTGTTCTGGAACTCGGGGGAGTTACACAATACTGTGTGGAAATAAGATTCCAGAGGATAAGCCACATTACTGAAGAACATTAGAAGTTTTCTTGGTAGATTGTCCCACCCTTTGACACAGTACTCCATAAAGGATCTTGTAAGAATCACCCAGGGTGAACCTATTAATTAATTATATGACATTAGACACTAATAAGTAAAAATGGCACTGCTTCATTCTTAAAATTTATTAATTATCAAATTTGTTACATGTTTTCCTATATTTGCTTAGGAAACAAAGGTTAGAACTTTCTTCTGCTTTAAAACATTTTATGTTACTTTATATTTATGTTAAGTACCAATTGTGTTGATTTTACGAATAACAGAACTCTGAAAGATTGAAAGTAGACTGACCTCGAAATGTAGTAAAAGCATCAGGGGTTTCTCGGGACTCCACAGCAAAGAAAAGTGGGCTACTCCTCTCATAATGTAAGCTTTGGTCAACCACAATTTGATTCTTGTCTCTTTGCCTGTATCAGGTTTATTTTGGATGCATGATGAATAAATACTAGTTCACATGCAGGGTTAGATGATTAACAGCAAAAATATTTTTTATTCCCAGGGAAAAACAAAAGAATAAAATAGTGAATAAATCAGGAAGGAAACCCTGATATCATATATATCTTTGACACCCACAATAATGAGTTGTGCTTAGATGATTTTTCTTATGCAGATAGGTATCGTATAGGGCTCCCCTATCAAACATAGCAAAAGAGGTAACTAATCTATTAACCAATGTTAGCAGGTGTCTTTAAGCTACTAAGTAAGAAGTAAAATATACCAACACATCTTATTCTTACCATGATTTCCAATGCAATACACTTTAATTTCCAATAAAAAGTTTATATTGAATGATTGCTTAACTAGAACAATAGTTAAGAAGACCCTTCAATTAAAACTTTATAATATGCATATAATTAAGGATATAAACTAGATCTTAATTTTAGGATTACTTACTCATTCCGAGCTGTCTCGTTGGTGTAATGAATGAAGTTGACATATGTTGGCAAGAATGAGAAAGCATGAAGGATATCTGTACAAAAATAGATAAATCACGGTTGAATTGTTATCTCAATGAAGGCACGTTAATCAAGAACTAAGGCTGCAAAATTAATGTTTTATGCCTGGTTATCACAATTTATGAAACACGAACTATGCAGGTGTTAAGAAGATCATGAGCGATTGCATATGTTAAAGCCATAGTAGTAGCTTTGCTAGTTTGGTTTTTGTAGATGTCAACATAAATACAGAAAACTAGGAAGAGAGAAATTATAATAACCTTTTGGTTTTGAAAAATAATTTTTTAGTTTTTAATTACAAAATTATCACTTTGTATTATGTTCTCCAAAAATAGAAAAATTATTTTTAATGTTTCTTGTAAAAACTTTTAAAAATAAAATAGAAAAACATTTTCTAGAACCACAGTCATATTCTAACAAAAAACTTGTGTTTACTTGGTTGAAGTTGTTGAATTTCGAATCATATAAAATGTCATATTGACCTCCCAGCTCATGAATACAATGCAAATTTAGAACGGAAGTTAAAGCACATAAAAATTAGTGACACTTACCATCCTGAGTCATGAGGGGATAATCTGAAGCACTTAAGGTGATGAACCAATCCCAATCTGAGTTCAGTTTAAGAAGCAAAGCAGCAGCATGCAGAGGAGCAGAAAGAGCAGAAGATCCCATCCTATTGATGGCATAAGTTTTCCCAATGACATTCACATTTCCAAATTCCTCAAACACCTCAAGGGATTTAACTGAAACAGCTAAATCCACTCTTTCAGACTCAGATGAACCATCATCAAGCTGAAGTAGGTACTGATTTCTTGGATGGTACACAGCCTTCAACAGCCTCAACATCTTGTTACTCTCTCCTTTGGTGCCAAGAATCCAATATGCAAGCACAGGAGGGTACCCTTTTCCTTTTGATATTTCTCGCTTAGGATTGTACTTGTAGTGCTGTAACTTAGATACTTTGGCATAAGAAACATCTGGAACATTCAATCTTGAAACAGTTCCAAACAACAGCAAAAACACAACCAGAGTCAGAAGGCATAGACGATAATCCAATCCCCTACATGGGAATTTGGACGTTCTCATTGAAGTGATTTTGTCTTGTCTGTGGATGCAAGAAAGGTTGAAACTTGAAAGATTAAAATTCAGATCAATTTGGCTGTCATCAAGAAGTTATTGTCTTCTGAGAAATAGTTCAGCAGAAAAAAGATTTGCCTTTGATCTGACTTATGGGGATGTGAAGAACGAAGTGTTCAAATCTCATTGAATCTCAGAAGATATAAAGATGATGGAAAATACTAAGGTACATTAGAGAAAAATATATGTAGCAGTGGATCAGTGATTCAGCTTAAAGTGAGAGGAGTAAGGTGAAAAATCAATCAGTGTGATTGTGATTGAGAATGGAAAAAGGTGGGGGATGTTGAAACTTGTACCTAACGTTTGAAAACTTGAGTTGGAAGGTAACAAAAAGCATGGTTGGAAATTTGAATTGAAAGCCTATTATTACCCTTTCTGAATTTAAGAAGCATTATTTTGTTGGTCTGGGATTAAAATATTAATGAAAAGGTATGCAAAAGAGAGGAAATTTTTATGCACAATCATAAATTTCTGCTGATAAATTGTTAGTCTCCTACTCATTTGGAAAATAGTTATTTTTGTACTAATATGTCTCAGTCACTCTTTCTTTTATTGTTCTTTGGTTCCCCTGAATACCTACTTTCAAACATCAAATCAACCAAACTGCTCACAAAATAGTAAACTCTACATTTTGATCGATTCTTAGCATTTATTTAGTGTATAAGATCATTAATATCTGATAGCCTGTTAGTCATGTTTGTAAATTTTACATTTCTTCTCATTTCAAGTGCTAAATAACTTGATTTGTCATAAGTAAAGCTTTGCTTTTAGTTGTTTTATGACAAAAGAAAAACATATCTTCTAATAGACTTCAATTATTTAGAGTTCAATGTGACTTCTATATACAACATTTAAAGTGCTAATATTTTTATACCACTGTTCCCCCGAGCTAGAGGGGGTCCCATGAGCACCCCTCATCTCTTTATTTTAGGAAAGTGTTAACTAAGTGGCCTCAATTACTCAAGAGGGGGGTGAATTAAGTATTAAAAATTTTACTTGGAATGCTTTTGAAATTAATTCTTTAATAAATATGCTTGATGAAAAAGATAAATTTAATCACAAGTAAATAACAATTTATACACAAGACAAAATAATAAGCACTTAATGTATGGCAAGTGAATTCACTTAGAGAGTTTAAGTAATATTCAAGATAACAATTAAGAATATCAAATTGAACGTTACACTATTTTGAACACTTAGAAGGTAATAATTAATTTTAACACAATTCAAGAATATTACTTAAATAACTTTAACAATTTTAATCTAAGTGATTTATAAATTTTATCAAACTAAAAGAACATGCACTTTAATATTAACAAGTAAATTAATAAAGTTGCTTAATTAATTAAAGGCTAAATACATCTTTTGGTCCTCTATCTCTTAAGTTATTTTCAGATTGGTCCCCTATCATTTTTTAATTCAAAATGGTCCTCTAACTTTTTAAAAAGGTATCAGTTTGGTCCTTTTTTTGATTCAAAATGGTCTCCTAACTTTTTTAAAAAGGACCAAATTGACACATTTTTAGAAAGTTAAGGGACTATTTTGAAATAAAAAATAATAAAGGACCAATCTGAAAATAACTTAAGAGATAAGGGACCAAAATGTGTATTTAGCCTTAATTAAATTATAAACACAAATATTTAGCAAGCAATTTTAAGTACACAAATTAAATAAGTATAGGGAAGAGAGATTTACAAACCGATATATACGAGTTCCACTACACCGGTGTACGTTTCGCCTCTAAGCAACCCACTTAGAGGATTTCCACTATTGGAGATTAGAGATACAACTTTGAGCAATTGCGGCTTCCTAGTGTCCCATACTCAAGAACCCAATTCTCACAAGTACAAGGGCACCCCACCCAATCTCTCAATCTCACAATTACAAGGTTGAAACCCCAACCCAAACCTCTAGAATTTTTTGTGTTTAGATGTACAAAGATAACTCTCCAAAAGAGTGGATATACAAATTAAAGCACTTGAGAATATTTTCCTTTCTAAGAAAGAATATGCAAATTTAGCACACAAAAATTATTTTCCTCTCTTAGAAAATAATATGCAAATTTTAGCACTCAAATGATTTTTCTTTCTCAAGAAATAATATTCAAGTTTAGCTCTTAAAAATAATTTTGCTCACAAAACTCACTCTCAAAATAATTTGCCAAATAAAAAGAGAGAGCAATTGAGAAACAGAGAGCAAAGAGAGAGAAAAATAGAGAGAGCAGCGTGAGAGAGGAAGGAAAGAATTGCTTGCTGTTGGTGTGTTTCTGCCTTCAGTTCCTTCTCTATTTATAGGCAAAGCAGCATGGTTTCTTTCAACCTCCGATCCTCAATTTAGGCAATTAATTTGAATTTTGTCTGCCTCATGTTTCCTGCATGCTTGATTTCTGACTTGGAGAAGGAGATTGTCTGCCTCAATAAGTGCAACGCCGTTTCAATTAGAGTTTCGAGAGAGGAATCAGCGGAGTTGAGTTTCTAAAAACGCGTACTGATAATTTCCATGATTCAGCGCATGGTTCCATTGATGAATCGATTCCTTCAGGCTATTTTTCCATCAAAACAGCGTGTGAATCGATTCCTGGCAAGGGGAATCGATTCCTATAGTCATGAATCGATTCCTGTGTTGTATGAATCGATTCCTTGGGTTATTTAAGTGCATGAATCGATTCCTACAGGGGGAATCGATTCCCAGCCCCTTGAATCGATTCCTTGAGTGCTTGAATCAATTCCTCTTTGCAAAATTCAATGTGAATCGATTCCTACAGCTCCTGAATCGATTCCTGGCTTTCCTGGACCTGTTTCCTTGAGTTTTTGATGCATTTTGATACGTTTTTGGTCCTGTGTTCATGGTTCTTGATTTCTTTGATTATTTGGCTTTTGAATAATTATATTTGACTTTTATAAATGCCTTGAATCAATTCTTTGGACTTTATTAATTTAATTCTTGATTTCTTGATCCGTAAAATCTTGAATTGTTTCTAATTAATCGCTTTGCACAATATCCTTAATATATCTTCATTTGTTGTGTCATTATCAAAACCTACATCAATATAAAAATACAGAAAGGACCTAAAAGATGTCGATCCATTTATCAGACGTGGGAACACGCAGCCACATCATGTCAACATGGGCCTGAACCAAAGGCCCCTGTACCCTATCTTCCCCATATCTCACTAGTTGTGTAAATGGTCTTGAAACCCTCCGATTGTAACTAAGTGATACATTAATGCTAATAACTTTGATACTTAGAGAATATTCCTCTAGGTTCTTTGCATTTTAGCTTAGTGTGAACATTTTTGCGCCCACCGTGGGACTCAGTAAAACAGTACCCACATACAATCCCAGAGTCATACCAGCACGATGTGTAATTCCCACTACACCATACATACACCACTATAGCTATCAAGAACCTCTAACAACGTAGTGATAGTAATGACCTGTAGCAATCACAACCGTTGGGAGGACGGCGATGCGTGGCTACACTAAATAGATAAAGATGACTAAATTCAAAAGCTGACAAGTGTTGTAGAAACGTTATAACTTATAATAGCAGAATTACGAAGAGAGAACGAAGATCTGCACGCACATATGGCTGAGGAGCGAGAGGCTTCAAGCTATGACAACACCCAGACCACACGACAAAGGGGTGGCTAGTCGTGATATGCAATCCACAAGAGGCTTGGAAAAGCACAAACTCGTGAACCCCTATGCTCCCCATCCATTCACGAAGGAGATTATGAGCACGCTGACTCCACCAAACTACAAACCCCTGACAATGGAGAAGCACGACCATGTTGATCATTGGCGCATCTGACGCCTTGCTCTGTAGGACATTTCCCATGACATTGACAAAATCTGCGCTACGCTGGTTCTCCCATCTGCCCGTGAGAAGCATAACGAGCTTTTCAAAGTTAACTAAGAAATTTGAGTCAGTTCGCTACTAGCTGAGCAGTACAACAGACCTCTCACAGTCTAGTAAACTTGAGGTAGCTTTTAGACGAAACCCTCAAGCAATATATAGCCCACTTCAATGAGCAAGTCATCTAAATAAGCGACATCAGCTCCAAGGTGGCTCAGCATGCAATCTAGACAGGGCTATACCCACGGAGGTTTTCTGACTCTCTGGCTAAGAAACCACCTTTGGACATGGATGATTTCAGACAGAGAGCCACACGGTACATCAGCATGGAGGAAAGAGAAGTAAGACATACGGGACAGGTGGAACAGAACACAGCCCGACCGAAACCAAGAAGGTGTCCTAGGCCAAACAGAGAAAAATGCTTGGAAGCCTACTCAGCTCCCAAGTACAACCATTTTACCCCTTTAAACAATAGGAGGGACTGAATCATGCATGAGGTTTATAACACTGGCTTGCTCAAACTCCTACCACCAGGAGAGGGACCCAAGGGCTCAGATAGGACGAAGCTCTATGAGTTCCATCGTGCCCACGAGCTTGGAACAGAAGATTGTCGCTTCCTCTGGAACCAAATTGAACATCTGATCTGTCAAGGACACCTGGAAAGGTTCATCGATCATAGAAATCAGGCACCATAAGAAGGTAGCTGGAAAAGGGAGATATAATTCTTGGAACAGGTGGAGTTGCAAACAAGGGATCGACCATGACTAGAAAGGGAGTGTTCCCGATCACGAAGACCAGAGGATGAAAAAATAATGGGAAATGGGTTATCCACACAATCTTTAGAGGGTTTTTGGGGAACCGGGCAAGCACTCGACGAGGGGTAGGGCACATCAACATATTGCAAGGCTGTCCCGGTTCGGAGATCATCACCTTCTATAACTCTGATTTCCCTAAGAGAGGACCGGACAAGGATGAGCTGCTGATTCATGAAAGTATCCGAATGCATTGTTGAATGAATATTGGTAGACCAGGCGAGCTCGGTGGACATCCTACACTGGAAAGCATTCCAAAAACTCTACGTAGGTACTAGGCTACATGGAGTTAAAGACCATCTTTGGAACATGAGCAGAAAACAGAGCCATAATGGTGAGATATTTGGTGGTAGACTTCCCTAGTTCCTATAACGCATTATTGGGCCACCTCTCTTTGAACGCCCTCAGGGCGATTGTTTCCACCTTGCATCTAACCATGAAGTTCTCGCTCGATGATGGACAAATCGATGTAGTGAGAGCAGACACAGAGGTTGCGTAGTAATGTTACCACGAGATCCTTCGACCAAAAGAAACTTTCATAGTTGAAAAAGATGTGGAGACCGGGTTTGATCCTCAAGATGACAGGCTGGACGAAAGACCCCAACCCGTCAAATCCCTAAAGCTAGTGCAAATTGGCTCAAACCTGAGCCAATACATGAGAATCAATGCGATGCTCGACCTAGCCATGCTTGATCAATCTATTGAAAGCTTATATCGATCTTTTTACATGGATCCCTACAGACATGCCAGGCATTAACTTGAACACCATATGCCTTCACTTAACATGGAGTCAGACGCCAGGCCTGTCACTCAAAAACCTAGGAAACTAGGACCAGATAGGTGAGTAGCAATCAAAGAAGAAACTGACAAGTTGGTCGCAGCCAATTTCATTCGGGAAGTAAAGTATTCGACTTGGCTGTCCAATGTTGTCATGGTGAAAAAGGCAAATGGTAAATGAAGGATGTGCGTGGACTTTTCATACTTAAATAAGGTATGTCCTAAAGACCTTTATCCATTGCCTAACATTGATCAACTAGTAGATGACACTTTAGGGTACAAGATTTTGAGCTTCATGGATAGCTACTCATGCTACAATCAGATACGGATGGACCCAAAAGATGAAAAGAAGACAACATTCATAATAAGGGGAAAATTTTTGTTACAAAGTAATGTCGTTCGGGTTGAAAAATACAGGTACAATATACCAGCAATTAGTAGACAAAATTTTCTTCAAGCAAATTGGCAAAAACATGGAAGTCTACGTGGACGATATGGTGGTGAAGACCAGGGAAGAGGAAGATCACATTGCAGACTTGGAAGAAACATTTGTCAAGTTTCACAAACATAACATGTGCCTTAACCCAGAGAAATACTTTTTCGGCGTACAAGGAGACAAGTTCCTGGGTTATATGCTGACGCACCGGGGAATAGAGGCGAACCCCGACCAATGCCGTACCATATTGGAGATGAGAAACCCTCAGAGCATCAAGGAAGTCCAATACCTCACAGGGAGAATTTCTACCTTGTCTTGCTTCCTTTCTAAATTTACGGAGAAGTCCATGCCTTTTTACAGGGTGTTGAAGAAAGCTGATACCTTTGCATGGACCAAAGAGTGTGAGAAAGCCTTCTAAAATTTGAAGGCAATCTAGCATCCCCGCCCATCCTAACTAAGCCCAATCCAGGTGCGGAGCGTCATATTATACTTAGTGGCTAGAGAACACGCAGTGAGTTTAACCCTCTTTCAAGAAGAAGGCCCCATCTAGTGCCTAGTGTACTTTACCAGTAAAACTCTATAGGGTGCTGAGACACGATACCAGGGGGTGGAAAAATTCATGTTCATCTTGGTGACAGTCGTATGAAGATTATGACTCTACTTCCACAGCCACCAAATTATGGTTAGGACTGACCAGTCGCTTCGCAAAATACTCCAGAATTCAGAGCTTGAGGGCTGGATGGTGGCATAGGAAGTAGAACTCTCAGAGTCAAGAATTCACTATGAACGAAGAGGTCCCATCAAAGCATAAATCTTGGCAGACTTTTTGGTGGAATTGGGGATGATCAGGAAGCTTATAATGACGAGCACGCCATATGGACTATAACGCCCTAAATTTTAAAATAAAGGTTTATTATGAAGATAAATATTAAATAATTATATTTGGGTTATTTAATGTTCCAAAATATTATGAATAAATAAATTAAGATTTTTGGGAATTGTTTATAATTTATTAGAACCAGATAAGCTGAAAATGAGCTCGGTTGAAATATGGGTGTCGGACCAAGTATCTTCGATTGGGATGATATTGGTCAGGGTTGTTAAGGATATTATTGGGAATCCGAATATGTGTTTGGAATAATTTTTGGATAAGGTATTCAGTCCAAACAATGATCCTGTTTGTCATAAAACGATGAAAATTTAATGGGAATTAAAAATAAAGCCAAATGGCCCATTTTTCACTTCTTAATCCCGTCAGCCCTTTGGATTCTTCTTCATATGTACTTTTATTCTACTTCTTTTCTACTCTCCTCCTTCATTCCCTCTTCTTCTTCTCTCATAAAACCCTAAGCAAAAGTGGTGGCTTTCTTCTCCTCTCCCATTTTCGTTTTCTTGGAGCAAGAAAGAAGAGTTGGAGCTTGAAGTCTCACTCTCCTTTCCCCTTATTTTTATGTGGTTTTCCCTCTCTTGGAAAACTCTCTCATTCCTTCTCTTGAGGTAAGATCTTGATATTTCTTAAGAGTATGAACTATGGGTTTTTGGGTTTTGATGTTGGGAATATGATTTAATGGGTGTTGTGGGTTTTAAAGAAACCCTAACCCTATGATTTGGGGGAAATGTAAAATATGAGTGGAGAAGTATTTATTGTGTTAAATAATTGTTATTGGTAAGGTAAAATGATGTTATTAATAGTGAATGGCCATTAATGAAGCTTAATGGTTGTTAGGAACCATTAATGTGGGAACCCGGTAATGGGTTTGGCATTAAATGCATGTAATAATAAATACAGATGCCTAAACCGTGGTGGTTGTGGTGGAATAAGTGAAATAAATAGGGCTTGAGAGTTAAGATGTTGGAAGACATCGGGTAAACGAATATGAATGTGAAACTGAGGTGGTTGAATAGAAAATAATTGTGTGATATATTATGATGTAGTAAACAACCCCAGTTACGAGGTGGAACCATCTGACTGTGGTGATTACTACTTCTCTTGAGGTAGGAGGGGGTAACTATTCTAAATGCATGATTTCATCAATTGATGATGTGAAAATATATGTACATGATTGTGCTTAATGATTGCTTGCGTGGATGATGTATTGATTTCATAAATTGAATGCATTTAGAATGATTGATGTTATGTGGCATGCATTTGGAATGATGAATATGATGTTAAACTGGTTTAAGCCAGAGTCAACAATCCGGTGCGGGACCAGCCATGAAAGTCAATAGATGACTCAGGTTTTAGACCGGTGCTGTATGTATCCGGTATGATTACCCGGTATCCTAATGAGAGGAGACCGACTTGATGTTATACTTGCCTAGTCTGTATTACATACAGAACAAATGTAGTGATATCCATACTTTGGGACTGGTATTGAGACCGGATTCGATATTATGTTAAATATGTTGATGAAATATGTTATGATGGTTTGAGACCATGTTATGAATTGAAATTAATGATGTGAAATATCCCAATTATATATATATGAATTGATAATTGTGATTGCCACTAACTACCGATGTGTATGAGTTCCAACGAGGATTGGTAAAGATTGAGAATATTGAAATCCACTAAGTGGTGGTCGTGAATGGACGATTGATTGAGTGACATTTAGGATTCACAGTGTGAGAATGCATTGATTGGCACTTGCATCCATGGCATATAATTCGCTGCTTATATGGAATGTTAGGAGTTCCAATAGGCAGGCCCAGTGGGAGAGCGGCCCAGTGCACGGGTATACTGTTATTGCTCCCTAGTGATTCGGGGAATCATGAAGCTGCCCTTAGTTTGGTGACGAGGCACCCTATGTGGGAGGCCCTGTGGGAGGGAGGCTCTGTGATGATCAGTTTACCTTGGTGTCCGACGGGGCACGGCTCCCTTGATGTGTGTTCGGGGGAGGCCCATAACACTTTGGCAAGTAGGCTATAATGATGATCCGCAGTCACGGGGTGACTCGTGCTACAGATGGGCGAGAGTGGTTTGGTACCAGTAAAATATGTTGTTGAGCATGCATGAATTGGATATAAGTGTACACATCTTACTACTACAGTAGGGGCATAGTAGCACACCTATGCTTATCCCACAATTAATATGTTGATGTTTTCCCACAGTCAGTTCTACACTTGGAAATAATTCTATTGTGCATATGCATTAGCTTTAAGAGCATTTGCATATAGCCGAGATATGCCTAGTTGATAGCCCATGGTGGTGATGGATGATTGTTAAATAGAGTGGAAGTAAGCCGAGGTACTAACATCAACAGTGTGATGATTATTGAGAATGTTAAGGATATATTAAATATATGATATTGCCTTGTAAATATACTTATTAGGATATGTAATGTGCTGAGATGGAATGATATATCATGTGTGTGAAACTTGTGATGTTTTATTAAAAAATGAATGTAATGCACACATGTATAAATATCATCATAATGTATGACTTTGGTACATTTGGATTATGTTACTCACATGTTCACTTCTTGCCCATAAATATGAAGAGTTCTTTGGAGAAATTGGCACAATTATACATTAAAGAAATTGTTAGACTACACGGTGTGCCTTTGAGTATTGTGTCGGATTGTGACACGCGGTTCACTTCCCGATTTTGGGGAAGCTTGCACGAGGCAATGGGTTCCAAGTTGAAGCTTAGTTCGGCATATCATCCACAAACGGATGGACAATCTTAACGAACAATTCAAAGCCTTGAAGGTTTGTTGCGGACTTGTGTATTGGAGCACGGTGGTTGTTGGGAAAGATAATTGAATTTACCTACAATAACAGCTATTATAGTTCTATTGGTATGGCTCACTATGAAGCGTTATATGGTCGGAAATGTAGAACTCTGTTATGTTGGCTTAAAACTGGTGAGAGTTTGGCTTTGGGGTCGGAGTTGATTGCGGAGATAAATGAACAGATTAAGATGATACAAGAGAAAATGAAAATTGCCCAGGATCGTCAGAAGAGCTACTATGATAAGAGGCAGAAGCCACTTGAGTTTCAAGTTGGCGGTCATGTGTTCTTGAGAGTGTCGAGAGATAAGGGCATTGGAAGGGCGTTGAAAAGTGGAAAGTTAAGCCCTAGGTTCATTGGACCCTATGAGATTTTAGAGCAAATTGGTGAGGTGGCATATCGGATTGCACTTCCTCCACACCTTGTGAATTTACATAACGTGTTCCATGTGTCTCAATTGAGGAAGTATGTTCATGACCCTCTACATGTGATTCACATTGATGATATTGATGTGCGGAACGATTTGACCATCCCTCCTGTTTCCGTTCGTATTGTTGAGCATTCCGTGAAGAAGTTACGGAACAAATTGGTACCTTTGGTGAAGGTTTCCTGGAAACATGGGAATATGGAGACGTTCACATAGGAAACATGGGAACGATACCCTGATGCCTTTAAATCTGGTATGTTAAATTTCAAGGACAAAATTTTCTTTTAGTGGGGTGGATTGTAACACCCTAAATTTTAAAGTAAAGGATTAATTAAGGAGATAAATATTAAATAATTATATTTGGGTTATTTAATATCCTAAAATATTGAAAATAATTAAGTTAAGATTTTTGGGGACTATTAGTAATTTATTGGGACCGAATAAGCTTAAAACTGACCCGATTAAAATATGGGTGTCAGACCAAGTATCTCCGATTGGGGTGATATTGGTCAGGACTGTTAAGGATATTATTGGAAATCCTAATATATATTCAAAATAATTTTTAGAACAAGTATTGAGCCTAAACGGAGATCCTGTTTGTAATAAAATGATGGATCTTTAATGAGAGATTAAAAATAAAGCCAAAATGGCCCATTTCTCTATTCTTTTCCCGTCATCTTCTAGTCTCTATTTTGGTAAACACCTTGCCTCTTTTACTTCCTCTCTATTTCTTCTCTATTTCCATTTCTTC
The DNA here is from genome assembly GCA_037962975.1 of Clitoria ternatea. Lineage (NCBI taxonomy): Eukaryota > Viridiplantae > Streptophyta > Magnoliopsida > Fabales > Fabaceae > Clitoria > Clitoria ternatea. Next base: position 193,652,893 of record CM075672.1, on the reverse strand, counting down.
TACTCTTCTCTTCAAAAACCCTAGCAAAAAGATGGTGGCCCTCCTCTCCTCTTCCATTTTCGTTTGGAGCTTGGGAGCTTGAAGACTCCCATCCCTCTCTTCTCATTTTTATGTTCTTCCTTCCCCATTCTTGGAGCTCATTTCTTTTGGCTTGAGGTAAGGATCTCCCTTCATTTTCTTGAGCCTTATCCCTAGGTTTTGGGTAATGGTTGTTGGGAGAGAGTTTAATGCATGTGGGTTATGAGTGGGAAGCATTTAAGATGAGAAACCCTAAGGTGGGGTGTAATTAATATGGGTTTTATGAGGGCATGGAGGGGTACACGAAAATGGCATTTAATGTGGTGGAAGGTGATGGACATTGATGATGGTTGTTAAGTCTTAGAGAAACCCTAACACTAGGGTTTAGGGGAAATGTTAAATAAGGGTGGAGAAGCATTTATGGTGTTAAGTAAATATTATTGATGAGGTAAAATAAGGCTATAAATGGTGAATGACCATTAATGAAGCTTAATGGTTGTTGGAAACCATTAATGTGGGAACCCATTAATGGGTTTGATATAAAAAAAATGCATAATAATAAATGTAGGCACCTAACCCATGGTGGTTGTGGTGGAATTAATGAAATAAATGTGGTTTGAGAATTTAAAGTGATATAAACACCAAGTAAATGAATATGCATTTGAATCTTGGTAGTTTGAATAGAAAATTGATTGTGTGATATATTGAAATGTAGGAAATAACCCCATTGACGAGGCGGGACCATCGGACCGTGTTGACTACTACTCTTGAGGTAGGAGGGGGTAACTATTCTAAATGCATGATTTCATCCATTGATGATGTAAAAATATGTGTATATGATTGTGTTTGGTGATTGCTTAAATGGATGATGTAATGATTTTGTGAATGGTATGCATTTAGAATGGTTGATGTTATGTGGCATGTGTTTGAGATGGTGAATGTGATATTATGTTGATGAAATTTGTCACGATGGTGTGAGACCATGTTTTGAATTGAAATCAATGATATGAAATATCCCAAATGTGTATGTATGAATTGATAAATATGATTGCCACTAACTATTGATGTGTATGAGTCCAATGAGGATTGGTAAAGATTGAGGATATTGGGAATATTGAAATCCACTAAGTGGTAGTGGTAAATGGTTGATTGTGGAGTGGCATTTAGGATGCATAGTGTGAGAATGCACTTGATTTGCATTGCATTGCATCCATGGCATATCATTGCTATCTATGTGGAATGTTAGGAGTTCCACTAGGTGGGCCTAATGGGAGGGCGACCCGGTGCACGAGTATATTATATTTCCCTAGTGATTCTGGGAATCACGAAGCTGTCCATAGTTTGGTGACGAGGCACCCTATGTGGTGGGCCCAGTAGGCGGGCGGCTCTATAGTGAGCGAGTTACCTCGGTGTCTGATGGGACACGGCTCTCTCGATGTGTGTTCGGGAGGGGCCCGTAGCACTTGTGGCAAGTAAGGCCACGATGTTAATCCGCAAGTCACGGGGTGACTAGTGCTATAGATGGGCGAGAGCGGTTTGGTACCAGTAAAATATGTTGTTAAGTATGCATGAATTAAGATATAAGTGTACATATTTTTCTACTGCAGTAGGGGCATAGTAGCACACCTATGCTTGTCCCACAATTGATTTGCTGTTGTTTTCCCACAGTCGGATCCGTATTTGATAATCATTCCTTTGTGTATATGCATTAGCTTTAAGAGCATTTGCATATAGCTGAAGATGTGCCTAGTTGGAAGCCTGTGGTGGCGATGGATGATTGAGAAATACAGAGGAAAAGAATAAGATACTAATACTATGTGTTTGATGATAATGTTGAGAAGACTAATGAATTGGATATGTGTGTTATTGATTGTATTTCATTGAGTATGTAATATACGACAATAAATGATATATATACTATGTGAATAAATTTGTGATGTTCTTGAGAAAGGTATCATACCTACGAGCAAGTATGAGTAACATCATAATGTATGACTTTGATTCATTTGGATTATGTTACTCACCTCCTGGTTGCCATTTTAAGTTTGATGTAGGTGTGGTGTAAATCCTACTCTTTTGGAGGCCGAGTTTTCGTGAAGGTAAATATGGAATGGAAGTGGATGAACCTTGGATGGCATATTGTTGTTTTGTATGGTATATGATGTATATATATATATACCCAATTTTGTAACTTGATATGATGAATGATGATTTTGTGGGTCATGTAGGAAAATGGGACCTTGTGTGTATGGCTCATTTTCATTAATGACCTTTGATAATGTGTAATACTACCTATGATGTTTGAATCTCATCCAATTTGATGAATGGATGATGAGAATTATGAATTTCAATCTTATATGATGTATGTGTGAAGTTTTGGTATGGTTGTTTTATGCATAAGTTAGGAACTAGCATGGTCAATTTGTGATGTATGAGGTTCTAATGTGTTGTGAAGAATACAATGACTTAAATATGTTAATCGTGACTTGTGGGAAAGGAAATGGTTCAATTTTGTAGAAAGTAGACCCTTGTTTGCCTCAAAATGCCTTGAAATAAAATAAACGCAATTATGAGCATAATTTACTCGTTTCTAGGAATTTTTGAGTGTGGCTGGTAGCCACACGTCACAAATAACATGTTTTAGCTTGTGTTAAAATTTGGTGGCATTCCGATATCATTTGTATGGATTTCAATAGTTGAGAAGTTCACTTCTCTATAAAAAGCTGCATAATTTCTACATACTAATAGGGTGTAATCGATTAGCACACAGGCTTAATCGATTACAATGTTTCTGTTTTTAAGGAAATCAATTAGCTTAATCGATTACAGGTTTGTACGCAGCTATGTAATCGATTACACTAGAGGTCGTAATCGATTATGAACTTTCCAGAACCAATGTAATCGATTGTGTTTAGAGTCGTAATCGATTATGGACCCAACAAAACCAATGTAATCGATTTCTGTAATCGATTACCCCTTTGCTCTGTAATCGATTATGGCTTGGTAATTGATTAACCCCTATCCTGTAATCGATTAGGGCAATTGATTAGCATATGAATTAATCGATTATATCAGCTGGAAATTGTAAGGGTACTGCTTGAGTATTTCTTGTGCACTTTGATACCTACTCGTATCTTCATATATGAGATGGGTTATTGGAAGGTTCGGGGAAGTCACTTAATGTCTCATTTCACGCTCACTCTACTTATAAATAAATTTTAAATCGTGAAAAATTTACCCCTTTTTTCTGGGGTGTCACAATTATGATTGATGATCTTGTGATATGAAGTTGAGCATATAGCAAGCATGACGAAAAGCTAAAACTTAGTAAGAATTTTCTTACTTTACTCTTTAACTTTTTATTATTTTAAATCTTTTATTTCTTCTTAGAGATTATTTTTATTAACTTTACTTTTAATATTTAGAATAAAAAAATTTAGTATTTATTTTAGAAAGAAGTCATTTTATGAAAATTAATTTATAAAAAGGTTGAGATAATTAAATCTTGAATTAAAGAAAAATTTTATAATTTTAAGTATTTTTGGTTAATGATTTAAAGATTATTCTCTTTTAATAAAATAAAATTTTCAAAAGAAAATTATTTTCTTTTTCCAACTTAATAACTAAAGATATTTGGAAATAATTGAGATTTTTAAATTCGATCTTGTTAAGATTCAATTTGAGAAAGATTATGTAAAGTTTTATATGAGAAAGTTTTGAGATATTTAAGGCTTAGAAACTCAATTTCAGTGAGATTCAAAAATTGTACCAAATTTATTTCTATGGGACAAAAATTCAGAGAATTGAGAAAATGTACTGTTTATTGAAATGATGTTGTAAACCTTTAAGGTATTTAATAATTGAGTTTCTAAAAGCCTTAACCAACTAAATACGCGAGTAATTCATGCATCATAAATTATTAAAGTGAAACAAAATGATATTGTCTGGGGACGGATTATAGAAACCGAGGGTATATTAGAGGAGGCTTAATTACGAGCCTTGGGATGAGAGGGTGTGAAAGGGTGCTTCAGGGGACCTGGGGTAGCTCCCTAGTGTCGGGTACTTTCACAATAAAAACTTTCTCAATCTGATTAGTCTCTAAGTGTTTCCATGCCAGTTGAGCTGTTTATATTATTATTATCCAGACTTATGGAACAGTGTAAACTCCTGGTTGGCCTAGTGCAAATTAAAATTTAAGGGCCCACATATATAGATAAGTTATGATGAAGATATTGCATAACATTCATGCATTCATAATTGATTGTGTATGTGATTATGATTGATATTATTTTATATTAGTTTGTGAAAACCCTTTATTGCTTATGCCCCATTTGGAAATATTGTATTCTATTTCTCACCCCTTTCTCCTTGTTTTTGTTTCATATATTTTAAATTGATAGTTCAGAGGGAAGGATCGAAGAATCTCGACAGTAAATATAGCACGTTCTAGAAAGGGAGCTCGGTATGAACACCGTGGTCCAATAAATAAATAATGTTATTAAGTGACTGCTTTTGGGCCATGGAGTTTCCTCTCTTTCTTATAATGTTTAATATTTATTTTCTTTGGATGAATGTAAAATTACTTTATAAAGTTTTAATAATATTTATGAGGTATTTCAGAAATGATGTATAAAATTTATTCCGATAGTTTCTCTTTAACAATCATATCTTTAAAAGAAAAATTTACAAATTTTTCTAGAATTTATTAAGGTGTAACAGAGGGTGTTATAAAGTGGTATCAGAGCAGTTAATCCAATAAGCCTGGGAAAAATGTCTATCTTGCTTTATCTATAAACTCTGTATAGGTGATAGAGAATAGAATCTTTGACTTGGTAGTAACTGTGATTGACGTGGCAAGTCTCAGTTACTTTGAAACAGGAAACTAATGGCTGGAAACGATCTTGTTGGAGTTGTAGAACGCTTAATCAATGTAATGGGAGCATATGAAGGTGAAGGTAATGATGCCTTGAGAAGGTTGGACCTTTTCAAAAAGCGTAATCCACCTCGTTTCAAGGGAGGATATAACCCTGATGGAGTGCAGATCTGGATTCGAGAGATAGAAAAGATTTTTCGAGCATTTTAATGTAATAAAGCTGATAAGGTAGTCTTCGCTACTTATGCCTTATCTGAGGATGCCAAACATTAGTGGGATAACATGCGTAGACAATTCGAAGTCAACCACGTGGAGATCACTTGGGATCATTTTAAGGATATGTTCCTGGAAAAATACTTTCCAGCTGATGTTAAAGAGAAAAGACAATTCAAACTCCTGTCACTGACCCAAGGAAATATGACCGTGGGAGAGTACGCATCCAGGTTTGAAGAGCTATCTCGTTTCCATTCTCATTATAATGATGCTACTAACGAAGGTGATCGGTGTGCAAATTTTGTAAATGGATTGTGACCAAAAATTAAAGAAGCTATACGAATGTAAGAAATCCGTGAATTTTCTATATTGGTAAATTGCTGCAGGATCTTTGAAGAGGATTATAAGGATAGAATGACCAAAAGTCATGAGCCCATTCACAAGGCGGGAGTGTTGAGAAGTGGAGGACCTCACCATCACCAAAGAAGAGACTTCAGGAGAAATAAGCCTTACCAAGCGCCATTTCACCGGTTTGGAGCAGCATTTGTTCCTAACAGACCCCAAGCTTCAACTGGAAGCTATTACCCAACACATGTACTAAATTTTAAATGTTTTATCTATGGAGGACCCCATTTGAAAAGGGTTTGTCCTAAAAACACTTATATTTGCTTTAAGTTTAACAAACTAGGTCATTACATCAAGGATTGCCCAGAGATGAAGAGGGAAAACCCTGAAGGTGTGAGTACAAGCATAAATACTCAGGGAGACGCATATAGTGCAGTTGGAAGGCCGAAGGCGAAAGGAAAGGTTTTTGCAATCACTAGAGAAGAAGCATCTCATTCAAATTCCATGGTGGAAGGTAATTGTATCATTAATAAGATTCCTTTAACTGTTATGTATGACTCAGGTGCATCACATTCCTTTATTGCCAATGACTATGTAGAAAAACTAAAATTACTAGTGATAGAATTACCATTTGATTTATCTATTCATACTCCTGGGAATAATCCCATTGTCACTTCTAAAGCTTGTTGGGAATGCCCTATTGTCATTCATGGTAGGGACTTTAAGGCTAATCTCTTTTACTTACCCCTTTCTAGGTTAGAAGTTATTATTGGGTTAGATTGGTTGTCTGACAATCATGTTCTAATAGATTGTCATAATAAAACCATAATGTTTAAAGAACCTGTAAATTTGAATCCAGAGGATCCGAGATTTCTAACCGCCAACTAAGTGAGTGCCTCTTTAAAAGGAGGGGCTCAAGGATTCATGTTATTGCTTTCAATGAAAGGAGAGAAAGAATCAAAAATCAAAAATCTGCCGGTTGTATATGAATTTCCTGACATTTCCCCCGAAGATATCCCTAGTTTACCCCCAGAAAGAGATATGGAATTCGCCATTGATCTAGTACCTGGAGTTGGACCCATTTCAATTGCACCATACTGAATGTCAACTCTAGAATTAGTAGAGTTGAAGAAACAACTTGAAGAGATGATAAAGAAGCAGTTTATATGACCCAGTGTATCCCCCTGGGGTGCACCAGTGTTATTGGTTAAGAAAAAGGATGGTAGCATGAGGTTGTGTGTAGATTATCAGCAACTGAACAAGGTGACGATCAAGAACAGATATCCTCTGCCAAGGATTAACGACTTGATGGATCAACTGCGTGGTGCCACGGTGTTCTCCAAAATTGATTTGAGGTCTGGATACCATCAAATAAGGGTGAAGAAAGAAGATATATCAAAAACTACTTTTAGGACATGCTATGGCCATTACGAATATCTAGTAATGCCTTTTGGTGTAACTAATGCACCAGCCGTATTCATGGATTACATGAATAGGATTTTTCATCCATATCTAGATAAATTTGTAGTGGTGTTCATTGATGATATATTAGTGTACTCTAAAAGCAGAGAAGAACATGTTGAACACTTGAAGGTTGTGTTAGAAATCCTGAAAAAGAAACAACTGTATGCAAAGCTGTCGAAGTGTGAATTTTGTTTGGAAGAAGTGAACTTTCAAGGACATGTAAGTAGTCAATGAGGAATAGCTGTAGACCCTTCCAAGGTGGAAGCAGTTTTAAAATGAGAGAGACCAACCACAATCATTGAGATCAGAAGTTTCTTGGGTTTGGCTGGATACTATAGGAGATTCATCGAAGGATTTTCAAAGTTAGGATACCCACTGACCAAGCTAACACAGAAAGGACAACCTTTTGTGTGGACGACACAATGCGAGAATAGTTTCCAAGAGCTGAAAGATTGACTTACTTCTGTGCCAGTGTTAGTACTCCCCGATCCACATCAAAGTTTTGAAGTTTATTATGATGCGTCTAAACAATGACTAGGAAGTATACTCATGCAAGACAAGAAGGTTGTAGCCTATGCTTCGTGCCAATTAAGGCAACATGAGATTAACTACCCTACCCATGAATTAGAGTTAGCCGCTGTAGTTTTTGCCTTAAAGATTTGGAGGCATTATCTATACGGTGCAACATTCGATGTGTTTAGCGATCATAAGAGTCTTAAGTATTTATTCGACCAAAAGGAGTTAAACATGAGGCAACGGAGATGGATAGAGTTCTTAAAGGACTACGACTTTGAGTTGCAATACCATCCTGGAAAAGCAAACATAGTAGCTGATGCTTTAAGTCGAAAGTCTCTAAATACGTCCATAATGATGATTAAAGAGTTGGAATAGATAGAGAACTTCAGAGATCTTAACCTACCAGTAAAGGTTAATGCTAATAGCTACAAATTAGGAGCGTTGCAAGTGACAAGTGAATTCCTGAGGCAAGTTTTAGAGGCTCAACGAGAGGATGAATTCCTGCAAGAGAAGAAAGAACTCTTGAAACAAGGAAAAGAAATCAAGTTCAATGTGGGAAACAACCAATTGTTGAGGTATAAGGATCGAGTGTGTATCCCTGATCAAGAGGAGTTGAGGAAAGCAATTCTGGAAGAAGGCCACAAAAGTTATATGAGCATTCATCCCGGAGCTACTAAAATGTATCAAGATTTGAAGAAGTTATTTTGGTGGCCTGGAATGAAGAAAGCGGTGGCAGAGTACGTAGCTGCATGTCTAATTTGCTAGAAGGTTAAAGTAGAACATTAAAAGCCCCCTGGAATGCTACAATTAATTGAAATACCAGAATGGAAATGGGATAACATTACCATGGATTTTATGACTTCTTTACCTAAAACTCCATTAGGACATGATTCAATATGGGTAATAGTTGATAGATTAACCAAATCTGCCCACTTTATTCCCATTAATATTGGTTACCCAATGGAGAAGCTGGCGAAATTATACATCGAGGAAATTGTGAGATTGCATGGAATTCCTTCAAGTATCATTTCTGATCGGGACCCTCGTTTTACATCGTAATTCTAGAAGAGCTTACACAAGGCTTTGGGAACAAGACTGCGTCTGAGTTCAGCATATCATCCTCAGACGGATGGACAATCAAAAAGAACAATTCAATCTCTAGAGGACTTGTTACAAGCTTGTGTGTTAGAGCATAAAGGAAGTTGGAATCAATTCTTACTATATGTGGAATTCACCTACAACAACAGTTTCCATGCTAGCATTGGCATGGCACCTTTTCAAGCATTATATGGAAGAAAATGTAGGACTTCGCTATGTTGGTTTGAGACAGGTGAAAACTTCATACTAGGACTAGAGTTGGTACAACAAACCACGGATAAAATCAAAATGGTTCAGGAAAAGATGAAGGCAGCACAGAGCAGGCAGAAAAGTTCTATGACAAAAGAAGAAAGCCGCTTGAATTTCAAGAAGGCGATAATGTATTCTTGAAAGTCACACCTACGACTGGGGTCGGTCGGGCAATGAAATCTTGAAAACTAACTCCTAGATTTATTGGTCCATATCAAATAATTCATGAAGTTAATCCCCTTGCTTACCAAATAACATTACCACCTTTTCTTTCTAATATCCATAACGTTTTTCATGTGTCAAACTTACAAAAGTATATATCTGATCCTACACATGTTATTGAACCTGATGTCATACAAGTTAAAGATAATCTTACATATGATGCACCACCTGTCAGAATAACTGACAGAAGAATAAAAAAGCTAAGGGACAAGACAATTCCACTCGTAAAGGTCATTTGGAGCGAAACGATGGGAGAATATGCTACATAGGAACTAGAAACTGAGATGAAAGAGTCTCATCCCCATTTGTTTTACTAAAAAATGTAAATTTCGACGACAAAATTTTTTTAAGGGGAGTAGAGTTGTAACACCCCTATTTTTATTTTTATATTAAAATTTTGAAGGAATTAGATTGTGGTTCTTTAGAACTTTTTAATCTACGTATTATTTATGATTTTCTGGAATTTTTTGAAAATTTGGAAATATTTTAATAAAATAATATATTTTAAATAATTTTAAATTCATATAAAGTGACTTAAAATTAAAATTATTTATAAGAAAGTGAAGTTAAATTATAAGAAAATTTTCTAAAATCCATTTCAAAAAGGACTGATTTTGAATATTTAAAATATACCGAGTGAAAGGTTACTATTTGGCTTAATAATTCAACTGAGATTTACTATGCAAAACACTCTACATGTATGAAATTTTTAAACTTGCACAGTAACCAGAAACAAAAATTTCAGAAATTGTACAGTACTTTTATAATAAAATAATGGAATGCATAGTGATTTTTCTTCCTATAAATACCGAGCGAAGGAATGAAGGAACGAAGGAAAATCACAATTTCAGATTAAATTTTCTTAATATAGTAGTGCTAGAGAGATAGTGGTGGAAGTAAGAGAGAGGAATATTTTTTTTGGAAGAAGGTTCTGCTAAAATAACAAGGTAAGAATACCTATCTTTTATATTTTTAGGGTTATTTTCATATCGTTTTAGAAATCTATTATTATACTGGATATAATATTATTTTAAGTTACTATTCTGAACAGTAAAATACTATTTCAATAGTAAATTACTATTTATTGTTACTATTTACCTTTACTATTCATGTTTTACTATTTACTGTTACTATTCACGTATTACTATTTACTGTTACTATTCATGATTTACTATTCACTATTCACTATTCAAAATTTACCATTTTTGTTTTAAGTAGAAATCTTAATTTTTATCTTGTAACTATATTAAAATAAAATTAGTATGTTTTAGAACTCGGAGACGAGACGCGCACGGATTTTCAATAACGAATTAGGATAAAATTAGTATGTTTTAAAATTTTTATTATTTTAAATCTTTTATTTCTTCTTAGAGATTATTTTTATTAACTTAACTTTTAATATTTAGAATAAAAAAATTTAGTATTTATTTTAGAAAGAAGTCATTTTATGAAAATTAATTTATAAAAAGATTGAGATAATTAAATCTTGAATTAAAGAAAAATTTTATAATTTTAAGTATTTTTAGTTAATGATTTAAAGATTATTCTCTTTTAATAAAATAAAATTTTCAAAAGAAAATTATTTTCTTTTTCCAACTTAATAACTAAAGATATTTGGAAATAATTGAGATTTCTAAATTCGATCTTGTTAAGATTCAATTTGAGAAAGATTATGTAAAGTTTTATATGAGAAAATTTTGAGATATTTAAGGCTTAAAAACTCAATTTCAGTGAGATTCGAAAACTGTACCAAATTTATTTCTGTGGGACAGAAATTCAGAGAATTGAGAAAATGTACAATTTATTGAAATGATGTTGTAAGCCTTTAAGGTATTTAATAATTGAGTTTCTAAAAGTCTTAACCAACTAAATACGCGAGTAGTTCATGCATATTAAGTCATTAAAGTGAAACAAAATGATATTGTATGGGAACGGATTATAGAAACCAAGGATACATTAGAGGAGGCTTAATTACGAGCCTTGGGATGAGAAGGTGTGAAAGGGTGCTTAAGGGGACTTGGGGTAGCTCCCTAGTGTTGGGTACTTTCACAATAAAAACTTTCTCAATCTGACTAGTCTCTAAGTGTTTCCATGCCAGTTGAGCTGTTCATATTATTATTATCTGGACTTATGGAATAGTGTAAACTCCTGGTTAGCCCAGTCTCAATATGTGATTATGATTGATATTATTATATATTAGTTTGTGAAAACCCTTTATTGCTTATGCCCCATCTGGGAATATTATATTCTGTTTCTCACTCTTTTCTTCATGATTTTGTTTCATATGTTTTAAATTGATAGTTCAGAGGGAAGGATCGAAGAATCTCGATAGTAAATATAGCACGTTCTAGAAAAGGAGCTCGGTATGAATACCGTGGTCCAATAAATAAATAATGTTATTAAGTAACTGCTTCTGGGTCATGGAGTTTCCTCTCTTTCTTATAATGTTTAATATTCATTTTCTTTGGATGAATGTAAAATTACTTTATAAAGTTTTAATAATATTTATGAGGTATTTCAGAAATGATGTATGTAATTTATTCTGATAGTTTCTCTTTAACAATCATATCTTTTAAAAAAATATGAATTTTTCTAGAATTTATTAAGGTGTAACAGAGGGTGTTACAAATAGCATGACCGATCCACAAACCTGGGGATAAGGAAGCGAGCATCCTAGAGAAAATGAGAAAGGTTGTGGTCTACGGTCAAACTCCAATTCATGAATGCCTCCCATAGACGCTCGGAGTCATTAACCTCACTTGGCAATGGTGCAGCAATCCTCTTCGCAGAAATAGGACCATTAGAAACCCTATTTCAGGGAGTGAGAGAAACATCCATCGACTCAAGACTCTCAGACACCACAATCACATTTGTCTGAGGGCCTGATGCAGTTTGAGCAGTGGGTCGAGCAAAGGTTGAGTAGAGCTGACACCGAGTGTTGTTGACTCTTTCTACGTACACTACTTTTTGGTTTGACGACCAATTTCCTTCCCTAGACGTGATCCCAACGGGACCACAAATATTAGAAAAATAGTGGAGATAGGGACACCGATTGGAATCGGACGACGAAATCCCCCACGTAGAGACGCCGCCTGAAGCAGTGGTCGCCCTTTTTGAAGACCCCACTTTTTGGTAATATTTCCTGAGATCCTTGAGAGACATCTCATGGGTGCCATATCGCCCTCAAAAACACAAAGAAAACAAGACACATTAGAAAAACATGAAACCGGTAAATAAACAAGTATTATGAAGGACACCCACACTTACACATCTAAGCTTTTAGGGCATCGGGGTAGGAGACAAAGTAATCAGCCCCTGGGAACTGAAATACTGCCCCACGTCCTCTAAGAGGAACCTAGCATCCCCTTGCTCAACAATGGACAAGTCATCCCAGGACACATGGAATTGAACTGGTGCACGGGTCTAGTATAAGGGAAACATGGGTAGTGAAGGAAATCTACCCTAGGTAAGTCCAAGCCCACTTGGATTTTGAAAAAGTAGTTTTGGAAGTTTTTGTAGGACTGGTCAAAAGCCCGTACCAAGTGACGACCAGTAATCCCATTTAAAGGGACTCAACTAATAGACAACCAACCCTTAGGAATTTTTATAGGGAAGAAATAAAAGAAAATCAGAACAAAGAGGGTGTGACTAAAGCGCTCGCATAGAACTTCAAAGGCTTTCACAAAAGCCTACCCATTGGGGTAGAACTGAGTTACGGCAATGTTCAGAGCATTCAAAACACCTATTTCGAAGTCGATGAAAGGGAAATACAAGTGAAGATGAGAGAAATAAGTCTCATAGACAAAGGTGAAATCTAATTCGTTGGGGTTTGCGTGAGAATGACAAGCCCGATCAGCAGGGGAGCAATATGTATATTCTACATTTGGCGCTAAGACAAAATGATTAAACACCCTCTTTTCCCAAAACTTAGCTATGGAATCCTCACTTTGGAGGGATGAAGGAATAGAAAAAACCTCATCCCTCACCCAGACATACAAAACTTCAGCAGAAGCTGCCATAGAATTCTAAAAGGAAAAGTGAAGTAGAGAAGAAGAAGATGAAGGCACTAACCTATTGAATGAATAGGAAAAGGGTAGAAAGCTAGAAGTAATAGCAAAAGAGGAACAAAGAAGAAGCAGCAAGAGAGCAGAAATAGTGAAAGCAGAGGTAAAAGAAAGAAATAAAGGAAGAAGGATTTATAGGGACAAATGCAACCTTTTAGTTCAACGGATCCAACAATAGGGGATCCAGGAGTCATAACCAAAGGCCATGATTTTCCAAACAATACAAGTGTCGAAAAAGTGGAAACCCCATTTATGACGCAACACACCTGTGAACACCTCTTTTGATCCGGTCCAAGTGGAATGAATCTTTTTATACTAAATTCTAATTCAGAATGGTCAGATTCGAAAAGAATGGCTCCAAAATAATCAGAACTGAGCAAAATGACTCAGGTTAAAGCATTTCCGAGTGAAATACAGCCCTGGTGGAGATAAATCCGAGTGAAAAAACTCAAAAATGGTCAATTCCGAGTCAAAATGAAGCATTTCCGAGTGGAATGACTCAAAATTGATGAAATCCGAGTGGAATCACTCAGAATGAGTCATTTTCGAGTGAAATGCTCCCTGTTGAAGTTGAATCTGAGTGGATAGCTTCCCTGCCAAGCCAATCCGAGTGGATTATGCCTATTTTCAAGAGAAGTACGAATGGAATGACTCAAAAAAGTTGAATCCGAGTGGAATCACTCAGAATGAGTCGTTTCCGAGTGGAATATGCTCCTGTTGGATCAAATCCGAGTGAAATCACTCAGAATGAGTTAAATCCGAGTGTAATTACTCAGAATGGAGAAAATCCGAGTGAAACTACTCAGATTTGGGCATGTCCGAGTGGAGTACGACCTGTTGGGTGGGAAATCCGAATAATGCCTCAACAATGGACCAATCCGAGTGGAGTATGACCTGTTGAATTCAAATCTGAGTGAAATGACTCAGATTAGATGTAAATCCGAGTGGATAATTCCCTTTCAGATGCATTCCGAGAGAAAATGCCAGTTTACAAGCCCTGATCGCAAAGAATGTCAATTCCGAGTGAAAAATGACCCTGTTAGAGGAGAATCCGAGCGGAAGATCCCCTACTGCAACAAATCCGAGTGAAACAAGGAACTGATTGCTGATCCGAGTAAATCCGAGTGAGTATCACTCGGTTGGAAGGAAATCCGAATTAAAGTAGCCAAACTTCCAATTTCTGAGTAGAAGATAAGCAAAATCCGAGTGAAAATGCCCAAATTCCATTCGGATTAAGAGCTCACAAGGTCGGTTCCGAGTTGATCTTCAAGCAGTGAAGTTCTATATCACTTTTGAAGAAAATCCGAGTGGACGCTTCAATCAGAAATACATCCGAGCTGAAAAGAATTCCGAATGTTGCCCCTTCAATCAAAACCGAGAGCTGCTTCTTAGTCAAAACCGAGTGAAGCATTTCCAGCCAGCACCGAATGAGTCATTTCACTCGATTTCTGACCCATTTTCAGTCGGTTCCGTGTCATTCTTTTCTCGCCCACTCCCGAGCCAATTTCCAATCGGTTTCCGAGTGACACTTCAGTCAGTCAGCCACCTTTCCCGAGTCCTTTTGGCCAATCAATTCTGAGTCCCCATTTCCACCATACTTCAAACCTTTACCGAGCCACTTTTTACCCGTTCCCGAGTCATCTTTCTCCCAATTCCGAGTCACTTTTCACATATTTCAGTCGGATCCGAGTCATTAGTCACTCGGATTATGGAGAGGAGATGGAATCCGAGTCAGTTTTCACTCGGTTCTGACTCAATTTCTTTAATTGCCCACTCAATCCAATTGACACCAACATGATTTCATTCGGTCTTTAGCATAAAAGGGGCCTTTTCCACTCGGATTTAGGTGGCAGAGTGAAGACCGACCCCTTTTCCACTCGGATTTAGGTGGCAGAGTGAAGACCGACCCCTTTTACACTCGGATTTAGGAGGCAACATGGATGAATGTTGACTGAGAGGGTGATCCGAGTCATTTACACTCGGATTTCCAACATTTACACTCGGATTTCCAACATTCTCGCTTGGAATTCTTCCATTCTCACTCAGATTCCCACCAGGTCCCCCTGTTAGACCGTGCTGACTTGGATTCCACCACCCAAGTGGATCCAGGAATCCTGGGGGTGGCAGACAAGTGGCAAACAGGGGTGGAAGTGGGGGGAATTAAAAATTCCCACCCAGCCGTTGTCCCCCACTTCACTCTGAGTAGAGGCCTTAGCTGGCATTCCACTCGGAAGTGGAAGCCTGAGCTGGCCTTCCACTCAGACCAGCCTATAAATAGGCAAGGGGCTGAAGCTTTCAGCCCTTACAGATACTTACACACACACACCATACACACTGCGCAGACCCTCGCCATTCCCTTCTCCTCCTTCCTCTATCCAGCACCATTACCGTTCCTTTCTCCTCCTTTCTCTCTCCATCAGCCTACACACCGTCCTCTCCCCTCAACACAACACCGCCCAGCACTTCATTCCACTCAGCCAACACCACCCAGCCAACCGTCCTCACCAAATCCAATCTCCTCACTCCACTCAACTCCAACACCGTCCATCCTCTCACTGTTTCACTCGGTAAATCACTTCTCACTCGGTAAGCTCACTGTCTCACTCGGTTTCTGCTATTTCCACTCGGTTTCCTCATTTTCACTCGGTTTTTCCTTGTCCTCACTCGGTTTTCTGCTTTCATCACTCGGTTTTACCATTTTTACTCGGTTTTTCCTCTTTCTCACTCGGTTTCTGCTATTTCCACTCGTTTTTTGTAATTTTCACTCGGTTTTACCATTTTTACTCGGTTTTTCCTCTTTCTCACTCGGTTTCTGCTATTTCCACTCGTTTTTTTGTAATTTTCACTCGGTTTTTGCCATTTTCACTCGGTTTTTCTCTTCTCCCACTCGGTTTTCACTCATTTTTCCTCTGTTTTCAGAATTTATTGTTTCCCTTTCTCTTTTGTAGCTTCTACTACCTTTTTCCTTTCGTTTCATAGTAAAATATAATAAAGGGAAATAAATGTTTCCTATATTTTCTTTCAAATCTAAATAAAAATAAAAAAAAAGAAACAAATCATTTTTAAACAGTGTCGTACGGGAGCACTCCCGTCTACACAACCTCTTTAGGATTCGTACACGCGCGAAGAACTTCGCCTTGTACGAGTTCCCCACCTCAATGATATCCATCATCATCTCCCAAGTCTTTTCCTAAAAAGAAAAATATTCAGAACTACGTAACCCTGATTTCTTGATAATTCAAGAATACGTAGGAGCAGGATCTCAATTCCTGTCGGGCCCATCTCTCTTATTCCTTTTTGCTGATTTATTTCCTTATTTTCATGTTTCTTTCATAAATGTTCTTTTTTTGGTTACTTCCGTGAAAATCAATTTAGACGTGACGTCTTGTTGATTTCCCCTAGTTTTTGCCCAAGCCTCGCCATAATTCATAGGGAAGGGATACTTAGGACGAGACGTCCCGCTTATTTCTTTCCTATCCCTGTCTTTTTTATTCAAGGATGTATAATTTAGGCGTGACGCCTTATTAGCATTCTCTTCCCTTCTCTGTCTCATATCGAAGTTGAGTTTAATTCGGATGAAACGTCCCATTGACCTCGCTTCGACATTCTATGTTTGTACAGTTCTCTCACTCCATTTTGTCGTCTTTAAATAAAAAAAATACAACAATGAAAGGGAAGAAATAAACCATCTTTTGTAAGGCTATTTATGTTGCGCATTTTCAATCTTGGTACTGTTTTTGACAGGCGATGTAGGGTGCTAATACCTTCCCTACTCGTAACCGACTCCCGAACTTAAATCTCAATTTTTAACCAATGCTTTACTGAACCTAGTTTTTCTCCAATGTTTTTCCTATGGATAAAAATGTTGGTGGCGACTCCCTGTTTCATTCCACCCATTCTCTCTCTCTCGCCGCGCCGTCGCGATCCAGGTTGCGACAACACCATATCCCAAAAACATACATTTAATAGTCTATGGATACAAAAACACCATAATCATTAAGGCTGTACACAGGAGACTTTACAGGGAAACAAAATGGCAGTTACTAACTCTCATACACATGGCACGTGAAGGTTTGTGGAGATCCCCCCAAAACTCTCTGTTCAGGCACAATGAATCCTTTCAAACTCCTACCTGACCTGTGTCCATCAAGGAAGACTCCCGCTCGAAATATAGCCAGAAATTGGAAGACCCAGATCTCCAGCCACTCGGCTCGAACTCATACGGATCTCCAATCACTCGACTCATACTCACACAGATCTCTAGTCACTCGACTCAGACTTACACGGATCTTCAGCCACTTAGCTCGGACTTACATTTGGACTGCTTGGACTCTTAGTCACTCAGCTCGATCTTACACTCGACACTCATGACTAGGGGGCTCCTATTCCCCTCGAGCTAGAGGGGGTCCCACGAGCACCCCCTCATCTCTTTATTTTAGGGAAGAACCTAAAAGATGCCGACCCACTCATCAGACATGGGAACGTGCAACCATATCTTGTCATCATGGGCCTGGACCTAAGGCCCCTATACCCCATCTTCCCTCTATCTCACTAGTTGTATAAAAAGCCTTGAAGCCCTCCGATTGTAATTAAGTGACACATTAATGCTAATAAACTCTGATAAGTAGAGAATATTCCTCTAGGTTTTTTGCACTTCCTAGCTTAGTGTGAACAACCACAATTTCTTAAATTCATAAGAGGAGATTTAAAAGTTATTTAATCATTTAAAATGTGATTCTCATTTAAATTAAATCGATTGATAAATAACCTAGAAATTAGCATGTAGCATGTTTGGTTGTTTATTGGTATAAAAGTGATCGAGGTAGTATACCATATCATCGAATTGTGAAAAATTTTCTTAAAAATTCAAATAAATTAGGAAAGGATTTTACAAGTATAATACGAGTGCCTTAAAAAATCATAATTTTAAAAAGTTTAAAATTATTTTTTTATATGAATCAATTTAATAACTATCATTCGACATTCTACACTAAAATAATTTAAAAATGTCGTAATCTTGATATGAATTTAGTTTATCTATTAAATATGGAATGTTATTATTAATTTATTGTAGTTATTTTGATTTTTAAGAATATTTAAAATAGAATATTTATTATAAAATTAAAATATACTTATAAATTTATTTGTCGAATAACTATAGTCAAAGGAAATATTGTTAGATGTTAACTTTAGTAAATGTTACCTAAGGCAATTATGAAATTTTGATACCTAAAAGATGCATATTTACTTAGTTTAAATTAAGAAATGTAGAAACAAAACCATAAGTTTTACATGTTGATGGATAAAATTAAATTTTTAATGAGTTTTTACTTCTTTGTTATTAGTCAAATTTTGATATAATTAATTAAAATTTCTCTTAATTGATTAACATTTTGATACTTATGTTATTATTATTTTATTTTTAATTAATTATTTCAATTTTTTAGAATATCATCACTGTCTATATTTTTTGTTTATTTTTTCTTTAATTTAGTACTATGATTTTACATTTGAGTTAAAAATATACTAAGGCATGTTGCTTCTTAGAATTATATTATTAAGTTTAGATATGACCGATCAATTTGTATTTTATTCTTGTCATTTTAAAAATATTTTTATTTGATATTTAATTCAACAATAGTTTTAAAATAATATTTTTAATATTCAAAATATTTTTTTATAAAAACTTATATCTGTAAGATTTTAGATCATATATATATTTATTAAAATTATTTTTATTTTTATTATTTGAAATGGCCAGTATGCACAATGTACTCTGGTACTCCTCGCAATCAATATAAAACCTGAATCTTACTATGTTTTTACACTAGTTCAGTGAGAATCCGATATTATATAACATACGCTCAGTGGGAGCACCGTGCTCTTCAACTTCGGTACTTAAGCACTTCGAACCGTAGAACACACGAATAAGTTGTTGTTGTACCTGTAAAGACTCTCTAATGCTTAAGTCAGATTCAATACATATCAGAGCAATAAGAGTGAAAAAGGAATATGAGTTACTTATCTAGTGATGAACGATGGTATTTATAGTCTCTTGGAGGTCTAACTCGTGATGTGACACTTGATCAGTTCAGGTCACTTTTTCAGGTAAGTTGTCCACTTGATTCTAAAATTCTGATTATTCGGTAAGCATACTAGGTATTCGATAGTCCGGATCTTAGCTATCTTCTAGACCAATCTTTTACCCTTATCCATGTCACTATATTTTAGGGGCCAATGTGAGAGCCCTATATAGATAACAAATATATTTAATGATAATTATGGAGGTAAATTTTTCATGTTTGGTTGTGAACCTCAACACCTAAGAAGCACAACATAAAATAATTGGAAAAAGAAAAGAAAATAAACCTCCACCCTGGATCTAGAATAAACACATTCCCCATATATGAAGATATGGGGAATGACACAAACATGCACATTTTCTCACCACATTGCATGCTTTAATTTAGCATGCGATACCCACAAAAAAACAATAATCAAACATTAATATACAACGAAAAAGGTTAATGAGTGAAGAAAAGGTAAGAAAGGTGTAGGGAATTGATTCAATCCCAAAGACATAATAATTATGTGCTTAAGAGTCATGCCTATTATTGGAAATATGCACTAAGAGCCTATATAGGACGCATCATTTTGCATAAGGCATTTTTTGTTAAATAATTTAACAACCTTTATTTGTCATTGGAGTAATAGGTCATATGAGAGTTATTCCTAAAATGTCCCTAGTCAAGTATTTACACGGGGACATGTAAATACATTAAGACTAATGCGTAAGTGTACTGATGATCTGATCTCACAGATCATAGATATAAATGTTATCAAGTCTTCACACGGGTATACATTAAGAGTAATGATGTACTAGACAGACCCACCATGAGAACGTTGCATGGATCGTTACATGAATGTCATAAACGATTCTCAATGTAATAATGGTATATGTAGTCCTTCGACCTGAAGTCACTACGATTTCTACATAAGGAGTTTACTATTTTAATACAATCAAACATCTTCTATAGCAAGAGGACTATAAAGGTTATGATTAGGCAATGAACAAATTATACAGAGGGATGTGAGTGATGTAGATGAGATTTGTCTCTCCTATATGACAGGAGTAATATCTTAGGCCACTTGATGGAGTGAGACTAAGGAAGTGCATGGTCATGCTACAAAGAATAAATATTGGATATTTATTTGGATAAAGTCTACTCCGGTATCAAGTAAAATAAATTGGACTGTACAAGGATGACGCGACCATGCCTTAGGCCCAATTAGGATATCGTGACAAAAGGAACAAACATATAAAATAATTATCACTTATAGATAATGTTGATATTAAATAATATTTGGACATAATGATGCATTGCTAGATGTTGCTCTTATTTTATATTAATAATAAAATAGTTTATTATTAATATGACCGAGTATTTTACCTATAGGGTCACACACATAGAGTAAGCCCATAAGAAAATAGCTTTTTATTTTAGTTGGACTAAAATAAAACTATTGGGCCTAACTCATTTAGAATGAGTAAGGAGCGCACTCTTTAGAGAGAGCAAATTAGGTCAAACCTAAATAGAGCATAAGATGCTCATAGGCGACTAACCAAAAAGAGACACAAAATGCAAAAGTTGTAAAACCTACACGCCATCAAACTAGCATTTGGAAGGTGTGGCATTTTTTGTGGGAGTACTCGTGTGGACTCCTAAAGGATGAGGCTACGACTGCTTCAATATTCTTCAAGAGGTAATCCTAAAACGTAATATTTTTTTGTGTTCGTCTTATGCTTTGAAACACGGCGCTTTGCAAATCCTATGGGAATCCTTGTATTTCCACTGCTCATGCACTAGGGATTCCCTAACAGTGGTATCAGAGCCTGGTTGCAGAACCATGTTTTGGATAAATGTTTGTTTAAAGAACATGTGAAAAATTTTCTTTTACGAAAAGAATTGTAAAGGTTGAATCTTTTTTAAGGGTTGCATCTTTTATTAGATATGTCGCAAAGGTTGCATTTTCAATGAGATATTATATAAAGGTTACACTTTTTATGAGATATGTTGCAAAGGTTGCACTTGTTAACCAAGTGGCCTCAATTACTCAAGGGGGGGGGGTGAATTGAGTATTAAAAAATTTTACTTGGAATGCTTTTGAAATTAATTCTTTAATAAATATACTCGATGAAGATGATAAATTTAATTACAAGTAATAACAATTTATACACAAGACAAAATAATAAGCACTTAATAAATGGCAAGTAAATTCACTTAAAGAGTTTAAGTAATATTCAAGTTAACAATTGATATCATCAAATTAATCGTTACACTATTTTGAACACTTAGAAGAAGTAATAATTAATTTTAACACAATTAATTCAAGAATATTACTGATATAACTTTAACAAATTTAATCTAAGTGATTTACAAATTTTATCAAGCTAATGGAACATGCATTTTTTTTTAACAAGGAGAAGTAGCTTAATTGATTAAGTTGTAAACACAAATATTTAGCAAGTAATTTTAAGTACACAAAATTAAATGAGTGTAGGGAAGAGAGATTTGCAAACCGATATATACGAATTCCACCACACCGATGTACGTCTCGCCTCCAAGCAACCCACTTGGAGGATTTCCACTATTGAAGATTAGAGATACAACTTTGAGCAATCGCAGCTTCCTAGTGTCCCACACTCAAGAGCCCAATTCTCACAAGTACAAGGGCACCCCACCCAATCTCTCAATCTTACAACTTTACAAGGTTGAACCCCAACCCAAAACTCTAGGATTTTTGGTGTTTGAGTGTACAAGGATAACTCTCCAATAGAGTGGATATACAAGTTAAGATTTTCACAAAATGATAACTCTCAAAGAGAGGATATGCAAATTTTAGCACTCAAAAAATTATTTTTCTCTCTTAAGAAATAATGTGCAAATTTAGCTCTCAAAACTAATTTTGCTCACAAAATTCACGCTCAAATAATTTACTAAATAATAGGAACAGAGAGCTTATTAAGCTAAAAGAAATGGAGCAGCGTGAGAGAAGAAGGAAAATGTAGAAGGAATGCTTCATTGCTTGGGTGTATTTTACTGCTTCTTCTCCTTCTCTATTTATAGGCATTTCATGGCATGGCTCATGCAATTTTAAAATCCATCAGAGGATGGTGCCTTGCATTAATAAATTCCAGCGTGAGATAGTGGAGCATGGAATAACATAGTGGAGTCATGCATCTCTCAGTTTCTGTTGGGAGCAGTTTGGACATTCCATGGTGAAGTATGGAGTGGCAGGATTAATTAATCACTTCAAGCATAGTGCAACACCGAAGGTGCAGATCGTTTCAGAAATGTTGGCATTTGAACTACTGAGATTCCAATTTAAATTCCAGAA
This sequence comes from Clitoria ternatea, assembly GCA_037962975.1. Lineage (NCBI taxonomy): Eukaryota > Viridiplantae > Streptophyta > Magnoliopsida > Fabales > Fabaceae > Clitoria > Clitoria ternatea. The sequence goes on along the minus strand of CM075672.1, from coordinate 193,630,432 downwards.
CCCATTTGCACTGAATGAATCAATCAATGAATAGATTCATTACGTTATTTTTAGCTCCAGACACATGTAGGAATCGATTCTTCATCAATATGAATTGATTCAGGGCTTTAATTTTGAGGTTCTTGGGCTATATACATTGTGTGAATCGATTCACACATGGTAGGTGTAACACCCTCTGTTACACCTTAATAAAATATATAAAAATTTGTAAATTTTTTTTAAAAGATGTGATTGTTAGAAAGAAACTATCAGAATAAATTACATACATTATTTCTGAAATACCTCATAAATATTATTAAAACCTAATAAAGTATTTGTACATTCATCCGAAGAAAATAAACATTAAACATTATAAGAAAGAGATGAAACTCCATGGCCCAGAAGCAATTACTTATTAATATTATTTATTCATTGGACCACGGTATTCATACCGAGCTCCCTTTCTAGAACATGCTATATCTACTGCCGAAATTCTTCGATCCTTCCCTCTGAAGCAGCAATTTAGAATATATAAAACAAAAACACAGAGAAAAGAGTGAGAAACAGAATATAATATTCTCGATTAAGACATAAGCAACAAAAGGTTTTCACAAACCAATACATAATAATATCAATCATAATCACATACACAATCAATTATGAATGCATGAATGTTATGCAATATCTTCATCATAACTTACCTATATATGTGGGCCCTTAAATTTTAATTTGCACTGGGCCAACCAGGAGTTTACACTGTTCCATAAGTCCGGATAATAATAATATGAACAGCTCAACTGGCATGGAAACACTTAGAGACTAGTCAGATTGAGAAAGTTTTTATTGTGAAAGTACCCGACGCTAGGGAGCTACCCCAGGTCCCCTGAAGCACCCTTTCACACCCTCTCATCCCAAGGCTCGTAATTAAGTCTCCTCTAATGTATCCTCGGTTTCTATAATCCGTCCCCAGACAATATTATTTTATTTCACTTTAATGATTCATGATGCATGAACTACTCGCGTATTTAGTTGGTTAAGGCTTTTAGAAACTCAATTATTAAATACTTTAAAAGGTTTACAACATCATTTCTATAAACTGTACATTTTCTCAATTCTCTGAATTTTTGTCCCACAGAAATAAATTTGGTACAGTTTTTTTAATTCTCACTGAAATTGAGTTTCTAAGCCTTAAATATCTCAAAACTTTTTCATATTAAATCTTAACAAGATCAAATTCTCAATTATTTTCAAATATCTTTAGTTATTAAGTTGGAAAAATAAAATAATTTTCTTTTAAAAAATTTTATTTTATTAAAAGAGAATAATCTTTAAATCATTAACCGTAAATACTTAAAATTACAAAATTTTTTCTTTAATTCAAAATTTAATTATCTCAATTTGTTATAAATTAATTTTCATAAAATGTCTACTTTCTAAAATAAATACTAATTTTTTTTATTCTAAATATAAAAATAATTTTTAAGAAGAAATAAAAGATAATAAAAATTTAAAGAGTAAGGTAAGAAATTCTTACTGAATTTTAGCTTTCCGTCATGCTCGCTATATGCTCAAACTCTACAGTACAATATCATCAAACAAATATTATCAATCACAGTTAAACTTCATCAATCATAAATCAATCATAATCAAATCAATTAAATATCATTAAATACATATCATAATGCAAAATTTAATGATTATTAATATAATTGATTTTTTTTAGTTCCTTTTGTCTATTCCTAGCATAGGTATATGTAAGTCCATATAATCCGGTCCTTGCATAGGTATTGTTCAGTCCATATGGGTCATAATGGTTCAAGTCCTTGCATAGGTATAGTTCAGTCCATATAGGTCATAATGGTCCAAGTCCTTGCATAGGTATGTTAGAGTTAGTTAAACCAGATATTTAATTTAATATTTATTATAAATTTTAAGTTAAAAGGTTAATATTTTTAAAATACTAATATTATTAAATTTAAAAGGAGTAGGGGACTCCTCCCATTATTCTTATGTCTTTTCATATTATACTCTTATCTCACTCCCCCTTACCTTGAATTGTTACCCAAAAGAGATTTGCTTTACGCCTCCGATTTCTAGAAATATTAATACCAATCTTATTTCAGTATAAGCATAAGATGAAGATTAAGATCACTACTTAAAACAGAAATGGTATATTTTGAATAGTGATAGTGAATAGTGAATAGTGAATAGTAAATCATGAATAGTAACAGTAAATAGTAGAACATGAATAGTAATGGTAAATAGTAAAACGTGAATAGTAACGGTAAATAGTAAAACATGAATAGTAACAGTAAATAGTAAATCATGAATAGTAATGGTAAATAGTAAAACATGAATAGTAAAGGTAAATAGTAACAGTAAATAGTAATTTACTATTAAAATAGTAATTTACTATTAAAATAGTATTTTACTATACAGAATAGTAACTTAAAATAATATTATTTCCAGTATAATAATAGATTTCTAAAAACGATATAAAAATAACCCTAAAAAATATAAAAGAGAAGTATTCTTACCTTAGGATTTTAGCAGAACCTTCTTCCAAAAAAATTTACTTCTCTCTCTTACTTCCACCACTATCTCACTAGCACTACTATATTAAGAAAACTTAATCTGAAATTGTGAATTCTAAAGAAGAATTCCTTCGGTATTTATAGGAAAAAAATTTACTATGCATTTCATTATTTTAATATAAAAATACTATGCATTTTTGAATTTTTTATTCCTTGTTACTGTGCATCTTTTGAAAATTTCGTATATGCATAGTGTTTTGTATAGTAACTGTCGGCAGAATTATTAAGCCAAATAGTAACCTTTCACTCGGTATATTTTAAATATTCAAAATGAGTTCTTTTTGAAATTTAGCGATATTATATCAGTCCTCACTAATTTTATAATAAGTAATATAAAGTTTAAATTTTAAAAATCTAAAATTTTTTGTTAATAAAAATTTATTGATACGTTTCCAATTTTTTAACGATTGGAAAAAATCAAGATTTTTCTCAAACCGATAATTTTTAGATAAGTCTACTTGAAATAGATTTTAGAAAATTTTCTTATAATTTAACTTCACTTTCTTATAAATATTTTTAATTTTAAGTCACTTATATGAATTTAAAATTATTTAAAAAATATTATTTTATTAAAAAAATAAAAATTCCAAAAAATTCCAAAAAAATCATAAATAATACGTAGATTAAAAAGTTCTAAAGAACCATAATTTAATTCCTTCAAAATATTAATATAAAAATAAAAATAGGGGTGTTATAGTAGGAATCGATTCATGCTGTCAAAAATCCAATCCTGGGCCATTCAAGCCGTGTGAATTGATTCCTACCATGTAAGGAATCGATTCATGCTATAAAAAATCCAATGTTGGGCCTTTCTTCACATGGGAATCGATTCATGTGGCCATGTGTTGCTTCATGAATCGATTCATGCACCTGTTGCATGACTTTTTATGCTTTGTTTTACCCATTTGGATATTTGATTGCATACGGTTTAGTTCCTTTGATTCGTGGCACTTTGTTGATCATTTTTCACTTGATTTAGACCTTTGTAAATGCCTTGACTCAAGTCCTTTGTTGTTCATCAAATTTAAACATCAACCATAATTAATTTGTCTATAATTATATATGTTTGATCTAATCTCTTCATTTGTTGTATCATTATCAAAACCTACATCAACATATAAATACAACACCTTTTGAAAGCTAGTACCAATTTATTTTATTTTATGTATATTGATTGCTTTTCTCAACATTTTAATTAAAGAACATGTTTTTGGGATGTGTTTTATTATATGAACATGTGGTATGTTGTAATGGTGATTGTTTTGTATGTGTTCTAATTATAAGGCATGTTTTATGTTTGTTTAATTAAATTGAAATCAAGGGTTGTATGCAATGCATGTCTATATGCTTTCTCTTTCTAATATGAATTATTCATGCGAGATTGTGTTTAGAAAATTTAAGAGTTAAACCCTAGCCGTAATGAAAACTAGGATTCAAAAGTTGAAACCTAGCCATCATGATATTTTATTTATTTGTAAATGTTACAAATAAAATATTTGATTTTAATATTATATTTTAAATTCAATTTGTAAAAGTTGCAAATCAAATTTTAAATGTTTGTTAAATTTAAAGTTTGTAAGAGTTACAAATTTAAATAATTTATTCTTATTAATTTTAATAGGATTTGCATCGTATGTGATCTTTTTAAAAGTAATGTGATTTGTAGGAGTTACAAATTGATTCATATTTATTAAATTTAATATGATTTGTAATTGTTACAAATAGGAAATAAGATCTTTATTAAATTTAATAATTTTAAAATCAAATATTTAATCCTTAATAAAATTGATAGGATTCGTAAAAGTTGCAAATTAAAGATAAGATCTTTATCAAATTTAATAGGATTCAAAATAAAATATCTTGAACTCTAAAGATAAGGTTTAAAAAATTTAAACTTTGATCATTCCTAAAAATAAGATGATTCTTGATACTCTAGATATAAGGTTTAAAAGTTAAACCTTGACTATTCTTATTTTAGGATAGTTGTTAGGGTCAAAAGATAATGTTTAAAAGTTAAACCTTAGTCGTTCCAAAATTTAGGATTCAAGAGTTAAAACTTAAAATTAGGATTTCAAATTGTTTGAAATCCTAATAGAATATTTTGAGTTGTTAATGGTCAGTGGGACGTTCTGGCTAGGAAAGACTTGGTACTTAAGTGGTCACACCAAACCCACCTCTCTTTCCTAGGAACTAACCTGATTAGAGTACTAAATTTTTGGGTGGGAACGCCACTCGGCACCCTATATAGGGTAGTCTCCCTTGACCCTGTCTGTTGAATGGTCAACGAAACCACCAAACTTCTTTGCATAGTTTTCCTTTTATGACCCCACATGTTTAATTATGTGTTTTAAAATTTATTTTATTTTAAATACAATTGATCAGTCTATTAATTGATTAATTAACACGTCCAGCAGTGAATAGTTATGGTCATAGATTTTTTTATTTAATTTTAAATACAGCCTACGTGCTGTGTCTTTCTCTATTCTTGAATTTCTTCTCTCAACCCTTTGCTCGGATGTAAAACGAGTTTCTTTATTACATTGTAATCTTGAATAAACCTAGAGTAATGACTTTTGATGGATATGACCTTGAAAGGAACAAAGGAGTGGTGACTCCAGAAGGATGATGGTTTTAAGAAGTAGGACTTCATGAAGTCAAGACACCATAGTTCCTTTAAGTTTATTTTATTTTATTTTATTTTCTAGGAAGACCATAACCATCTCACTTTTTTATTGCATGTTTTGGGGTTTTATTTTGTGTTAAAGTGTTTAATGAAAGTCGGTAATGAACAATAAGAAAATTGAAATCCCTCAAGTCCGACAATCATACCTTCCAATAAGTAATAACGTCTAACTTAATATAGATAAAGTGCAGGTCACACCATAGTTGGGTGCCTTTATTTATGTTTAGTAGGACATGATTGGATAATTGGATTATCCAAGTATAACTTATTAAGTTTTATTTAAATAGACATTTTTCAATTGGATTAGAAAAACCTAAAGGTATGAATAGTCTAAAACGCGTTCCAATAAGCAACACTCATTAATGCTAGTTTCAATAAAGTATAGGTTCTGCCAAAGCAGGGTGCTTTTATTGATATTAGTAAAGGATGATGGATAATTGGATTATCCAACCATTTGTTATTGGATTTATCTAGGTAAATTTAATCAGATTGAAGAACCTAGAAGCGTTAATATTAAGTTTAAATGTCTTCTAATAAGTAACACTCATCGAGACTAATGTCAATAAATAATGGGTTTGCCAAAGCAGGGTGCTATCATTTATATTAGTAAGGCGCGATGGGATAATTGTAATATCCAATTTTTTTATTGGGCCTTAACTTAACTAAGTTTTTCAATTGGATTGAAAATAACTTAGAGGCACAAGGATTGAGCTTAAATTCATAAGATGAATAAGGGTAAAGAGTTAGCCACTCAATCATCCAAGAGTTGCATGAGATGCAATTAGAAATATGTTTCCTACCTAAATAACCAAGGGTTGGGCAACCAGCCAAAGCCGACTCAACATTAGACCAAATATGGATCTTGGTCCACTAGAAAAATTTCCAACGGGATTTTTAATGATTCAGTAAGAGTATTTGTTTTGAATCAAAATAGTAGGAGACAACATATTTATTTAATGACCACAAATTAAATATGTTTTAAATAGAAATGATAGATTTGCATGTAATTTGTTTTAGAATAACCATGACAAACCAAATATTGTTTTGTTGCAATCTATCCTTTGGAAGGACACTCTATTTAGAAAAATGCCCAGATAGGTATCAAGACTTAAGAATTATCTTTAATAAAAAGGAAGCGGCAGTATGTCATGTTTGGATTATTTCAATATCATCTATCGTTGGGTATTGAATACCCTATGGAGTTTGTATAAACTCTGAGCTGTAAAAGGAAATATGAAATTGTTTCCAGTTTTAGCCAAATAAGACATTGAAATAATTTATCTAAAAAACTTGAAGGAGTCCATAAGAAAGGGAAGTAAGACTTTCGCTACAAGTCATGTTATAGAAGTCAAGTTATTTTACTTCACCGACATTAGTATCTGATACTAGTAGTAGATCTTACATTTTGAAAGATCAAGGAAGTAGATCACCTGCTAAGGGTAGAGAAATTTGTGTAAAATTGAGCAAAGTTGCTACAATAAAGATAAGATCTTCACCTATTGGGCTAGTTAGTGAACTAGACATTGTGCATATTGTTTCTTGTTGGACAAGAAAGGTTTTCTTTTATAAAATAAATTTATTTCTTCAAAAGGATGTTGATGCACAATTGAGTAATGGATTCCATATCCTAAATATCAAAACACCCATCTATAACATAACTATCAAAGTAGGTTAAAATAAGTCATTTTGAACCTTACTTACATGGTATTGTCTTCTAAGGCAAATAAATAAGAAACATATTTCTAAATACCATTAATGTGGTTATCTGGACTCTTTTGATTTTGGAATCAATTGAGACATGTAAATCTTATTTATTGGAGAGATAGTTGAGACATCATTCATTGAAAAGTGAAAATGAGTAATCTATTATCTAATACATGACGATGTATATGGGCCTATTGGAACAATAACTAGATATGTTTTTCAATACTTCGACATACTAATTGAAAAGTCAATGAGTATGAATTTATGTAACATAAGTTAGAAAGTCTTTGAAAAGTTCAAAGAATTCATAATAAAGTGAAAAAACAAATTGGCAAGACAATTAAAGCTCTTGATTAGATCAAGATAGCAAATAATTTGAGCTATAAGTTTGATAACTATCTAATAAAGTGAGAGATTACCTCTTAACTCATTCCTCATGGAATGCCATAATAGCATCTCTACAGGGAAAAGTCAAACCTTGTTGGACACAGTTTGATTATTGATTATTATCAAACATCTCTAACTCCTTCAATGTTATTTTATTGACAAAATTTCCACACTTAACCATGTTCCATCTTAGACTTTCTTAAAGAAACCATATATGATATAGACTAGGAAGAAACCTAGTATGTCTTTACTAATAATTTGGAACTATAATGCTTTTATAGAGCATCAAACTCTGACAAGGTCAGATCTAAATTGGATAACTGCCTTCTGTGATACCCAAAGAAAGCTAAGGGTTATCATTTCTATAATCCATCTGAGAACAAAAGGCTTGTTCCTTAGAATGTTGTATTCTTGAATAAGAGTACATCTCTTAAAGAATCAATGGGAGGATAGTAGAACTTGAAGAAATTCAAGTATCACAAAGCATTCAAAAGTCAAGGATGGACTTGGAGCAAAAATCATAAAGTGTTGTGACATCATTAGCTCTGGTAGCACAAGACTTGCGTAAGATCAAATAGGATATGTCATCAAGTCTAAAAGACATGGATATCTTATAAATCAAGAAGGAGGCATATTACTAATTGACCAAGCTTCTTATGAAGAGGCCAATGCAAGTTTAGATTCTAAGACATGACATAAGACCATGGGATTTGAAATAGGCTCCATGTATATTAACAAGGTATGAACCTTGGTTGACGCACCTAACGGGTAAAACCTATAGGATGCAAGTGGATTTTCAAAAGGAAAACTAAACATGGATGGTAATAAGAGTACCTTTAAAAGCAAGATTGACAAAATTCAATTAGCTTTAAAACCATTAGGTCCTACTTGTTGTAGTAGTGTACCACCATCATGAGATATGGTAGATAGATGTCAAGATGGAAATCATCTTGAGGATGTGTATATGATACAACCTAAAGGCCTTTTATGTCTAAAACATCTAGAAAGGTATGTGAACTGCAAATGTTCCATTTATGGAGTAAAGCAAACTTTTAGAAGCTAGAATCTTCATTAAAGAATAAAGATACATCTCGTGACTATAAAAAGGTTAGTAACTGTACAATTATAGTTCTAGTATTACATGTAGAAGACATGCTTCTTCTAGAACTAATATTCTCATTCTATAGTCAAGAATATATCCTTAAACACTTAAGAAGGACTAAGGATTTGATCTTGATAAATGGAAGATAAGCTTGTTGTAAAGGTTACATCGATCCCAACCCTCTGAGTAATTTGACTGACTTAAGATTGCAATCAAAATATATATGTGTTGCCAAGATGGTTGCAATGTATGCTTGAAAGGTTCAAAGCAAGAAACAATCGTTGGTTCTACTAACAAATCTAAGTATTTTGCTATGGTAAATCACAAAAGAAATCGATTTACATTTAATCATTCCAAATATTTTGTACCCTATAAGTTTCTACTGTAATGACAATGGAACCATAGAACAATATAAGGAAGTGGATTAATCCAAGCATATACTTAAATAGTTCCATCTTTGGAAGATGTGAAAATATGCAATGTGCATGCCAACAAAATTGTTGGGAACCCACTAGTAAAACTGCTTGCATAGCAAAAGCATGAGGGCACTATAGACGTCATTGGGCATTAACCTTATCGGCTCTAAGTAAAAGTGGGAGATTGTTGGAAATATGCACTAAAAGACTATATAGGACGCATCATTTTGAATAAGACATTTTTCTTGTTAAATAGTTTAACAACCTTTATTTATCCTTGGAGTAATAGGTCATATGGGAGTTATTCCTAAAATGTCCCTAGTCAAGTATTTACGTGGGGACATGTAAATTGTAACATTCCAAATTTTAAAGAAAATATATTTATTGGATAATGATAGTTAATTATTTATGGTCCAATAATTATGGAAAAATTAATTTGACACTAGAGGTGAATTATCGGTAAATTAAGATTTACCAGGACCGGACGATTTAACAGATGATGTGGGACCTACTTAGTCCAATTAGATATTTGATGGGTCTAAAATACTTAGAAAATTATTGTGGTTATAGTGGTATAGTTAAAATAATTTTTGGTGTTGAGAAAATAATTATTCAGACACAATGTATGATAATAAGCGGGGAAAATACGAACCGATTGAAATTAAAAGAAAGTGTAAAACTCCATTTTTCTCCTTTAAACGAATGTGTGCCTTTACTAAACATTTTATATTCTCTTTTTCAAAATGGATAAAGGGAAATATTACCCAAGGGAAAAAGTAACATGATGCATGGTTTTATCCAATGGACAATGGCTAATTTTTGGCATTTTCTCTCTCTTTCTTTCCAATTTTTTGGCAGCCCCTTCCCCCTCCATTCATTCTTCATTTTTCACTTCTTCTTCTTCCCTTGCAAGCCAAAAACCGAACCCCACCACTTCTACTTCCATTCTTGCCCAAAATTAAAACTAAAGCATGGATTTATGACGCTTATATTGGACATGGAGGCTTTGCTTGGTGTAACACCCCAAAATTAGGGGTAAATTTTTCACGATTTAAAATAATTATAAGTATAGGAAACTCAATATATATAATACCAAGTAATTACCCCGGATCATTTAATAGCCTATCTCATATATGAAGATATGAGAAGCTATCAGAGTGCTCCTTGGACGATCGAACTCAAGATTATCACAAGGGAAGAGCAGAAGATATAATTAAAATTGAGAATTATAAAAATTCCATATGAAAAAAGATTTAGAGATGCATCGTTAATTTGTTTAAATAGTGATAATACAATTTCATAATAGTAATAATATTTCTAGAGGTCAAGGAACCCAAAACATGCAAGGAAATTGGATAAAAGAAGCAAAAATGAAGAAAGTGGAATCAGGGTATCTCGCTTGAGCGAGTCCCTATCTCGCTTGAGCGAGACCCACATAGGTCGCTTAGGTGAGGCCAGTGAGCGTGAGCGAAAACGCTCTAGAATTGAAATCACGCTCACTAGCTTAAGCGAGGCAAGCTCGCTTGAGCGAAAAAGGGACAGAACCACACTGCCCTCATTTCGCTCGAGCGAGCCCAGGCCTGCCTGAGCAAATTTCATCCAGTAGCTCCTACCTGATACATAAGCAATCTCGCTTGGGTGAGATATCAGTCGCCTGAGTGAATCTCGCCCAGAAACAATTGCACCCAGCTCTCGCTTGAGCGAAGGTGAACCCACTCGAGCGAGAGGCGTCCAGAATGCATGCACCAAGTGCATGGGCATCTCGCCTGAGCGAATACCACTCTCGCTTGGGCGAGATTAGGCCAGAGGCCCTATGACTAATACAAGGGATTCTCGCTTGAGCGAGATTATCAGCACATGCGCAGAAACAGATAAAATTTCACAACTCTACATACCAAAACCCATACTAAGCAAAATTAATCAAATTCAACACATCATATACCTCATATTAAGCATTTAAAACTTATCTCAAGCATTCATACTCAATAATTTCCATTCCAATTCATTAATCATATCAAAATCAAGCTTATCATCTTGTATGCTCTATAAAACACAAAATCTAGATAGATATCCATTCATTCATCAATGTTAAAGGTAATCCATAACAAGTTTATCATTCATACATTGACAAGGTCATAAATGAAAATAAGCCATACACACAAGGGTCTCATTTTCCTACATGACCTCCAAAATCATCATTCATCTATTTGTCATCCTTACAAGTTACCCACATTAATTCATGGCTATACCAAGTATCCGTCATGTATATACATTACAAAAGAGTACATATAAGCCATAAAATCAAAACATTGTCGGCCAAGGCATCTTTACCACAAAATGATTTCCTTCACACAGTTCCTCCACACATGAGCTCCACAGTCAAGCCCTACAACACAAGAGCTAAAAAGATAGACCACATAGAGAGTAGGTATACTTTCTCAATGATGAAAAATCTGACAATTTATGATAATATACATATGAATGCAAGTTAACACCTTCTCCCAAAAAGGATTTCAAATGACACTAAGATCAATGTAATTATCAAATTCATTAAACACACATGTCCATCCACATATTCATGAATAACAAATCCTTCATCAAGGACATATCAACTTAACCATATCATTCATTCATGGTTCCATCACACTCATTGTCATATTCATAGAGATTCATAAAAGTCACACCGAATCAATGCATAATATAATTAGTGACTAAAAGAGGGATTTACAAACACCTCAAATAACATTCTCAATAGGGTATCCCTCAATGTCATGCTTCTATGGCTAATGCACATGCTGGTGTTTAAGGATGCATATGCAAGGATCCGATTTCACTTCATCAGGTGATCGCAACCACCATACTCATTCATTCTCAATTGTTTCCTGCCTCGCAAGGGGTACTCCCTCTAGTAGCCTCGCAAGGTGCTTTATCGTGATCGCAACGACATTCAATAATTCATACAGGTTTTCCACCTCGCAAGGGGTACTCCCGCCTCGTGATCGCAACCACAGGCATTCATTCTCAATGGTCCCGCAGGGCCTTTCATTTCAAACACCAGGCGATCGCAACCACCGGCTCAATACCACAGGAACTCACAAGCCCTCTATATTCCAAATATCAAGTGATCATAACCACTTTTCAATATCATTATACTAGTCCCGTAAGACTTTCCTTTGTGATCGCAACCACATTCAAATGTCATGATTGCATGCCATGTATGCAACAATGCTCATGCATGCCTTAACCTCGTAAGGATTATCTCACCCTCTCATCTAGGGTACAACTCATACTCAATCATAATGTTAATCCCACATAATCATATATATATATACCATTCATAATATTCAAGAGTTATCCTAGCCAAGGATTTCAAATATTCATCAAGCCACACATGGAAACAATAACATGTCATCACATATTATACAACTTATAACCTTTTCAAGGTACCATTTTATAATTAACCATCACAAGATTCAATCTCTATTTCATATCACACACATAAAGCACCACATCCATTCAAGGAAAAACATGCAACATTGCTTCAATACATACATTATCAACATACAAGGCATTATACATTTAGAAAATATACCTCTCTCCTACCTCAAGAGAAGTAGACTTCTAGGTTTGATGTTCCCGCCTCACAAGTGTTATCAAGTTCTACATCAATTAATTATAGGACTACATCAATCATTCATCCAATTATCATTCTTAATATATATGCATATACACATATGATTCTCATCATATAGTAATTATTTACAAGCTTTATTCATTTGCCTAATTAAGTTTCAGGAATTCCTTCCCTTTGATCAAAATTCATTATTACCAAAGGCAACAACCTAAATAGTTAAGTTACCACATATAACAATTTCACACTTAACCCTTTTTAAGTGGGTTTTTCATTAAGGTTTCTCAACCACAATCATAAATCATCATTTAATGCCAATACCTCATCATTAATAACACTTCTTTCATCAATAAATGCCAACCCTTTCTACATTACACATTTCCCCCAAATTCATAGGTTAGGGTTTTATTAAAAACCCAACAAACATCATAAATGCATATGGTTCATCATCTTCCATCCATATTTTTGTGTACCCTCTCCAAGGTTCATAAAAACTTACATTCACATCACCCCACCTTAGGGTTTTCATATTTAAAGTCTCTCCCAACAACCCATATATAATTAATACTCTTCTAAGCCCTAATAATCCATATTCTAGGGTTCAAACACCATTAAAATGAGGGAAAGCTTACCTCAACCAAGAAATGAAAGTGGGTTACTAGAGAGGGAAAAGTGAGCACAAAAATGGAAGAGAAGAGAGGGAGGAGTTTAAACTTCCATGGTCTCCTCCTTGCACCTTGGAGAACGAAAATGAAGAGGGAAGAGGGCACCTTTTGGTCTTGAGTTTGGGTGAAGAAGAAGATGAATGGGAATGAGAAAAGAGAGAGATAGCCAAGTTTGTTTGCCAAAGAGGCGAAGGCAATGTGAAATTAAAGAGGGAAAGGGGTTTTAACTTTAATATTTTGCTCATTCACTTAAGGTTCCTTCGTTTTAAGATAAACAGGATCTCTATTTGGGCTTAATACTTTATCTAAAAATAAATCTGAATGCATATTTGGATTCCCAATAATATTACCTACAACCCTGACCAACGACATCAGTCAGAGATATTTGGTCCGACACTCATATTTTAATCGTGTATAAATTTTAGTTCATGAAGCTTGGTAATTTATGAAAAATCATGTCAAACTCAAATTAACTTATTTCTATATTTTTGGGGCATTAACCTTTCCATATATAAATAGTTGTCATTTATTTCCCCTCGATTGAATACTTATATAAAATTAGGATGTTACAATCCACCCCACCTAAAAGAAATTTTGTCCTCGAAATTTGACATACCATATTCGAATATGTGAGGGTACCGTTCCCGAATATCATCTTCACGTTTTGATGTGAGTGTCTCCACGTTTCCATGCTTCCGTGCTACCTTCACTAAGGGTACCAATTTGTTCTGCAACCTCTTCACAGAATACTCAATGATACGAACAGAAACAGGAGGAATGGACAAGTCTCCTCGCACATCCACATCATCAATAGGGATCACGTGCAAGGGATTGTGAATATACTTCCTCAACTGTGACACATAGAACACATTATGCAGGTTCGCAAGATACGGAGGGAGTGCAATCCGATAAGCGACATCGCCGATTCGCTCTAAAATCTCATAAGGTCCGATGAACTTAGGGCTTAATTTTCTGCTCTTCAAAGCTCTCCCAATACCCTTATCACGCAAAACTCGTAAAAACACATGATCACCAACTTGAAATTCAAGTGGCTTCCTCCTCTTGTCATAATAGCTCTTCTGTCGGTCCTGAGCAATTTTCATTTTCTCTCGGATCATCTTAATTTGTTCAGTGGTTTCTTCAACAATCTGAGGCCCTACAGCCAAATTCTTACAAACTTCAAGCCAACATAAAGGAGTTCGACACTTCCTTCCATATAACGCCTCATAAGGTGCCATACCAATACTAGAGTGAAAGCTGTTATTATAGGTAAATTCGATTAGAGGCAAATATTTCTCCCATGAACCACCATGCTCCAAAACACAGGCACACAATAAGTCCTCAAGACTCTGAATAGTCCTCTCAGATTGTCCATCAGTCTGAGGATGATACGCCGAGCTTAGCTTCAATTTTGAACCCATCGCTTCATATAAGCTTCCCCAAAATTGGGAAGTAAATCGGGGGTCACGATCAGAAATAATACTTGATGGCACACCATGCAACCTCACAATTTCTTTGATGTATAACTGTGCCAAATCCTACAAAGAACTCTTCATACTGATCGGTAGAAAATATGCACTCTTTGTTAAGCGATCCATAATCACCCAGATTCCATCACATCTGAACCTTGTCCTTAGCAAACCGGACATAAAGTCCATAGCAATAGCATCCCACTTCCAAACGGGGATATCAAGTGGTCTCAATGTACCTGAAGGTCTTTGATGCTCTACCTTCGCCTTCTGACAAATAAGGCACGAAGCTAAAAAGCTGGCAATATCATGTTTCATTCTGAGCCACCAAAAATTCTTCTTTATATCTTGGTACATCTTGGTCGCACCAGGGTGAATGCTAAAAATGCTTTGGTCTGCCTCCTCAAGCACCGTATGTCTCAAATATCCAAATGAAGGTATGTACACATGACCTTTTACACGCCATAAGCCATCAACACCCTCAACAAGGAATAGATTTTTCCCATCCCTTTGAGATCTTCTCATCCCATGTAAGTAATCATCATCTTCTTGTCTCTTCTTCACAAGATCTAAAAACTCATTACATATCTTTAGTGTAGCAAAACACAACTTCTTGGAAGATTGATTTTCGGTCCCAATATTCAAGTTCTGAAATTCCTCAATCAATTTGAATTCCTTGACCATCATGGCCGACATATGCAAGGACTTCTGACTAAGAGCATCTGTAGCTACATTAGCCTTTCCCGGATGATACTTTAATTCAAAATCATAGTCCTTCAGGAATTCCATCCATCTCCTTTGGCGCATATTCAATTCCTTTTGATCAAAGAGGTATTTCAAGCTTTTGTGATCACTTAAGACCACGAACCTCGAACCATAGAGATAATGACGCCAAATCTTCAAGGCGAACACAACTGCCGCCAACTCCAAGTCATGAGTCAGGTAGTTAACTTCATGAGGTCTCAATTGGCATGAAGTATAAACTATAACACGTTCCTTCTGCATTAAAACACATCCAAGACCATGCTTGGAAGCATCACAGTATACCACAAAGTCTTCTTGTAAATCAGGCAATGCCAAAATAGGCGCAGAAGTGAGTCTTATTTTTAAATCTTCAAAACATCTCTCACACTTGACCATCCACACAAAAGGTTGGTTCTTTCTTGTCAAGTTTGTCAAAGGTTTAGCAAGATGAGAAAAACCTTCGATGCACTTTCGATAATAACTGGCAAGTCCAAGGAAACTTCAGATTTCAGTAACCGATGTAGGTCTAGGCCATGCCATAATGGCCTCAACCTTAGAAGGATTCACCGAAACACATTCTTCGGATATCACATGTCCAAGAAACTGGACGCTCGTCAACCAGAATTTGTATTTAGAGAGCTTAGCGTACAACTGATTCTCTCTAAGAATATTCAACACAAGTTTCAAATGTTCCTCATGTTCCTCACGACTCTTGGAATACACCAAGATGTCATCAATGAATACCACAACAAAGCGATCCAGGTAATCATGAAAGATGCGGTTCATGTAACTCATGAACACCGTTGGAGCATTAGTCACTCTGAATGGTATCACAACATACTCATAATGGCCATATCGCGTCCTAAAAGTAGTTTTCGGAATATCTACGGTTTTCACCCGAATTTGGTGGTAACCAGAACGTAAATCAATCTTCGAAAACACCACAACACCTCTTAATTGATCCAACAGATCATCGATACGAGGCAAGGGATATCTATTCTTTATTGTCATCTTATTCAATTGGCGGTAATCAACACATAACCGCATGGTTCCATCCTTCTTTTTAACCAATAAGACAGGAGCCCCCTAGGGTGATACACTGGGTCGAACAAATTCTTTCTCAAGTAACTCCTCAACTTGCTTCTTAAGTTCAGCTAACTCCATAGGAGATATCCTATAAGGAGCGATAGACACCGGTTCCGCGCCAGGCATAAGGTCTATAGCAAATTCAACCTCCCATGGAGGTGGCAAACCAGGTACCTCTTCAGGAAACACATCCAAAAACTCTGACACCACAGGAATATTTAAGGGATCGGGACCATTTGCCTGATTAGTAAGAGATAATAATATGCAAAGTTGAGCTATACCTTGCACATTGAATTTCCCCACATCTGAAGAAGGGAAAATGGTAGTCTGTTGTTGACAGTCAACCAAGACTTTATTGACAGAAAGCAAATCCATACCAAGAATGATCTCCAAGTCTTTCAGGGGAAGACAAATGAAAGAAGTAACAAATTTTTTTCCTTCTTGAAGCATGTCAATGTTATCACAATGGCTAACCGATCTGAGACAAGCACCAGTTGGGGTAGTAACCATAAGAGCATTATTCATTAGGCACACCGAAAATTTCAATCGCCGTACATAATCCTCGGATATAAAAGAGTGGGTCGCACCCGAATCATAAATAACATGCACAGAATTTCTGAGTATTTCACACTTACTTTCAACTAGGTTATCGGCTTGAACTGCTTCCTCACCGGTCACAGCGAATACTCTTCCAGCAGTTGGTTAGGGATTCCCACCATTTCCATTTCCCTCATGAGCACCATTGCTATTACCACGACCATTACCATGCCTTCCACCATTATAGCCTCCACGACCACTATTTTGACCGCCATTGTTTCCATTACCACGGCCCCGACCACCATTATGTCCTCTGCGGTTCACATGAGTGGGCGCAATAGCACGATGTGGAGTATTAGCTTGCATAGGAGCCTATCTTGTGAGAAAAGGCTATGCAGGACGGATTTGTCCCACTTGATCATAATTAAAACACACTACATCATCACGGTGCACACATTCATGAACATAGTAAGGACCACCACACCTATAGCATTTAGGCCCATTGGCATTTACATTGCCCCGACCAAAGCGTTACCATGACCACCACCTCTAGCTTGAACATTAGAAAGAGCACCCCTCTGAAAATGTCCCCTTCTAAAATTCCCTTGCTTCTTGAAACTGGAAGTTTGACCCTTCAATTTAGAGTCAAATTTTGAATGATGAGTGGGAGCATGTTCTTTATAGATACGGAACTTATTCACAAGTACCGTAAAACTTTGAATTTGTTGATGGCACATGGCCCTTTGAATGTCAGGGTGTAGACCATTCTCAAATTTCACACACTTAGAGGTTTCGATTCCCTCTTGCTGATAAGGAGGGTAAAATTCACAAAGTTCTTTAAATTTGGAAGCATACTCTTCCACCGTCATTGTGCCTTGCTTAAGTTCCATGAACTCAAGCTTTTTCTTACTTTTATAGCTCTCAGGCATATATTTTCTCATGAGTTCAAGCTTAAAATTTTCCCAAGTCAAGGGAATAGCTGCAACAATCATCCTACTCTTGGTGAGTCTCCACCAAGTCTTGGCTTCATCTCTCAATATAAAAACAACATACTCTACTTTCTGGAGCTCAGTGCATTCAAAACTATCAAAGATCCGCTCAACATCTCAGATCCAAACATAAGCTTGCTTGGGTCTAAATCCACCATGAAATTCAGAGGGTTTTTGCTTCAAGAACTTATTAAGGCCTTGAGTACCTTGAGCAGCAGGAGTAGTTTGCCTTTCCGCCTCTTGTCTATCACGGTTTTACAACTCAAGAAGATCCACAAAGCGATTCAAAGCTCTAGCTATAGCGTCATCGTTATCTTGACGATGACGAGCCATCACAATATCTATAACCATGACATTAAATTCAACTAATATCAGTAAACTAGCTTATAAACTTCTCTGTAGTCTCATGCTATAGCAATTCATCATATAATTAAGCCATGGCCCTCTATCATGGAGTCCAACATCGACCAATCCATATTAAAGCTCATAAAAAGCATCTCATCATATTATGATGTCACATGCATTCACATAATCATAAGGATTCATAATCAAGGGAGAATAGTGTGAAGAAAGCTTGGTCGGGCTTATAGAAATCAAATTTCATCGATAATCAATCCATATAAAGTCAAGTAATAATGAGAATCACTCGCTAAATGCATGTCATGCTCTGGTAATAATCAATCACAACAACAAAGAACAAACAAAGCTCTAATACCAGGTTGTAAAACCCCAAAATTAGGGGTAAGTTTTTCATGATTTAAAATAATTATAAGAAGAGGAAACTCAATATATATATAATACCAAGTAATTATCTCGGATCATTTAATAGCTTATCTTATATATGAAGATATGAGAAGGTATCGAAGTGCTCCTTGGACAATCGAACTCAAGATCGTCACAAGGGAAGAGCGAAAGATATAATTAAAATTGAGAATTATAAAAATTCTACATGAAAAGAGATTTAGAGAGGCATCGTTAATTTGTTTAAACAGTGATAATACAATTTCATAATAGTAATAATATTTCTAGAGGTCAAGGTGTAACATCCTGCTTTTAATAATAGCTCTATTTTGTAATTTATGAAGCATGGAAGGCTTGTAAGTGTTAATTAATGAATAAAACACTCTATGGATGGCTTTTAATGCTCCAAAAGTTTCATTTTTAGGTATAATTATGGAATTTTAGAGAAATTATTCAAATTCCGAGTAAAAAGGCTCTGATCCGAGTGACAGAGTGAAATTCCGAGTGAAGGATTACCAATTCCGACTGAAGGTTACAAAATCCGAGTGAAGCTATGGTATTTTCCGAGTGAGAATAGGTAAAGATACCGAGTGGAAGTTTGAGTGAGTGATGGTCAGTGTTGTATTAAGTTTACTGAGTGATAGATTGATTGAGGTGACTCGGTTTGGAGGTAGATCACCGAGTGATGACTGACCTGATGTTGAGTCGGTTTTGGCAATGAAAAACTGAGCGATTGGAGTCGGTTTCAGGAGATTTACCAAGGGGACTCAGTTTTCCTTTTTCTTCACACGACTGGTAGAGTTCCAGTCAGACTAGAACTTGACCGAGTGAAAAGATGAAGGAAGAGGAGTCAGCTGAGTGAGATCGGAAGGAACACTTCTGATCCGTTCTGACCTCCAAAGTTAGGACGATTTCAAGACTTCAAAGAAGAAGATCGGATGTCAACTAATGCCACATTACATCGGATGACCGATGTATGGAGGACAGCTTATGTGAAGCAGACCGGATCAACGTTTTACTGAATGAGCTATGAGTCGCATGACCATGAGACCGGATCAATGCTTTGTTATTAATGAACACCGGTTAGTTTCAAGGAAGGTTTATCCTTAGAACTGATGTTCACACCGGATAAATTATACCGGTATTAAAGACCGGATTTAATCCGTCCAGAGAACAGAAGACTACAGAATAGGAAGGGTACAGTTTTCCTACAAAACTGGGGTCTCATGCCTTGGCGGAGTAATAAGCTTAGGCGGAGTCACACGTTTTGACAGAGTAATAAGCCTAGACGGGGTCTCATGCCTTGGCGGAGTAATAAATTTAGGCGGGGTCACACGTTTTGGCGGAGTAATAAGCATTGACGAGGTCAAATGCCTTGGCGGAGTAACGTGAACGTCTTTAGGGCATGGACATTTCTTAAGATACACTCAACACCGCCCTTCACACAACACCGCCCTTCACACAACACCGCCCTTCACACTCAATACCACCCTCACGCCATACCGACCTCTACAAATCCTTCAACAGTAAACACCTTTTTATTTCCACTTCAGCTAGTGATCAGCCCACTTAATCACATGAATCCAAAAATGAGTGGCACAACGAACCAATCACAGGGGAAAGTTGCATCCATTATAATACCTTTGTATATTTTATTCCAACCAATGAAAAACTGACTGTGAAAGGAGTCAAAAGGCTCCATTATCCCACCTAATCTTCCAACTAATGTTCCCCACTTGTCTGGCATTATTAAATCTGCCCCATTTACTAAGGCCGATTAGAACAAACTTGTGAACTAATTCTCCTTCAATTCGAACAACTTTGGGGACTGTAAGGAGCCATTTCAATCGACAAACCAAGTAAGAGGGGAGAGGGTTGTGAATAACTATGAAATGGGTAGAGTTGTATGCTATTCTAGGATTCCAGTTTTAATTTCGTATCTTGTGGCTTAATTTTGAAACTGAAAACGTACGAATTTGTCTTTGACTTCTTCATGAAAGTTGTAGATCTTTTTGTTATCTAAATTATGAGACCTGATTCGATTAATTTGAGTATGTATAGCAAAAGATATAGCCAAATTACTACTGCATGTTCGAGTGAAAGATTTGTTCCATGTTTTGTGTATATTTTGATATGCTGGGAATTATACATGCATAATCAGCCTTGGATGTCTGCATGCAAGTTGTAGATATATATGTTGTGGATCTTTATAAAGTGGTTTCACATTAAAATAATTTTTGTAGCTCAAGTTATGCTCATAATACTGAAGTATGTACAAGCTGTAAATCTGTGAACTTGAAATCCGTAACTTATTTTTAAAACTGGGAATTTTGTGGTGAGAATTAGTGATCAGTGTCTTCATGAAAGTTGTAAATCTTTTTGTTATGTGAATTTTGAGACCTGAACCGATTGATTTGAGTATGTGTAGCAAAAGTTATAGCCAAAATACTACTGTATGTCCGAGTGAAGGATTTGTTTCATGTTTAGTGTATATTTTGATATGCTGGGAATTATACATGCATAATCATCCTTGGATGTCTTCATGAAAGTTGTAGATATTTAAGTTGTGGATCTTTAGAAAGTGGTTTCACATCAAAATAATTTTTTTAACTCAAGTATGCTCAAATTACTGAAGTATGTGCAAGCTGTAATTCTGAAATCTGAAATCCGAATCTTGTTTTTAAAACTGGGAAGTTTGTGGTGAGAATTAGGGGTTGGTGTCTTCATGGAAATTATAGATATGTGTGTTAGGAATAATTTAGAATTGGTTTCATGTCAAAATCATGTTTGTAACTCCAGATACATTCTAAATACTAATCTGTGTACATTTTGGAAAACTCATCTTGAGGCAGTATGGTATTTTGTGAATAAGTGGTATTTCTGATTGGAATCTGAAATTGTGTTCTTCATGAAAGTTTTAGATAATTGTATTATTAAGCCATAGAAAGTAGAATCATCTAAAAAGGTGTTGATTTACCCATGTTATGACTGTTTTGCTAATGTATGTTGCTGTTGGGAATGCTGAAATTCACTTATAAAGACTATTATGAAAGAAAATGATATTTTCTTTATGGATAAAGATTTATGATTGAATTCTTGAGTGATTATGAGTTATTAGAAATGTTGTTGGGGCATTATGCAGTTTGTATGATGTGGTGGTGAATAATTATGAATAACGAAATTACCTTATATGTACATGAATGCCTTGTGATATTGACACATGTGACTGAAACAGTAAATCCATGATTTTATGAATTATTATGAGTGTTGTGTCCTTTGAGGACTTGTATTCCAAGAGGTTTTGGAAATATGTATATCATGGTATGTTAATGAGAATTAAAGGCATTCATGCATCATAAGCATTGGACGCATCATGGGATTTAGGGGTTCCATGATTGCCTACCCTGGTGGGGGGTTACTCTATGATGAGTTAAGCCCTATTTTGTTGTGTTCCATGGAGTGTAGGGATTCATGGTTTATGCAAAGCCCTACTTATGATACTTGTGTACTTCGGTACTTAAGCGCCATGAAGTATAGGGATTCATGGTATATGCTAAAGCCCTAATTGTGTGAGCGCCATGAAGTATAGGGATTCATGGTATATGCTAAAGCCCTAATTGTGTAAGCGCCATGAAGTATAGGGATTCATGGTATATGCTAAAGCCCTAATTGTGTAAGCGCCATGAAGTGTAGGGATTCATGGTATATGCTAAAGCCCTATTTGTGTCTCTATGAGACTTTTACTGCAGTATTCCCACCAAAATCAAATGGATCCAGCATGACATCATTTGACTAATTAAAGATCTATTAAATGGACTTGTTTGGCATATTCATCATATCATTATGAGTTGTTGATTGTGTTTGTGCAATTTTATTTATTTTATATTTATTCTATATTCTGTCTCACTCTTACATTAATTTTTACAGTGAATGACACGCAGAATGCAGAGTGATGCCATGATTGATGCCTATTTGAATTATTACTTGAACTTTGATTTTATGGGTTGTAATAAGTATAACATGTCATGTACCATTATCTTCTAAATCGTTTCCGCTATTTGAATATTTTCTTGAATTTAATTATTCACGACTAGAATATATGATAATTTTCCACTGTTATCAACTGTTACATAAACTCTGAATTGAATTTATGAATTTTTAAAATGATCTTTCGAAAACGCGAAAAATTTACTTGAAAATTTTAATTAACGTTTGGGGGCGTTACAATGTTGGTATCAGAGCGTTTTCAAAAATTCAGGACCAATTACTATGACATGTATTGATTCTTGATATACTATGTGAATTGTTTAATTATTTGTTTGATAATATGTTACGTATGTGCTATATGACTTGTGCCTGATTGATAAAATGCAAAGTGAATTGTTGGGTTACTAGCTTGATAATATGATAAACGTGTGTTATATGACTTATTGCTTATTTGATAAATTGTAGAATACTTGTAGTTACGTTATAATATTATATATATATACGTACGATATATTTTCCCATAGGATTAGCATAATTCAAACCATGAATATAGGATGGCAAGGAACGATAACGACACTATGGCAGCTGCTATCAACCGTCTGGCTGAAGCTATAGAAAGGCAAAATCAACTAAGAATTTTCGAAGAAAATCACCAAGACAGATTGGCACGAGAAGAGATCAACAGACAACTGAAACCTCAGTCAATTGCCTACAAAAGGAGAGGATCGTTTTATCCAAATCACTTCAAGGGAGGATCATCATCATCTTCTGAGAGATACAACAATCATATGGATATAAAGTGTTTTAAGTGCAAAGGTAATCACCATGTACGTGATTGCAATAGACGCTTAGAAAATATCACTTGCTATCAATGCAATCAGAAGGGTCACATCAGCCCAAATTGTCCACTAAAACAGCGAATCAATAACAACAATAACACTATGAATAAACAAAGAGATTCAGGTTATCAAGAAGTCTGTAGAGGAAACACTCACACTGTTCAACCTATAAGACAGTATAGGGAGTCAACAGACGAAAGATCACATACAGGAAGAGTCTTTGACATTAGCAGCTCAGAGGCAGACCAAGCAGGCGACCTCATGCAAAGTAAGTGTGAGATCAATGATACCATTTTATCTGTGTTGTCTGATTCGGGTGCTACACAGAAGTAAGTTAGACGTTTTCAATTACCCGTAAAGCCTATAATATATGACTTGATTATTTCCATTCCCAACGGTACACAACTTAGGATTACTAAGATGTGTAACGATTATTCTGAGCTCACAGAAGGTAGGAACTTTCTTGTCAATCCTGTTTATCTTTAAAGAATATGGAAGTAATTCTAGGAATGAATTGGTTATCGGTGAATCAAGTTTTAATAGACTGTCATAACGAGACCAAGATAGTCCAAATGTTGGAAACTCCTTATTCTCTCTTCATTTTCTTGGACATACTAAGGCTAGAGATAGCTTGGAGCTTAAGGTGAAATTCTTCTACTCTTTTGTTGTTTTTGGTTTTAGGTTTTGGTTTCTATGGTGATAGAAGAATACTTTATGAATGAGTTTAAGAATAGAAATCATTTTTCATGTGAAACCCAAAGGAAGAATATGTCTTAAGTATCTTTCGATAAGTGTGAAATGGTATACGAAGATTTTAAGATTTGAGATGGAAGATAATGGCTGTTAAGGGTGACTGTTTAATTTTAGTGAAACCCTAACTCTAGGATTTGGGAAAAATGAATGATAATGTTATGAAGAGTGATTTTGTGGAAGCCCATGATAATGTGTGTGTAGGTGTTATTAATAACGGAGATTAGTAGTTATTAGAAATGATTATTAAGTTTTGATGAAGAGTATAATAAGTTGAGGATTTTGGTTAAGTTGATGATTCTGATGACTTTTAATACTCTAGGATGATTATATATATGAGGAATCGAATTATTAAAACATTGGTATTGATTATTGGGGGATTAGGAGAAGAGTGTATATGAGTATGTGAGTGATTAGAGGACTTAAATTTAGATTGTTGATGTTTATGATGATGTTAATAATGGTTGCAAGCAATTGATAGTGAATTAAGGTAATAAATACTAGAGTCACTTTGAAGTAGTTAAAATAGTAATAGTTGAATGATTCATATGATGATCTTAAAAACTAAGGACCATAGTATTGTTATTGACGGGTGTGATTAGCTCTTTTAAGATTTAAGGAATCTTGGACTTGGGAAGGGAATTCCCGAAGCCTAACACGAGCATGTAAATTGAAGTTAGACGAGCTAGGATTTGATAAAGAGTATTGGAGGAGGATATTTACGATGGTATATTAATGGCATAAATATGTATATTGTAATAGGATTGTATTCCAGATGATGACACGGAAAGATTTCAGCTTTGAAATTTCGAGGACGAAATTTTTATTAGGGTGGGAGAATTGTAACATCCTGCTTTTAATAATAGCTCTATTTTGTAATTTATGAAACATGGAAGGCTTGTAAGTGTTAATTAATGAATAAAACACTCTATGGATGGCTTTTAATGCTCCAAAAGTTTCATTTTTGGGTATAATTATGGAATTTTAGAGAAATTATTCAAATTCCGAGTAAAAAGGCTCTGATCTGAGTGACAGAGTGAAATTCCGAGTGAAGGATTACCAATTCCGACTGAAAGTTACAAAATCCGAGTGAAGCTATGGTATTTTCCGAGTGAGAATAGGCAAAGATACCGAGTGGAAGTTTGAGTGAGTGATGGTCAGTGTTGTATTAAGTTTACTGAGTGATAGATTGATTGAGGTGACTCGGTTTGGAGGTAGATCACCGAGTGATGACTGACCTGATGTTGAGTCAGTTTTGGCAATGAAAAACTGAGCGATTGGAGTCAGTTTCAGGAGATTTACTGAGGGGACTCAGTTTTCCTTTTTCTTCACACGACTGGTAGAGTTCCAGTCGAACTAGAACTTGACCGAGTGAAAGGATGAAGGAAGAGGAGTCAGCTGAGTGAGATCGGAAGGAACACTTCTGATCCATTCTGACCTCCAAAGTTAGGACGATTTCAAGACTTCAAAGAAGAAGATCGGATGCCAACTAATGCCACATTACATCGGATGACCGATGTATGGAGGACAGCTTATGTGAAGCAGACCGGATCAACGTTTTACTGAATGAGCTATGAGTCGCATGACCATGAGACCGGATCAATGCTTTGTTATTAATGAACACCGGTTAGTTTCAAGGAAGGTTCATCCTTAGAACTGATGTTCACACCGGATAAATTGTACCGGTATTAAAGACCGGATTTAATCCGTCCAGAGAACAGAAGACTACAGAATAGGAAGGGTACAGTTTTCCTACAAAACTGGGGTCTCATGCCTTGGCGGAGTAATAAGCTTAGGCGGAGTCACACGTTTTGACGGAGTAATAAGCCTAGACGGGGTCTCATGCCTTGGCGGAGTAATAAATTTAGGCGGGGTCACACGTTTTGGCGGAGTAATAAGCATTGACGAGGTCAAATGCCTTGGCGGAGTAACGTGAACGTCTTTAGGGCATGGACATTTCTTAAGATACACTCAACACCGCCCTTCACACAACACCGCCCTTCACACAACACCGCCCTTCACACTCAATACCATCCTCGCGCCATACCGACCTCTACAAATCCTTCAACAGTAAACACCTTTTTATTTCCACTTCAGCTAGTGATCAGCCCACTTAATCACATGAATCCAAAAATGAGTGGCACAACGAACCAATCACAGGGGAAAGTTGCATCCATTATAATACCTTTGTATATTTTATTCTAACCAATGAAAAACTGACTGTGAAAGGAGTCAAAAGGCTCCATTATCCCACCTAATCTTCCAACTAATGTTCCCCACTTGTCTGGCATTATTAAATCTGCCCCATTTACTAAGGCCGATTAGAACAAACTTGTGAACTAATTCTCCTTCAATTCGAACAACTTTGGGGACTGTAAGGAGCCATTTCAATCGACAAACCAAGTAAGAGGGGAGAAGGTTGTGAATAACTATGAAATGGGTAGAGTTGTATGCTGTTCTAGGATTCCAGTTTTAATTTCGTATCTTGTGGCTTAATTTTGAAACTGAAAACGTACGAATTTGTCTTTTCCTTCTTCATGAAAGTTGTATATCTTTTTGTTATCTAAATTATGAGACCTGATTCGATTAATTTGAGTATGTATAGCAAAAGTTATAGCCAAATTACTACTGCATGTTCGAGTGAAAGATTTGTTCCATGTTTTGTGTATATTTTGATATGCTGGGAATTATACATGCATAATCAGCCTTGGATGTCTTCATGCAAGTTGTAGATATATATGTCGTGGATCTTTATAAAGTGGTTTCACATTAAAATAATTTTTGTAGCTCAAGTTATGCTCATAATACTGAAGTATGTACAAGCTGTAAATCTGTGAACTTGAAATCCGTAACTTATTTTTAAAACTGGGAATTTTGTGGTGAGAATTAGTGATTAGTGTCTTCATGAAAGTTGTAAATCTTTTTGTTATGTGAATTTTGAGACCTGAACCGATTGATTTGAGTATGTGTAGCAAAAGTTATAGCCAAAATACTACTGTATGTCTGAGTGAAGGATTTGTTTCATGTTTAGTGTATATTTTGATATGCTGGGAATTATACATGCATAATCATCCTTGGATGTCTTCATGAAAGTTGTAGATATTTAAGTTGTGGATCTTTAGAAAGTGGTTTCACATCAAAATAATTTTTTTAACTCAAGTATGCTCAAATTACTGAAGTATGTGCAAGCTGTAATTCTGAAATCTGAAATCCGAATCTTGTTTTTAAAACTGGGAAGTTTGTGGTGAGAATTAGGGGTTGGTGTCTTCATGGAAATTATAGATATGTGTGTTAGGAATAATTTAGAATTGGTTTCATGTCAAAATCATGTTTGTAACTCCAGATACATTCTAAATACTAATCTGTGTACATTTTGGAAAACTCATCTTGAGGCAGTATGGTATTTTGTGAATAAGTGGTATTTCTGATTGGAATCTGAAATTGTGTTCTTCATGAAAGTTTTAGATAATTGTATTATTAAGCCATAGAAAGTAGAATCATCTAAAAAGGTGTTGATTTACCCATGTTATGACTGTTTTGCTAATGTATGTTGCTGTTGGGAATGCTGAAATTCACTTATAAAGACTATTATGAAAGAAAATGATATTTTCTTTATGGATAAAGATTTATGATTGAATTCTTGAGTGATTATGAGTTATTAGAAATGTTGTTGGGGCATTATGCAGTTTGTATGATGTGGTGGTGAATAATTATGAATAACGAAATTACCTTATATGTACATGAATGCCTTGTGATATTGACACATGTGACTGAAACAGTAAATCCATGATTTTGTGAATTATTATGAGTGTTGTGTCCTTTGAGGACTTGTATTCCAAGAGGTTTTGGAAATATGTATATCATGGTATGTTAATGAGAATTAAAGGCATTCATGCATCATAAGCATTGGACGCATCATGGGATTTAGGGGTTCCATGATTGCCTACCCTGGTGGGGGGTTACTCTATGATGAGTTAAGCCCTATTTTGTTGTGTGCCATTGAGTGTAGGGATTCATGGTTTATGCAAAGCCCTACTTATGATACTTGTGTACTTCGGTACTTAAGCGCCATGAAGTATAGGGATTCATGGTATATGCTAAAGCCCTAATTGTGTGAGCGCCGTGAAGTATAGGGATTCATAGTATATGCTAAAGCCCTAATTGTGTAAGCGCCATGAAGTATAGGGATTCATGGTATATGCTAAAGCCCTAATTGTGTAAGCGCCATGAAGTGTAGGGATTCATGGTATATGCTAAAGCCCTATTTGTGTCTCTATGAGACTTTTACTGCAGTATTCCCACCAAAATCAAATGGATCCAGCATGACATCATTTGACTAATTAAAGATCTATTAAATGGACTTGTTTGGCATATTCATCATATCATTATGAGTTGTTGATTGTGTTTGTGCAATTTTATCTATTTTATACTTATTCTATATTCTGTGTCACTCTTACATTAATTTTTACAGTGAATGACACGCAGAATGCAGAGTGATGCCATGATTGATGCCTATTTGAATTATTACTTAAACTTTGATTTTATGGGTTGTAATAAGTATAACATGTCATGTACCATTATCTTCTAAATCGT
This sequence comes from Clitoria ternatea, assembly GCA_037962975.1. Lineage (NCBI taxonomy): Eukaryota > Viridiplantae > Streptophyta > Magnoliopsida > Fabales > Fabaceae > Clitoria > Clitoria ternatea. The sequence continues at coordinate 193,601,536 of CM075672.1, read as the reverse complement.
TTCCGCTATTTGAATATTTTCTTGAATTTAATTATTCACGACTAGAATGTATGATAATTTTCCGCTGTTATCAATTGTTACATAAACTCTGAATTGAATTTATGAATTTTTAAAATGATCTTTCGAAAACACGAAAAATTTACTTGAAAATTTTAATTAACGTTTGGGGGCGTTACACAAGGAACCTAAAACATGCAAGGAAATTGGATAAAAGAAGCAAAAATGAAGAAAGTGGAATCAGGATATCTCGCTTGAGCGACTCCCTGTCTCGCTTGAGCGAGACCCACATGGGTTGCTTAGGCGAGGCCAGCGAGCATGAGCGAAAATGCTCCAGAATCGAAATCACGCTAACTCGCTTGAGCAAAAAAGGGACAGAACCACACTGCCCTTATTTCGCTCGAGCGAGCCCAGGCCCGCCTGAGCAAATTTCATCCAGTAGCTCCTACCTGATACATAAGCAATCTCGCTTGGGTGAGATATCAGTCGCCTGAGTGAATCTCGCCCAGAAACAATTGCACCCAGCTCTCGCTTGAGCGAAGGCGAACCCACTCGAGCGAGAGACGTCCAAAATGCATGCACCAAGTGCAGGGGCATCTCACCTGAGTGAATACCACTCTCGTTTGGGCGAGATTGGGCTAAGGGCCTTATAACTGATACAGGGGATTCTCGCTTGAGCGAGAATCCATCTCGCTTGAATGAGATTATCAACACATACGCAGAAACAGATAAAATGTCACAACTCCACATACCGAAAACCATACTAAGCAAAATTAATTAAATTTAACACATCATATACCTCATATTAAGCATTTAAAACTTATCCCAAGCATTCATACTCAATAATTTCCATTCCAATTCATGAATCATATCAAAATTAAGCTTATCATCTTGTATGCTCTATAAAACACAAAATCTAAATGAATATCCATTCATTCATCAATGTTAGAGGTAATCCATAACAAGTTTATCATTCATACATTGACAAGGTCATAAATGAAAATAAGCCATACACACAAGGGTCTCATTTTCCTACATGACCTCAAAAATCATCATTTATCTATTTGTCATCCTTACAAGTTACCCACGTTAATTCATGGCTATACCAAGTATCCATCATGTATATACATTACAAAAGAGTACATATAAGCCATAAAATCAAAACATTTCCAGCCAAGGCATCTTTACCACAAAATGACTTCCTTCACACAGTTCCTCCACACATGAGCTCCATAGTCAAGCCCTATAACACAAGAGCTAAAAAGATAAACCACATGGAGAATAAGTATACTTTCTCAATGATGAAAAATTCGATAATTTATGATAATATACACAACTAGAAAAAGCCCTGTTTGCCGCCATAGGTTAGCGACCGTAACACGTCGTCGCTAACTAGCGACCATACTAGCGACCGAAGTTGGAAAAGGGACCCCAGTAGAAAATATGGTGACCACCTCAGCGACCACAACCCAGCCGCCGCTAAATATGGTACCCCCACCGTCGCTAACACCGTCGCTACGATTATACCATCACTTAAATGGTCGCTATATTTCCCTCTTTTTGTTTTTTGGTTTCCCTCCACCCTTTTTTTGTAGGCACCCATATTAGCGACGGATATATTCCGTCACTACATTTAGTGCGGAAGCGACGGAGGTTGGGGTCGCTATACAAAGTAAATGAAATCGTCGCTAATGCATCAAAAGGATCTAGTGACTATGACTTCTACCGTCGCTAAAGTTGGAGGGAAACAAAAATTGGAGGGAACTGAAGATAGTGACCGCGTCAGCAACGGTTAGCATTATAGCGACAGACTTAGTGACGAAGTTTATCCGCCGTCATTGGTTTTAGTTTCCCTAAAAAAATTGGAGGGAAGCCAAAAATTTGACTATGGCGACGGTGATGTGTCAGTCGCTATGATATCATCTATATAGCGACGGTTCTTTATCGTCGCTTATTTTAAATGAGTAACTTAGTGACGATGATAGCGACGGGGTTAGTGCCGTCGCTATGAGTAATAACTTATTAGAGGGCCACCTTTCCCCTTCTTCACTCCCGATTCTGCCCTAACCCCCAAAACTCCTCTATGTTAGTTCCCTTAGTTTCTACCTTTCCCCTCCCTCACTTTCGTCGCCCCAGTATTCGGCCTCCGACAGCCTCTCTCTCAGGTTCCCCCTCCCTCAGCTTTCCATCTCTCTCTCAGGTTCCCCTTCCGAGAGGCCCACTCTGACCTCCCACTCTGACAAACGGTAATGTGTGACCTCTATTTGGTTTTGTTGTAAGAGAATGTAGTTTCTCAGCTTTCTTACTCACCTTCATTCATTATTTCTTAGGTTCTGACAGTGGTTGTCAAGCTCCCTCAATTTTCAACACGAATCGTGGAGTGGTAGCTCTTCCTCTCAACAGTTAGGTAATCTCCTTTCCCTTAGTTTTTTGTAAATGCTTGAGTATGAAAATAGATTTTGCTGTTGGTGGAAGTTATAGTTCCCCTCACTGTTAAACATTGGTTTGAAGTTTTGAATAATCCCTTGCTCCTAGTTGTTATACTACTATAAAAGATTTAATTCCTTTTTTTTAGTAAGTTATCCTTTTCAGATCCTAACTGGGCTTTAACTTGTTGTTTTGGTTTTCTAATTATGTGATGGTGTTTTATGTTTGCAATATTCCTTAGAAGATTCATGAATTTGTATGGTGATTCAACTTGTTTAGGGCATCTGGGTTGGGTTTTAGGTGGTTAAGATTACCCAATATCACATCAATGTCAAATACTTCTTTCAATGTGTAGCTACAAATGGCTAATTTCAATTTTATATAATAAATAAAAGATCAAAACAAAATGTTTAAAAGATAAGAGAGTAAGATATAGCTAAAAGAAATAAGAAAGAGGAGCAAAATAAAACTAAACATTAAGATAGATAAACAAATTATTAATTTTATTCTGCATATATAAACTCAACAAGTTTTTGTAAAATTTTCTAAAAATGAATTAGATATCATCAAAATAAATTTTCTTTAAACAAAATTTTTTCTATTCAAACTTTTAACCATATACTTAAAGAGATAATTATATATTAACCATACCTAACTTATCATATAAGTGGAGGCTTTGTACAAACTGAAAAGACTATTGCTTGGCTCCTCTGTTTTTTCTTTTTCTTTGTTTTTTAATTTCTCTATTCCCACGGCTTCTATGTGTACCCTTTCTTCCTTTTATTTTCGACAACATAGAGGGGATTCTAAGGCCTTTATTTTTGAGATACGATTACGCTTACATTATTTGAGCATAGATCAAGGCCTTTTTTCTCTTTTTGTCCATTTCACCATTGTATAAATACAATTTAGAGAAACTCTGTAATTCAACTAACATTTTTAAATAATACAACTCTGATTTGCCTAGGATAATTCTTTAGGATTTTTGTGCATTACATACTCATTGTGAACACTTACTAAATTAATATTTATTGATAAGTTATAAATATAATTTTATTTTAATTTCAAACATATTAATACAATACATAATTTCATATATGATCTTTTGGGTTGAAACTTTAAATTTATTTCTCTCTTCCTAGTAACCTAATTAAAATTATCAATTCAGAAAGAAATAAATTAAAACGTAACCTTATCATGTTTAAATTTATACCTAAGAGAAAACAAATTAAAATTACAAACATATAACATTTCAAAATCAGACATCGATCGGGAATATGAATTTGAGTATTTTCATATCACGCAGGGCTCCATTAAATAAAAATTTGTAAGCAATATCAGAACAGCAAAAAAAAAAGTTTAACTTTTATTCAACGTCCACCTAAAAATAGTGATCCAATTTATCCATGTGAAAGAGATCATATTAAGCTAGATTTTTTAATTAATAATTTACATTCCGATAAAGTGGAAATTAAACATTTTTCATTTGTACATGTAGGAATTAAAAATTAAACAGTAAAGAGTAAAGAAAGAAAATTACCAAGGCATAAGCACCAGCAGTTGCAGCACCTAACTCACCAAGGTGTTCAAGATGCTTGTGGTGCTTCTCTTCCTTCTTATAGTCAACCTCATCACGTCCAAGACCATGTGTACCCTTGTTTGCACATGCAATGCTATGCCATGGTCTACATTTCATGACCCTACACACAACCATTATTGTCACTAACCGCTTCCTTCCTACTTAGGATCCCCTCTATTACCCTATGGTTCATTGTCCTTGTATCAGGAGTACAGAGGCAGGACCCATGCTTTCAGTTGAAAACTGAACCCCAAGACCACAAAATTTTAAGCAACAGTACATAGTAGGCAACCGAAAACAAGAAAATAAAACCTGATTGATAAGTCTACATGTAGGAAATTTTTTGAAATATAAATACTAGAAAAAATTAGTTTGTTAGTTATTGTAACCATCATTTTTGAAGGACCTAGTGTATGGTACTCTAGGACTAGTCTTCTAATAGGATGACTACAAGTACAACCATCAAGACTGTGTATTTGTAATTTCAGGTTCTTGTCTATCTTTGAACTAAGGTTATGTTTGGGAGTTTGGATTAGAAGGGAAGGGGAGGTTCTGGAGGGAAAAAGAAGGGAAGGAAGGGAGGGGAAGAACTTTGTTGATCATTCTGGAAAAAACTACACTCAAACATCAGGGAGGAAAAAATGTTATGAAAACCTTCTCTTCCTTCTCCTCTCTTTTCCTACTCTTAATCATACCCTAATGCCCTTAAGACATCAACCTTTCAAAAATAATCATACATCATATATGTAAAAGATAGTGATAACTGGTAAACTACGTCGCGATTGGATTCTGGCTCGAAACTACGTCGTTTTGGGTTTCATTAAGGGTTTAGTGGTAAGTTTGCTTTTCCTTCTTTTAGTTGTGTAGGTTTTTCAATCACCCCTTTTCATCTTCTTCTTCTATTCTTCTTCTTTTTCTTCTTCTTCTATTATTCTTCTTCTATTCTTCTTCTATTCTTCTTCTTCTTTCACTAAAGACCACCGGTGATCACCCCTCCATCTCCGGCAAGCTGCCCGCCACTATTTTTCGTCTCTGGCGAGCACCACAGAACTGGTGTTCTGTTTTCGGCGAGCTGTCTGCCCCCATTTCCTTTTCCGGCAAGCTCCCCCTTCCTTTTTCTCTCTCCAGCAAATAACCCACCCCCATTTATGTCTCCGGTAAGCAACCTCACCTTTTATTTCCAACAGCTACAGTCTCCAACAGTTGCTGCAGTCTCCAACAGCTGTTGTTGGCCTCTGAAAAGGTCCGACCACCTCTAACAGCCACCTGCCACCTCCAACAGCCACCTACAGCAAGCTTCAACAGCCACCTACAAGCTCTAACAGCCACCTACAAGCTCCAACAGCCACCTGCCACCTCCAACAGCCACCTGCAGCAAGCTCCAACAGCTGCAGTAAGCTCTAACAGCCACCTGCAAGCTCCAACATCCACCTGCAAGCTCCAACAATACCTCCCCACTCCATTAATAGCAACTGTAGGTGGAAATTCAGGTGATACCCCAACCCCAGAATCATGTGTTCAACTCTTCAAATGCACCGGAAACAACCTTGATCTAGGTTGGGAATGGAAGTCATTGAAAGACCCTAACAACAAGAAGATGGTGACATGTAATTTTTATGGGAAGACCACTAACGGTGGTATTACTAGAGGAAAAGAGAACCAAATGGGTGCAAAGGGGAATGTTGGTAGATGTTTGAAGACCCTTGAAAGTGTAAGAGAGAAGCTGGTAGAACTTGCGGCCAAGAAGGCTGCGGATAAGATGACATTCTTGAATGAAGAGATACATGAAGAGGAGGAGAAGGAAGAGATTCAAGAGATCTGACCTTTGAAACAAGGAAAACAGATTCCATCTTCTTCAAGTCATGCTTCAACAACGCTGTTGAAGAAATCAAAGAATACAAAAGGGCCAATCGATTTATGGATGATGAGAGATCCGGAGATAGGTAGAAAAATAGGGAAAAATATGAAACAAACAAACATAAAGGACCATTGTACTAAGGAGGCAAGAGCAAGAGTAATTCAATACATAGAGCGATTTCTAATTAGAAATGGAATTGCTTTTAATGTTGTACGTACCAAGTGCTTTAAGGACATGTTGGCAGCTGTTGGAGAATATGGTTCTAATCTAAAGCCTCCAAGTTATCATGAGTGTAGGGTTCCTCTTTTGAAGAAGGAGTTAGAGTACACCAAGGGACTCATGCAGGATCATGAGGTTTGGAGGGAAAACACAGGATGTTCTATCATGTCAGATGGTTGGACTGATAGAAAGGGGAAGACACTCATCAATTTTTTAGTCAATACTCCTACTGGATCTATGTTCATCAAAAGCCTAGATGCTTCTTCCTACATGAAGATGGGGGATAAAGTGTTTGAGTTGTTGGATAACTTTGTGGAGGAGATTGGAGAGTCTAAAGTTGTCCAAGTGATAACAGACAATGGAAGCAATTATGTTGTAGTTGGTAATCATTCATATTTATTTTAAATGCTACTTATTATGGTTGATTACTTAAGATTTAATTTAATTTTAATTAAATGACATTGATAATTTAGGTAAGAAGTTGATGGAGAAGAGGAAACATCTCTTTTGGACGCCATGTGCTGCTCACTGTTTGGATTTAATGTTGGAAGACATTGGAAAACTTCCAAAGATTAAAAGGGCATGTTTAAGGGGAATAAAGCTGGTTGGTTACATCTACAACCATTCTTTTGCTTTGAATTTGTTGAGAAACTTCACTGGTGGAGCTGAGTTGGTTAGACATGGAGTAACAAGGTTTGCTACAACCTTTTTGACCCTGCAAAGGTTGCATAATCAAAAAACCAACCTTCGAAAGTTGTTTATATCGGATGAATGGACGAAAAGTGTAACATCCTGTTTTTAATAATAGTCCCATTTTGTAAAATATGAGGTATAGAAGGTCTATAAGTGTTAATCAATGAATAAAACACTTTATGGATGGCCTTTAATGCTCCAAAGGTTTCATTTTTGGGTATAATTATGGAATTTTAGAGAAATTATTCAAATTCCAAGTAAAAAGGCTCTGATCCGAGTGACAGAGTGAAGTTCCGAGTGTAAGTTATGATGTCCGAGTAAAACAAGACGGAGAGGGCTACTACCGAGTGGAATCTTGATCTCAGAGACAAATGGAGTAAAGAGAGTTCAAGAGAATCACTTTGAGTGAAAATTCCGAGTCAAACCATGGCAAATGTTACCTTTTACGAATGGAACTTCTCTGATTGCAGTATTCCGAGTAGAGGGACTTAGTCAGGGATATATCCGAGTGCAATCCGAGTGAGTTGTCCAAGTCAGGACCTCCCTGGTGAGGAAGGGATAGCATTCCGAGTAGAATATATATATATATAATGCTTGGAGTCATTTTTGAGTAAGACTTATGACTCTTTTCCGAGTGGTGAAGGCCTTAAAGGAAACCGAGTGAAACATATTTTGAGGAAGGAGAGTCTCTGTGTTACTAAGAGATGAGTAGCCAAGTGAACTCCGAGTGGGGAAGGACTTAAATGCTCCTGAATAGATGAGATTTAGAACGAGTCTGAGTGGGACTTAACACAATGGTTTTCTCCGAGTGAATGAATGTATATATATACATAAGTATTTATGTTGAATTGATACTTCCTACCGACTGAAACGTGTTGTCAAATGTGAGAAGTAAAATAGTTATTAAGTTAAAAATTCCGAGTGGTTATATATATATATATATTGAATGGTTAAGACATTACTAGGCTTGAATAAGAAGGGTGATGAATGAATAATGCTAATTGAGTAGATACCGAGCGGAAAATGGTAGTAGGAACCCGTTCCGAGTGAATTGTAGTAGGCACAGAACCAATTCCGAGTGAGTTAGATATATAAACAAATTCCGAGTGAGATTCGTACGTGTGGGTCTTTCCCGAGAGGTAATGACCTTAATAGGCTTTAATTGGAATTGTAGTTGAAGAATTTGGTTAAGACCGAGAGAGAGAAATATGAGTAAACCCGAGTGAGTAGAAATTGGGTATTCCCGAGTGGCAAATCCGATTGATTCCTTTCTAATGTATGAATTGTTATTGGAATATATTCTAAGTGATGAAGAGTTTAAATAATTCCGAGTGATTGACTAATTAGGAGAGAGTCGGGTTCTGGGAGAAACAATTCCGAGTAAGAAATGAATGAACTCTGCCAAATAGAACTATGAGTATTGGTTTTGAATATTAGAGTCGGTAGCTTACCGAGCAAGATAAGTCGGTTTTAGAAACATTTATCCGAGTGACAGATTGAACCACTGTGGGACCAGTCTGGGATGAATTAACCGAGTGAAAGACCAAGTAAGATGGGAGTCAGCACTGATTGATTTTACTGAGTGTGAAAAACAAGCGTTGAATCGATTTTAGAAGATTTCCGAGCCAAGAAATAGCTGATCCGCTCAAGCGAATCAGATTTCGCTTAAGCGATCCGATGTCAGGAACCACCCGATGTCTTCTATATCACATCGGATGACTGGTGTATTGCAGACCGGCTCAGCACTCCACACTGGTTATCTACTAGATCAGGGGTTCACACCAGACAGCTCTGAGCCGATGTTCATCAAAACCGACCTCTTCCACAGATGGTGTCACTTAACTCCTTCACACGCCGTCCTTCACTACCTCACTCCAGACCGCCCTCACACTCAACACCGCCCCTCACACTCCAGACCGCCCTCACACTCAAGACCGCCCTCACACCCCACTCTGCCCTCACATGCAATACCGACCTCCTCAAATCCTCCAACATTGAACACCTTTTTAATTCCACTTCAACTAGTGATCAGCCCACTTAATCACATGAATCCAAAAATGAGTGGCACAACGAACCAATCGCAAGGGAAAATTGCACCCATTATAATACCTTTATATATTTTATTCCAATCAATGCAAAGCTGACTGTGAAAGGAATCAAAAGGCTCCATTATCCCACCTAATCCTCCAACCGATGTTCCCCACTCACTTTTTTATTATTAACCCAGTGCTATGACTCTCAGAACACTCCTACATACGAACCACTTAGCAAATCACACACCCTTCTTCTTCTCATTTTATACGTTCAAAGGCTTTTCTTTCCATATTCATTTCTTCCACTGTGGACTGGAACGAGGAAACTACAAGACATACCTTGCTATTCAAAGGACTCCATTAAGGTAAGAGGGGACAGGGTTGTGAATATTTGTGAAATGGGTAGAGTTGTATGCTGGTCTAGGATTCCAGTTTTAATTTCGTATCTTGTTGCTTAATTTTGAAGCTGAAAACGTATGAATTTGACTCTGACTTCTTCATGAAAGTTGTAGATCTTTTTGTTATGTGAATTTTGATACCTGCTTCAACTGATTTGGATATGTATAGCAAAAGTTATAGCCAAAATACTACAACATGACCGAGTGAAATGTTTAAGCTATGTTCTATGCATATTTTGATATTCTGGGAATTATACATGCATAATCAGCCTTTGATGTCTTCACGAAAGTTGTAGATATTCATGTTAGGGATCTATAGAAAGTGGTTTCAAGTTAAAAAGATGCTTGTAGCTCTAGATATGCTCAAAATACAGAAGTATGTTCATGATGCAAATCTGTTAACTATGAAATCCGAATTTGTTTTCAATACTGAGAATTTTGTGGTATGAATTAGTGGTTGATGTCTTCATGAAAGTTGTAGATAATTATGTTAAGAGTATTTTAGAACTGGTTTCATGTTAAAAACATTTGTGTAGCTCTAAAAACGTTGAAAATACTAATATATGTACGTTTTGAAAACTCACCTGGAGGCAGTGATGTATTTTGTAGATAAATGGTATTTCTGCTTAGAATTTGAATTTATAATCTTCATGAAAGTTATAGATAATTGTATTAAGAATAATTTAGAACTAGTTTCATGTCAAAATTGTTTTTGTAGCTCCAGAAACGTTAAAAATACTAATCTGTGTACGTGTTAAAAATCCTCTTTGAGGCAGTTTTGTATTCTGTGAATAAGCGATGGTTTTGTTTAGAATTTGAATTTATGGTCTTCATGAAAGTTGTAGACAATTATGTTATTAAACTACAGAAAGTGGAATCACCTAAAAAGGAGTTGATTTGCTCATATTATGACTATTTTACTAATGCATGTCGCTGTTTGGAAATGCTGAAATTTACTTATGATGGTTATTATGGATAAAAATGATGTTTTCTCTATGAGTAATAATTTATTATTGAATTCTTGAGTGATTATGAATTATTATGAATGCTGTTGAGTATCATACAATTTGTATATTGTGGTAGTGAATAATTATGAAAACGAAATTAATTTATATGTATATGAATGCCTTGTGGTTATTGACATATGTGGTTGAAATAGTAAATCCATGATTTTGTGAATTATTATGTGTATTGTGTCCCTTGAGGACTTGTATTATCCAAGAGGTTTTGGAAATGTGGATATCATGGTATGTTAAATGATAAAGAGAATTAAAGGCATTCATGCATCATAAGCATTGGACGCACCATGGAATTTAGGGGTTCCATGATTGCCTACCCTGGTGGGGGGTTACTCTATGATGAGTTTAAGCCCTATTTTCACAAGAACCATGGAAGTGTAGGGGTCCATGGTTGTGTAAATTCCTACTGGTATACTTATTTGTGCAGGAGCCATGAAGATGTAGGGATTCATGGTTATGCTAATTCCTATTTGTGTATTTGAAAGCGAGGGCCATGAAGATGTAGGGATTCATGGTTATGCTAATTCCTATTTGTGTACTTGAAAGCGAGGGCCATGAAGGTATAGGGATTCATGGTTATGCTAATTCCTACTGGTGACTCTATGAGACTTTTTACTGCAGTATTCCCACCAAACCAAATGGATCCAGCATGACATCATTGACTAAATAAAGACTCATTAAATATAAATGAATTCGTCTGGCATATCCATCATATCATTATGATTTGTTGATTGTGTTTGTACAATTTTATCTATTTTATACTTATTCTATATTCTGTCTCACTCTTACATCAATTTTTACAGTGAATGCCACGCAGAACGAAGATTGATGCCATGAATGACGAATATTTGAATTATTACTTGGACTTTGTTTTTTTTTTAGTTGTAATAAATATTATATGCTAAGTACTATTACTTCTAAGTTATTTTTGCTAAGCAAATATTTTCATAGATTTTATTATATACGACTAGCATACATGATTAATATTCCGTAATTATCAATCGTTACGTGAACTCTGATTTAACTTATGAATTTTAAAATGATCTTTTAAAAACGCGAAAAATTTATTCGGAAAATTACACGGGACTTCACATTGGTGGTATCAGAGCGTTTTCAAAAATTCAGGACCAATTACTATGACATGTATTGATTCTTGATATACTATGTGAATTGTTTAATTATTTGTTTGATAATATGTTGTGTATGTGCTATATGACTTGTGCCTGATTGATAAAATGCAAAGTGAATTGTTTGGTTACTAGCTTGATAATATGATAAACGTGTGTTATATGACTTATTGCTTATTTGATAAATTGTAGAATACTTGTAGTTACGTTATAATATTATATATATATATACGTACGATATATTTTCCCATAGGATTAGCATAATTCAAACCATGAATATAGGATGGCAAGGAACGATAACGACACTATGGCAGCTGCTATCAACCGTCTGGCTGAAGCTATAAAAAGGCAAAATCAACTAAGAATTTTCGAAGAAAATCACCAAGACAGATTGGCACGAGAAGAGATCAACAGACAACTGAAACCTCAGTCAATTGCCTACAAAAGGAGAGGATCGTTTTATCCAAATCGCTTCAAGGGAGGATCATCATCATCTTCTGAGAGATACAACAATCATATGGATATAAAGTGTTTTAAGTGCAAAGGTAATCACCATGTACGTGATTGCAATAGACGCTTAGAAAATATCACTTGCTATCAATGTAATCAGAAGGGTCACATCAGCCCAAATTATCCACTGAAACAGCGAATCAATAACAACAATAACACTATGAATAAACAAAGAGATTCGGGTTATCAAGAAGTCTGTAGAGGAAACACTCGCACTGTTCAACCTATAAGACAGTATAGGGAGTCAACAGACGAAAGATCACATACAGGAAGAGTCTTTGACATTAGCAGCTCAGAGGCAGACCAAGCAGGCGACCTCATGCAAAGTAAGTGTGAGATCAATGATACCATTTTATCTGTGTTGTCTGATTTGGGTGCTACACAGAAGTAAGTTAGACGTTTTCAATTACCCGTAAAGCCTATAATATATGACTTGATTATTTCCATTCCCAACGGTACACAACTTAGGATTACTAAGATGTGTAACGATTATTCTGAGCTCACAGAAGGTAGGAACTTTCTTGTCAATCCTGTTTATCTTTAAAGAATATGGAAGTAATTCTAGGAATGAATTGGTTATCGGTGAATCAAGTTTTAATAGACTGTCATAACGAGACCAAGATAGTCCAAATGTTGGAAAATCCTTATTCTCTCTTCATTTTCTTGGACATACTAAGGCTAGAGATAGCTTGGAGCTTAAGGTGAAATTCTTATACTCTTTTGTTGTTTTGGTTTTAGGTTTTGGTTTCTATGGTGATAGAAGAATACTTTATGAATGAGTTTAAGAATAGAAATCATTTTTCATGTGAAACCCAAAGGAAGAATATGTCTTAAGTATCTTTGGATAAGTGTGAAATGGTATACGAAGATTTTAAGATTTGAGATGGAAGATAATGGCTGTTAAGGGTGACTGTTTAATTTTAGTGAAACCCTAACTCTAGGATTTGGGAAAAATGAATGATAATGTTATGAAGAGTGATTTTGTAGAAGCCCATGATAATGTGTGTGTAGGTGTTATTAATAACGGAGATTAGTAGTTATTAGAAATGATTATTAAGTTTTGATGAAGAGTATAATAAGTTGAGGATTTTGGTTAAGTTGATGATTCTGATGACTTTTAATACTCTGGGATGATTATATATATGAGGAATTGAATTATTAAAAACATTGGTATTGATTATTGGGGATTAGGAGAAGAGTGTATATGGGTATGTGAGTGATTAGAGGACATAAATTTAGATTGTTGATGTTTATGATGATGTTAAAAATGGTTGCAAGCAATTGATAGTGAATTAAGGGAATAAATACTAGAGTCACTTTGAAGTAGTTGAATTAGTAATGGTTGAATGATTCATGTGATGATCTGGAAAGCTAAGAGCCATAGTATTGTTATTGATAGGAATAGTTAGCTCTTTAAGATTTAAGGAATTTAAGTCTTGGGAAAGGAATTCCCGAAGCCTAACATGGACGTGTAAATTAGATATAGACAAGTTTAGGACTTGATAAAGAGTATTAGAGGAAGATATTTATGATGGTATACTAATGGCATGAATATGTATATTGTAATAGGATTGTATTTCGGATGATGATACAGGAAGATTCCAGCTTTGAAATTTCAAGGACGAAATTTTTATTAGGGTGGGAGAAATGTAACATCTTGTTTTTAATAATAGTCCCATTTTGTAAAATATGAGGTATAGAAGGTCTATAAGTGTTAATCAATGAATAAAACACTTTATGGATGGCCTTTAATGCTCCAAAGGTTTCATTTTTGGGTATAATTATGGAATTTTAGAGAAATTATTCAAATTCCGAGTAAAAAGGCTCTGATCCGAGTGACAGAGTGAAGTTCCGAGTGTAAGTTATGATGTCCGAGTAAAACAAGACCGAGAGGGCTACTACCGAGTGGAATCTTGATCTCAGAGACAAATGGAGTAAAGAGTGTTCAAGAGAATCACTTTGAGTGAAAATTCCGAGTCAAACCATGCCAAATGTTACCTTTTACGAATGGAACTTCTCTCATTGCAGTATTCCGAGTAGAGGGACTTAGTCAGGGATATATCCGAGTGCAATCCGAGTGAGTTGTCCAAGTCAGGACCTCCCTGGTGAGGAAGGGATAGCATTCCGAGTAAAATATATATATATATATAATGCTTGGAGTCATTTTTGAGTAAGACTTATGACTCTTTTCCGAGTGGTGAAGGCCTTAAAGGAAACCGAGTGAAACATATTTTGAGGAAGGAGAGTCTCTGTGTTACTAAGAGATGAGTAGCCAAGTGAACTCCGAGTGGGGAAGGACTTAAATGCTCCTGAATAGATGAGATTTAGAACGAGTCCGAGTGGGACTTAACACAATGGTTTTCTCCGAGTGAATGAATGCATATATATACATAAGTATTTATGTTGAATTGATGCTTCCTACCTACTGAAACGTGTTGTCAAATGTGAGAAGTAAAATAGTTATTAAGTTAAAAATTCCGAGTGGTTATATATATATATATTGAATGGTTAAGACATTACTAGGCTTGAATAAGAAGGGTGATGAATGAATAATGCTAATTGAGTAGATACCGAGCGGAAAATGGTAGTAGGAACCCGTTCTGAGGGAATTGTAGTAGGCACAGAACCAATTCCGAGTGAGTTAGATATATAAACAATTCCGAGGGAGATTCGTACGTGTGGGTCTTTCCCGAGAGGTAATGACCTTAATAGACTTTAATTGGAATTGTAGTTGAAGAATTTGGTTAAGACCGAGAGAGAGAAATATGAGTAAACCCGAGTGAGTAGAAATTGGGTATTCCCGAGTGGCAAATCCGATTGATTCCTTTCTAATGTATGAATTGTTATTGGAATATATTCTAAGTGATGAAGAGTTTAAATAATTCCGAGTGATTGACTAATTAGGAGAGAGTCGGGTTCTGGGAGAAACAATTCCGAGTAAGAAATGAATGAACTCTGCCAAATGGAACTCTGAGTATTGGTTTTGAATATTAGAGTCGGTAGCTTACCGAGCAAGATAAGTCGGTTTTAGAAACATTTAGCCGAGTGACAGATTGAACCACTGTGGGACCAGTCTGGGATGAATTAACCAAGTGAAAGACCAAGTAAGATGGGAGTCAGCACTGATTGATTTTACTGAGTGTGAAAAACAAGTGTTGAATCAGTTTTAGAAGATTTCTGAGCCAAGAAATAGCTGATCCGCTCAAGCGAATCAGATTTCGCTTAAGCGATCCGATGTCAGGAACCACCCGATGTCTTCTATATCACATCGGATGACTGGTGTATTGCAGACCGGCTCAGCACTCCACACCGGTTAGCTACTAGATCAGGGGTTCACACCAGACAGCTCTGAGCCGGTGCTCATCAAAACCGACCTCTTCCATAGACGGTGTCACTTAACTCCTTCACACGCCGTCCTTCACTACCTCACTCCAGACCGCCCTCACACTCAACACCGCCCCTCACACTCCAGACCGCCCTCACACTCAAGACCGCCCTCACACCCCACTCCGCCCTCACATGCAATACCGACCTCCTCAAATCCTCCAACATTGAACACCTTTTTAATTCCACTTCAACTAGTGATCAGCCCACTTAATCACATGAATCCAAAAATGAGTGGCACAACGAACCAATCGCAAGGGAAAATTGCACCCATTATAATACCTTTATATATTTTATTCCAATCAATGCAAAGCTGACTGTGAAAGGAATCAAAAGGCTCCATTATCCCACCTAATCCTCCAACCGATGTTCCCCACTCACTTTCTTATTATTAACCCAGTGCTATGACTCTCAGAACACACCTACATACGAACCACTTAGCAAATCACACACCCTTCTTCTTCTCATTTTATACGTTCAAAGGCTTTTCTTTCCATATTCATTTCTTCTACTGCGGACTGGAACGAGGAAACTACAAGACATACCTTGCTAATCAAAGGACTCCATTAAGGTAAGAGGGGACAGGGTTGTGAATATTTGTGAAATGGGTAGAGTTGTATGCTGTTCTAGGATTCCAGTTTTAATTTTGTATCTTGTTGCTTAATTTTGAAGCTGAAAACGTATGAATTTGACTCTGACTTCTTCATGAAAGTTGTAGATCTTTTTGTTATGTGAATTTTGATACCTGATTCAACTGATTTGGATATGTATAGCAAAAGCTATAGCCAAAATACTACAGCATGACCGAGTGAAATGTTTAAGCTATGTTCTATGCATATTTTGATATTCTGGGAATTATACATGCATAATCAGCCTTTGATGTCTTCACGAAAGTTGTAGATATTCATGTTAGGGATCTATAGAAAGTGGTTGCAAGTTAAAAAGATGCTTGTAGCTCTAGATATGCTCAAAATACAGAAGTATGTTCATGATGCAAATCTGTTAACTATGAAATCCGAATCTTGTTTTCAATACTGAGAATTTTGTGGTATGAATTAGTGGTTGATGTCTTCATGAAAGTTGTAGATAATTATGTTAAGAGTATTTTAGAACTGGTTTCATGTTAAAAACATTTGTGTAGCTCTAAAAACGTTGAAAATACTAATATATGTACGTTTTGAAAACTCACCTGGAGGAAGTGATGTATTTTGTAGATAAATGGTATTTCTGCTTAGAATTTGAATTTATAATCTTCATGAAAGTTATAGATAATTGTATTAAGAATAATTTAGAACTGGTTTCATGTCAAAATTGTTTTTGTAGCTCTAGAAACGTTAAAAATACTAATCTGTGTACGTGTTAAAAATCCTCTTTGAGGCAGTTTTGTATTCTGTGAATAAGCGATGGTTTTTTTAGAATTTGAATTTATGGTCTTCATGAAAGTTCTAGACAATTATGTTATTAAACTACAGAAAGTGGAATCACCTAAAAAGGAGTTGATTTGCTCATATTATGACTGTTTTACTAATGCATGTCGCTATTTGGAAATGCTGAAATTTACTTATGATGGTTATTATGGATAAAAATGATGTTTTCTCTATGAGTAATAATTTATTATTGAATTCTTGAGTGATTATGAATTATTATGAATGCTGTTGAGTATCATACAATTTGTATATTGTGGTAGTGAATAATTATGAAAACGAAATTAATTTATATGTATATGAATGCCTTGTGGTTATTGACATATGTGGTTGAAACAGTAAATCCATGATTTTGTGAATTATTATGTGTATTGTGTCCCTTGAGGACTTGTATTATCCAAGAGGTTTTAGAAATGTGGATATCATGGTATGTTAAATGATAAAGAGAATTAAAGGCATTCATGCATCATAAGCATTGGACGCACCATGGAATTTAGGGGTTCCATGATTGCCTACCCTGGTGGGGGGTTACTCTATGATGAGTTTAAGCCCTATTTTCACAAGAACCATGGAAGTGTAGGGGTCCATGGTTGTGCAAATTCCTACTGGTATACTTATTTGTGCAGGAGCCATGAAGATGTAGGGATTCATGGTTATGCTAATTCCTATTTGTGTATTTGAAAGCGAGGGCCATGAAGATGTAGGGATTCATGGTTATGCTAATTCCTATTTGTGTATTTGAAAGCGAGGGCCATGAAGATGTAGGGATTCATGGTTATGCTAATTCCTATTTGTGTACTTGAAAGCGAGGGCCATAAAGGTATAGGGATTCATGGTTATGCTAATTCCTACTGGTGACTCTATGAGACTTTTTACTGCAGTATTCCCACCAAACCAAATGGATCCAGCATGACATCATTGACTAAATAAAGACTCATTAAATATAAATGAATTCGTCTGGCATATCCATCATATCATTATGATTTGTTGATTGTGTTTGTGCAATTTTATCTATTTTATACTTATTCTATATTCTGTCTCACTCTTACATCAATTTTTACAGTGAATGCCACGCAGAACGAAGATTGATGCCATGAATGACGAATATTTGAATTATTACTTGGACTTTGTTTTTTTTAGTTGTAATAAATATTATATGCTAAGTACTGTTACTTCTAAGTTGTTTTTGCTAAGCAAATATTTTCATAGATTTTATTATATACAACTAGCATACATGATTAATATTCCGCAATTATCAATCGTTACGTGAACTCTGATTTAACTTATGAATTTTAAAATGATCTTTTAAAAACGTGAAAAATTTATTCGGAAAATTACACGGGACTTCACAAAAAGCAAGGGAGCAAAAGATGCCAAGGGGAAGAGAGCCATGGAAACTGTTCTAATGGCTTCATTTTGGGTAGATGTGGTTGTTAGCCTTAAGGCTATGGGACCTATTGTCTAAGTTTTGAAATTAGTAGATAATGAGAAGAAACCCGCAATGGGTTACATATATGACGCCATGGAAAGGGCTAAGGAAAACATCCAAGTTGTTTTCAAAGGAGATGAAAACAAATATAGAGACTTATTTGCCATCATTGATAAACGGTGGGATTGTCAGATGCACCATCCATTGCATGCTGCGGGGTATTATCTTAACCCTGCATTTTTTTTAAGGATGCTGTTCGTATTGACAATGATAAAGAGGTGAAAGCTGGCCTCTTCAAGACCATTGAGAGGCTCTCCCTCAGCTCTCTTGATGAAGATAAGGCTTGTGAACAATTGGTCACTTACAAATATTCTCAAGGATATTACTTTCCGCTTCTTCACAGGTCACCCTGATTCAATCAAAGTCACTGCATAAAACTGGTTTATTGGTTTGGTCTTCTCTAATTGATGTATGCTCAAATCCCCTCTAGGATACAGTTCATTTTTTAATGCTTCTTTAGTCATTGAGGATGTGAAATAGAATTTTTTTAATTATTTAATAGTTAATATGGATTTCACATGTCATAAAAAGATAGCATCAAATTTTGATTCACCATAAAATAAAAATTTATTTCTAATCAATTACATGTAAATAACTTAAACTAATAACAAACAAACACTTAATCAATTATTGATAATGAACTTAATCTATAATTTGCTTTACATGTCTCTATTTGTTTAGTTTCCTTGCTACTTGTAACTGTCTAACCACTTATTGGTTTGTCATGCAGACTAGCACACGTTACGCGTGGTCTCTGATCGTCTGTCGACAGCTTCATTTTCATCCCTGACTTTTTTCCCCAGGCAATCCTCTAACACTTACTTTCTCATTATGTGTATGCATGTCGATTGTTGTTTGTTAGTGGAGAGCAGAGCTCATTAGGAATTGGTTTTGTATGCTGATAACATGATTTTTTATGCATGTGTAATGTTGTTTGTTAGTGGAGAGCAGAGCTCATTAGGCATTGGTTTTGTGTGCTGATAACATGATTTGGGACTTAATACCTCTCAATATCATATACAATGTGTAGCATATATATTTATCTATACTGGGAAGTTTTCTGTATATAACAGGCCATTTCTACTTTTGGGAAATATCTAGTTTACAGGGGAGACTCTGCCAAAATTTCGGCAGGCTCCCTTTCTTAGGGAACTTCAAAAATGAAACTCAACTTTAATAATGTAGGGTTTAGTCGTGTGTGTACCCATTAGATTCCTGTTTAAGTTTCAAAACAACCGGCTGATGTACCATGTTGTGTTGGATCTTGAATTGTCCCGGTTGGACAGTTTGGTATGAATTTGTAACCAGTAGGGCGTAACCCATCAATGTTGTGTGTGGTTAGTCTTGTGTCGTTGAATGTTCATTTGAAATTTTGGTTATAGTGTTTCGTATTGTCCCCAGGGTGCATGACTACGTGCGGTGTTTCATACCGTACGTATCTCTGTGTACTCGGGGACCAATGCGAAATGCTATCGAAATTTCAATTGAACATCAACGACACAAGATAGACCACATACAACATCGATGGGTTAAGGATGGTTGCATATTCATCCCGAATGGGATAGGGCCCCACCAATTTGCAACATTAAAGAGATAGAGTGATTCACAACCGATAGTCAAACAAAATTTTAAAAATGTAAAGTAACAGAAATCGTGCTTGTTAGATATTGTAAATGGAGGTACCGGCAAATCGGCGATGGATGTACAACTGACTAGATCGTAGTCGGCGAGTGACTGAGGAGTTTATGATGGGGCTATTGGAGTTCATTCCGTTCGCCACGGCAAACATGCTGGATTTGAAGTGACTCAGAAGATTCGTTGTCTGTGCTCAAGGTACAAATGCATGAGTTTTGAATACGCAGATGATGTCATGTACCACCTAACTGAGAAAGGGTTCATAGAAACATACCACTGCTGGTACAACCATGGTGAGCAGTTACCGCCTAGACCATCAGACGTAACCATGCAACAGTCTTACTATGAGGTTGGAGGAAACAGGGATACGTACAACAACATAGAACAAATGGTGATGGATCATGTTGGACCCTCCACCGGGCGTATGCTAGAACATGGTGACCAAGCAGGTCATGAAGACTCTGACAATGTAGAGGAGGATCCTAATTGCGGCTCAGACTCCATTGTGGGACGGGTGCAACAGTCACATTGAGTTATCCGCCTCCCTAGTTGTTTTAAGCCTAAAGGCAGATTATAATCTTTCTAGAGGTTGTTTTAATAGGATGGTCAATCTGATGGGTTCCACTATGCCTAGTAATCATCGAATGCCAACAAACCTGTACCATGCTAAGAAACAAGTGGCAAACTTGGGGTTGGGTTGTGTAAAGATAGAGTGTTGTATTGGCGGATGTATGCTGTTTAGAAATGAGTTTGTAGATAAGAGTGTCACAAAATGTGTACAATGTAATGAGGAACACTACAAAACCGTTAAAAGGAGAGGAAAGGTATAAAGGGTTTGATCCCTTCATTTTTGCCCAACAAGCTGAGCAGGTTTATTACACCGACTTTCCGGGAGGACATCGGGACTGGTATACAGTAATCAAGGCCAAGGCCCGAAGTCAGATCACTGACAATGTCTCCAAGGAGGTCGATGATGCTTATCAGCTTGCACCACACGAGCTCAACGATGGCAATTTGTTGTTCAACATTGATCCAGTCATAATGGATGAGACACTTGCCACTACGAAGGGTGAACACATTGACAAAGACCTTGTCTCTCGATCAAAACGGTCTAGGGCTGATCTGGACACTGATGAATTTGTTCAAACAGATAAGCATAGTGACATTGAAACTGAGGGGGAATTTGAAACTGAAATAGACACAGAGTATATAGTTATTAAACATATATACATAGGTTTATATATATCCTGAGACTAACCTTTCTTTTCATGATTTTATCCACAGATGACAGGACGTCAACTGCCCTTCAGTAGGGGTGGTGGGTCCAAGACCCCAGCATCCCGTTTGGGGACTCCCACCCCAAAGCAGGGAACCACTCCATCACCACTACAGTAGACCACACCATCACCACCACAACGGACCACTCCATCACCACTACAGCAGACCACTCCATCACCACCACAGCTGACCACTCCATCACCCCCACAGCTGACCACCCCAGAGCACACTCCTGGAGTTGGTGGCTTAGAGGATCATGGCCATCAGGCCACCCCACCTCCGGCATCCCCTCTGCCCATGTTGGTACCCGTGCCGGCCGGAGACGAGTAAGTGACTAAAAATCAAATACTTTTATCTTATTTGTATGGTACTTTATATTAAACTTTAGTGGAAAGACTTGTTGTTTATTGTATGTTACTTTAATTAGTACTTGTATAGATTGAATTGTACTGGGAACTCTTCTGTTTGTAACAGGGTAACTATTTAAACTTGGAAATGTTACATTTATAGGGGAGATGATAAGTCTTGAAAAGACTTAATTATTTCACCTTTTATTTAACATAATTCATTAATTATTGTTTAGTTTTGACTTTATTATTTAATAATTTGTTAATAATTTGTGTTTTAGTTATTTATTTCAAAAGTGTTTTATTTATGTAAGAAAATGGTTAAAAACATTAATTAGTTAAGAGTTTATGATTATTTGTAATTTCATTAAGCAGCCGGCATACAAATGCTAGGCAATTAGTTGTTTATTGGTGCAGGAACAGGTTGCGCTCAAACTAAGAAGGAAAATTCGAGTGAAATTCCTAAAAGCCGAGTGAGATTTCATAAATCCAAGTGAAACTCCAAAAGTCCGACTGGGAAATGCGTCAAGACACCGACTAAAAAAGGGAATAGAATAACCATATGAAGAACCCGAGTGTCAACTTCAGAATGTTGACTGAATAATCCACTCGCTCAAGCGAGTGTCAAATTCGCTCAAGCGAGAGTCAAAATTCGTTCAAGCGAGCAAGTTTGCTTAAGCGAAACTCCAAAACATCACCCCTCGCCCAAGCTTTTCCATAACGCTTAAAGCGAGAAAGCAATACTGCAGTACATATCTCGAGCTCGCCCAAGCGAGAACCCAGTTCGCTCAAGCGTGAAGGCTGTTATTTAAAACACTGATTGTTCCCTCCAGAAGACACTCGGCACCAGTGCTGTTTCCTGCTGCCTTCTCTCCTACTTCTGCACCTTAGTAATTTAAGTACTGAGCTGTTATTAGTTAGTGCTGCGCTGTGATTAGCTAATGATGAACTGTAATTTGTTAAGAGCTGAGCTGTAATTAGTTAGTTATTTCGTAATTATGTAATTAGTTAGTTAGTTTAATTATTAACTTAGCTTTCCTAGTGATTAGTTAAGTTAGTTAGTTAGTTAGATGTCTATATATATGCTCTGTAACAACACACAGACAGAACCAGAAAACAGAGTACATAGAATACAATTCATTTTTCCATTTCCAACATCTCTCTAATTCCTTTCACTCTCTAAACTCTCTCATCCATGTCTTTCCACATTCCTTCGATGGAACCAATGTCGATGGATTTCTAAATTCCTAAGGTTGGGATTGCGAAGGTTAGCAATGGAATCGTGAAGCTGTGAGTGAGGAAATCAACTTCTAGATCCTGAGGCGAACAAGCTAAGGAGTGGATCTGTTTTGCTGGATTGACAAATCCAGATCTGATAAAGAACTTCGCCAGTGAGGAATCATGGTTGAAGCTTAGGTAACTTCTAGCTTTCTAACTAGTTCAGGCCTAATCAATTTAGGTGAATAGTTAGAGTTCAACCTCCAATTTTGCATTAGATTCTTAGGTTAATTGAGGACTTAAGGAATTAAGGTCCAATGCTTAAGGATTAGTGTTTTTCACCTAAGGAATTAGGGAATAACCACAAGCGGATTGTCTTCTGGATTATGAAGTCTGATTATACTTTAATTGTATGTTCTTGATGAATTTGTGAACCGAAGCAATCCTGACCTATTCTCTATTAATCACCTTTCACATTTCATCTTAACACTGTTTCTGGAAATACAAAAACAACTAGAAAACATTAAAACAAGAAAAACCGAATGAACTTTCTGTGCCTTGTGTTGGTTCAGCTTGTACTAGTTTGAGATTGAGGTACTTACCATAATCCTTGTGGGACGATCAAATATAATACATTTTTAACGACTGGTGCGCTTGCCAAAGAATAAATCCTCTGAGAATTACACATCAAAATAATGACTTGGAGATTTAGCATCAGTAGACTCTGTCGGAATTTTGGGAGTCTCCCTAGATTGTGTGTTGTTATACTCCTGATATAATTGTTGTCATTACAGCTTTGTTGATAGTAGTCACACTACCAAAGCGATTACTAAGGTTTTAAAGGCCTAGTGGGATGGTCCATATATATCTTGGACAGATGCTGGGAAGGTTGTCCAAGATAGGTGGTTTGACACCTTCTCGGTAAGTTACCACATCAATTTGTTGTGATTTGATTTGTAAAATAGACCTCTTATTAATTTTAATTTCTCATTTCATTTTACAGCGTGATTACCAGTGGGCAGAGGGTATAATTGATGAGATTAGGAAGGTCTTTGCCACAAAGACCTCCAAAATCATCAAGAGTACCCTTTGGAAGGTGAGGGACAAGGGTGAGCGCCCTCGTTGGATCCCGGAGGACCATTGGGACGGGATGGTCCAGAAGTAGGGCGGTGTCCCGTTCCAGCAGGCGTGTGCTCGGAACAGGGCAAACAGAGCCGCCAATGCTGCAGCCTCAGTTTACACTGGGGGTAGCATTTCAACCCTCGAGCACAAGAAAAGATTTGTAAGTATATTTATGTTAAACATTTCTATTATGATTCGTCTGACATGTTTACAAATAATAATCTAAATGTTTTTTGTCCACCACAGGAGCTGAGGGAGCACCGGGAGCCTTCTTTGTTTGAGGTCATGCAAATGACCAAGAAGAACAAAATCGGTGCATGGGTAAACCAGAAGACTATAGATCTAGCGGTATTTACTTTTAACTCACACATGCTTATAATTTACAAATCAGCTTACTAATCCTATCAGTGTTTTTTAATTTACAGGAGGCGTATCAGGCCAGGAGGGCCGAGAAGGAGGCAGACCTGGCGGCTTCGACTCCTGAAGGGGAGGTTCCTCCCACCCTGTCTTGTTCCGACGACAACGCCATCTATATGGAGGCTGTTGGCGGTGTGAACAAGAAAGGGGGGGTCTTTGAATTGGATGGCGTCGGCACGCAGCTGGCGAAAAAGGGGAAGACCCCTTCCTCTTCCTCTTCGTCTGGTCTTCCGACTGAGGTTGTTCAGGTAATTCAAAACCTGAACGACGAGCTACAGGAGGAGCGACGTCAGAGGCAGCTTTTGCAGGAGCAGGCCGAGGCAGACCGACAGCGGGCCGAGGAGCAGCACGTTGAGACTCATCGGTAACTTGCTCAGCAGCAGGAGCTACTGATGCAGTTGATGGCGAGACTACCTCCCCCCACTTCCCAGGCGCCCCCACCACCACCACAGGATCCCCCACCACCATGATTGTACTTTTATTATGTATACACATTGTATATTTCATTTATAGTTTTTATATTATATTCCATTCAGTATTTATTTTGTCATCCTTCATTTATTATGTCAATATTTATTGGTAATTAAATTCAAAGAAAAACGCCTTATTATGATTATCATTAATAATTCAACCTATTTGATAAATAAATTTAATCCATTATTTTGTTTTTAATAATAATTATATTTTAAAAAAATTATTCAAATTTAATTATAAAATTTTATCACCCAATACAAAATATTAATGAACATTTTTAAAGTTAAATTAACAAAACCTATATATATATATATTTAAAATTTTAAAAAAAAATAAAAAATCCCATTAGCGACGGACAAATATGGTCGCTATATAAAGACCAACAGCGACGGATAGGTTGGTCGCTATAAGGCTACTACTAGCGATGGCTACAATTGGTCGTTGTATGGCTATTATAGCGACGGTCGTAGCTGGTCGCTGTTTGGCTACACATAGCGACGGATATAGATGGTCGCTACATAATACTAATAGCGACGGGGTAGAGGCGTCGCTATATGTCTACTAGTAGCGACGGGGTACTGGTCGTCGCTGAACGTGGTCAGTTAGCGACGGCTGAAGTCAGTGAAGTAGAGACCATGTTAGCGACGGTATTACGCCGTCGGTAATGTAGCGACGGGGTTTCTGTGGTCGCGAATCTATCTTCGATGAAGGTTTTAGCGACGGTTGTTTGGCCGTCTGAAATACCGTCGCTAGTCCTATTAGCGACGGTTTTTGCATTGGTTAGCGACCAATTCTTTCCGTCGCTAACAGATATTTTTTTAGTTGTGATACATATGAATGCAAGTTAACACCTTCTCCCAAAAAGGAGTTCAAATGACACTAAGATCAATGTAATCATCCAATTCATTGAACACACATGTCCATCCATATATTCATGAATAACAAATCCTTCATCATGGACATATCAACTTAACCATATCATTCATTCATGGTTCCATCACACTCATTATCATATTCATAAAGATTCATAAAAGTCACACCGAATCAATGCACAATATAATTAGTGACTAAAAGAGGGATTTACAAACACCTCATATAACATTCTCAATAGGGTATCCCTCAATGCCATGCTTCTATGGCTAATGCACATGCTGGTGTTTAAGGATGCATATACACAGATCCAATTTCATTTCATCAGGTGATCACAACCACCATAATCATTCATTCTCATTGGTTTCCTGCCTCGCAAGGGGTACTCCCTCTAGCAGCCTCGTAAGGTGCTTTCTCATGATCGTAACCACGTTCAATAATTCATACTGGTTTCTTGCCTCGCAAGGGGTACTCCCGCCTCGTGATCGCAACCACGGGCATTCATTCTCAATGGTCCCGCAAGGCCTTTCATTTCAAACACCAGGCGATCGCAACCAACGGCTCAATACCACAGGAACTTGCAAGCCCTTTATATTCCAAATATCAAGTGATCGCAATCACTTTTCAATATCATCATACTAGTCCCGCAAGACTTTCTTTTGTGATCGCAACCACATTCAAATGTCATGATATGCATGCCATGCTATGTATGCAATAATGCTCATGCATGCCTTAACCTCATAAGGATTATCTCACCCTTTTGTCTAGGGTACAACTCATACTCAATCACAATGTTAATCCCACATAATCAAATATATATACTATTCATAATATTCAAGAGTTATCCTAGCCAAGGATTTCAAATATTCATCAAGCCACACATGGAAACAATAACATGTCATCACACATTATACAACTCATAACCTTTTCAAGGTACCATTTTATAACCAACCATCACAAGATTCAATCTCTATTTCATATCACACACATTAAGCACTACATCCATTCAAGGAAAAACATGCAACATGGCATCAATACATACATTATCAACATACAAGGCATCATACATTTAGAAAATATACCTCTCTCCTACCTCAAGAGAAGTAGACTTCTGGGTTTGATGTTCCCGCCTCACAAGTGTTATGAAGTCCTACATCAATTAATTATAGGACCACATCAATCATTCATCCAATCATCATTCTCAAAATATATACATATACACACATGATTCTCATCATGGAGTAATTATTTACAAGCTTTATTCATTTGCCTAATTAGGCTTCAGAAATTGCTTCCCTTTGATCAAAATTCATTATTACCAAAGGCAACAACCTAAATAGTTAAGTTACCACATATACCAATTTCATACTTAACCCTTTTAAAGTGGGTTTTTCATTAAGGTTTCTCAACCACAATCATAAATCATCATTTAATGCCAATACCTCATCATTAATAACACTTCTTTTATCAATAAATGCCAACCCCTTCTACATTACACATTTCCCCCAAATTCATAGGTTATGGTTTTATTAAAAACCCAACAAACATCATAAATGCATATGGTTCATCATCTTCCATCGATATTTTCGTGTACCCTCTCCAAGGTTCATAAAAACTCATATTCACATCACCCCACCTTAGGGTTTTCATATTTAAAGTCTTTCCCAACAACCCATATATAATTAATACTCTCCTAAGCCCTAATAATCCATATTCTAGGGTTCAAAAACTATTAAAATGAGGGAAAGCTTACCTCAACCAAGAAATGAAAGTGGGTTGCTAGAGAGGGAAAAGTGAGCACGAAAATGGAAGAGAAGAGAGGGAGGAGTTTAAACTTCCATGGTCTCCTCCTTGCACCTTGGAGAATGAAAATGAAGAGGGAAGAGCGCACCTCTTGGTCTTGAGTTTTGGTGAAGAAGATGAATAAGATGATTGGGAATGAGAAAAGAGAGAGATAGCCAAGTGTGTTTGCCAAAGAGGAGAAGGCAACATGAAATTAAACAGGGAAAGAGGTTTTAACTTTAATATTTTGCTTATTCACTTAAAGTTCCTCCGTTTTAAGATAAGCTAGATCTTTGTTTGGACTTACTTTATCTAAAAATAAATTCGAATACATATTTAGATTCCCAATAATATTACCTACAGCCCTGACCAACGGCATCTCAATCAGAAATACTTGGTCTGACACTCATATTTTAATCGTGTATAAATTTTAGTTCATGAAGCTTGGTAATTTATGAAAAATCATGTCAAGCTCAAATTAACTTATTTCTATATTTCTGGGGCATTAACCTTTCCATATATAAATAGTTGTCATTTATTTCCCCTCGATTGAATATTTATATAAAAATTGGGATGTTACACTTGGGTCATCTCCTTCTTCCTCCTTCTCATTTTCGTTTTTGGCTTGGCATGGATGTGAGGTAAGGTTGCTTGCCTCTTTAATGTTTCATCTATGATTTTCATGATATTAAACTTGAAATGGTGATGTTAGAAACTTTAGGTATTGATGTGAATGAAAAACCCTAGGCTTGGATTTCTTAGAGATGTGATTCTTGGTTATGGTATTGTGTTAGAAATGGATGAGGGTGATTTTGATGAAAAACCCTAAGTATTGGCATTTTGGGCTTTTAGCAAAATTGGTGGATTTGATGATTTTGATGCCTTAGAATGATTTCACATAAGGAAATGAAATTTTAGAAATATTGAAATTTAATATTGATATTGATGAAAAATGTGAACTAAGTTCATGATGTTATGTATGATGGTTTATGCATGTGAAACCCAAACCATAGGGTAGATGACCATTGGGACCATTGATTGCTGTTTACAATTGATTGGCACTTCGATGATGATGATATACTTGTGATGATATGTGAAAATGGTTGGAATTGATATTTGTCCATTTGTAAGGATTCCTTAAGACATTGATGATTTGGGGCTTTTGACAAGTTTAAGGAATTGGTGGTTTGATTTCCATGAGAATGATTTTGATGTGCAGAAGAGATCATTAGAATGATTGGTAATGATTGTTGAAGTTAGTGGATTTTGATGAGATTCCAATCTTGAGAATTGGAGGATATATGCATGTATGTAGGTATGATGATTTGAGGAGTTGATTTTGAGAATGAATATGAAATGTTCAATGTTGAGTGTTGTAAATTGTGATGATGGATAAAAGAAATAAGATCGGTGACTGATGGGTGATTAGGCCATAACATTGCCATATGAATTATTGATCAGGGTTTAAATGAAGCCAAGATGGCTTATGTTGAAAAATTGAGTGATAATGATGGCATTTGGATGATTCATATGATGATTTGGAGGCATTATGGATAAAGAATGTGATATGGTGGTTGTTGGGTTATGATATAGCCTAGACTTAAATCTTGTAGGCCAAGAAGGATGCATCTAGCTATCTTTCTTCAAAAAGACCAATGAACGCAAATTCGGAAGCATGGAAGAGGAAAAAGATGGAGTTGAAAGGTTAATGGTAGAAATGGAATAGATTGGATGGGTGTAAATGGGTTAGACGCCACCTTAGGGTAAGTCCTACTCGCCACTCTAGGGGGATAAGAGCCTAGAGATAACAGCTTGCTAGAAGGGAAAACTCATTCTAGCCTAAAGGGGAGACTAAGCACTCACAAATTCATAACAATGTGTATATTCTCAAAATGTAAGGTAAAGGTACATGGAGAATATGCCTTTATATAGGCAAGGGAAATGCACTCCCTAATGGGCTTCTCGATTTCCTAGGCCTAATTAGCAACTAATCTACATAAAATGGCCAAATACAAGGCCCAAAACATATACAAAGGCCCAAAAATGACCCAAAAATAAACCTAAACTATTTTAAGTATAATTAAAAATATTTACAGACTATGCCCTCATCATACTCCCCCTCTTAAAAGAAGATTTGTCCTCAAATCCTGTAAAAGAAAAGAGAGTAATGAGTTCAAAAATGAAAGATAAAGGAAACTAAAAGGTACAAGAAATAGGGTAGGGTATTGACCACCAGGATCAAACACAAACCTTTTTATTTTTGAAAGGATGATATAAGAAATATTATCAACAAAGAACACAATAAAAAATTTCCATAAGAATACACATGTGAAATTATGGATACCTCTATGACAGTTACTCACGCTACTATCTAAATTCACTAAAATGAACATATGAGTAGATGTAGTTATATGATCATGTGAGATATGGCAAAATATTGACTTATCCTCAAAAAGATGGATTGTCCTAAAGGGATCATAGTGAGTAATGGCATCTAAAGTTGGTATTAAAGTATGTATGTCATGCAATGTTGCCAAAAATTCTCTATATAACCCTTTATGAAAATAAATCATATCAACATGATCATAGATAAGATGTGAAAAATACAATGAAATTGACATGTTAATTGATGGATCAAATGTTAATTCTATAAAATTTCTACTATGCAACATGATAACATATGAAATGACTCTTGGAAAAGACAATTCAAAAGAGAAAAGATATATACTAATCCTATAAGATCCTATGATGATTGTATACATGCTAGAACTAACTCTAAGACAACTATGAACAATGATTGACCAATTCTCTTTACTAAGGATGAGTGAAAGGGGATATGATTCTTCTATACTTCTAAGATCGTCCTGAGGCTTAGAACTGATGATGGGTAGGGGAAAATTATCACGAATGCTAGATAAACTATCACTAATGATTGGAATGGATAAACTATTATTGGACATAGGAGTAGGTAAACTATGATCAAGGTGATTTTCTGTTGAAACACTAAGGTTGCTTAAAGATAAGCTATTATTCTCTACCTTATGTTCTCTATTTTTATTTTCACCTTTGATTACTTTTTTCTTTTTCTTATATGTATCATATTCTTTCCAATAAAGTTTCACTTTTTCATCCATAGCTCTATTATGTTTGTGCCTTAATTTCTCTATTTCTTTTTCATTGTTACACAAACTAATTCCTAAATTTCCAATGGTATCACATTCTAAAATATGATCCCAAATTTCTTTTAATTTCCAATGGATTTCCTTAAGAACTTTTCTTTATCTTTTTATTTTTTTCTATGGAAGAATCATACTTAGACTCATAAGAATCTTTTTTAGAATAAAAGACACCTAGTTGTTCAATTAAAACCTCAAATTTATTAGGTGTTCTATCTTTCCTATTTCTTTGCCTAGTTTGATCATTTCTATTTTCTAGTTTATCTAACCTAGTGTTGATTTTATCAAGAGATTCCATGATTAATCTAAGCGAGGACATGTTATCTCTATCACTAGACGGCATGTTGAAATTCACAAAAGTAGACAAGAAAAACAAACAAGAGATACTAGTCGAGGATGTATGCAAGACAATTAAAATGCAAAAAAGAAATTATGATGCAAGGGAAAAATCCTAAGATATTTGAACTAAATTGTCTATCTAAGGTTGTTATCCTATGTTTATGTCTTTACTAGGTTGATTATGATGTTCCAAGACAAAATACACTATACCTATTACTTACCTAAAATTCGGTTATGGTAGGTTTTACTAACTAAAAGCTAGGTCAAACTTCTAACTAAATTTGGTTATGAAGTTATTATTGTTAGAACTAATCTATTAGTTACAACTAATCCTAACTAAATTCGGTTTAAAAATGATAACAACTAACTAAAATTAGTTTAATATCCTAACATATTTAACTAAATTGGTTTTAGAAGTTATAACAACCTAACCAATTTACTACTTTATTTGAACTAATAACAAACTCTAGAAAATATGCAAGTAAATGATGTATGAGATTGACTAGCCGAAATTACCCTATGGAGAAAACTACAAAAAAATTAATCAATGTCCAAGTCTTTTTTGAAATTTAAAAGTCCAAAATACAAGGACTAAATTGAAAGAAAAATTCAAATTGTGTATTTTTTTATACAAGGCTTTGCTTCTCTCCTTACAAAGGTCTTCAAGCTTGTACTTCAAGTCCTCTTCAAGGCTTCAAACTTAAAAAAAACACAACTCAACAAAAATATTAGGGTTAGATCTAATCAAAAGAAAACTCTCCCTCTCAAGTGTTTTACTCTACTCTTCACTTTAGGTTCAAGCTTGTTCACCCTTTAAGAAATTGTCATTATTATCCTTTATCCCTCAAATATGCTACCCCTTAGAGTTTAAAGAAGTCAAATCCTAAGAATTTCAATGGAGGAAAACTCTAAGACAAACTTGAGATTAAGGAAAAAAATGACAAGTAAAAAGAGGTACAATTTGAAAAGCACACAAAGTGGAATTGATGGTTAAGAGAGAAAACCCTAAAAACAATAAAATGGTAAAATTGAATGAAGATTTTACTCTACTATTATGCATAAGACAAGATTTTTTAACAAACAAAACTTAACAAACTAAAAAAATTAAATGCAACAAAAAAAATGCAAGCACAAAATTTAATACCTAAACTTCTAGAATGCAAAATATTTGAATAGCAAAGTTTTAGTGCAAAAAATTCTGATTTTTGTTTGTACTTTTGCTAACAAGGCCCTTCTGTACTTTTGCTAACACTCCAAAATTCAACAATCCGTACAGCCACAACCGAATAGAATGACCCAAAAATTTTGCAACTTCAATGCTTACTGAATATTGATCAATAAGGTTTCCAATTGAACAGTTATTGCCTTGCCAAAATTCAAGACCGAATGAATTTCCAAATTTCAGCGTACAGATATTTGACCAAGAAAGTTTCGAATTGACCAACAAAATTTCACCTTCAGCGTGCACTCAATTTGGTGCCAATTGAACGAAAGACAAATGAGCAATTGTACTAATCAGAAATTGAACCAATTAAAATTGGAATGAGCACAAAAATTGGAATGACCATTAAAATTTCAATCTCACGTCAAAATTGTACGTACAGTGAATTTATCAATTGACCCAAATTCAATTTCTGAAAGCTAGGTACGTAAAGCTATTGAGCAAAATTGAGACTGAATGGCATAAAAAAATTGGCACAGTTACGAAGAACAATTGATGCAATTGACCAATTTGAGAATGACTTCACCAATGCACAGCGAATTGACTAGCTTTTAATTTTAAATTGACATATACTACAATGCAACGATTAAGCACTTACAGGGATTGCAATTGCCAAGAACAAATATCACAATCAATTTGAATTGAACAGGGCAACAATTTGTCTACGATTTTTTTTAATTGAACAGGTACCGGACCAATGATTGCCACAAAATTCAATTGATCAAAATTTGCAAATTTACTGCGCATACAGCCAAGAATGAATGACCAGAAAAAATTGTGCACTATTAATTGATCAAGACCGAATGAAACAAAATCCAATTACCCACAGATTGATTGCCCAAACCGAAACAGAATGACATGAACGTAGAAGCAATTGAGAAAGAATTGAATCAGGTTCAAAGGCAGTTTTGATTGACCAATTGAAAGAATTTCAGTGAGCATAATAATTGGACAAAAGAAAGAAATAGGCATGTATCATTTCAGAATTGCAAAATTGGAAGATTGAATTGACTAATCAGTGTGATAAAGATTGATGCCAATTGCAAAGAAGTTGAAGCAAAATACCAGAATCCAAGATCAGCGTGAGTAGCAATTTGATCCATCATATATTTTTGATTGCACGTTACAACACTTGCCCAGATGGAATGAATAATATGGACCCAGAATATGTAATGCAATTTCAATATGCTATAAAATATTCCTATAGTGCTGGACAAAAAAGAAAATTTCCTAGAATTAAAAACTAAACAATGAAACTACAAGCCTAAAAATGAGCACAAATTTAGATCACCCAAAAATGAGATGATCAATACAAGAAATTGGAGCTTGGACCATTAAAAGGATAATGGCATAAGAAATTCAGCACTTCTATTACAAAATCAATGAAAAACTTAGAAACAAGACAAGCTCCAATTATGCACCATACACCTAGTTTTGGCTCTATAATTTACATGTATTTATCATGGCATTTAAACAAGACTAAAGCTGAATTTTTAATGGTGCAAGACTAAGAAACTAGAGAAGATGACAAATGAAATTCAAAATTTTTTAAAGAACTCAACACAATATGCATAGAATGAAAAGAAACTCAAAAGAAGAAAGATGGCACCTTAGACTTTTGATACCACTTGATATAGCCTAGACTTGAATCTTGTAGGCCAAGAAGGACGAATCTAGCTATCTTTCTTCAAAAAGACCAATGAACGCAAATTCGGAAGCATGGAAGAGGAAGGAGATGGAGTTGGAAGGTTAATGGTGGAAATGGAATAGATTGGATGAGTGTAAAAGGGTTGGAGGCCACCTTAGGGAAGGATAAGTCTTACTCGCCACTCTAGGGGGATAAGAGCCTAGAGATAAGAGCTTGCTAGAAGGGAAAACGCATTCTAGCCTAAAGGAGAGACTAAGCACTCACAAATTCACAACAATGTGTACATTCTCAAAATGTAAGGTAAAGGTACATGGAGAACATGCCTTTATATAGGCAAGGGAAATGCACTCCCTAATGGGCTTTTCTATTTCCTAGGCCCAATTAGCAACTAATCTACATAAAATGGCCAAATACAAGGCCCAAAACATATACAAAGGCCTAACAATGACCCAAAAATAAACCTAAACTATTTTGAGTATAATTAAAAATATTTACAAACTATGCCCTCATCAGGTTAGTTGGCCTTTTGAGATTTAGAAAATATTGGTTTTGGGAAAGGAATTCCCGAAGCCTAACACAAGCGTATGAATTGGTGTTTGGCAAGTTTAGAACTTGCTCACAAGCCTTATGATATGTAAATCGTTATTTAGAATTATGAGGAATGCCTTGAGATGGCTTATTGATTGCATGAATGCATGTGTGTGATATGTAGATTGTGTTCCGCATGATGATGCAGAATGATCAGAGCATTTAAATTGCGGTTATTCTCTCGAGGTAGGAGAAGAGTTTACATTTCAATTACATGAGTTGAATGGTTGGTGATTTGTGTGGATGACTTATACTCATGCTTGCCTTGCCATGATTATTTTGTATGATGATTGATATTATGGATGGATGGATTGTTCAAATTGTGATGTTGCGTTTATGATATTCATGTGAAAATTAAGGAACCGATAGGGCTCTATTAAGGTTTAGTATGTTTGAATGCCATGGGATAGTTCCAATAGCCTCTATGCATGAATTATGATTGGTTGAAATTGGAATGGGTCAATTTAAGTGAGAAATGACCCTTAAGTTACATCAAAATGCCTTGAAATGGTCTAAACGCATTTATGCGTATAATTCCCTCATTTTTTGGATTTTTTGAATGCGCCGGTGGCCACGCATCATAAATAGTGTGTATGTGGTTGTGTCAAAATTTGGTGACCATTAGATTTGATATGAAAAAGTTAGGGGGTTAGAAGTTCAAAAATGTGACTTTTCTACATAAAACAGTCTTTGTGCTGTCATGAATCGATTCACAACAGTGTGTGAATCGATTCACAGCAGTATGGGAATCGATTCACGGCATTGTAGGAATCGATTTAAGCTCCCTATTTCACTGTTGATGAGCTTCAGACTTGGATGAATCGATTCACTAGGGGAGGAATCGATTCATACGTCCCTAGTTTGGCTGATCATTGCTTTCACTCACGCGTGAATCGATTCATATTGGGGGAATAGATTCACCTCTTCTTGTTTCTATTATTTTGTGGCATTAGGCATGCATGAATCGATTCACCTTGGGCTTGAATCGATTCATGGCCCTGTTTCCCCAAAAATGCTTAAATTTTTATGTTGTGTTGGGTGTTGAAAGTCATGATGCATTTATGTAATTGATTGTACACATTTTAATACATTTTTAACAATCAATGTATGATGATATTGTCATATCCCTCATATACCTTGATGTTGAAATTGTCATGAGCTTATTGATATTTAAATTTTGTTTCATCTTGGAGAACCATATAAATGTATAAAGGGTATATGATTGTGGTGTGTTCTTAGTGGTGTTTGATATTGAATTGGGTTATTGTAAAATATGTATGTGCCTAAGACATGTTATGAAGACATGAAAGTCCATCACTAATAATAATAATAATAATAATATGTTATGATGGTTAATAATGGACAATTTTATGATGATTGTTGTATAACACACCCTTGTATGATGATGAAACTAATGAGGGATGATTGCATGACAATGTATTTATTATAAATTGATGAATCAGAGATGCTATCGATAATGGATAACGATGGATGATGTTGTTGATCATTTCCTTGAATAAAGGAAGATTGTTATTATTGGTGATATTTTGAATACCATTGTATTTGATACAAGTGTGATCTTGAATGTGTGGTTTGAAATAATATTGATGAATTATTGTGATGCCACACTAATATATAAAATGATGGTAATGATCAATAAGATGAAAATTCACTAAGAGATTATGTGGTGATATTGATGAACGATTGATGGATGTTGTTGATGTTTGTGATGCCATTGTGATTGTTGCAAGTATTGATGTGCATGTATGATATAAAGTATGTTGAAATAAAATGCCACACTTAAAACTTGAAACAATGGCTAAAACCAACGATGAAAAAATCCACTAAAGATTGTATGGTGGTGTTGGTGTTGATGGTGATGATTGATGAGTGGCATGATATGATGCATAGTGTGAGAATGCATTTGATTTGTATTGCATTGCATCCATGGCATATCATACGCTGCTGGTAAGGAATATTAAGGGATTCCCCCAGTTGGCCCAATGGGAGGGCGGCTCAGTGCACGAGCATTCTTGTTGTTTCCCCTGTGACTCAGTGTGTAAGTCACAAAGCTACCCATGCTGAGCTACGGGGAGCTGCATGTGGTTGACCCTTATGGGGGGTGGCTCTTGAGGAGCAGGTACCCACGGAGGTCCTATGGATCACAGCTGCCATGTTATGAATCATGGTTGGCCGGCAACACCTTATAATGTTGATTATGTTATTTACCGTGATCATGGTGAAAATGACCGGTGTTGCAAAATGGGCAATGCGGTTTGGTACTAGTAAAATTGGTGATTATGCATGCATTATGAGATATGTGTACACATTATACTACTGCAGTAGGGGCATAGTATGTGATCATGCTTGAACCCATAATTGGTGTTTATTCCCATAGTCGGATCCGCATTTGTTGTTGTTATTCCATTGTGCATATGCATTGGCCTAAGAGTATTTTCATATAGCATGAAGATATACCAAAAGGTGATGATGATTGAGATTAAGATGTGATGATGATGACATGGGTAAATGAATTATGAAAAGATAACATGTAAAATACGAATACAACGAAAAAATATTGAATATATTATATGTGATGGCCCAATGTGATGAAGGGCTTGTTTGTCTATAGTTGATGACAATGATGTTGGCCCATGGTGGCATTGAGAAATGATGTGTATATGTGTTGCTTTGCTATGAATTAATTGATGAACATGTTATATGTATATGTTGGTGAAAGAGTAATTATGACGAATATTGATGATTTTAGCAAAGCATACATGATGTTGACATACATATGCACATAATCTCAATTATATTCATATTCATCATTTGAAATGTATAACTCACTCTCCCATGTTGTCCATTTTTATCATTGATGCAGGAATATCATGGGATGAGGATATTTTTAAAGAAAAGCTTTAGTGAAGGTAAATAGTGGTAATGAAATGCCTTGGCCAACAACGATTGTAATTTATTATATTATGAATAAGTGTACATAATAGTGTTAATAATCATTGATATTGGTGGATGTATTCTAAATGATAATATAGGTGGATGATGTAATGATATTTGGGGTATTTGAATTCATACCCATTTGATGATTAAAATGATGCTGGTTATGTAGTCCATTTTAGGAATGTATAAGTGTTGATGATACATGATTTTTAAGGTTGAATAGAATGTGGTCAATTGTGGAATATTGACATTGGTGATGTATGTTGCATGACCATATAGATGCATACGTATATATATAAGGCAATGCATGTTTATGATTTATGTGCGAGATTGGTTGTGGCCTAATAGGCTTGTGTTGTATGCTTGCATGCTTTGCCGAGCCTTTCTTATATCTTCATATATGAGACTAGGCATGTGCCATGTATACATATTCTTCTTCCGCTGTAAACTCTGTTATTTTTTCATATACAATCATGGGCGATTTATTTTACGATCCAGTTATAAATTATCAAATCTCACTTTTCGGTCCTCTGTGGTTCGAGTCTTGATGTAATCGTTGAGGTGTTTTGAAATCCTTTTAAACATGAAAAATTTACTCACATTTTTATTATTTAATTATCTTGAATACATCGGGATTCGGGTCTGGAAAATTAAGGTGTGACATAAATACATTAAGACTAATGTGTGAGTGTACTGATAATCTGATCTCACAGATCATGGATATAAATGTTATCAAGTCTTCACACGGGGACACGTTAAGAGTAATGATGTACTGGAGAGACCTACCATGAGATCGTTGCATGGATCGTTACATGAATGTCATAAATGATTCTCAATGTGATAATGGTATATGTAATCCTTTGATCTGAAGTCACTACGATTCCTACATAAGGAGTTTGTTGTTTTAATATAATTAAATGTCTTCTGTAACAAGAGGACTATAAAGGTTATGATTAGGCAATGAACAAATTATGTAGAAGGATGTGAGTGATGTAGATGAGATTTGTTTCTCTTATGTGACAGAAGTGATATCTATAGGCCACTTGATGGAGTGAGACTAAGGAAATGCATGGCCATGCTAGAAAGAATAAATATTGGATATTTATTCAGATAAAGTCTACTCCGGTATCAAGTAAAATAAATTGGACTGTACAAGGATGACACGACCATGCCTTGGGCCCAATTAGGATATCGTGACAAAAGGAACAAACATATAAAATAATTATCACTTATAGGTTATGTTGATATTAAATAATATTCAGACATAATGATGCATTGCTAGATGCTGCTCTTATTTTATATTAATAATAAAATAGAATATTATTAATATGACTGAGTATTTTATCTATAGGGTCACACACATAGAGTAAGCCCATAAGAAAATAGCTTTTTATTTTAGTTGGACTAAAATAAAACTATTGGGCCTAACTCATTTAGAATGGGTAAAGAGCCCACTTTTTAGAGAGAGCAAATTGGGTCAAACCTAAGCCTATAAGTAGAGCATAAGATGATCATTGGCGGCTAACCAAAAAGAGACATAAAATGCAAAAGTTGTAAAAGCTACAAGCCATCAAACTAGTATTTGGAAGGTGTAGCGTTTTTGGTGGGAGTACTCGTGTTGACTCCTAAAGGACGAGGCTACGACTGCTTCGATATTCTTCAAGAGGTAATCCTAAAACACAATATTTTTTTGTGTTTGTCTTATGCTTTGAAACATAGCGCTTTGCAAATCCTATGGGAATCCTTATATTTCCCCTGCTCATGCACTAGGGATTCCCTAACACCTAAGCTTAGGATAGGGCTTAGAATTAGTGGGACATATCATAAATATCACTCTTTAGGCCCAAGATGAAAATCATAAAAAGAAAAACTCAAACCCCTTCTTAAATTTGAGTTTTTCACTACAGTGGGTTAGATATTTTATGTCTAATGAGAGCTAGAAAACTTTAATTGAGATGAAACCAATTTTTACGCCTCCCTAACACATTTATCTATAACTTTTATGAAGAAGTTGAAGCCAATTATGCCCTGAAAATACCTCAAATCGCGAAAAGCTAAAATAATTATGAATCAGAATTTTTGCATGAACACCTTGTAGTATTTTAGGCATAACTAGAGCTAAAGATCTCCGAATGAGGTAATTCTAGCCGAAAAATATTCTTAACAAAATTATCTATAACTTTTATGAAGAACCTAAGAGCTAATTTGGCCTAGAACAGCTCTTAGTTCAAAAATAATGCCCTAATCGATTAGCAGAAAGGGCCTAATCAATTAACACCAAATAAAAAGTTATTAATCGATTAGGTACTCAAACTAATCGATTACCTGGTCAAAAATTGATCTCGGGGCTAACAGAAAGCCCATAATCAATTAAGGGACCTCCCTAATCGATAAGATTATGCAGAATGGTCCAAAAACCAGATTTTGTTAAGTTTCTAGCCTACCAAAACTCATCCTAATCATATCCAATCACCATTAAACCTTGTGGAGAGTTAAAACACATCAATTAAGACTTGCTAGACTCAACCTCACTCAAGAAATCATAAACATAAGGCCTATACATGAGATTATGCATAAAATGCATTTTATGAGCAATAACATATCTAAAATCATTCAAACTTCATCAATTATGTCTTACACTAATGCCAACAAGTTTTAAATGTGTACTAAGGTTTATACACCCTAATCACATGTCCTAGAACCTCTTGGATCAAAATATGTCCCACTCACTTCTTCAATATAACTATTACATTCAACCACATCTCATATATATCCTCCAATCATCATAATAATCATATTTTCATTAAGCATGAATCCAAATATCATTCATTACATATAGTGTGGTTCAAATTCACCAAGTCTAAGGTCATATACAAAATTAGCCTTCAAAATACTTAGGGTCTAATTTTCACACATGACCTTCAAGGAACCAATAACTATCCCTATCCAATCATCATATACAAAACATATATATCATGTTTCACAAAAGGATTGCCGGCCAAGGTACAAGGGCTTCCACTTCCATATTTACCTTCTTCACAAAAAGCTTTACCTCCAAAATGTTAACCAAGTGGCATGAATGACTTAAGAGGGGGGAGATTGAATCTTAAAAATTAATTACCTTTTAATACTCTATTTTAAATTTACTTTACTTTACTTAGAGAAAAGAAGAAATTAGAAGCTTAACAATTAAATAATGACAATTGAAGCAAGCAAGTAAATGACTTGAAATTAAATAGAGTAAGGGAAGAGAGAAAATGACACTCATATTTTTATCCTTGTTCGGAAACCCCTATGTTCAGGACCCAAGTTAATTTACTTGAGATTTTCCACTAAGAATTTGAGATTTACAAGATGAGCTAATACAAGTCTCTTAATTTTCCTACCAAGAACTTTATCCCTCACTCTTTTATCCTTCTCACAATTCTTACTCAACCAATCCCAAAGACTACAACCTTGCCTTTGTTACAATGTTCCAACCCAATTTGTGTATGAGTAAAAACAAAAACCTAGTTTCTTATAATGAATATGTGAAAATAAGATAAGAGAAGAAAGAAATATGATAATGATCACTGTAACACCCTCAGTTAACTAGGTCAATCCCTTTTCCTAGATTGTTCTACTTAACTAAGAGGCTACTATTATGATAAAAATGTGGAACTTTAAAAATTTTTGTTTTGTAAAACCAAATAATACATCGTAAGAACACCAACTCATAGAGTCAAATACAAAATAACTCTAACATAAGCTAGATGTAACAACACAACATTTAAAACAACAAATACAAAGTAGAGCCGTGGTGGCGACTGTCATAATGTATACATATCATCATAAAACACAAGCTTCATCAGACCTATCCTACTAGCCTACAGAAGCACACAACTTCCTGGCTATTTACAAACAAAATAAATAGAACATTAGCTCCAGCTCTCTACTCTTCATCACTCAGAGGGGAATCTGGGCGATCTCATCTAAAGGTGGGAAATGACGGAGATAGAAATCCGACGCCTGGTACCGGCACTGTACTTGACGAAGGCTGGTCGAGTGTAGGAGAAGGAATCTGTCCATACCTATCATTATATGCCTCAAAAGCCTCCCTCAACAAGCCCTTAACAGCAGGGGATATCTCATAGAAATGCTCTGTACCTCCATGCATATAGGTCCGAAAGATATGCTTGAGAAACCGACGCGACTGGTCCCATTGCCTCCTAGTAAGAAGGCCATCCATCAGAGACGCAATAGGAGCAACTGGAGGGGCGAGATCCTCTATCTGCATATCAAGAAGGTACATCCCTAGTGGCTCCATGGCCAAAGCTACAGTAGGGGAAGGAGGAAGAAATGTGGCTACCATATCCATAAGCTCTGAGGGTGGTAACTAAACTGGCAATGGTGGAAGATTAGTCTGGTCGACCATAGCCACATCAATCAGGGCAGGTCTAGGGCCTCTCAGAGGTTCCTCCTCTAGATCTTCATTCTCTTGTGGAACCTCTATGATAACTAGTAGTCGGGCAGGTATCGGTGAGAGGTCAAAGGAATCCGTCATCACTACGTCAGTAAGAATGATTCTATATTCTCCTTTAGATACAATCTTGGTGCGCTCTCACCTAACACGTGAATGAAGGCGAATCGGTGGTCTACAATAGGCGTAAGAGTGAGCTCCCTCTTCCAAACAAAGCAGAAGATGTCATTTCTGACGTCCTCTCACAATCATTAATCAAACATAACATATGACATTCACACTCAAAGGAGGTCTACTCTTTCTAAGTTATCTCACACCTTTCCAACTTCCTAACATTCCCAATCTCATACCCAGTTATCTGACTAAACCTCAGTATTTTCAAGAGATACCTTATCATAACAGTTAATCATTCACAATCACAATATATATTCATTTTATGTAATGTAATGCATGAGTTCTTTCAACATGTTCACACTACTCATCTTTCTTATGAGTTCATATGAATACATGTGGGCCCATTCTTAATTCATCAATCATTGTCAGAATCTGTCTTGTATAGGCTGCCCCTGTACACAATGTTTCCAAACTAGAGCTAGCCGGAGCCCACCAAGTCCTTTCATCAGTACGAACTCTCAAGCCCACTTAATATTGGCCATATCATATCAATCATACTGGGACTTGGCTCTCCACGACCATAGCTACACTCTGTTTTTAGTCGAAGTACATTAGGCTTACCATGGACTGTCCGACATTAGGCGCGAATCCAAGCCATTAGATGCCCGACCCAATTGTATTTCCAAGATCCTTCATGGGGATCAAACGTGAATGTCCTCTAGTGTATCCCAGGTGTCAACTCTAGTTTCCTTAATTAATCATTATTGTGTATGATGCATGGTTCACACAAGTTCTCATTATTTCTCTTAATCGCCATCATCGGTAAGATCCCGTTAATGATTCATTTTCATTCTCAACACCCTTAATTTCATAGGTACTATTCAAGTTTGAGGGTAGGCTTATAGGCTATATGGATAAATCAAGGATCACGGTAGTTGGGCTTTTGAAGGTTGGGTATGGTTTCATATATTATCACATCCACATATATACATTCGTATTACTTCTTTAGTGACTGGTAATTGAGAATGAAAATGACCCAACGTATCATTTCTATACTTATCGGGTACGAATCATCACTTTCCATATTTGTCACTTTCCACATCTTATACCTCGCTTTCATTATGGGACTTATTACCGTGATAGGTACATATTAATGTTTTCTTTCAGATGCATCAACAATACCTTATATTGCATAATGTATTTTCACAGTATAATCAATCATCAAAATATTGTCACAAATGAATTCATACAGTTTATCACCACCAAACAATACCAAATCATTCACTTATCTATAATTTAGTTTTCACTTATTCTTCTCTTGTCTCTCACCTCTATAGGTCCGCTTCGGTAGATCAAATTATATTTTATGAAGTTTGTTATTTTCTAAGTGTTATGGTCCTTTGTCTATAGGTATAACTTTTACGTTCAGTTGAGTGCCTTTTTGGAATAATCTTATATATATATCCTTTCTTCCACTTCATATTAATTAAATATCTTATGCATGGAATATTACTACTTAAGGTGTCGCTCATTCTTAAGACCTATTTACTTCATCCTAATCTCCTAGTAAATTATTGGTTATTTCCTGAATGTACTAATTTTCTACTTCTTTGGATGTCGTTCATTTATCCGAGGCTAATATAACCAGTTCAACTAATTGTTATCCACCTTAATCATTCCATAATTCATTTAATCATTTTAATCCTTAGTCTAGTGAATTTATTAAGGTGATATATAAATTAAAACTAGTGTTACTAATCCTTATTACTCATTATTCTCCCTTTATTAATCCAAGTAGTAATTATTTCCAAGTCCATTTTAACTAACTTCTTTTCCTTGTCTTAATTTATTTTCTTGCTTACTAAGTTCTTATACTCATAATTTACTCTAATTTCTTTATCTTAGTGATTTAGTTTTATTTCTAACATGAACTCTATAAAATTACCCAACTTATTCTTCTGTCTTGGCTTCAATTCTGATATAATTTCTTCTAATCATCCGATCATTGATGCACGCATTATGAGATTTTATAAAATATTAATTTTAATTTATTTTCATTTTTAATATAATAAAATTACCATAATTTACCAAAAATTATCTTGATTGAAATCTGACCGTTGGATCACGCCGAAACTTAAAACTATAATCGCCGAATACTTAACTAACGTAACAGAACAATTCTAAGACATAATTAACCGAAGAGGAACTCCCCTTACCTCATGGATGGTTTTGAGGAAGGGTAGGAGGAAATCCACCGAAACTCTGTTAATCGCCTTTGATCATCTGCCGATAGCCGTTGTTAGCTCCCAATCCTAGAATTTCCAACATGCATGGTTAAGAGATGAAGAAGTAGTCACGATTT
This sequence comes from Clitoria ternatea, assembly GCA_037962975.1. Lineage (NCBI taxonomy): Eukaryota > Viridiplantae > Streptophyta > Magnoliopsida > Fabales > Fabaceae > Clitoria > Clitoria ternatea. The sequence goes on along the minus strand of CM075672.1, from coordinate 193,557,370 downwards.
TGGTTCAAAAGCAAGGGTTCCATTATTTAGAATTTTGCAACAGTAACAACTTTTGTCCTTAAAGATTTAAGAACAAAGAATCAAGGAGAAGATTTGCAAAACTTACCTAGAATGGCCTAAGAGAGCTTACGATTTTGAGTTCTTAGAACAAGAGGGTGAGATTGATTTTCGTAAGCCATTGCATGAAAGAAATGTTGAAAATGAAGGCTGGCCATGACAAGAAAAGAAGGAAAGAGGGGAAGGAAAATATTTTTGAAGGGTGGAAGGTGATAGGTGGAGGGTGACCGAAATTTTGGTAGCTAAAGATGGTTTAGATGGTGGTTGACAGTGGCTTAGGGAGGAAGAGAAATGGATTGTGGAAATTAGAATTCAGAAGAAAGACAGAATGGTGTTTGGTTCTGGCCGTTTAGAAAGAATAAAGTAGGAATTGGTTTAAGAGAATTATTATGAGTGCATAACATTAGTAGATAAGACTTGCATTAAATGGAATTGTTTGAGTGTAGTTAGAATTTTGTGAATTAGAAATGGAAGGGAATTATGGTTTTTGTTTCCTGACCGTGAGTGTAGAAGTGTAGAAGAAGAAATGTGGAATTAGTTTAATTAAAGGGAATGTTATGATGGCAAGAAGTTAGCATTAAATGTAGTGGAGAGTAGCTGGTGGTGAGGTGTGTGACGTTCATGGGCAGGGCCCTCCTAGGGATGACACCTGTCCCAGGAGGTTGCGGGTGGTAGTTGTTGGAAACCGGTGGCCGAAAAATTAAATTGTTACCCGATGATTTTAGGTGTGCAGGATTTTTAGGAACTTGAAACTGGAGGCGTTAAAAATAAATACATGATAATTCGTGTGAGCAGAATATCGAAAATTTTCCAACACCAAACTTGTAGATCTTCTTTTTCCCTTCAATTTGATATATCATTTGCGACGATCCAATATTGGTAGCCCGAGATATGATCGAAACAAAATAGGATGCTCTATTCGTCTCTGAATCAGGTAAGGCTGTAAAGATAAATTTGTAGAAATTTTTCCTTTGGGAATTAGGCTTCATGCCCTTCATAATACTTGTACATATCCTTAATACAGATCTATAAAAAATAACAGTGTAATTATAATACCGAAGAGGGTGATATGCCTATTTTTCTGGAACCAGTCAGCATAGTGACATGATGAACAGAGATTGGAAAAGATCCTAAAAACTGTACCAATCTGTGAGGATTTATCTTTCTAAGTCTTCATAGAAAAGCCAAATAATTTTGTTACGGAGATTTTGAATCCAATTTTGCACAAATCGAAGGTCATACGAGAAAGTTATGAATTTTTGAGTGAAGCATGCGCAGAGTAAAAACGCGAACGACATGGTTTTAAAATGAATTTACTTAATTCATGAATTTGAGCATGACAAAGTAAGAATTTGGGGTCAAGGCCACAAATAAAGATTGAACATCTCTTCGAGACAAAGTGAACAAGACCAGAATCATTCCAAGCATCGTTTGAGAAAGTTAGGTTTGAAATGTTAAGGATGCGCAGGTTGAATTTTTGAAGAAATAAGGTGGCATGGAAATAAGGTTGATAGAGTCTGAATCAAGTCTTGGCCTCTTCAGGAAACATTCTAAAACGTTGAAATGAGTCACCAGGGACTGACCGTGTCACCATCGGATACTCTGAGGTATATGCGCCATTAAACTTAGGCGACATCGAACGTTCTGATTGGTCCAATCAAACTCAATCAGTTATCTTCGATCCGTTATAAGGAAATCCTACTGTGACTAACCTCCTTTACGGAGTCATTAGTCTCAGACCAAGTTACCAGAAAAGTTCAACAATTGGGCCCCGCATTACAACACTGGAAAAACCCTTAATATTTTATTATTAAAATATTATTATGCATTATAATTTAATTAAAAATTGAATAAAATATTATTTTAATATAATTTATATGTATTTATGTATAATTTCAAATAATCATAATTATTATTATAATTATATATTTTAATTATATCTTCACTAATTTCTCCTAATTAACCAATTAATCTATACCTAGTTTATTAAAAGAATCAACAATTAGTCATATTTTAAGAAGATAAATTTAATGATTAATAATTAATTATCAATATTTAAAATATTTTACTAATATTCACACTCACTCATTTCTTACTCTTTTTCTATCATTCCTTCTCACATTTCTCTTTCCCTAGTAATCCTTACCCTTTTCATAAATCTTTATTATCTTATTATACTTTTCCTCTTACTGAGACTTAGCTTATTTACTAGTACTCTGAACACTTCTCTCCTCATCATTTTTAATTTCTCATGGTCACGCGGGATCAGACCGAGGCCTCAACTTCCACTAAAAGACTTTTTAGAACACTCTTAGAAATCCTGAGAGCCTAGGCCCTTATTCAAAAAATTAGGACTGTTACAATCACGAAATGTAGCTATCTTTGTAGAGAAGATTTTGCAAATTTAAAGCACTGAGAAAAACTTTCTTGATAGAGTAGAATAGAAAATTTAAAGTGCAAAATATAAGATGATCAACTCAAAGAATGCAGCTCTCTTTTGGTAGAGCAGTTTTAAAAAATTTATGTGTAGAAAAGTTGATCAAAAACTGAAACTCTCTTTGATAGAGAAAATCTAAAATGAAATACAAAGAGAATAATTTAACTCATAAGAATGCAGCTCTCTTCTAGAGTAAAATCAAAAATTTAAAAGCGTAGAAGAAAATGAACCAAACTTAGCTTCTTTAAAGCGCGAGAAAGAATGAGAAAGCTTAATGCATATGAGTGATTTCCAATAAAGAGTTAGACCTCTATTTATAGTGTTTTAAAAGATAACTAGCCATTGTAATCTGAGTGATTTCAAATTTGATTCCTTGAAAATATCCCTTAATTTTAGCAAAAACTAAGAATCAGTCAAAATAACATAGCTTAATCGATTAGCCTAATTGATTAGCAATGTTCTAATTTAATTTTAAACGTTCCAGATTCGTCTTAATCGATTACCTTAATCGATTAGCAAGGTTCTATTTTAATTAAAACACATTCAAATTTGCCTTAATCAATTACCTTATTCGATTAGCAAGGTTTTGTTTCAATTAAAACACATTCAAATTTGCCTTAGTCGGTTACCTTATTCGATTAGCTTTGTTCTGGTTTAATAAAAACTGGTCCAAATTCACCTTAATCGAATACCTTATTCGATTAGCTTTGTCCCAAATAATTTCAAAATTTGTTTTGTGAGCCTTAATCGAATACCTTAATTGATTACTTTGTACCCAATCAATTATCTTATTTGATTACCTTGCACTTAATCAATTATCTTATTTGATTACTAGAGTGTTGATTTTAGATTCTCATTGCTTTAATATTTTTGAAACACATTTTTTAGAATCATCAAAACTTGGATAATGAAAATTCTTTTTATTAAATCTCCCCCTATTTGATATATTATTATGAACAATTACATAAAAAGCATAGGTTTCCAAGAAAACCTACATTAACATTTAAAAAGGGCAACTAGGAGGTGAGTAATATAAATCAAATGAAAAAACTATACATTATGATAATACATATATATACATGTGCAATACCACACTCTCATAGCAATTATGCTTAACATGGAATCATATATATAATTTTCAATCTAAACAACACATGTATATAATTCATCATACTCATATGACATATTTATCATCATCTCAACATATCATTATCAAGTTAGTACTTAATCTTCCTCATTTCACATTTCAATCATCCATCGCCACCACGGGCTCATATCTTGGGATATCTCCGCTATATGCAAATACTCTTAAAGCTAATGCATATGCACAAATGAGTAATTTACAAATACGGATCCGACTATACGAACAACACCATATAATATGTGGGTCAGCATAGGTGTGCTACTAAGCCCCTACTACAGTAGTAAAATGTGTACACTTATCTCATTATTGCGTGCTGATAGCCAACTGCAAGCGCTCGATGTATCGTAGTAATAAAAAAAATCATTCCCACAAGGATTATGCCCAATTACTGGTTAATCATGTTTCAATTATCTAGACAAAATTCAATAAAAATAGCTTTGAATGTAGAAAATCTAGTAAAGAAAATTCAAACAAATAAGAAATTTCAAAAATAAGATTCAGTATCATGTCTTAGTGGGGCTTCTCCTTCAGAGCAAATTGATGTTCCTGCAGGCTCAATCAAGAAAACAGATTCAAGTGGTTCATTAGGAAGGGTTTTTTCCTTCACCACTTGGTCAACAAAATCCACACTATAGCAAACATCATCATTAAAAGGTTTCTTTAATGCATCTTTCAAATTAAAATCAACCTTTTGATCTCCAATAGTTAGAGATAACTTCCCATTTTTAGCATTTATAACCATGCCCGCGGTCGCCAAAAATGGTCTGCTTAGGATTATGGGGATCATGGAATCCTCATCTATTTCTAAAACAACAAAATCGGCAGGGATAAAAAACTTTCCTACCTTGATAGGAACATCTTCTAAAATGCCTACAATATATTTAACAGACCTATCAGCTAGTTGTAAAGACATCCTAGTAGGCTTCAACTCACCCAATCTTAATTTCTTAGAAACAGACAATGGCATTAGGCTAACACTAGCTCCTAGATCACACAATGCTCTATCTATGGCCATGTCACCAATCATACAAGGAATAGAGAAACTACCAGGATCCTGAAGCTTAGGTGGTAATTCCTTTGGATCAATGTACTATACTCCTCAGTAAGTGCTACTGTACCATCTTCCTCTAGCTTTCTCTTGTTGGACAAAATATCCTTCAGAAACTTTATGTAGGTAGGCATTTGCTACAGAGCATTAGTAAAAGGAATATTAATATATAATTTTTTCAAGACCTCAAGAAACTTACCAAATTGTTTGTCCAACTTGGCCTTGGCCAAGCGATGAGGAAATGGAATGGGAGATTGGTAAGGCTTCACTTCCTCCTTCTTCTCACATGGTTTCTCCTCCTCAATCATAGGATGAGATGAAGATTCATCTGATTTTTTTTTCTTCATAGCTTCCGCTTCGGTCATGCCAACTGGACCATCATACTTAGTACCACTCCTAAGAGTGATAGCCATAGTGTGATTGGATGGTCCAACCTCAAGTTTTCCAGGAAATGTCCGTGGTGCTTTTATGAAGTTTGTAGCTTGTTAGGCAATCTGGGTCTCTAATATTTTGTTATGGGTGGCTAGGGAATCCACCTTCGAAGCCAAGTTCTTAATTGCCTCAGAGAACTCATCATTTTGCTTTATCTACGTGGTTACAAATGTCTCCATCAAGGACTCTAACTTGGATTTTTATGGAATATAGGTTCCTTGTTGAGGCTTGAAGTTGCCTTGATTTCCTTGGAATGATGGGGATATTGGAATCCTGGTGGTCCTTGTTGTCTGTAGTTATTCCCAAAGTTTCCACCATAGCTCCATATAGCATCCACTTATTGCATTTCGGCCTTGGGACCTTGGGATACTCCAACCAAATACCCTGCAATAGTGTGACCTGCAACACCACATAACTCACACACCATATTAGAAGTACCTATTCCCAACTTATCAAATTTCACAGTTAAAGCTTCTACCTTAGTAGTAAGTAGGGAAATAACATCTAAAGAATACTTACCTGGAGTTTTTGATGGCAAACTTCGTTCAGATGACCACTGGTATGTGTTTTGTGCCACTTCTTCTATAAGGTTGTACCCCTTCTCCATGTTCTTACTCATAAGAGCATCACCAGTTATGGCATCTAAGGTAACCATTTGGTTTGGGGTCAAATCATTGTAGAAGATGTGGACTGTCAACCATCGTTCCACTCCATAATGTGGACACTCTCGAAGCATCTCCTTGTACCTTTCCCATGCATCGAACAATGCCTCATCATCTTTCTTGGTAAGATGATATGCTTCCTCAGTTGGTCTATTTTGCTATATGGGAAGTATTTATTGAGGAAGGCATGGGACAACTGCTCCCAAGTTGTAATGGAACCTTCAAGGAGCGAATATAACCAAGCTCTAGCTTTATCCCTCAAAGAGCATGGGAAAAGTCGTAGCCGAAATGCATCGCCTGAGACGCCATTTACCTTGAGTGTATCATAGTACTCAAGGAAGATTCGGCGGTATAGATTCGGATCCTCGAATGACAAACCTCCAAATTGGTTTTGCTGAACCATTGAGAGCAAGGAGGGCTTCAATTCAAAGTTGTTCACCTCAATGCTTGGCCTTGTGATGCTAGGCCTCTTACCCATTGCGTTGGGTGCTGCAAAATCATAGAGTGCTCTATTATCCTGTTCAGCCATTTTAGTTTGACTCATTGAGCTTGATGCTTGATGCTTACTCTGCTCTAATCATCTCTTAAGGGCCTTGATCTTTTGCAGAGTCCTTTCAATCTTCAGATAAAAAATATGCTCAAAACTTACGCTTCTTCGCATAAAAATCCTGCATAACTCACAAAACAACAAAAAACCCAAGTGTAATTCTGCAGAAAAATAAGATAAAAACCAAAAAATGATGCAGAAAAATAAAAGAAAATCTAGTCTAATCAAAACACCGCTTAGCCAATATTGGGGGACAATCCCCAGCAACGGCGCCAAAAACTTGATAGCCAACCGTAAGCGCACAAGGCATCGTAGTAATAAAAAATCATTCCCACAGGGATTGTGCCCAATTACTAGTTAATCATGTTTCAATTATCTAGACAAAATTTAATAAAAATACCTTTGAATGCATAAAATCTAGTAAAGAAAATTCAAACAAATAAGAAATTTCAAAAATAAGATTTGTTCGCCTTGAATTAGATCAAATAATGGTTAAACTCTTGGGATTCGGGTATGTGAATGTGTCATGTATTGATCCTACCTAAAGCCTTTGTTTATGAATTCCTGTTCTAAGGCAAGCTTTCCTAAATTAATTAACACTTTCCTTTTAGAACAACATTAACATGCCCAATTAATAAAGAACAACGTTAAATTTATTATATGGACTCATTAAGAACAGTGAAATCTCATTTCAACCTCGAAGTGTCATGCTCACTTTCGTGAGCCATAACGCTAAGTTCAATTTCATGTGTTCAAATGACCAGTTAATCTCTTAATTATCCCAGCGTTTAAGTTCAATTAAGCCTATCTCTAGATCATCAAAAGCATTAAGCACTCATAGAAAATGAATAGAAACTTCCATAAACAAAAGATTTCAGGTTCAATTTAATAACTATTTATGTCACACCCTAAACCTAAGATTGGAGTTTAGTTACACATGCCCAATTCAATACAACTTATAATAGGAATCATATTCATAAAGTTACATAATTCTAAAGGAGAACGCGAAGAACAGATAAAGAAAAAGAAACAAGCTCTCACTGGTCTTCAAATTCTTATTCCCAAATTCAATAACTTGGCATTTATCAATGTTAATCCCTTGATCTCTTGCCAATCTCCTTCAGAAAAAACTCTCTAATTTGCTTCCCAAAAGTCTCTAAAAATTGTCCCCTATGTTTCCAATGTGTTTTTTTTCTTTTATTTCTTTTAGAAACTGCCCCACAAAACAAGGGAACCACTGAACGTACAAAACTCACTGGCAGTGGGAAAAACCCACAGCCAATGGATCATGTCAAGGGTCCAGAAATTCATAATTTTCTTCTTCAGGTAGCAAGAACCATGACCAGTAGGTTTCTTTTCTGCCTCCAATTCAATTTTCCAGCAAGGTCCATGGCCAGTGGACTTCTCTAACTCCATTTTTTATGCATGAGGGCCTATGTCAGTGGGATCCACTTCCCACTGGCAGTGGATTTCTCTGATCCTCACTAAAATGCTCCCAGAATGCTCTCTTTGATGTATCCTTTTCCATTGTGCATCCCAAGGGTTGATATGGTTTTACTTTCATCCTTTTAGGAGGTCTGAACTTAGTTCCCTTTATCACATGTCTCTTGTTTCCTTGGTTATGAAGCTAAAACAAACTACTTTCTACAAAATAAGAACATCTGAGTAGCATGTGTGGCATAAAGGAAAATAAATGGGATTAAGGTTTAAAACTAACATAAATAAACCAAAAACTTAAACAAAAACACCCTTAAAACTAATGCAAACTAGATACTGATCACATGCATAACACCATATTTTATTGGTACCAAACCGTTATCGCCCATATGTAACACTAGTCACCCCGTGACTTGCAGATCAACAACATGGTCTCACTTGCCAAAAGTGCTACGGGCCCCTCTTGAATACACATCAAGAGAGTCACCTATAGGGACACCGAGGTCACTTGCTCATCACAGAGTCACCCGCCTATTGGGCCCGCCACATAGGGTGCCTTGTCACTGAACTATGGACAGCTTCGTGATTCCACCGTATCACTAGAGAAACAACAATAATTTTGGTCGTGCATAGGGTCGCCCTCCTACTGGGCCCACCTATTGGAACCCCTAACATTCCAAAACAGATAGCGTAATGATATGCCATGGATGCAAATGCAGATCAAATGTAATCTCATAGTGTGCATCCTACAATGTCACTCCACAACCTTCTTTTCATCATTCTCATTTAGTGGATTTCATTCTCATTCTCAATCTCAATACCACCAAATGTTACTAATTCTCAATAATTATTCCAAAGTAAAGTTAGTGGTATATCACACCATTTTCATTTGCATAATCAATAAGGCATTCAAAGTTCAATCATAATAATTCACACTTCATGGTCCATATCATAAATTTCATGGTATATACATTATCATTTCATTCATCTCAATATATATATATACTTACATTCATTCATATATACCAACAAATATCACACCATGAACCATCCCAAATGCATCACATAATTACATACCACACTGTAACATATAACATTAACATCACATTATGGATCACATCTATACATATGCATCAATAATGTATAAAATCATGCATTTGGTAAATATTACCCCCTCTTACCTTGAGAGAAGTAGAAACCACCATGGTCTGAAGGTCCCGCTTCGTCAATGGGGTCGTTTCCTACACCATACAATATACCATACAATTATTTCCATTTAAACCACCAAGATTTTAAATGTTTTAAGTTAACTACTTGGTGTTTATGCTATTACAAGGCTTATTTAGTATTTATTACACTAAACCACCACAACCACCATGAGTTTAGTATTATTATGCATTTATTGCAACACCCATTCATGGGTTTCATCTTTAGTGCTCACAAATCATTATTAACGTCAATCCCCATCATCATTAACAATACCCATACATAAAATATCATGGGTTCACTCTTAAAATCATTTCTCATTGCATCATTACTCATTTTCCCTAATTTCTAGAGTTAGGGTTTCATCAAATCTTAATGCTCATCATTTTCACCTCCATTTAATGGCATTTTCGTGTGCCATTATACACCCTCATAAAACCATGCATTTATCATATCCCACCTTAGGGTTTTGCATATTAATGACTCCTATAACCAAACCCATACACATAATGCTTTCTCCAACCATGATAACCTATAACCTAGGGCTCAAGCTCAAGAAAATGGTGAGGGAACTTACCTCAAGCCAAAGAGAAATGAGCTTCTAAGAGTGAAAGAGGGAAAATGATATTGAGAGGAAAGAGAGCTTCAAATCACCATAATCTCTTCCATGCTTGATGAAGGGAAAAATGAAAAATAAAGGTGTAAGGAGAAGTAAAATAGCACACACACAATGAGTTCTTAGAGGGGGAAGAAGAAGAAATAAGAAGAAGAGAAAAAAAGAGGACTTGCTTTTGAGAGGGAGAAGCAAACGTGGGAATGGGAGAAAGAATAAGGGAAATAAGAGTTTTAATGAGTCCTCGTTAAAATCTTCTCTATTTTACAACAAATAGGATCACCGTACGAGTTCAATACTTATCCAAAAATTATTTTGAATATATGTTCGGATTCACATTAATATTCTTGACAGCCCTGACCAATAGTATCTTAATCAGAGATACTTGGTCCGACACCCATATATTAATCGGGTACAAAATTAAGTTCTCTAAGCCATAATAAATTATGAGTAGTCATAATAAATCTCAATTTAATGCTTTCTAATTTCTTGGGACACTAATCAATTCACATTTAATTATTCACTAATTATTTCACTCCATTAAGTATTTATTTAAATTTTGGGATGTTACAGTTGGTATTGATACTGGATCATTATTTATGATATTTAATATGTTTTAATTGAATTACCATGATTACCATTTTTAATATAAAAATACATGTGCAATGTAGTAAAAAGTATATTCTTTATATATTTCTATTTAACAACACAATAAAAATATAATTAACATAACAAAAACTGTTATAGCATTAAATACTAATACATTGATAATAAATATACTAATGTCATTGTTTAATTGATTTTCAAGTGTCTTTTATATTTTCTTCCTTAGTCTTTCTTCCCAATATGGATTTAAATTAAGAATTAAAATTAGTATATATGTGTGTTTTGGTTAGAATATATGTTATAGATTTGTTTATTTTTTATGTGTACAAAAATTAAGAATTAAATTTAAATATTTTTATTCAATATTTTTATAACAATAACATGATCAAATTTAATTTGAACATAAGAAATTAAATTGAATCAATTTTCTATTCAACCTTATTATAAAATCTCATTGTTGTTTATAGATAAATCCACTTATAATATATGTTCATAAATATGTTGGCTTATTCAAACAAAAATCATGAATTGAATTTACTAAATAAATAATATACGTGAGATTTTGTTAATCATATGTGATTAAATTGATTATAGGTATATAGCTAACTTAATTATAGGAGGTCGTCTCAATTATATGTAGTATATTGTACCTAAATTTTGATTAATAATAATTTTAAATTAATAATTAAAGTTAGTATGTATTTCTTCTAGAATACTTTTTGATATGTAGTTTAACAATAGTAATTAACAAAAAAATAATATCCAAAATATTAAAAATATTTTTCAGTGAAATTTAATTATTTATTATTATTATTTATAAAATTTAATATATTTTAACCTAATTATAACGTATAAGTATGTCACACCCATTTTAATAAAAACACGAGGAAATTTTTTCTGATTTTCTACGAACCAATCAGATTGCGCGGATGCCCCAAACACATATAGACGTCGCTATATGATTCCTAAGAAAATTCCTGAGCATAATATATAATTCAATAACGTAATACACTTTTAATTTACTAACTCTTTAACATGAGCTGTTAAGAAACAAAACAACTACTAAACCTCCAGTGAGGTTATCAGCTACCTATATTCACTATACCTAAAACATCTATAATATGAATCAAAAGAGTCGGCCAAGGTGATACCATACCAAAAGATACACTATATATATATATATGAGTCTCCAAGACCACAACATCTCCAACCGAGCAATTACCAAGCATCGCCTCGGTCCACATCACTGAAAAATGACAAGAACTTAGGGGTGAGCATCATATATATATATATATATATATATATATATATATTAATGACAGGTATTGAACTTAATTTGACACGATTTATTAATCAAATATCCAGTTCCCCATATAATTAATAGTTTATCATAATCATCACCATACACATTGTCATTTAATACAATTACATTATCACGAATGTAATCAATCACAATCAACAATTACTATAAGTTGTCCTATAACATTTAATTCACAATATTTGTATGCATAATCAATCTAGTTCATCAATCATGATTTTTGTTTAATGTAACTTTTAAACACACATTCATACAATCACAATATCATCATATAATAACAATCATCTTCAATAGCTGTCTCATAACTTCTCATGACCATAATGACTAATTATCAAACATCCTCAATAGTTGTCTCATAGCTTTTCATGATCATAGTGGCTGCCCCACCGCTATCAATGCACATCAATAGTTGTTCCATATCATACCAATGTCATAGTGGCTGCCTCATAGCTATAATGCAATGCATGCAGATTCGACTCTAATGATAGGAATTACACTACAGTGTAAAATTTTTCTCAACATATATCAATATCCATTGTTTACTGGTACTGAACCGCTCACCCATATTACAACATCAGTCACTCTTAGTGACAGTGGCACCTCAACTCAGGTGTTGCAGGCCGGCCTTAAGTCCAACTCCAAGGTGGCTATGGAATCTGAAGAAACCACCACAGGGTTTATGCCTTACCATCAGTCTATTCTCCTATCTGGGTTGGCATCATAAGCCCCCTATAGTCTTGTGAGCTTGTGAGCGTATGAAATATGTAATGCTATGCAACACAACATCATGAACCACTTGATTACCATCGTCAGGGGCCACTACTTGGTTACTTTCACCAAGGGTCTCAACTCAACATATCAACAAGCATAACATGCAACAACCAATAATTTTAATCAGTTCATGATCATAATTAAGCTACCTTGAGCTTATATTCACATCATCAATCAATATTATTAATCGCCACCAAATTTACCATCAATTCAACATCATCAAAATCATTTATTTCATATCATCACAACTATTACAATCTAATGCAAATCATCACTATAATTATCACAACATATATGAACGACACCAGACATCAATTCATATCAGAAACAATCATCCAAAGGGGATATAGAACAATTAATAATTCAGACAATCATAATCAATTCCAAGGATCATCAACCAATTCATAAATCTACCTATATCCCCTATCTGTTCATCATTTATGCATTTAAAATATAATGCTCCCCTACTTGGAATCCTTGATTCTAAAGCTCGAAACGCTCTTCGAACGCTCTGATTCAATCACTGATTTTTGGTTTACAAAACCAAAAATTTGTAAATTAACAATAATTATTTTAATAATCTACACGCTACTTTAAAATCATATTTTGGCGCTTAATCAACCAATCCACATAAATTCAAAAATTTAGTAATTATTTAAGTATCCCTTTCATTAAAAAAAATCAAGTTTTCTCTTTAACCTTTATAAAATTTTCTTTTGTTCTTAATGTAACATCTCAAAATTTATAAAAATGATTAATTGAGAGGAATGATAGTAAATAATTATATATGAGTTGATTCATATCCTGAAAATTTAGAAATAATTAAATGGGGATTTATTATGGATATTTATGATTTATTGAGACTTAATGAGATGAAATTATACCCTATTAAAATATGGGTGTCGGACCAAGTATCTTTGATTGAGGTACTGTTGGTCAGGGCTGTTAAGAATGTTATAGGGAATCCGAATATATATTCGGAATGATTTTTGGATAAAGTATTGATCCCGAATGGAGATCCTGTTTATTATAAAACGGAGAAATTTAAGTGATGGGTTAAAAACTAAAATGAAAAACCTTATTTCCACTCTCTATTCTCACGGCACATTCTTCTTCCTTTAGCAAAAATACACTTTGCTCTCTTCTTCCCTATTTCCTCATTCATCTTCATCTCCCACTCATCTTCTCCTCCCTCTCTAAAAACCTAAATGGTGGTGTGCCCTTCTTCCCCTCCATTTCGTTTTCTTCATTGGACAAGGAGTTAGTGTTGGTTTGAGCTCTCCCCCTCCTCTCCATTTTCGTTATCTTCTCCCCTCTCTTGGAAACCCGTTGTTGCTTGTTGGTTGAGGTAAGTTTCTCACCATTTTTAATGAGCTTGTGCCCTAGGTTTTGGGGTTATGATTGTTGGTTGAGTGTTTAATGCATGTGGGTTGTTTGGGAGAGCCAATAATGTGAGAAGCCCTAAGGAGAGGTATGATAAATGTGTGGTTTTGTGAGGGTGTACATGGGTACACGAAAATGACATTATAAATGGTGGAAGATGATGAGTGATAATGGTGATTGTTGAGTTTTAATGGAACCCTAATTCTAGGAATTGGGGGAAAATGAATAATGATGTTAACGATGATGGTTTATGGTTATTAGTAATGGTTGTTGGATTTTTGATGGAAACCCTAGCCCTAAGAGTTTAGGGAAAACATGTAATGTTGAATTGAGAGTTGATTTGAATGGAAATGTATGATAATTAGTGTATGGGTATTATTCAATGTTTTGGGGAGAATGTTTTATGACGATGAGAGATTACATTAATGATATTAGATGATGTTAATGATAGTAAATGACCATAGATAATGAAACTTATAAATGAGTATTGTCATAAATGTGAAATGAGGAGTGTGAGCATTAAACCATAATGGTTGTGATGGATTAATGAATTGAAATTATGGTTTGATGAGGTCTTAGACCATAATAAGTATCATTTGGAATTTATGGATTGATGATGGTTTAAAAGGAGCCAAGAGACTTATGTTGAATTTTGAATGGCAATGATGACATTCGGATGGTTTATGTAATATCGGATGCCCTTTGGATAAGAGATGTGATATTGTTGAGGTTAGGTGTGGCTTACCCTTAAGACTTAGAGAATCTTGGTTTTGTATTTATATGTTGATGTAGGTTTTGATAATGACACAACAAATGAAGATATTTAAAGGATGTTGTACAAACAATTAATCAAAAATCATGAAGATCAAGAATGATTCGTGTAACACCCCCTTATATACACGAGACATATATCTATTCTTCTTGCTTTCTTTTTAGAAAGATATACATATTTATCACTTCGTATCTCGTGTATACAAGGACGTATATACATCTAATTTTCTTTGAATTTTGAAAGTAAAAAGTTTTAAATTATTCATAATGATAAAATGAACTTTCAGAAAATCATAAGTGATCAAAGATTACAGTATCATATCCAAAGAATAAGGTTTATTGAAGTTTAACCTTTACATTGATTTACAATCATCCAACTTAATATTGTATTAAGGTAAACTAAAACTAAAAATTTAATACCTCTACTTCGACTGTAACCAATTATTTCCTTATCTTCAAACCATGTGATCTTGAATCCTATTCTTGTCACATCTCTTCTCCTATCCGATTGAGGATGAAACCAAGTTACCCTCTTGTAATTTCATCTTTTCATCTTGAACTGCTAGCTATATATCATATAACATATATTTTGGACACAAAATTCAAACAAGAAGGAGTGAGAAACAGAATATAATACTTTACAGATAAGACATAAGCATAAGGGTTTTCACAAGCTAATATAATAATTTCAATCACAATCATATACATAATCAATTATGAATATAGAGTTTTTATAACATAACAATTATATTTTCATCCATAACCACCCACATAGAATGTCACAATCACATGAATGTCATGCAATGTTTTTAATACTATCATCTCATTTATTCTATGCATGTGGTGTTGGTGTATGCACTATAAGCTTTTATGCTTTTTCATTTGTATCATTTTTCTACTTATCAATAGAATAAATATTTCAGTTTAAAATTGTTTTAAAACATATTTATCCTTGGAGTAATAGGTCATATAAAAATTATTCCTAAAATGTCCCTAGTTAAGTATTTACATGGGGACATGTAAATACACTGAGACTAGTGTGTGAGTGTACTGATGACCTGATCTCACAGATCATAGATATAGATGATATCGAGTCTTCACACGGGTACACATTAAGAGTAATGATGTACTGGACAGACCCACCATGAGAACGTTGCATGGATCGTTACATGATTGTCATAAACGATTCTCAATGTGATAATGGTATATGTAGTCCTTCGACCTGAAGTCACTACGATTCCTACATGAGGAGTTTATTGTTTTAATACAATTAAACGTCTTCTGTAACAAGAGGACTATAAAGGTTGTGATTAGGCAATGAACAAATTATGCAGAGGGATGTGAGTGATGTAGATGGGATTTGTCTCTCCTATGTGACAGGAGTGATATCCATAGGCCACTTGATGGAGTAAGACTAAGAAAACGCATGGCCATGCTAGAAAGAATAAATATTAGATATTTATTCGGATCCAGTCTACTCCGGTATCAAGTAAAATAAATTGGGCCGTACAAGGATGACGCGACCATGCCTTGGGCCCAATTAGGATATCGTGACAAAAGGAATAAACGTATTAAATAATTATCACTTATAGGTTATGTTGATAATATTCGGACATAATGATGCATTGCTAGATGCCGCTCTTATTTTATATTAATAATAAAATAGTTTATTATTAATATGACCGGGTATTTTACCTATAGGGTCACACACATAGAGTAAGCCCATCAGAAAATGTTGTCTTATTTTAGTTGGACTAAAATAAAGCTATTGGGCCTAACTCATTTGGAATGTGTAAGGAGCCCACTTTTAGAGAGAACAAATTAGGTCAAACCTAAGCCTATAAATAGAGCATAAGATGCTCATAGGCCGTTCACTAAAGTGAGACACAAATTCGCAAAAAGTTGCAAGAGCTACACGCCGTCAACCTAGCAGTTGGCAAGTGTTGCGATTCTGGTGGGAGTGCTCGTGTGGACTCCTAAAGGACGAGGCTACGACTGCTTCGGAGTTCTTCAAGAGGTAACCTAAAATAATTTCAAAATTGTTTTGTGTTTTGAAACACGGAACCTTGCAAATCCTTTGGAATCCCTTTTATTTTTCCGCTGCTCATGCTTAGGGATTTCCTAACATGTGGGCCCTTAAAGTTTTAGTTTGCACTGGGCCAACCAGGAGTTTACACTGTTCCATAAATTCTGGATAATAATAACATAAATGCCTTCATGGCATATGAACAGCTCAACTGGCGTGGAAACACTTAGAGACTAGTTAGACTGAGAAAGTTTTTATTGTGAAAGTACCCGACACTAGGCAGCGACCCCAGGTCACCTGAAGCACCCTTTCACACCCTCTCATCCAAAGGCTCGCAATTAAGCCTCCTCTAATGTATCCTCGGTTTCTATAATCCGTCCCCAGGAAATATCACATCTCATTTCTCTTTAATGATTCATGATGCATGAACTACTCGCATATTTAGTTGGTTAAGAGTTTTAGAAACTCAATTATTAAATACCATAAAGGTTCACAAAATCATCACAATAAACTGTACATTCCAATAAGTTCTTCTTTGAACTTCTGTTATACTGAAATAATTTAGTACAGTCTTCAAATTCGGATCTTACCAAAATTGAGTTTCCAAGCCTTAAATATCTCAAAACTTTCTCTTAAAAATCTTCACATATTTACATAATCTTTCTCAATTTGAATCTTAACTAGATTGAGTTTTAGAAATCTCGACAAAATATTCTTTAGTTATTTCGTTGGGGAAAACCAAAATAATTTACTTTAAACTTCTAATTTCTAAAGAAAATAATTTAAAAATCATTAACTAAGAATACTTAAAACTATAAAAATTTTCTTTAATTCAAGAATTAATTATCTCAACCTCTGATTTTCATAAAATAACTTCTTTCTAATACTAGATTTTATTATTGAAATTAAAAATAAAGTTAGTGAAAATTATTTCTAAGAAGAAATAAAAGACTAAATTAATTATAAAATACTTTCTCTTGGAATAAAAATTTAAAGAGTAAGGTAAGAAAATTCTTACTAAGTTTTAACTTTCCGTCATGCTTGCTATATGCTCAAACTTCATATCACAAGGTCATTAATCATTCATCAACCACAATCAAGTATAGTAATCTCATCAATCACAATCAAATATCATCAATTATAATTGCATATTATCAATCACAGTCTAATACAATATCATTAATCGAAATCAAATACAATTAATTATAATCAAGTCAAATCAACTAAATATCGCTCATAAATATAATTCAAATTTTAATAGTTATTTAAATTAGTAGATTTGATTTTGAGTCCTTATAGTCCATTCCTCGCACAGGTCTATATAAGTCCATATATATAATCCAGTCTTCGCATAGGTATAGTTCAGTCTAGACAAGTCATAATAGTCCAAGTCCTTGCATAGGTTTAGTTCGATCCATATAGGATATAAAAGTCCAAGTCCTTGCATAGGTTTAGTCCAGTCCGTATAAGTTATAATAATTCGGATCCATGTATAGATATTTCAGAATAAGTTACACAATATATTAAATTTATTATAAATTTTCAGTTGAGAAGTTATTACTTTAAAATAATAATATTATTAAAATTTAAAAGGAGTAGGGGACTCCTCCCTTTATTCTTATGTCTTTCATATTATATTCTTATCTCACTCCCCCTTACCTCTTGTATACCGATTCGTTATTGAAAATCCGTGCACGCCTCGTCTCCGAGTTCTAAAACATACCAATTTCATTTTAATATAATTACAAGATGAAAACTAAGATTACTACTTAAAATAAAAATGGTAAATTTTGAATAGTGAATAGTGAATAGTGAATAGTAACTGTAAATAGTAACAGTAAATAGTAAAACGTAAATAGTAACAGTAAATAGTAAATCGTGAATAGTAACAGTAAATAGTAAATCGTGAATAGTAACAGTAAATAGTAAAACGTGAATAGTAAAGGTAAATAGTAACAGTAAAGGTAAATAGTAACAGTAAATAGTAATTTACTATTTGAATAGTAATTTACTATTCAAATAGTAATTTACTATTGAAATAGTGTTACTATACAGAATAGTAACTTAAAATAATATTATTTTCAGTATAATAATAGATTTCTAAAAACGATATAAAAATAATTCTAAAAAATATAAAAGAGATGTATTCGTACCTTAGAATTTTAGCATAACCTTCTTCCAAAAAATTTATTTCTCTCTCTTACTTCCACCACTATCTCACTAACACTACTATATTAAGAAAACTTAATCTGAAATTGTGAATTCTAAAGAAGAATTCCTTCGGTATTTATAGGAAAAAAAATTTACTATGCATTCTATTATTTTAATATAAAAGTACTGAACTGATCTGGACCGGGGTCTAGGATCCGGTGTGGGACCAGCCACAAGAGTATAGGTGTTTTTAGGGTTTGCACACCGGAACAGTGTGTATCCGATGTATTAATCCGGTCTCTCAGTGGGAGAGGCCGGTCTTGTTGTCCTGGAGATCCTTCACACCAGCGTTTCGCGTTGCAGGGGGCGAAAGGTGGTGCCACCTGCTAAGATTCTCCGACGCTCAAGTTAGAAGAGTGTAAGAACTCAGTGAATACTCAAGCGAAGTAATAGTAGAGTGTGAGATAGAACAACGATACCATGCATGTGTATTGAAACGAGCTATTTATAGTTGTACGTGAGAAAATGAGTCGTTGGGTACAGGTGGGTCCCTTAGCTCTGATAGCGTGTATATTATGTCAATCAGGGTGGCTCAACTCTCAGAATGTGTCAGGAGGGTAGGTCAATTATCAGAGTACGATCCTCTAGGAAGAGGGGAGGATAATCACCTTTTCCGCATAATCTGCTGACACATCCACCTGCTTTATGAGGCCATTGACGTGACGTATTTTGCTACATACAGTATCTTCGCTGATAAGTTATTAGGGGCTCTTATCTTGCTATGACTGAAAAGCCAACAGTTATATAAATGTCCTGTGAAAATGAACAAAGAACCGTTATAGAGTAAATAAGTGGGGCAGTCGTGTGATGAGGACGGACGGCCAGACATCAGATATCCGGTGTGGTAATGTTGAACCAGGACACCGGTTTTCCTTATATGAGGTCACTCTGACGTCACAAGAATGGGGGCCGGTATCCAGACCGGATCATCTGTCCCCTAGCTTGTATGAGGGACTGTTAAGTTGCTCATATGAGCTACACAACTCTAGAGAAGTCTGGATGCCGGTCGTACATTCTGGAAGGTCTCTGGGAGCTCTGTGGTGTCCGCTCTAATAAACGGGTGACCGCTCTTCTTGCGTCAAGTACAACGGATTCAGACAACATAAAATAAATAATGGAAATCCCCAGAGTCTTTGAGAATTGAAACCCTTGGTATTCGAAAAGTGGTTGGGAGGCATTAAATGCGCATGGCATGATTGGACAGTAAATGCGTTTTTTACACACGAGCCATCATTACCCAAGAGTGTAACCGTCGATTGGGCTTATTGGGCCTGGATTCAAACTGAATGGGGGCCCATTTTGCCAAAATGTTTACTGAAACGTTACCACTTTCGCGCCCGTACGTGACGAAACGACGGAGTCGTTTCAATTTGAAAAGGTTGCGTTTTGATGCAAGCCTTGTGACCTTCGACGAAACACTGTGACTCTTTGTTACCTATAAAAGGGACTCTTAGCAGATTTCGGAATCCACTCTTGTTTCCAAGCTTAGTGAACCTCTGCTCAAATTTCTTTGGAATTTCTCTGTCGTCTTCAGACTTCTCAAAGATCTTCTTCCTTTAGGTAACCTCCCTTTCCTTCAACTCCTTGCAATTTTAGTTCATTCTATTTCCACCATGCGCCCTAGAGCAGGCCACGCCGGTCCTTCAAACAGGGGGAATTTTGGCTCTCGTGCCCCCCTTAGCCACCGTGGTGGGAGGATTCCAGCGAATCCTCCTGTGGCTGGGCCCCGTCGCTCAGAGAGAGCCGAAGCCTCTTCCTCACAAGCGTCTTCTTCCCAACGTCGCTCTGAGGCTCCCCTTGACTCGAGGGCTACCAGCCGCTCTGATGAGGGGTCAAGTACTGAAGGTTACCTCTCTGACGATGTTGCTTTTTACCACAGTACATACGCGTTCCATCGTGCCTGCACAACCATGGATTCTCCAGGACGTGGAAAAACACCAGTTCTCCGCTCTGCTGAAGGGTGTGTCAAAGTTGTGGCACACTAGCTTGACTGGGAGAAACTCAACAGGGAAAAACCCTACTGCTGGGTGGAGGAGGAATTCCTAGAGATCCCTTCGCACCATGCAAGTGAGGAGGAATGCACGGTTTCTTTCCGCTGCAAAATATATTCAGATAAAAAGTACAAGGCACGATACGCTGTGATGGCACCACATCCCTCTGAGAGAATATGCCACAGCGTCCCTGATGAGAGGTCGGTCTACATGTACGACTTCGTCTTCTTGAAATTGGGAGTACGCTTCCCCATGAAGGAGTTCCAGATGGCCGTCCTGCGCTTCCTAGACTGCGCCCCCACACAACTGCATCCCAACGGTTGGGGTCTTGTCCGGGCTCTGGAGGTCCTGGGGGAGCATTTCAACTTCTCCGCCACTGTGGCCAAACTGTTTCACTATTGCCAAGTGGTCCGCCGTGCTAATAAGAAGGGCGGCCTTGGGTTCATTACTCTCCGTAGTGACTCAAGGGTGATAAACTTCAAATCGTATACGGAATCCCCGAAGGTGGACGGACGCTCCTTCAAGCACTACTACACGCGGGTCCGTATTCAACCGAATAAGCCGGTCTTCTGGTGAAATAAAGAGGGATTTACCAAATTTCCTCTTAGCTGGACGCACGAGCACTTTCTCCTCATGAGCCGTGCTTATTATACAGATGAGAGTGAACTCTCCTCTCATTCTGTCGAGGTCTTGAGCGCCATGCAGACGGCCTCGAAGACCCTCAAAGGATTTTCCAGCCGGCTCCTCTTGGCCGAGGATGACATCAGAAACGCCTACCTCCGTAATATCCGCTCTTAATCTCTTTGTGTTGTATAGTTATTCCGTTCTGATTATTTTTTCTTCTTGTATGCTTATTCAACCTTTCTTGTTTTACAGAACAAATCGAAAAAGCCTGCCCAGAGATGTTGTCGTTAAGGACCATGATGGCTGATGATGACTCCTCCTCTGAGGAAAATGAGATCCAGGCAAAGAGGAACGCCACCAAAACTCCCCTCATTCCCCTGACCTCTGCGGTAGGAGATGAAGTTCCTCTGTTCGACGAGGAAGAAACAGAACAACAACCTGAGGCCACTGGAGCGGGCGACGAGGAGGCCGTCCCAGAGAAGAAGAAGAAAAAGAGGCACCTGGTCAAGAAGGCAGATCAGGAAAATCCCTCCTCTGGTGACCCTGCTAAGAAACGCCAGAAGACACTTGAAGAAACTGGGCTGAAAAAGGATAAGGGGAAGAAGCCCGTTCCTGAAGCCTCTACCCCTTCTTCACAGAATGCTTCTGAGCCGGACTCTGGGAATGGTCCTCCTCCAGCGTTTGATCCTCCACGCGACTCCTTCCTCTCTCCGTACCTATGGTTTCAGGGATCCATGCCTCCCGCTCTTCCAAAGGCACGTTATTGCCTCCGCCCTTCCCTCGACGCTGCTGGGGTTCGAGGTGCCTGCAAGGCGGGCCGCTGGCAGTTGGATGAACTGTCCGGTCTCCTTGACTCTCTCAGTGAGAAGGCCAGTTATATGGAGCAGGTTGAAAAGCTCGAAACAGAAATTGCTGTGAAAGAGGAGTGGGCCGCCAAACAAGCTGAAACTCACAGGGGCGTGGAGTCGGAGCTAAGGAAAACCAAAGAAACGCTTCAGAGAAAGACAGAGAAGGCGAGCCAAGTTCATTTCAAAAATAAGGCCCTAGAACGGGAAGTTGCCGACCTGCAAAAACAGAACAAATCTATACCCCTCCTCGAAGAAGAATTACAATTGGAGAAGAAGAGATCGGCTAAGCTTGCTGACGATCTCAAAAATATGGAGGACGGTCGCAACAAAGACCTTGGAGAGTGGGAGAGCCTTCGGAAGGAGATGCAAGCCCAGATCGAGGAACTCAAGAAGGGTGGTGCGAGTGATGGGCCTTCAAAAGAGGATTTTGCTAAGGTTCAAAGAAAATTAGCTGCTGCGAAGGCCAAGGCTGCCAAAGCCTTGGAGATATGCAAAAATGTGGCGTATGAATCCTTCGGCCTGGCCCTTCGTCAAGTCTATTATCGTAACCGTGGAGTGCAGCTGAATCTGTACGGATTAGATCCGTTCTTCGAATTCCATGGGGGAAGACTTGTCGAAGTTCATAAGGACGGCTCGCACCATGAACCCCGTGCATCTCTGTATGAATTGCCTCCCCTTCCAGAAGGTCAAAGTATGGAGCCCACAACGTCCACCGCTGCCTCTGGAGCTGAAGCACAAGAAGGTGCCCAAACTGGAATAGAGGACAAAACGGAGAAGGAAGGAGTGCCCACTGCGGAGGATCAGGCACCGGCCTCTTGATTTATGCTTTATTCATAGCTGTGTACTGGGATCAGCTCCAGTTTTAACTACCTTGTGACTTGAACAATTTTTATTTTTTAGAAATAATATTCACTGCTGTTTTTCTTCAACTGCTTGCGTCGAACGTATGATTGTTGAATAACTTAGTGTTATACAGTACACTTTATCGTTTCCAATGCTTTGCGAATCCGTTCTGCGTAGTTACCTAGCTGCTTAAAGCGTACTTACCACACCGGATTAAGATAACAAATTGTAACAAAGAAGTGACAATTAAGTTAAAGCATGCCCTGTCCCCAAGTGTAAGTACATTGGGAAGGGAAATTTTATCTCAAGGATTACCTTTTAACTTCTTAAAAAGGTAGAAATGCTTATCTGTCCTCGAAGATGTAGAGCGGGTACATTAGCGTTCAACCGCTCTGGGGTGGATATTCCACAATTGAGGACGGATATTGCTTTTGAATTTTTGTATAGCTTTGGCAAGGGTAAGCTTTACGCCTTTCTCTTGAGGTTTGGTTTGGTTCTACACCTCAAGTCTTCACACGGTGTTCGGTTCGATCCTACTAACCGTACTTGGAGTTCGGTGCAATCCTACAATCCAACCCTTCAACACGGGGTTCAGATCAGGGCTAATCCTGAACCTACTGCACCCGTTACTCGGGGTTCAGCGCAGTTTTCTGTATGAACCGGCCTACTGCGCCCAAGCCTTCGCATGAGGTTCGGTTTGTGGCCTTGAGGAAGGACCAGCCCTACAACCCATGTAGTCTTCGAATGGGGTTCGATTTGTGGCCTTGAAAAAGGACCAGCCCTACAACCCATGTAGTCTTCGAATGGGGTTCGGTTTGTGGCCTTGAAAAAGGACCAGCCCTACAACCCATGTTGTCTTCGAATGGGGTTCGGTTTGTGGCCTTGAAAAAGGACCAGCCCTACAACCCATGTTGTCTTCGAATGGGGTTCGGTTTGTGGCCTTGAAAAAGGACCAACCCTACAACCCATGTAGTCTTCGAATGGGGTTCGGTTTGTGGCCTTGAAAAAGGACCAGCCCTACAACCCATGTTGTCTTCGAATGGGGTTCGGTTTGTGGCCTTGAAAAAGGACCAGCCCTACAACCCATTCCACCTCAAGGAGTTACATCGTCAAAACACACGATGTGTGATTGAGATCATCCGTCCTTAGGGGTCTTCATCAATCCCTCGAGGAGTTATATCGTCAACTACAGAATTGATAGTTGAGTTCCTCCGTCTTGAGGTGTATGCGTATTAAACTACAGCTATAAATCACAACACATAAGAAAAGTGAGAATGATAGGGCGGTTAAAATGTATTCTCATTAAAATTGAAAGTACATTACATGAAGAGCGTAGTTGGGGTCATGCCTCGTTAAAACCTTCTTGAGAAAACCCAATGGGAAAAAACTCAAGTAAGGAAAAAGAGTACACGCCGTCTTACCAACTAGCTGTAATAAGCTCGTAAGTTCTGAGTATTCCATTTGTTGCGGATTGGAGTTCCATCAAGTTCTTCCAACCGGTATGACCCTCTTCCAGTTACCTCAGAAACTCTATAAGGACCTTCCCACGTCGGTGCTAGTTTCCCTTGGTGGGCGAATTTATTCCCCACACTTGCCTTTCTCAAAACAAGATCTCCGGTGTTGAAAGTTCTATATTGGACACGTTTATTATACCGGAGTGCTGCCTTTGCTTTTATTGCCTGATCTCTTATAAAAGCCTTTTCCCTTAACTCCTGAAGGACGTCCAGCTCTGATGCCAAATTGGCGTTGTTATCTTCAGCTGAAAAATACTCCACACGAGCCGATCTTGTTTGTAACTCCACTGGAATCATCGCCTCAACCCCGTACGTCAGCCGGTATGGGGATTCGTTAGTTGAAGAATGAGGAGTAGTGCGGTATGCCCATAAAACATGACATAGCTGGTCAGTCCATCCTCCCTTCGCTTCTCCCAGACGCTTCTTCAACCCCTTTAGTATTTCTCGGTTGGCTACCTCCGCTTGTCCATTGGTTTGGGGGTGTTCAACAGATGAAAATATCTGGATTATCCCTAGTCCTTCAAGCAAATCTGTGAACTTTTTATCCGTAAACTGGGTGCTGTTGTCAGTCACAATCCGCCCTAGCACCCCAAACTGAGCTATGATATTTTCATACACGAAACGTCTTGTTCGTGCAGAAGTGATATGCACTACTGGTTCTGCCTCGATCCACTTGGTGAAGTAGTCTACCCCCATGATCAAATATTTGATACCTCCTGGCGCAGTGGGGAACGGACCCAAAATATCAAGACCCCACTGGTAGAACGGCCAAGGCACAGCAGATGAAGATAGCTCTTGGGCCGGTGTATGGTGGAGATTGGAGAATTTTTGACAAGCGTCGCACTTCCTCACAAAATCTGCGGAATCCTGCTTCACAGTGGGCCACCAATATCCAGCCCTGAGGACTTTTCTCATTAAGCTTCGGCCCCAAGCATGGTGCCCACATTGCCCCTCGTGCACCTCCTCCAAAACCGCTTGAACCTCGTCCTCTCTTAAACACAAAAGATATGGGACAGAGAATCCCCTTTTGTAGAGAACACCATCGACCATAGTAAAATATGGCAGCTCCCTCTTCACTCGTCTCCTCTCCTTCTCATCAGTGGGAAGTTGACCATCAGCTAGATAGCGAATATAGGGTATGACCTAAGAATCCTCATATGGATAGCTCACCATGATAGCATTCAGAGAAGGGTACAGAGGTATGCTAGGCGATGTCAAAGTGCTTTGAACCACCGTTGTTGTGCTGCCGGGCTGCTTTGTACTTGCCAATCTTGACAAGATGTCCGCTCTGGTGTTTTCTTCTCTGGGCACATGTTTGAACTCTAAAACTTCAAATCTTCCCTTCAACTCATTAACACAATTCAAGTACAATTGAAGTTGCGGCTCCTTTGCTTGGTACTCCCCCTGGATCTGCGAAATCACCAATTGGGAATCACTGCACAGTGTGACTGCTGATGCTCCGATGTCAATCGCCGCACGGAGACCGGCCAAGCATGCTTCGTATTCAGCTTGGTTGTTGGAGGTTTTGAAATTGAATCGGAGGGAAATTTCTAGGTGCACACCATCATCACTTTCTACCACCACACCTGCTCCACAACCTTTGCTGTTCGACGATCCATCAACGTAAATGGTCCAATGCGCTCGAGGGGTGGCCGGGTCCGCCCCAGTCATCTCCACAACAAAATCGGCCAACACTTGCGCCTTGATGGCTCCTCGAGGCTCATATGAAATTTCAAATTCAGACAGCTCGATAGACCATTTTATCATCCTTCCGGCGAGGTCTGGCTTGCTGAGCACTGAACGGAGAGGCAAATCCGTTCTCACCAGTACTGGGTGTACGTGGAAATAGGGCCTCAACCATCGTGATGCCCACACGACTGCTAGGGCAGCTTTCTCAATCTTTTGATACCTTCCTTCCGCTCCCTGAAACGTCTTACTAGTGAAGTACACCGGCCTCTGCCCTTCAAGGGTTTCTTTAACCAAGGCCACGCCTAGGGCTTCATCAGAGATTGCTAAGTACAAGATTAACGTCTCACCAGGGTCAGGCTTAACCAGAATTGGTGGACTCGAGAGAACGGCCTTGAGCTACTGGAAGGCTTGTTCTTGCTCCTCTCCCCATTCAAAACTCTTGTGTTTCTTCAACGCCTTATACAAGGGGAGGGACCTGTGCGCCATCTTGGGCATGAAACGAGCTAGAGCGGCCACTTTCCCATTCAACGATTGGACCTCCCTCAGGCTCTTAGGGCTCTGCATGTCCAGGATTGCTTGACATTTCCCAGGGTTAGCCTCAATGCCTCGTTGGGTCAGCATGAATCCCAAGAATTTCCCAGCTGGAACGGCAAAGGTGCATTTTAAGGGGTTTAACCTCATGTTGTACTACCGAAGCCTAGTGAAGACTTGGCGCAGATCTTCAATGTGGTCTCCTCCAGCGGGCGTTTTGGCTATAATATCATCAATATAAACTTCGACTAGCCTTGTATGCATCCCTTCAAAGACTTTGTTAATCATGCGCTGATAGGTAGCGCCGGCGTTCTTCAATCCAAAAGGCATGACGGTGTAGCAAAAAACACCGCGGTCATTGATGAAGGCAGTTTTCTCCTGGTCTCCCTCCCACATCGGAATCTGGTTATACCCCGAATAAGCATCCATGAAACTGAGGTACTGGTAACCAGATGAGTCATCCACCATACGATCAATGTTGGGCAGGGGATATGGATCTTTGGGGCAGCAACGGTTAAGATCCACATAATCTGTGCACATTCTCCATTTGCCATTAGCCTTCTGCACCATGACCACATTAGAAAGCCAAGATGAGTAGCGTATCTCCCTTATAAAGCCTGCTTTCAATAACTCCTCTGTCTGCTCACAAGCCGCCTTCTGCTTCTCCGGTCCCAACCTCCTCTTCTTCTGGGCCACCGGTCTTGTTTCAGGATACACAGCAAGCTTGTGGCAACAGAAATCAGGATCCATCCCAGGCATGTCTGTTGCTGTCCATGCAAAAAGATCTTTGAACTCCTGCAAAAGGGCTAATAAGCGTTGCTCTATAGCAAACTCCAGCTTATCATTGATGTGCGTGACCTTCTCTGGGGAATCTCCTAAGACAACATCCCTGGAACCACCATCCGGTGTGGGCTTAGAGGGATTGAGTGGATCAATCTTCAATTCCGCTCTGGGGTCCAGATCAATTAGACTGACGGACCCTACCGTTGTTCCTCCGTCGTTCAGCTTCCTCTTCTTGTTGAATGCTTCCAACTTGACCATGTTGAGGCTCAGGTTATAACAATATCGAGCCATTTCCTGATCACCACGGAGAGAGGACACACCGTTGTCCTTGTCAATGAATTTGATCAAGAGGTGAGGAGTGGATACAATTGCTTCCATCGCATTCAGTGTTGGACGGCCTATGATACCGTTGTATGGGGATTCCACGTCAATCACCAGAATTCTTGACTTGACCGTTCTCGCACCAGGCTCTCCTTCAAAAGAAATCAGAGTGTCAAGATACCCCTTGGTGGGTTGCTTGGCTCCATTAAACGCTGTGAGTTCTTGTGTGTAGGGTTGTAAATCTGCATCATTGAAACCCATTCGTTTGAAACAATTATAAAAGATAACGTCACAAGAACTTCCCTGATCGACGAGGATCCTCTTGACATCCTTGTTGGCTATGACTGCCACGATAACTACCGCATCATCACCTCCTGGAATTGTTGGGCCAAAGTCATCATTAGTAAATGACACCGTCGGAGCTGTCATACCGTCCCTGAAAGGGCGGTTATCCCTCAGTTTGCCCTAGACAGACAAAACCATCCTATGGTGATTCTTCCGTGCTGTGATTGATGCTCCTCCTCCCGCAAATCCTCCAGCTATCATCTCGATCACTTCTCGTCTGCCCTGCCTCTGCTGCTGGGGCATGTTATTTTGTTGGGCACCTTCAGCAATCACTACTCCCTTCTGCTTCTCAGCTACAGTGAACTTCCTTGCTGGGTTACGTGTATTATCATCTTCATCATCAGGATCTCTATTCCTTTTTTCCATCCTCTGAGGCTCGTCCACCGATTTCTCCTTAAACAAATACTGCTTCAGCTTTCCTTCCCGAAGGAAAGTTTCCACCGTATTCTTTAATGCCTTGCACTCATCAGTATTGTGCCCTGTTTGTTCATGGAAAGTGCAGTACTTACGTGGGTTACCACCCCTCTTGACTGGGGCTGGCTTCCTTATACCAAAGACATTCAGCGTTGGCCAACCAACCTCCCTCATGATTTGTGAATGCCTGGTGTTCAACGGAGCATAGTTGTCGAACGATGAAACGCGCCTATCTCGCGGATGTGGGCGAGCGTTTACAAAGTCTTCTCTAAAGGCATGCTTCTCAGGCCTCACTCTCTCCTTTTCTCTCCGTGGCTGCTGAGTAGGTGCTGAAGGCTTCATTCTTGTTGCAGTTGCCTCTAGATGCATCTCTATGCCCATGTACTTGGAAGCTTTCCTTCGAAACTCTTCGAAGGTTGTTGGGGGGCTCTTTGCCAAAGATAGGGCAAAGGCTGAACCAGGCTGAAGAGCTTCCACTACAATATGGAGTTGTATGGCCTCCGTGAGGTTAGGGACCAAAGCTGCCTCCTTATAAAACCTTTTCAAGAACTCCTTAAGAGTTTCAGTTTCTCCCTGCCTTATCTGGGCCAGGGTGTGAGAAGTTCTTGGGATATCCCTAGAGATGACAAAATGGCTTTCAAATGCAGCAGCCATTTCCTCCCAAGAGTCTATAGATCCTGAGGGTAAGCTTTTAAACCAGCTGAGAGCCTCCTCCGTCAACGTTCTTGGGAACATCCTGCACATAACATCTTCATCTGCTCCCAAATACATAGCTTCATACACATAAGCATCCAAATGCTTAGTGGGATCGGTCTCTCCATTATACTTCCCTATCGACAGTGGCTGAGTCGTTTGCAAATGTTTCGGGATGATAATGCTCATCAGCCTTCTTGAGAAAGGGACACTGAGCTTGCACGTCCCTGAAGTCACCACCGCCTGCTCCCTTCTCCTGGTACTGACTCTATCACCAGAGTCTTGTGTCTGCTCTCTCTCTTCATACGTGGGGATCTTCGAATACTAGAGGGTTGTAGATCTATCCCTCGTTGATGCATGATAAGCCTCTTCTGCATGGGACGCTGCCCTGTCCCCAGCTCCTCCTCTCTCCCGCTTCAACTCCATCAGCTTCTCCCTGAGTTGCTTGATAACCTCATCGCGAGGGTCAGGCGTTTGCACTTGCACCATCCTTCGGGTTTGAGTTACAGGGGACTCGAAGACGAGTCTCCTTCCAGTCTGTTGATGGGTCACATCCTCCACGTGACCATCAACGAAATCTCTCCCATCACCTTCCATCGTGACAACCAAACTTCTGCGAAAATGGGAATAACTCTAACGAGTCCCACTGGGCGTGCCAATGAACTGATCTGGACCGGGGTCTAGGATCCGGTGTGGGACCAGCCACAAGAGTATAGGTGTTTTTAGGGTTTGCACACCGGAACAGTGTGTATCCGATGTATTAATCCGGTCTCTCAGTGGGAGAGGCCGGTCTTGTTGTCCTGGAGATCCTTCACACCAGCGTTTCACGTTGCAGGGGGGCGAAAGGTGGTGCCACCTGCGAAGATTCTCCAACGCTCAAGTTAGAAGAGTGTAAGAACTCAGTGAATACTCAAGCGAAGTAATAGTAGAGTGTGAGATAGAACAACGATACCATGCATGTGTATTGAAACGAGCTATTTATAGTTGTACGTGAGAAAATGAGTCGTTGGGTTCAGGTGGGTCCCTTAGCTCTGATACGTGTATATTATGTCAATCAGGGTGGCTCAACTCTCAGAATGTGTCAGGAGGATAGGTCAATTATCAGAGTACGATCCTCTAGGAAGAGGGGAGGATAATCACCTTTTCCGCATAATCTGCTGACACATCCACCTGCTTTCTGAGGCCATTGACGTGACGTATTTTGCTACATACAGTATCTTCGCTGATAAGTTATTAGGGGCTCTTATCTTGCTATGACTGAAAAGCCAACAGTTATATAAATGTCCTGTGAAAATGAACCAAGAACCATTATAGAGTAAATAAGTGGGGCAGTCGTGTGATGAGGACGGACGGCCAGACATCGGATATCCGGTGTGGTAATGTTGAACCAGGACACCGGTTTTCTTTATATGAGGCCACTCTGACGTCACAAGAATGGGGGCCGGTATCCAGACCGGATCAAGTACTATGTGTTTTTTGAAATTTAAAACCTGGTTACTGTGCAACTTTTGAAAATTTTATACATGCACAGTGTTTTGCATAGTAAATGTCGGCAGAATTATTAAGCCAAATAGTAACCTTTCACTCGGTATATTTTAAATATTCAAAATTAATCCTTTTTGAAATTTAGCGATGTTATATCGGTTCTCACTAACTTTATGATAAGTAATATAAAATTTAAATTTTAAAAATCTAAAATTTCTGTTAATAAAAATTTATTAGTACGTTTTCAATTTTTTTACGATTGGTAAAAATCAAGATTTTACTCAAACCGATAATTTTTAGATAAGTCTACTTGAAATAGATTTTAGAAAATTTTCTTAGAATTTAAATTTAC
Source organism: Clitoria ternatea (assembly GCA_037962975.1). Classification (NCBI taxonomy): domain Eukaryota; kingdom Viridiplantae; phylum Streptophyta; class Magnoliopsida; order Fabales; family Fabaceae; genus Clitoria; species Clitoria ternatea. The sequence continues at coordinate 193,526,268 of CM075672.1, read as the reverse complement.
ATTCTTGTAAATATTTTTAATTTTAAGCAACTTTATATGAATTTAAAATTATTTAAAATATATTATTTTATTAAAATAATTCAAAATTTTCAAAAAAATCCAAAAAATCATAAATATTATGTAGATCAAAAAGTTCTAAAGAACCATAGTCTAATTCTTTCAAAATTTTATTTTAAAATTCTAATAAGAGTTAAATATTAAATATGTAAAAACATAAATATAAGAACATAAAATAAAAATTATGAATAATAAAGATATTAAAAATTCTTAATATAATTTTCTTAATTAGTGAATACTAATTAAGTCATTTTAAAATTCTTATTCAGAAATATTTTTATTTTTTTATTATTATTATTTAAATAAAACAAATAATTAAATATAAATACCAAAATAAAAAAAATGATAATAATAAACTAACTTATAGTAAGTATTTCTCAAGAAAGATATATTAATATCTATTTCCTATTTGTGATGAAAATGGGATGTTACAACTCTACTCCCCTAAAAGAAATTTCGTCCTCGAAATTTAATATTGTTAATAAATCTTACCATAGCTAAACTAACTGAACTGTTCTAAAATATATTTCTAGTTTCCTTGACAATTGTGTACATTTTCCTTAACATTGTCATTTATCTTTTTTTTTTAATCTTATCAGTATTTTTTTCCTTAACTCAAAAATATTACTCGTCTTAATTTTGCCAACCATGCTCATCATAAATTCATGGTTAACTCTAAACACCTGAATAATTACGTTTCTCAATCTATTAAAATCTTACTTAACATAATCCATAACATCTATTAATTAAAATTCCTACTCGTAACATAGTAAAATGGACTGCTAAGAATTAATTACTGGACAACTAGCCGTTAGCAACTAGCCGTTGGACTAGCCGTTTATGACCGTTGCAACTCTCCCTCCCTTGCTTGCTTATAAATTCTCATTCCATTCTCACTTCCTATCACAACTTCAAGGTTTCTTAGTTTCTCTCTTCTATCCAATTTCTTCAATCTTTTTCTCAAGTAATATCATACTATTCGATGGCCAACCTTCCTAGAAGTAAGGAAGAACGAAGTCGGGATGGACTACAGTTTGTGGTAACAAGTGCTTCACTTCTTATAATCATTATGGTAATTTCTCTAGTTTGGATAATTTTTGTATTGTCAAGACTCTTAGACCTCTATCTATGATGTACTAGATGTTCTACTTTATTTTCCTTAATGTAATCGTGTATAATAAATTATCCTAGTGAGAAAGGATAAATATGTCTTAGTCTATGTTGTACTTGTTTATCTAGTTAAATCCTTGTGTTTTTTGCTTCATGACAATCTAGGGTATGTAATCATTTCTTATTTTCTTCTATAATGAATTAAATATTCATTGACTAAGTGATTGCACATTCCATCATAATTGACTACAATCATTACATAGATTTGATAAATTCTCCAATCTTAAATGATCACAAATCACTACGTTGATTTAGAAATACTCACTTGAATTTTTTTATGGGTAACTAAGATTTATGTAATTCTCTTTAAAGGAAAATCAATAAGTAAAGATTCATATCTACTTCCTTATGGTTTACTAACACATTTCTTTATTTTAAATCTACAATGGTCATTACATAACAATGATTTATATCAGGTATGTATATTCATCGAACAAAATCGATGACTAAAAGAAAATAACTTGATAAACATGTATCATATTGTTAGGAATCACAAAAATATTTTATGTCACAATTTCTAAATATTAAACCAATATCGATGTCTCCCAAAGATCTATAATGCTTATTTTAGGTCATTCATTAACATATTTATCACAATAAATCACTTAAAAAAATTCAAAAATATATGGTTAATTACATTCGATGTTACAACCATAAAAGTTTTATTAATTCATATATTTATACACATAACCATCATATATATTATTTAATCGTACACATCATAAATGAAAACTTCATCAAATCAAACAATAATTAACATATCTTACATGTCATACAAAAGAAGAATCAATATAAATAGCCAGAGATACAATTCCTAATATGATTATTTGTTATATCAAACAAGTTAGTAAACAAATTATCATATTTCTTTCATGAAGCATACATCCACACATTTTTCTTTTCAAAATATATCACCAAAGAAAAAACTATGATCTTATCTTAAACAATTTGTTATACTAGTTTGGGATTACAACAGTTATCTACCCATTAGAATTCTAATTCACACAAGTATCTCTACAACTTCAAGGACATGGTAAGGAATATCCTAATAGAATTTATTGGGTTTATCTCCATTTCTCCATATACCACATTAACCCAAGGGTAAATTTATTGATCTTAACATCCTTCTTTTGACATGTCTTTCACTACTTAGTACAAATCATTCGGGGTGATCAGTCCCGATAGTTTATAACTAAGTAGTCAAAGCTATGACAGCTCCAGTCTAGAATTCATACCAAAATATTTCTAAGAATTTTCTATTGTCTTATCTCCCTTGTTGTCTCATACCATATTGTAAAACAGACAAATGTTAGAATATTTCACTATCACATATTAATCAGAGAATCAAACACCATACAATACATTTGGAATAAAAGGAAATAACTGTATTAGTTAATTTACCTTATCATTCCACCATACATTAACGCCCGTACTTAACCAATGTCAAGAAAGACTTCAGAATGGCCAGTTTCTGATAATCCCTGCAATAACATTTTTCAAGTAACAGGCTATAAAGTTCTAACTTATACTTCTTATGAACTTAAAATTAATTCCTTCTTTCTATATTCCTAATTTTTCTTCACTTACTTCTTACCATTTACTCCAATAAAATTTCCTCTTTTCTCAACCATAAAATCTCTTGACAAACTTAACCATCAGAGTACACTAACACGCTAGTAAGACCATACCCCAAGCCGATTTGGATTGAACTGCTCTGATACCACTTTGTAACACCCCCTTATATACATGAGACATATATCTATTCTTCTTGCTTTTTTTTTAGAAAGATATACATATTTATCACTTCTTATCTCGTGTATACAAGGACGTATATACATCTAATTTTCTTTGAATTTTGAAAGTAAAAAGTTTTAAATTATTCATAATGATAAAATGAACTTTTAGAAAATCATAAGTGATCAAAGATTACAGTATCATATCCAAAGAATAAGGTTTATTGAAGTTTAACCTTTACATTGATTTACAATCATCCAACTTAATATTGTATTAAGGTAAACTAAAACTAAAAATTTAATACCTCTACTTCGACTGTAACCAATTATTTCCTTATCTTCAAACCATGTGATCTTGAATCCTATTCTTGTCACATCTCTTCTCCTATCCGATTGAGGATGAAACCAATTTACCCTCTTGTAATTTCATCCTTTCATCTTGAACTGCTAGCTATATATCATATAACATATATTTTGGACACAAAATTCAAACAAGAAGGAGTGAGAAACAGAATATAATACTTTACAGATAAGACATAAGCATAAGGGTTTTCACAATCTAATATAATAATTTCAATCATAATCATATACATAATCAATTATGAATATAGAGTTTTTATAACATAACAATTATATTTTCATCCACAACCACCCACATAGAAGGTCACAATCACATGAATGTCATGCAATGTTTTTAATACTATCATCTCATTCATTCTATACATGTGGGCCCTTAAAGTTTTAGTTTGTACCGGGCCAACCAGGAGTTTACACTGTTCCATAAATTCTGGATAATAATAACATAAATACCTTCATGGCATATGAACAGCTCAACTGGCGTGGAAACACTTAGAGACTAGTCAGACTGAGAAAGTTTTTATTGTGAAAGTACCCGACACTAGGGAGCGACCCTAGGTCACCTGAAGCACCCTTTCACACCCTCTCATCCCAAGGCTCGCAATTAAGCCTCCTCTAATGTATCCTCCGTTTCTATAATCCATCCCCAGGCAATATCACATCTCATTTATCTTTAATGATTCATGATGCATGAACTACTCGCATATTTAGTTGGTTAAGACTTTTAGAAACTCAATTATTAAATACCATAAAGGTTCACAAAATCATCACAATAAACTGTACATTCCAATAAGTTCTTCTTTGAACTTCTGTTATACTGAAATAATTTAGTACAGTCTTCAAATTCAGATCTTACCAAAATTGAGTTTCCAAGCCTTAAATATCTCAAAACTTTCTCTTAAAAATCTTCACATATTTACATAATCTTTCTCAATTTGAATCTTAACTAGATTGAGTTTTAGAAATCTCGACAAAATATTCTTTAGTTATTTCGTTGGGGAAAACCAAAATAATTTACTTTAAACTTCTAATTTCTAAAGAAAATAATTTAAAAATCATTAACTAAGAATAATTAAAACTATAAAAATTTTCTTTAATTCAAGAATTAATTATCTCAACCTCTGATTTTCATAAAATAACTTCTTTCTAATACTAGATTTTATTATTGAAATTAAAAATAAAGTTAGTGAAAATTATTTCTAAGAAGAAATAAAAGACTAAATTAATTATAAAATACTTTCTCTTGGAATAAAAATTTAAAGAGTAAGGTAAGAAAATTCTTACTGAGTTTTAACTTTCCGTCATGCTTGCTATATGCTCAAACTTCATATCACAAGGTCATCAATCATTCATCAACCACAATCAAGTATAGTAATCTCATCAATCACAATCAAATATCATCAATCATAATTGCATATTATCAATCACTGTTTAATATAATATCATTAATCGAAATCAAATACAATTAATTATAATTAAGTCAAATCAACTAAATATCGCTCATAAATATAATTCAAATTTTAATAGTTATTTAAATTAGTAGATTTGATTTTGAGTCCTTATAGTCCATTCCTCGCACAGGTCTATATAAGTCCATATATATAATCCAGTCTTCGCATAGGTATAGTTCAGTCTAGACAAGTCATAATAGTCCAAGTCCTTGCATAGGTTTAGGTTGATCCATATAGGATATAAAAGTCCAAGTCCTTGCATAAGTTTAGTCCAGTCCGTATAAGTTATAATAATTCAGATCCATGTATAGATATTTCAGAATAAGTTACACAATATATTAAATTTATTATAAATTTTAAGTTGAGAAGTTATTACTTTAAAATAATAATATTATTAAAATTTAAAAGGAGTAGGGGACTCCTCCCTTTATTCTTATGTCTTTCATATTATATTCTTATCTCACTCCCCCTTACCTCTTGTATACCGATTCGTTATTGAAAATCCGTGTGCGCCTCGTCTCCGAGTTCTAAAACATACCAATTTTATTTTAATATAATTACAAGATGAAAATTAAGATTACTACTTAAAATAAAAATGGTAAATTTTAAATAGTAAATAGTGAATAGTAACAGTAAATAGTAACAGTAAATAGTAAAACATGAATAGTAATAGTAAATAGTAAATTGTGAATAGTAACGATAAATAGTAAATCGTGAATAGTAACGGTAAATAGTAAAACGTGAATAGTAAAGGTAAATAGTAACAATAAAGGTAAATAGTAACAGTAAATAGTAATTTAGTATTTGAATAGTAATTTACTATTCAAATAGTAATTTACTATTGAAATAGTGTTACTATGCAGAATAGTAACTTAAAATAATATTATTTCCAGTATAATAATAGATTTCTAAAAACGATATAAAAATAATCCTAAAAAATATAAAAGAGATGTATTCGTACCTTAGAATTTTAGCAGAACCTTCTTCCAAAAAATTTATTTCTCTCTCTTACTTCCACCACTATCTCACTAACACTACTATATTAAGAAAACTTAATCTGAAATTGTGAATTCTAAAGAAGAATTCCTTCGGTATTTATAGGAAAAAAATTTACTATGCATTCTATTATTTTAATATAAAAGTACTATGCGTTTTTTGAAATTTAAAACCTGGTTACTGTGCAACTTTTGAAAATTTCATACATGCACAGTGTTTTGCATAGTAAATGTCGGCAGAATTATTAAGCCAAATAGTAACCTTTCACTCGGTATATTTTAAATATTCAAAATTAATCCTTTTTAAAATTTAGCGATATTATATCGGTTCTCACTAATTTTATGATAAGTAATATAAAATTTAAATTTTAAAAATCTAAAATTTTCTGTTAATAAAAATTTATTAGTACGTTTTCAATTTTTTTACGATTGGTAAAAATCAAGATTTTACTCAAATCGATAATTTTTAGATAAGTCTACTTGAAATAGATTTTAGAAAATTTTCTTATAATTTAACTTTACATTCTTGTAAATATTTTTAATTTTAAGCAACTTTATATGAATTTAAAATTATTTAAAATATATTATTTTATTAAAATAATTCAAAATTTTCAAAAAAATCCAAAAAATCATAAATATTATGTAGATCAAAAAGTTCTAAAGAACCATAGTCTAATTCTTTCAAAATTTTATTTTAAAATTCTAATAAGAGTTAAATATTAAATATATAAAAATATAAATATAAGAACATAAAATAAAAATGATGAATAATAAAGATATTAAAAATTATTAATATAATTTTCTTAATTAGTGAATACTAATTAAGTCATTTTAAAATTCTTATTCAGAAATATTTTTATTTTTTTTATTATTATTTAAATAAAACAAATAATTAAATATAAATACCAAAATAAAAAAAATGATAATAATAAACTAACTTATAGTAAGTATTTCTCAAGAAAGATATATTAATATCTATTTCCTATTTGTGATGAAAATGGGATGTTACAATTCGGGTCAAGAAATTAAAATGCATAAAAATTGATGAAGTCTAAAGATATAATTCAAGGCATTCTTAGAAGTTTAAAACAAGAAAAATAATTATTCAAGTGCCAAAGAATCAAGAACCATGATCCAAAAGTATCAAAATGCATCAAAATTCAAGGAAACAGGATCAGGAAAGCCAGGAATCGATTCAAGAGCTATAGGAATCGATTCATGTTGAATTTTACAAAGAGGAATTAATTCAAAGAGCCAAGGAATCGACTCAGGGGGCTGGGAATCGATTCCCCCTATAGGAATTGATTCATGCACTTAAATAACCCATGGAATCGATTCACGCAACAAAGAATCGATTCATTCTACCTAGGAATCGATTCCCCTTGCCAGGAATCAATTCGCTCGCTGTTTTTGATGGAAAAATAGCCTGAAGAAATCGATTCATCACTGAGATCATGTGTTGAATCATGGAAAATATCAGTACATATTTTCAGAAACTTCAACTCCGCTGATTCCTCTCTCAAAACTCGAATTGAAATGGCGTTGCATTAATTGAAGCAGACAATTACATTTCTCAAGCCAGAAATCAAGCATGCAGGAAACATAGAGGCAGACAGAATTCAAATTAATTGCCTAAATTGAGGATCAGAGGTTGACAGAAACCATGGTCATTCGCCTATAAATAGAGAAGGAAATGAAGGCAGAACACACACTAACAGCAAGATATTCTTTCCTTCCCCTCCCACGCTGCTCTTTTTGTTTCTCTCGTTGCTCTCTGTTTCTCAATTGCTCTTTCTTTTTATTATTTGGTAAATTATTTTGAGTGTGAGTTTTGTGAGAAAAATTATTTTTAAGAGCTAAACTTGAATATTATTTCTTGAGAAAGAAAAATCATTTTGAGTGCTAAAATTTGCATATTATTTTCTAAGAGAGGAAAATAATTTTTGTGTGCTAAATTTGCATATTCTTTCTTAGAAAGGAAAATATTCTCAAGTGCTTTAATTTGTATATCAACTCTTTTGGAGAGTTATCTTTGTACACCTAAACACCAAAAATTCTAGAGGTTTGGGTTGGGGTTTCAACCTTGTAATTGTGAGATTGAGAGATTGGGTGGGGTGCCCTTGTACTTGTGAGAATTGGGTTCTTGAGTGTGAGACACTAGGAAGCCGCGATTGCTCAAAGTTGTATCTCTAATCTCCAATAGTGGAAATCCTCTAAGTGGGTTGCTTAGAGGCGAGACATACACCGGTGTGGTGGAACTCGTATATATCGGTTTGCAAATCTCTCTTCCCTAAACTCATTTAAATTTATGCACTTAACTTGCTTGCTCATTTTATTGTGTTCATAACTTGATTAATTAACTCCTTCATTATTGCTAATTAATTTGGTTATTAAAATTAAGTTCATATTCTATTAAGTTGTTAATTACTTAGAATAATTATTTTAAGTAATATTCTTGAACTATCCTTCAAATCTTTCTAAGTACCAAAAATAGTGTTGTGATTAATTTGTTACTTGAATATTACTTTATCTCTTAAGTGAACTTATTTACCATATACTTAGTGCTTATCAATTTGCCTTGTGTATAAGTTGTTATCGTTTGTAATTAAATTTACTATCTTCATTAAGCATAATTATTAAAGAATCAATTTCAAAAAGCATTCCAAGTAAATTCTTTAATACTCAATTCACCCCCCCCCCCTCTTGAGTAATTGAGGCCACTTGGTTAACAAGTGGTATCTGAGCTTGACTCTTGGTAGATCAAGCTTAACAGCTTCAAGAGAACAATGACCTTAAATGCTTTAAACCTATTTCCTGAGGGTGGTGCTATGAATCGACCTCCTGCTTTTAATGGGGAAGATTATGCTTTTTGGAAAGAAAGAATGAAAATTTTTGTTCAATCAATTGACTTAAGAGTTTAGAATGCCATTGAAAATGGTCCTTTTATACCCATGCATACTGTTGATGGTAAACATATTGAAAAACCCATGGATGATTAGACTAGTGATGAAGAAAAGAAAGTACAGTATAATTATAAGGCTAAAAATCTCATTACTCTTGCATTAGGTCCTGATGAATTTTTTAGAGTAGTAACATGTAAATTTGCCAAAGAAATATGGGATACTTTACAAATAACTCATGAAGGAACTAGCGATGTTAAGGATTATAAAATTAGTACTTTAACTAGCAAATATGAAAGTTTTAGAATGAATTCAGGTGAAACCATTTTAGAACTTCAAAAGAGGTTTACCTTGATTATTAATCATCTTATTACTCTTGGAAAATCTTACACTAACAAGGAGCTTATCCATAAAGTTCTAAAAAGTCTCACTAGGGAATGGCAACCTCTTGTCATCGCTATCAAACAATCGCCAAACATAAATGATATGTCTCTTGCCACATTATTCGGTAAGCTTCAAGAGCAAGAACAAGAATTAAAAGACTTGAAAATGGCGGAGGAAGAAGAAAAGTCTTCCAAGAAGAAGGGGCTAACTCTTAAGGCCACCTCTATTGAAGAAGACAAATCTGAAAGTGATCAAGAAGACGATGATGATGAGTTAGGCCTATTTATGAGGCGGTTTGGAAGGCTCATGAGAAACAAAAGATTCCAAAAGGGCTTCACTTCTAAAGGTAAGAAATTCATTCCCAAAGATAATAATTCCTTACTAACTTGTTTTGAATGCGGAAAGGAAGGACATTTCAAGGCAGACTGCGCAAATCTCAAAAAGAAAAACAAGGATCAGAAAGCAAAAAGGAGAGCATACATAGAATGGGATGACAATGAAGTGAGCAGTTCGGACGAATCCGAGAATGAAGAAGCAAACCTCTGTCTCATGGCCAACCATCATGATGAAGACGATGAGGTAAACCTCCATGATTTAGATAAAGATGAATTGCTTGATGCGTTTGATGAATTGTGTGACAAGTTTGTTAAACTTTCTAGTAAGTATAAATTATCTGGAAAAACCATAGAAACTCTTGAAACACATCTTATTGAGCAGGTAAAAGAAATGAGATTTTGAAAAAGGAAGTAGTAAATGTTCAAGCATGCTCTAAGACTAAACCTTGTGAGTTTTCAAAAAAATGTGACATACTTGAAAAGAAAGTGTTAAACTTAAACAAGACACTTGAGAAATTTACTAACGATAGAGATAATTTAAATGTACTTCTTGGAAAACAACATTGTATGTTTGATAAAACTGGATTAGGATTCAACCCTGGATCTAACATTTACAAGAAAGAGAAACACTACAAGAATTTCTTTATACCACCTAGTAAATCATCTTCACCCTTTATAACATGCGTTGTGGTTTCAAAGGACATAGTGCTTTTAATTGCAATGTTAGAAAACTAGGGCCAAAGGTTGTGAGAAAAGTATGGGTTCCTAAAGGAACATTACCTCAAACTAACCTACAAGGACCCAACATAAAATGAGTACCAAGTTCTCTAACTTGACATGTTTTGTAGGTATGCTTTAAAGCGAATAACACCCATTGGTATTTGGATAGCGGGTGTTCAAAACATATGACGGGAGATAAAAGTAAGTTCATTTCATTTATTCCACAAAATAAAGGATTCGTTACATATGGAGACAACACGAAGGGAAGAATTCTAGGAATCGGGAATGTTGGTAAAAATTCTTCCACTTCTATAAATGATGTTTTATATGTTGAAGGACTCAAACATAACTTGCTTAGCATTAGTCAATTATGTGATAAGGGCTATAAAATTGTCTTTGAATCAAACTGTTGCATAATTGAAAATAAGCTAGACAAGGAAACAAAATTCGTTGGTCAAAGAGTTGATAATATTTATATGATTAATCTTGATTGTCTTGCTTCAAATGATGTGCAATGCTCCATAACTAAAGAGGATAAATCATGGCTATGACATAGAAGAATTGCTCACATTTATGTAGACCATTTAAACAAACTTGTTTCAAAAGATTTAGTAATTAGTTTACCAAAATTGAAATTCGAAAATAAATTCTGTGACGTGTAACACCCTCTGTTACACCTTAATAAATTTTAGAAAAATTCGTAATTTTTTTTTTTAAAGATATGATTGTTAAAAAGAAACTATCGGAATAAATTATATACATTATTTCTGAAATACCTCACAAATATTATTAAAACTTTATAAAGTATTTGTACATTCATCCGAAGAAAATAAACATTAAACATTATAAGAAAGAGAGGAAACTCCATGGCCCAGAAGCAGTTACTTATTAACATTATTTATTCATTGGACCACGGTATTCATACCGAGCTCCCTTTCTAGAACGTGCTATATTTACTGCTGAAATTCTTCGATCCTTCCCTCTGAATCATCAATTTAGAATATATGAAACAAAAACACGGAGAAAGGAGTGAGAAACAAAATATAATATTTCCGAATAAGACATAAGCAACAAAGGGTTTTCACAACCAATACATAATAATATAAATCACAATCAATTATGAATGCATGAATGTTATGTAATATCTTCATCATAACTTACCTATATATGTGGGCCCTTAAATTTTAATTTGCACTGGGCCAACCAGGAGTTTACACTGTTCCATAAGTCCGGATAATAATAATATGAACAGCTCAACTGGCATGGAAACACTTAGAGACTAGTCAGATTGAGAAAGTTTTTATTGTGAAAGTACCCGACACTAGGGAGCTACCCCAGGTCCCCTGAAGCACCCTTTCACACTCTCTCATCCCAAGGCTCGTAATTAAGCCTCCTCTAATGTATCCTCGGTTTCTATAATCCGTCCCCAGACAATATTATTTCATTTCACTTTCATTATCCATGATGCATGAACTACTCGCGTATTGAGTTGGTTAAGGCTTTTAGAAACTCAATTATTAAATCCCTTAAAGGTTTACAATATCATTTCAATAAACTGTACATTTTCTCAGTTCTCTGAATTTCTGTCCCACAGAAATAAATTTGGTACAGTTTTCAAATCTCACGGAAATTGAGTTTCTAAGCCTTAAATATCTAAAAACTTTATCATATAAAACTTTACCTAATCTTTCTCAAATTAAATCTTAACAAAATTAAATTTAGGAATCTCAATTATTTCCAAATATATTTAGTTATTAAGTTGGAAAAAAATAAAATAATTTTCTTTTAAAATTTTATTTTATTTTTATTGAAAGAGAATAATTATTAACCAAAAATACTTAAAATTACAAAATTTTTCTTTAACTCAAGATTTAATTAAATAATTTCTCATAAAATGTTTTCTTTCTAAAATAAATACTAATTTTTTTTTATTCTAAATATTGAAAATAAAGTTAAAAATAATTTCTAAGAAGAAATAAAAGATAATAAAATTTAAAGAGTAAGGTAAGAAATTCTTACTGAATTTTAGCTTTCCGTCATGCTCGCTATATGCTCAAACTCCACATTACAATATCATAAATCAAAATCAAACAATATCAATCATAACTAAATATCATCAATCAATCAATCATAATCAAATCATAATCAAATCAATTAAATATCATTAATACATATCATAATACAAAATTTAATGATTATTAATATAGTCAATTTTAGTCCTTTTGGTCAATTCCTCGCATAGGTATATGTAAGTCCATATAATCCAGTCCTTGCATAGGTATAGTTTAGTCCATATGGGTCATAATGGTCCAAATCCTTGTATAGGTATAGTATAGTCCATATGGGTCATAATGTTCCAAGTCCTTGCATAGGTATAGTCCAGTCCATATAGGTCATAATGGTCCAAGTCTTTGCATAGGTATGTTAGAGTTAGTTAAACCGGATATTTAATTTAAAATTTATTAAAAATGTTAAGTTAAAAAGTTAATATTTTAAAATAATAATATTATTAAATTTAAAAGGAGTAGGGGACTCCTCCCATTATTCTTATGTCTTTTCATATTATACTTCTTATCTCACTCCCCCTTACCTTGAATTGTTACCCAAAATGGATTTGCTTTGCGCCTCCGATTTCTAAAAATATTAATACCAATCTTATTTCAGTATAAGCATATGACGAAGATTAAGATTACTACTTAAAACAGAAATGGTAAATTTTGAATAGTGAATAGTGAATAGTGAATAGTGAATAGTGAATAGTAAATCGTGAATAGTAACAGTAAATAGTAAAACGTGAATAGTAACAGTAAATAGTAAAACGTAAATAGTAATGGTAAATAGTAAATTGTGAATAGTAATGGTAAATAGTAACAGTAAATAGTAATTTACTATTTGAATAGTAATTTACTATTGAAATAGTAATTTACTATTAAAATAGTGTTTACTATGCAGAATAGTAACTTAAAATAATATTATTTTCAGTATAATAACAGATTTCTAAAAACGATATGAAAATAACCCAAAAAATATAAAAGAGAAGTATTCTTACCTTAGGATTTTGGCAGAACCTTCTCTCCAAAAACTTTTCTTCTCTCTCTCACTTCCACCACTATCTCACTAGCACTACTATATTAAGAAAACTTAATCTGAAATTGTGAATTCTAAAGAAGAAATCCTTCGGTATTTATAGGAAAAAAATTTACTATGCATTCCATTATTTTAATATAAAAGTACTATGCATTTTTGAATTTTTTATTCCAGGTTACTGTGCATCTTTTGAAAATTTCATACATGCACAGTAATTTGCATAGTAATTGTCGGCAAAATTATTAAGTCAAATAGTAACCCTTCACTCGGTATATTTTAAATATTCGAAATGAGTCCTTTTTGAAATTTAGCGATATTATATCAGTCCGTACTAATTTTATAATAAGTAATATAAAGCTGAAATTTTAAAAATCTAAAATTTTCTGTTAATAAAAATTTATTGATATGTTTCAAATTTTTTAACGATTGGAAAAAATCAAGATTTTTCTCAAACCGATAATTTTTAGATAAGTCTACTTGAAACGGATTTTAGAAAATTTTCTTATAATTTCAATTCACTTTCTTGTAAATATTTTTAATTTAAGTCACTTATATGAATTTAAAATTATTTAAAATATTATTTTATTAAAAAAAATTCCAAAATTCCAAAAAAATTCTAAAAAATCATAAATAATACGTAGGTTAAAAAGTTCTAAAGAACCATAATTTAATTCCTTCAAAATTTTAATATAAAAATAAAAATAGGGGTGTTACAACTCTACTCCCCTTAGAAAATTTCGTCCTCGAAATTTACATTAATCAGTAAAACAAATGAGGATGAGACTCTTTCATCTCAGTTTCTAGTTCCCATGTAGCATCTTCTCCTCTCGTTTCACTCCAAATGACCTTTACAAGCGGAATTGTCTTGTCTCTTAATTTTTTTATTCTTCTGTCACCTATTCTAACAGGTGGTGCATCATATGTAAGATTATCTTTAACTTGTATGACATCAGGTTCAATAACATGTGTAGGATCAGATATATACTTTCGTAAGTTTGACACATGAAAAACATTATGGATATTAGAAAGAAAAGGTGGTAATGCTATTTGGTAGGCAAGGGAACTAACTTTATGAATTATTTGATATGGACCAATAAATCTAGGAGTTAGTTTTCGAGATTTCATTGCCCGACCGACCCCAGTCATAGGTGTGACTTTCAAGAATACATGATCGCCTTCTTGAAATTCGAGCGGCTTTCTTCTTTTGTCATAGTAACTTTTCTGCCTGCTCTGTGTTGCCTTCATCTTTTCCTGAACTATTTTGATTTTATCCGTGGTTTGTTGTACCAACTCTGGTCCTAGCATCAAGTTTTCACCAGTCTCAAACCAACATAGCGGGGTCCTACATTTTCTTCCACATAATGCTTCAAAAGGTGCCATGCCAATGCTAGCATGGAAACTGTTGTTGTAGGTAAACTCCACATATGGTAAGAATTGATTCCAACTTCCTTTATGCTCTAACACACAAGCTCGTAACAAGTCTTCTAGAGATTGGATTGTTCTTTCTGATTGTCCATCCGTCTGAGGATGATATGCTGAACTCAGACGCAGTCTTGTTCCCAAAGCCTTGTGCAAGCTCTTCCAGAATTGTGATGTAAAACGAGGGTCCCGATCAGAAATGATACTTGAAGGAATTCCATGCAATCTCACAATCTCCTCGATGTATAATTTTGCCAGCTTCTCCATAGAGTAACGAATGTTGATGGGAATAAAGTGGGCAGATTTGGTTAATCTATCAACTATTACCCATATTGAATCATGTCCTAATGGAGTTTTAGGTAGAGAAGTCACAAAATCCATGGTAATGCTATCCCATTTCCATTCTGGTATTTCCATTGATTGTAGCATTCCAGGGGGTTTTTGATGTTCCACTTTAACCTTCTGGCAAATTAGACATGCAGCCACATACTCTGCCACCGCTTTCTTCATTCCAGGCCACCAAAACAACTTCTTCAAATCTTGATACATTTTAGTAGCTCTGGGATGAATGCTCATATAACTTTTATGGCCTTCTTCTAGAATTACTTTCCTCAACTCCTCTTTGTCAGGGATACACACTCGATCCTTATATCTCAATAATTGGTCGTTTCCCACATTGAACTCGACTTCTTTTCCTTGTTTCAAGAGTTCTTTCTTCTCTTGCAGGAATTCATCCTCTCGTTGAGCCTCTAAAACTTGCCTCAGGAATTCATTTGTCACTTGCAACGCTCCTAATCTGTAGCTGTTAGCATTAACCTTTACTGCTAGGTTAAGATCTCTGAAGTTCTCTATCAATTCCAGCTCTTTTATCATCATCGTGGACGCATGTAGAGACTTTCGACTTAAAGCATCAGCTACTACGTTCGCTTTTCCAGGATGGTATTGCAACTCAAAATCGTAGTCCTTTAAGAACTCCATCCATCTCCGTTGCCTCATGTTTAACTCCTTTTGGTCGAATAAATACTTGAGACTTTTATGATCGCTAAACACATCGAATGTTGCACCGTATAGATAGTGCCTCCAAATCTTTACGGCAAAAACTACAGCGGCTAACTCTAAGTCATGGGTAGGGTAGTTGATCTCATGTTGCCTTAATTGTCGTGACGCATAGGCTACAACCTTCTTGTCTTGCATGAGTACACTTCCTAGTCCTTGTTTAGACGCATCACAGTAAACTTCAAAACTTCGATGTGGATCGGGGAGTACTAACACCGGCGCAGAAGTAAGTCGATCTTTCAGCTCTTGAAAACTATCCTCGTATTGTGTCGTCCACACAAAAGGTTGTCCTTTCCGTGTTAGCTTGGTCAATGGGTATCCTAGCTTTGAAAATCCTTCAATGAATCTCCTATAGTATCCAGCCAAGCCCAAGAAACTTCTAATCTCAGTGATCGTGGTTGGTCTTTCCCATTTTAAAACCGCCTCCACCTTGGAAGGGTCTACAGCTATTCCTCCTTGACTAATTACATGTCCTAAAAAGTTCACTTCTTCCAACCAGAATTCACACTTCGACAGCTTTGCATATAGTTGTTTCTTTTTCAGGATTTCCAACACGACCTTCAAATGTTCAACATGTTCTTCTCTGCTTTTAGAGTACACTAATATATCATCAATGAACACCACTACAAATTTATCTAGATATGGATGAAAAATCCTATTCATGTAATCCATGAATACGGCTGGTGCATTAGTTACACCAAAAGGCATTACTAGATATTCGTAATGGCCATAGCGTGTTCTAAAAGCAGTTTTTGATACATCTTCTTTCTTCACCCTTATTTGATGGTATCCAGACCTTAAATCAATTTTGGAGAACACCGTGGCACCACGCAGCTGATCCATCAAGTCGTCAATCCTTGGTAGAGGATATCTGTTCTTGATTGTCACCTTGTTCAGTTGTCGATAATCTACACACAACCTCATGCTACCATCCTTCTTCTTAACCAACAACACTGGTGCACCCCAGGGGGATACACTGGGTCGTATAAACTGCTTCTCTATCATCTCTTCAAGTTGTTTCTTCAACTCTGCTAATTCTAGAGGTGACATTCGGTATGGTGCAATTGAAATAGGTCCAACTCCAGGTACTAGATCAATGGCAAATTCCACATCTCTTTCTGGGGGTAAACCAGGGATATCTTCAGGAAAAACGTCAGGAAATTCACACACAACCGGCAGATTTTTGATTTTTGATTCTTGTTCTCCTTTCGTTGAAAGTAATAGCATGAATCCTTGAGCCCCTCCTTTTAAAGAGGCACTCACTTGGTTGGCGGTTAGAAATCTCGAATCCTCAGGATTCAAATTCATTGGTTCTTTAAACATTATGGTTTTATTATGACAATCTATTAGAACATGATTGTCAGACAACCAATCTAGCCCAATAATAACTTCTAAGCCAGAAAGGGGTAAACAGAAAAGATTGGCCTTAAAGTCCCTACCATTTATGACAATAGGGCATTTCCAACAGGCTTTAGAAGTGACAATGGGATTGTTTCCAGGAGTATGTACAGATAAGTCAAATGGCAGTTCTATCACAGGTAATTTTAGTTTTTCTACACAGTCATTGGCAATAAAGGAATGTGATGCACCTGAGTCATACATAACAGTTAAAGAAATCTTATTAATGATACACTTACCTTCTACCATGGAATCAGCATGAGATGCTTCTTCTCCAGTGATTGCAAAAACCTTTCCTTTTGCTTTCGGCCTTCCGACTGCACTGTGCGCGCCTCCTTGAGTATTTATGCTTGTACTTGCACCTTCAGGGTTTTCTCTCTTCATCTCTGGGCAATCCTTGATGTGATGACCTGGTTTGTTACACTTAAAGCAAACATAAGTGTTTTTAGGACAATCCCTTTTCAAATGGGGTCCTCCACAGATAAAACATTTAAAATTTGGTGCAGATGTTGGGTAATAGCTTCCAGTTGAAGCTTGGGGTCTGTTAGGAACAGATGCTGTTCCAAACCGGCGAAATGGTGCTTGGTAAGGCTTATTCCTTCTGAAATCTCTTTTTTGGTGATGGTGAGGTCCTCCACTTCTTATTTCTCCTGCCTTGTGAATGGGCTCACGACTTTTGGTCATTCTATCCTTATGGTCTTCTTCAAAGATCCTACAGCGATTTACCAATACAGAAAATTCACGGATTTCCTGCATTCGTATAGCTTCCTTAATTTCTGGCCGCAGTCCATTTACAAACTTTGCACACCGATCTCTTTCATTAGTAGCATCATTATAATGAGAATGAAAATGAGATAGCTCTTCAAACCTGGATGCGTACTCTCCAACGGTCATATTTCCTTGGGTCAGCGACAGGAATTCGAATTGTCTTTTCTCTTTAACATCAGCTGGAAAGTATTTCTCCAGAAACATATCCTTGAAATAATCCCAAGTGATCTCCACGTCGTTGACTTCGAATTTTCTACGCGTGCTATCCCACCAATGTTCGGCATCCTCAGATAAGGCATAAGTAGCGAAGACTACCTTATCAGCTTCATTACATTGTAATGCTTGAAAGATCTTCTCTATCTCTCGAATCCAGATTTGTGCTCCATCAGGGTTATATCCTCCCTTGAAACGAGGTGGATTGCGCTTTTCGAATAGGTCCAGTCTTCTCAAGGCATCGTTACCTTGACCTTCACGTGCTCCCATTGCATTGATTAAGCGTTCTACAACTCCAGCAAGATCGTTTCCAGCCATTAGTTTCCTGTTTCACAGTAACTGAGATTTGTCACATCAATCACAGTTACTACCAAGTCAGATATTCTATTTTCTATTACCTATACAGAGTTTACAAACAAAGCAAGATAGACCTTTTCCCCAGGCCTATTGGATTAACTGCTCTGATACCACTTTGTAACACCCTCTGTTACACCTTAATAAATTTTAGAAAAATTCGTAATTTTTTTTTTAAAAGATATGATTGTTAAAAAGAAACTATCGGAATAAATTATATACATTATTTCTGAAATACCTCACAAATATTATTAAAACTTTATAAAGTATTTGTACATTCATCCGAAGAAAATAAACATTAAACATTATAAGAAAGAGAGGAAACTCCATGGCCCAGAAGCAGTTACTTATTAACATTATTTATTCATTGGACCACGGTATTCATACCGAGCTCCCTTTCTAGAACGTGCTATATTTACTGCTGAAATTCTTCGATCCTTCCCTCTGAATCATCAATTTAGAATATATGAAACAAAAACACGGAGAAAGGAGTGAGAAACAGAATATAATATTTCCGAATAAGACATAAGCAACAAAGGGTTTTCACAACCAATACATAATAATATAAATCACAATCAATTATGAATGCATGAATGTTATGTAATATCTTCATCATAACTTACCTATATATGTGGGCCCTTAAATTTTAATTTGCACTGGGCCAACCAGGAGTTTACACTGTTCCATAAGTCCGGATAATAATAATATGAACAGCTCAACTGGCATGGAAACACTTAGAGACTAGTCAGATTGAGAAAGTTTTTATTGTGAAAGTACCCGACACTAGGGAGCTACCCCAGGTCCCCTGAAGCACCCTTTCACACTCTCTCATCCCAAGGCTCGTAATTAAGCCTCCTCTAATGTATCCTCGGTTTCTATAATCCGTCCCCAGACAATATTATTTCATTTCACTTTCATTATCCATGATGCATGAACTACTCGCGTATTGAGTTGGTTAAGGCTTTTAGAAACTCAATTATTAAATCCCTTAAAGGTTTACAGTATCATTTCAATAAACTGTACATTTTCTCAGTTCTCTGAATTTCTGTCCCACAGAAATAAATTTGGTACAGTTTTCAAATCTCACGGAAATTGAGTTTCTAAGCCTTAAATATCTAAAAACTTTATCATATAAAACTTTACCTAATCTTTCTCAAATTAAATCTTAACAAAATTAAATTTAGGAATCTCAATTATTTCCAAATATATTTAGTTATTAAGTTGGAAAAAAATAAAATAATTTTCTTTTAAAATTTTATTTTATTTTTATTGAAAGAGAATAATTATTAACCAAAAATACTTAAAATTACAAAATTTTTCTTTAACTCAAGATTTAATTAAATAATTTCTCATAAAATGTTTTCTTTCTAAAATAAATACTAATTTTTTTTTATTCTAAATATTGAAAATAAAGTTAAAAATAATTTCTAAGAAGAAATAAAAGATAATAAAATTTAAAGAGTAAGGTAAGAAATTCTTACTGAATTTTAGCTTTCCGTCATGCTCGCTATATGCTCAAACTCCACATTACAATATCATCAATCAAAATCAAACAATATCAATCATAACTAAATATCATCAATCAATCAATCATAATCAAATCATAATCAAATCAATTAAATATCATTAATACATATCATAATACAAAATTTAATGATTATTAATATAGTCAATTTTAGTCCTTTTGGTCAATTCCTCGCATAGGTATATGTAAGTCCATATAATCCAGTCCTTGCATAGGTATAGTTCAGTCCATATGGGTCATAATGGTCCAAATCCTTGCATAGGTATAGTATAGTCCATATGGGTCATAATGTTCCAAGTCCTTGCATAGGTATAGTCCAGTCCATATAGGTCATAATGGTCCAAGTCTTTGCATAGGTATGTTAGAGTTAGTTAAACCGGATATTTAATTTAAAATTTATTAAAAATGTTAAGTTAAAAAGTTAATATTTTAAAATAATAATATTATTAAATTTAAAAGGAGTAGGGGACTCCTCCCATTATTCTTATGTCTTTTCATATTATACTTCTTATCTCACTCCCCCTTACCTTGAATTGTTACCCAAAATGGATTTGCTTTGCGCCTCCGATTTCTAAAAATATTAATACCAATCTTATTTCAGTATAAGCATAAGACGAAGATTAAGATTACTACTTAAAACAGAAATGGTAAATTTTGAATAGTGAATAGTGAATAGTGAATAGTGAATAGTGAATAGTGAATAGTAAATCGTGAATAGTAATAGTAAATAGTAAAACGTGAATAGTAACAGTAAATAGTAAAACGTGAATAGTAATGGTAAATAGTAAATCGTGAATAGTAACGATAAATAGTAACAGTAAATAGTAATTTACTATTTGAATAGTAATTTACTATTGAAATAGTAATTTACTATTAAAATAGTGTTTACTATGCAGAATAGTAACTTAAAATAATATTATTTTCAGTATAATAACAGATTTCTAAAAACGATATGAAAATAACCCAAAAAATATAAAAGAGAAGTATTCTTACCTTAGGATTTTGGCAGAACCTTCTCTCCAAAAACTTTTCTTCTCTCTCTCACTTCCACCACTATCTCACTAGCACTACTATATTAAGAAAACTTAATCTGAAATTGTGAATTCTAAAGAAGAAATCCTTCGGTATTTATAGGAAAAAAATTTACTATGCATTCCATTATTTTAATATAAAAGTACTATGCATTTTTGAATTTTTTATTCCAGGTTACTGTGCATCTTTTGAAAATTTCATACATGCACAGTGATTTGCATAGTAATTGTCGGCAAAATTATTAAGTCAAATAGTAACCCTTCACTCGGTATATTTTAAATATTCGAAATGAGTCCTTTTTGAAATTTAGCGATATTATATCAGTCCCTACTAATTTTATAATAAGTAATATAAAGCTGAAATTTTAAAAATCTAAAATTTTCTGTTAATAAAAATTTATTGATACGTTTCAAATTTTTTAACGATTGGAAAAAATCAAGATTTTTCTCAAACCGATAATTTTTAGATAAGTCTACTTGAAACGGATTTTAGAAAATTTTCTTATAATTTCAATTCACTTTCTTGTAAATATTTTTAATTTAAGTCACTTATATGAATTTAAAATTATTTAAAATATTATTTTATTAAAAAAAATTCCAAAATTCCAAAAAAATTCCAAAAAATCATAAATAATACGTAGGTTAAAAAGTTCTAAAGAACCATAATTTAATTCCTTCAAAATTTCAATATAAAAATAAAAATAGGGGTGTTACATGACGCATGTCAAAAGGAAAAACAAGTAAAGGTTTCTTTTCAAGCGAAAAATATTATTTCAACAAATAGACCTTTACAGTTTTTACATATGGATTTATTTGAACCCTCAAAAATCAAAAGTTTTGGCAGAAATTATTATGGTCTTGTGATTGTGGATGATTATTCTAGGTATACATGGACATTGTTTCTTACTCATAAAAATAAAACATATCATGCATTTAAGAAACTTGCCAAGATCATCCAAAACGAACAAAATTTGAAAATAGCATCCATTCGAACGGATCATGGGGGAGAATTTGAAAACCAATCTTTTGAAAAATTTTGTGAAAAATTTGGCATTGAACATAATTTTTCGACTCCAAGAACTCCACAACAAAACGGAGTAGTTGAAAGGAAAAATCGATCTTTAGCGGAGCTCGCAAGAACTATGTTAAATGAAAGTAATATTTCAAAACATTTTCGGGCTGATGCGGTAAATACCACTTGCCATGTTATGAACTGATGTTTGATAAGGCCTATATTAAAGAAAACCCCCTATGAGCTTTATAGAGGAAGAAAACCAAATATCTCTTATTTTCATATATTTGGATGCAAATGCTTTGTTTTAAACAATGGAAAGGATAATCTCGGGAAATTCGATGTAAAATCTGATGAAGCAATATTCTTAGGTTATTCATCTACTAGTAAAGCATATTGACTCTTTAACAAACGAACTTGTACTATTGAAGAGTTTATACACATCAAATTTGAGGAACTTAACCAAAATCCTCCGATAAAGGAAATTGATGATCTTGTAGGTACCTTCCAAGAAATGAACTTGGAAGATGAAGAAGAAAACAAAAATGAAGGAGATACAACACAAAATGATGAACCTCAACAAAAGAAGTGAATCACCGTAAAGAATCACCCAGACAATATCATAGGTGAAATAACAAAAGGTGTAAGTACTCGAAACGCTATTAGAAATGCATACAATCACTTAGCCTTTGTATCACAAATAGAACCCAAAGATATAAATGAGGCTATTATTGATGAATATTGGATATTGGCCATGCAAGAGGAATTGAATCAATTTGAAAGAAATGAAGTTTGGGAACTTGTGCCAAAACCCAATGATCATCAAATAATAGGTACTAAATGGGTTTTTAGAAACAAGCTAGATGAAAATGGAATAATAACAAGAAATAAAGCTAGATTAGTTGCTAAAGGATATAATCAAGAAGAGGGAATAGACTATGAAGAAACGTATACTCCCGTAGCTAGGTTAGAAGCCATAAGATTACTATTAGCTTTTGCTTGTTGTATGGATTTTAAGCTTTATCAAATGGATATTAAAAGCACTTTTCTAAATGGCTATATTCAAGAAGAAATTTATGTAGATCAACCTCCTAGTTTTGAAAATCACAAATTTCCAAACCATGTTTTTAAATTGAGAAAAGCTTTATATGGTTTGAAACAAGCTCCAAGAGCTTGGTATGAAAGACGTAAGTTTCTTTTAGAAAATAACTTTGAAAGAGGAAAGGTTGATACTACACTGTTTATAAAATGCAAAAATAATGACATTCTTTTGGTACAAGTTTATGTTGATGACATAATATTTGGTGCTACTAACGAAATTCTTTGTCAAGAGTTTGCCAAGATTATGCAAGATGAATTTGAAATATCCATGATGGGAGAACTCACCTTCTTCCTTGGATTACAAATCAAACAAACAAATGAAGAGACTTTCATTAGTCAAACAAAATATTGCAAAGAACTACTTAAAAGATTTGAAATGGACAAGGCAAATGAAATAACTACACCCATGAGCACATCTTGCTACTTAGACAAAGATGAGAAGGGTAAGGACGTTGAAATAACTAAATACTGAGGTATGATAGGCTCCTTACTTTACTTAACAGCTAGTAGACCCGATATTATATTTGTCATATGTATGTGTGCTAGATATCAAGCATGTCCTAAAGAATCATATCTCACTGCCGTAAAAAGAATTTTGAAATATCTTGTGGGTACTCAAAATGTTGGTTTATGGTATCCCAAAGGCGTTGAATGTATTCTTATAGAATATTCTGATTCTGACTTTACTGGTTGTAAACTTGATAGAAAGAGCATTAGTGGCACATGTCATTTACTTGGTAGTTCCCTTGTTTCTTGGCATAGCAAGAAATAAGTAAGTATTGCTTTATCGACAGCTAAGGAAGAATATGTAGCAGCTGGCAGTTGTTATGCTGAAATCCTTTGGATGAGACAACAACTTCTTGACTTTGGTGTTATTTTAAACAAAGTGCCTATTAAATATGATAACACTAGCGCCATAAACATCTCCAAAAATCCTGTCATACACTCTAGGACTAAACATATTGAGATAAGACATCATTTTATAAGAGACCATGTTTTAAAAGGAGATTGTGTTCTTGAATATGTTGAAACTTCAAAACAATTGGCGGATATTTATACTAAACTCCTTCCGAAAGAACAATTTATAAATATTAAAAGGGAATTAGGAATTTTGGAAATTGTTTAATTGATTTATTTTTTATCACATTTTCTTACTCTTTGAACATAGTTTTGCAAATCTTTAACTTAAAGATTTTAACTTATCTCTTTCATAAAATTCTTATTTCTTTGAACATAGTAATTTAGTTTGTGATATATGGTCAAATCTTTTCATTAAAAAGCCAATTACATTTTCAATAATCATGTTAATGCTTCATAAATCTCTTGTCTCATTGAGTTCCTGAGTAGTCCCTACTTAATTAAACATATTTTTGACACCAATAATCTCCTATACACCAGATGGATCTCAAATACAAAATGTCAAATGACCTTTGATTTTCTTGACTTTCTTGTGCAACAAGATCATTGGCAAAATTGCAAAATTTTAATCCTTGTATAACCCCTCACAAAACACCCTTCTAATGACATGATTCTTCAAAAATGCGTAAAAACAGCTAGATGAATCGATTCTTATATAGATGAATTGATTCCCATGAGACATCGCTTAGCCAAAAGGAGGAGAAAATATCATTATGATTGCTTACATGCTTTGAATTACTTTGTGATATATGTTGCATGTTTTAGGGGAGCTTTTACATGCAAATGGTATCTATCTCTATACAATATATCTGTTTTTAAAATGGTATATATTCTTAAGGTTGTTTTTGATGATGTCAAAGGGGGAGAGAATGCCATGATATTATAATGGTATCTATTGAATGATTAAGGGGGAGATAAAATCTAGAACCAACATCTATATCTATCCTTGTTGAAATTGCATGATCAAGGAGGAGCTTTACAATATTTCTTTACAACAAGTGATATCCAATTACATTGTAAATGACAAAGTGGTATGCAAATATATGTATGACATATGTATAACATGTGGTATCAAAGTATATATGAAAGGGGGAGTCATTTATGCCATGTATTTGAACTGTTATGAAACTCACATCCTGAGAGATGAACATTTATTGTCATCATCAAAAAGGGGGAGAATGTATTTATATGTTGATGTAGGTTTTGATAATGACACAACAAAAGAAGATATTTAAAGGATGTTGTACAAACAATTAATCAAAAATCATGAAGATCAAGAATGATTCGGGTCATGAAATTAAAATGCATAAAAATTGATGAAGTCCAAAGATATGATTCAAGGCATTCTTAGAGTTTTAAAACAAGAGAAATAATTATTCAAGTGCCAAAGAATCAAGAACCATGAGCCAAATGTATCAAAATGCATCAAAATTCAAGGAAACAGGACCAGGAAAGCCAGGAATCAATTCAAGAGCTATAGGAATTGATTCATGTTGACTTTTACAAAGAGGAATCGATTCAAAGAGCCAAGGAATCAATTCAGGGGGCTGGGAATCAATTCCCCCTGTAGGAATCGATTCATTCACTTAAATAACCCAGGGAATCGATTCATGCAACAAAGAATCGATTCATTCTACCTAGGAATCGATTCCCCTTGCCAGGAATCGATTCACTCGCTATTTTTGATGGAAAAATGGCCTAAAGGAATCGATTCATCACAGAACATACACCAACAGCAAGACATTCTTTCCTTCCTTTCCCACGCTGCTCTCTTTGTTTCTCTTGTTGCTCTATGTTTCTTAATTGCTCTTTCTTTTTATTATTTGGCAAATTATTTTGAGTGAGTTTTGTGAGCAAAATTATTTTTAAGAGCTAAACTTGAATATTATTTCTTGAGAAAGAAAAATCATTTTGAGTGCTAAAATTTATATATTATTTTCTAAGAAAGGAAAATAATTTTTGTGTGCTAAATTTGCATATTCTTTCTTAGAAAGGAAAATATTCTCAAGTGCTTTAATTTGTATATCAACTCTTTTGGAGAGTTATCTTTGTACACCTAAACACCAAAAATTCTAGAGGTTTGGTTTGGGGTTTCAACCTTGTAATTGTGAGATTGAGAGATTGGGTGGGGTGCCCTTGTACTTGTGAGAATTGGGTTCTTGAGTGTGGGAAACTTGGAAGCCGCGATTGCTCAAAGTTGTATCTCTAATCTCCAATAGTGGAAATCCTCTAAGTGGATTGCTTAGAGGCGAGACATACACCGGTGTGGTGGAACTCGTATATATCGGTTTGCAAATCTCTCTTCCCTAAACTCATTTAAATTTATGCACCTAACTTGCTTGCTCATTTTATTGTGTTCATAACTTGATTAATTAACTCCTTCATTATTGCTAATTAATTTGGTCATTAAAATTAAGTTCATATTCTATTAAGTTGTTAATTAGTTAGAATAATTATTTTAAGTAATATTCTTGAACTATCCTTCAAATCTTTCTAAGTACCAAAAATAGTGTTGTGATTAATTTGTTACTTGAATATTACTTTATCTCTTAAGTGAACTTATTTACCATATACTTAGTGCTTATCAATTTGTCTTGTGTATAAGTTGTTATCGTTTGTAATTAAATTTACTATCTTCATTAAGCATAATTATTAAAGAATCAATTTCAAAAAGCATTCCAAGTAAATTTTTTAATACTCAATTCACCCCCCTCCCTCTTGAGTAATTAAGGCCACTTGGTTAATAGGTTTGGGAAAATAATTCCCGAAACCTAACATAATTGTGTAAATTGGTGCTTTGACAAGCTTAGGACTTGTTAATTAAGCTTTATGATATGTTGACAAATGTTTAGAATTATGATGATGCCTTGAGATGACTTGATGATTGTATGTATGTTGGTGTAGATGATATTCTAGGCAATGAGGCTGAATGATCAGAGCATGTGAATCATCGTTGTTCGTCCCTCGAGGTAGGAAAGGAGTTTATATTCCAAATGCATGAGTTAAATGTTTAAGTGATTGATGTATATGATAGTACTCATGCTTGCCTTGCCATATTTATATTGAAAAGAAGTGAGTGGCAAATTGTTGACTATTGAGAATGATATATATATATATATATGTGATGATGATGAATGTTTAGTGGTCCCTTTTGATGGGCATGATTTAATTGTTGATGGAAATCCATGAATGGATGAATTGCTCAAAATGAGAAGTTATGTTTTAATGTTCATGCATAATTGAGGAACTGATAGGGTCAAATAGAGTTTTATGAGAATTAGGTGGCATGTGATGGTTCCAATAGCCTCTATGTATGGTTTATGACTTGTAGAAACTGGAATGGGCCAATTCCATTAAGAATTCACCCTTGTGTTGCATAAAAATGCCTCAAAATGGGCTAAAAGCATTTATGTGCTTAAGTCTCTTATTTTTGGGAAAAGTGTGGCCATTGGATTTGATATGAAAAAGTTAAGGTGTATTTTAGTTGGTGTTAAAATTTGGTGGCCATTGGATTTGATATGAAAAAGTTAAGGTGGTTGGAAGTTTAAAAATTATGTATTTTCTACATTATGCAGTAATGATGCTATCAGGAATCGATTCCCAAGCCTCTGGAAATTGATTCATGAGCTCTTTTTTGCCCTTGGGTGTGCTCTAGAACCGTGGGAATCGATTCCCAGGATGTAGGAATCGATTCATGGTCCCCTAGAATTGGGGGAAGCGATTTACACGATGTAGAAATCGATTTCTAAGCTGTTGTTTTCATTGTTTTGAATTCCAAACACATGGGAATTGATTCCCAAGCTGCTTGAATCGATTCATAGCCCTGTTTTCATAAAAATTCATAAGTTTTGATGCATGTTTGGCATTATTGAGTCATGACACACATATGCAATTGATTGTACATATTTTTAATACATTTTAGCAATCGATGCACAATGATATTGTTATGTCCCTTGTATACCTTGGTTTTTAAGAGTTGCCAAGTGCTTGTTAATGTCTAAAACCCTTTTATTATACGAAAACAAGAGATCATATTAAAGGTATATAATTGTGGTGTGTCTTAGTGGTGATTGATAATGGGTTAAGGCTTTGGCAAAGTATGTGTGTGCCTATATCATATTATGAGAACATGTATGCTCCACTACTATTGATATATTATAATAATTAATGGTAAAAGCTAAATGACGTGGTTGTATAACACACCCTTTGATTAATTATGAGACTAATGAAGGGAAAATTGAATGGCGATGTATTGTTATAACCAATGAATTGGGATTGATGTAAGATGAACTTGTAATTGTGAGTTAAAATCATACTTGATGTAAAATATTGATGATGAATAAAGATAAGTGTTGTTGTGGGTGTATGTATGTTACCACACATGTTGAATGACAAATATTGATGTTGAATGAAAGAGGACATTGTTGTTGAACATACCCCTGATTGAATGGTGATTGTTATTATTGATGGTTGTTATGCCATTGTGTTTGATACAAGTGTGATCTTGCATGTGTAATTCAAATTGTATTGGAAAGCATATGATGCTATGAATTTGAAATGTAATTATTAACATGCCTTGTAGGTTTCCAAGCATGGATTGATGCTATGATGATTGATATGCTTTTGATTACCATGCATGGTTTGATGTAACTATGAATATTATGCCTTGAGGGGCCTTATGATTAATTATATGCCACTAATGACAATGCTAAATGGAAAATATACCCCTAAGTAAGAGGGTGAGAGAATCCTTGCGAGGTTAAGATTTGACATACACATTGTTGCATTATTGCATTCATGGCATGCATAGCATAGCATTGAATATGTGGTTACGATCACAACGAAAGGTCTTGTGGGACTATATGAGAAAGAGTACCCTTGCGTGGGGGAAATGAATGTACGTGGTTGTGATCACGAGTATACTAAAAGGATAAAAGATCCTGTGAGATTCTATGAGAATGAGTACCCTATGCATCAGGTTGTTATTGATCTAAATCCTTTTCTTCATTATTTATTGGGTCTGATAGTCTAGGTTCAATCTCTGGTTGTTGAATACCTGCATCATCAAGTTCTAGATCTGCCAATTTCTTGTTAGTCTTTGTAAGTTCATCAAATCTTACATGCATTGATTCCTTAATGGTCTGAGTCCTTGTGATGAAGACTCGATAAGATTTTGATGTGTTTGAGTAACACAAATATACCTTTGTCACACTTAGAGTTAAACTTTCCAAGTTGATCTCTTGTGTTTAGGATATAACATGTGTACCCAAATGGATGAAAATATGAAATGTTGGGTTTCCTTTGTTATTCAAGTGGCCTCAATACTCAAGAGGGGGGGTGAATTGAGTGTTTAAAAATTTCACTTGGAATGCCTTTGAACTTGATTTCCTTTTTACACAAGACAATAATATGTAAGAGATAACAAGTAAAATGCAAGAGCTAGGATGAAATATGTGTAGAGATAGCTTTAACAATTTATCAAACACTTAGTGTGCGAAAACTTAACTTAGCTAAATTAATCAAGTTTAAGCAATGTAATCACAATCAAAACAACATACCAGCCAAATGTAATAAGTAAATGCAAGAGAGTAAGGAAGAGAAGCTTGCAAACCGATTTAACGAGTTCCACCACTCCGGTGTACATCTCGCCTTCAAGTAACCCACTTGAAGGATTTCCACTATTGAAGTTTAGAGATTACAAGCTATGAGCAATTACAGCTTCCTAGTGTCCCACACTCAAGAACTCAATCCTCACTAGCACAAGGGCAACCAACCCAATCTCTCAAACTCTCAATACCCAAAGGTTGAACCCCAACCTTTGTGACCACTCACAACTAGAGTGAAACTTGGTGTTTGGTGCTTTGTGTTTACAAGCAAATAACTCTTTCAATAGAGTAGATATACAAGTGAATAGCTCTCTCAAATTCTAACTCTCAATAAGAAGAGAGGATATACAAATCTAAGCTCAAAGTTTCTAAAAACTAAAACTATACAAGAGAAATTGAACTCACAATGCACAAATACAAGCTAGGAATGATTTCTCTTTTTGATGTATATTGTGTAGATTGAATCAATGGTGCATTTATAGGCCTTGGAGAGCTTCTAGCCATTGCAGATGAGCTCCAGGTTGTTCCCCACGCTTGACATAGAGTATGGGTCTCTGTTTCCTACTAAAAACACTTTTCGAGACACATTTCCCACTAGTGTAATCGATTACGCCTCGAGCTATAATCGATTATGCTTCTTTGTCTTCTGTGTAAAAGGCCTTGTAATCGATTATGATTCTTCTTGTAATCGATTAGATAATAGACAAAACCTTGGTAATCGATTTTACATTCCTTGTAATCCATTGTATTTCATACCTGATGCATTTCTTTCTGTTACGCAGCATGGTAATCGATTGTGACATATGTGCAATCGATTATTAAGCAAACAGAGACTTTGTAATCGATTGTTACTTGTCTTGCAATCGATTAGTAACAACACAAAACCTTGGTAATCGATTAGTACAGCCTTCTAATCGATTAGTAGTTATACCTGATGCTTTCCATTCTATTTCTTAGTTTGGTAATCGATTATGCTCTAAGTTGTAATTGATTATGTAACAAATAGAAGCTGAGTAATTGATTAGAGATGACCTTGTAATCGATTAGACTACGTATATTTTTAGGTCTGATGCTTGAATGATGCTTGGCTCTTTGTTTTTCTTTATTTTGACCTTCCAGCGATTTGTGCATAATACTCAAACACTTAGAGTCTTCATGAAAGTATTTTGTAATGGTTTGATAGTTATTTTGTCATTATCAAAACCATATAACCTAAAACAATTATTCAAATGCATTCTCCCCCTTTTTGATGATGACAAACAATGTTCATCTCATGAGGGTGTTAGTTCAGGTAAAGTTTTCTCCCCCTTTCTTAAGGAGTTTATGCATATCATGAAGATGATTTAATTTCAACAATTTGTGTCTTTAACTACTTGTTATTAAATCTTAGAGTTTTTACAACTTGTTGATTTTAACCACTTGTTGTTTTTAATCTTTATAGATAAACTCCTATTTTCTCATTTTGATGAACCCTTATTATTCTCCTCCTTTGTAATCATCAAAAACAAATAATGTAAGCCAAGAAGATGAGTAAGAAAGTAAAGTTCATTCATTTATTGAAGGGAAATTATAGAATTAAAGTGTAGAATATAAATGCAGAATTTGAAACAAAGCATAACAAAAACATTAATTGTCCGGATTAAAAAAGTAAAGATCAGTGATTTTGTTGGAGAGATCGTCATATTTCTGCTCCATCATCTCGAAGTGTTGTTGCTCGGTGGTTTGAAGTACTTGAAGAGAAGTTTCAAGCCTTTCAAAACGGTGATCAAGGTAAGCATAAAGAGATGAAACAGGATCAGAAGAAGTAGAAGATTCTCCTAAAACAGCAGGGTCAGCAACATGTGAGGTAGGATCAGAGGGATTATCTTCTTTAAATAGACTGCTTTCATGAATTCTGTCACTTTTGAAGATCCATCTTCCTGCAACATTGACCATTCCTATCTTGGTGAGATGGTGAGTGCCAATGCAAGCTTATGCAAATACCTTTTCTGGAAGTTCCCCGGTAACATCAACACCATAAGCTTTAAAGATTTTGGTGAAGAGAATAGCATAGGGAAGCTTTTGTTGCTCCTTGGCCTTGAGCATATGAAGCTTGAGGAGTTGAATCCAATTGATCTCCTTTTGGTTTAGTATAGCCCACATCAAAAGTACATCATCTTTTTCCACCAAAGCATAGTTCCCACCACGAGGGACCAGGAGTTTTACTAAAAAGAAGTGAAGGAGACGGTTGTTAAGAGTGAGATGGCCTACCAGTTTATGATTGCTAAGAGGACGGTCGGCCTTCCATAAGGATTGGCGAGCAGCAATGCCATTGAAATCCCACTCATCTTCCGGATGGCCATCGACAAATTTAGCATTGGAGAGAGAAAGTTGAGTAATCTCAGCAAGTTGCTTATTGGTGATTCTTAGAGTAACCTTTTTGACTCAGTTCTAAGAACTCCATCAACTAGTTTGAGAGTGCAAAAGAAAACTCTCATAAGTCCAGGGTAGTAGAATTCCTCTTTGAGAGTAAGAAAAGGGATGAGATTATAGTGGTGAAGGGATTGGGTGAAGGTGAAACTAGGATTATCAAAAATTTCAACATTGATGAAATGAGGGGAGATGATGTCCTTTTCATAAAATTTCTTGATAAAGTTGTAGAGATCCCTAGGATTGGTAAAGAATCTTGAGAAGTCAAGAGGATTGTTGGTTTGGACCATGGAGGATCTTGCTCTCTTGACACTTTTTGAAGAAGATATGATGAGGAAGAAGAAGGGAATGAAAGATTTTGAGAGGTTTGGGGGAGTTTAGAGGAGAAGAGATTTGAGGTGTGAGATGAGAAAAGTGGGAGGAGGCTATTTATAAGGTTTAGAAGGGGTTTAAGGGGTTGATGTGGGATTGGTAGAGGGTTAGGATTGATTTGGAATGGTTTCACTCGGATTGATCATTTATAATTATGATCCTGGTGCTTTCGTAATCGATTACAGGTCATGGGTAACCGATTACTACACTGAAGAATTTGAAACAATTGAGCTTGCTAATCGATTATACCTAGTGTGTAATCGAGTGCGTTAAAAATGGAAACTTAGCAATCGATTAGTAAGAGGGAATAATCGATTGTTTGGAAGAAAGAACACCAATAATCGATTGGTCAAAGAAATTAATCGATTAGCTATGACACAGAGACTTAATAGTCAATTATATGTAGCTATGTAATTGATTATAGTCAAGACAGAAGGATTCTAATCGATTATATGAGGCCATGTAATCGATTATGGTAGCCCAAAAATGCATAAATCACATGTTTTTCAATCAAACCACATCGATGGCTCAATTTTCATGGATTAGAACATGCTTATTTCATCAATCATTATTTAAGCATCAAACTCGTTGTAAGTCAAAAATCATCGATATCAATCAAGATTAAACACAACTGGAGATGTCTAATATACCTAATTCTCTCCTTATATTAATGAATTGGTCTTTTGCTAGTGGTTTAGTGAATATATCCGCTAATTGTCTAGAAGTTTCAACATGTTCAAGCACACAATCACCTTTTAACACATGATCTCTAATGAAATGATGTCTTATCTCAATATGTTTAGTTCTTGAATGTATCACAGGATTCTTAGAGATATTAATCGCACTAGTATTATCACATTTAAGAGGCACATGGTCTAGATAAACACCAAAATCTAAGAGTTGTTGTTTCATCTAAAGAATTTGGGCATAATAACTACCAGCTGCTATATACTCTGCCTCAGCTGTTGATAATTCTACACTTACTTGTTTCTTGCTATGCCAAGATACAAGAGAACTACTAAGCAAGTGACAAGTACCACTAGTACTTTTTCTATCAAGTTTACATCCTGCAAAATTAGAGTTAGAATAACTAACAAGAGTGCATTCAACCCCTTTAGGGTACCATAAACCAACATCTTGAGTTCCAACCAAGTATTTCATTATTTGTTTCACGGCAATTAAGTGTGATTCTTTTGGACATATATCTTGTATATATATAAACAACAAACATGATATCCGGTCTACTAGCGGTTAAGTAAAGTAAGGATCCAATCATTCCTCTATATTTTGTGAGTTCTACATCCTTACCTTTCTCATCCTTGTCCAAATAACATGAAGTGCTCATAGGTGTGGCAATTTCATTTGCTTTGTCTATGTTGAACTTTTTGAGAAACTCTTTGCAATATTTGGATTGATTAATGAAGATTCCTTCTTTGGTTTACTTTATTTGCAGTCCAAGGAAGAATGTAAGTTCTCCTATCATGGACATCTCAAATTCATTCTGCATGATCTTAGCAAACTCTTTGCAAAGAAACTCATTAGTGACACCAAAAATGATATCATCCACATATATTTGTACCAAAAGTATGTCATTTTTTTGTGTTTTATGAATAATGTTGTGTCAACCTTTCCTCTTTCAAAATTGTTTTCTAAAAGGAACTTGCTTAACCTTTTATACCAAGCTCTTAGAGCTTGTTTTAAGCCATACAGAGCTTTTCTTAATTTGAAAACATGATTTGGAAATTGATAGTTTTCAAAACTGAGAGGTTGATCAACATATACTTGTGAACACCTATTTTAGTCTGGCCATTTTCAATGTCGAATAAACACCGTCAACAATTAAAAATGTGAACTTTACAGCCGGTATGATCCACAGGAATGGAACACCATCCCTAACACCGTCCCACTCCAAATCCAGTGTCAAGACATCATGAAGTAGCAAGGATGGGCATCATCACCTACATCGGTCTAGTGGCACTAGAAGGGACAGTTTTCCCAAGAAAATTTGATGTCAAAGCATTGGCTGGTGTCCCCTAGTGTCCAATGTGAAGGTCTCATGGAACCCAACGTCGGACTCTAAGTCCGTCCCATATGACATCGTCTAATGGGTCTGGTTGCCCATACTATGACTTAGAAATGCACTAACAGATTCGATCCCAAAATCCAAGAAAATGGCAGACAGGAAATAAAAAATGAAAATAATAAAAAAACCTCCACTCGCCGCTGTTCCCCATAACCGTTAGTGGCCAGGCTGTCCCTCTACTACGCATATGGGTCGAATGGAATCCTGAGCTGTTAAAGCACTCAGCAGCATGGAAGGAGGGTTAGAGGAGCCTCTATAAATACATCACTTAAAGAGGTCCAAGGGTCTGACTTTTGAAACCATGATCCCTGGAAGAAAAATACTGATGCAAACTTTGAACCCTGAATTCCCTGAGAGAAAATTCTTCCTTGTTGTCAAAACTCTGTCCAAACTTTCCCAAAATCCCTTTACACTCCAGCTTACTGAATATCAACTCCCATTTCCCAGAGTGACTCCGTCTCCTCTAGCCAAAAAAGAGCAATTAAGTCATTGTAACCTTGATTCTTATCATACCGGACTCACCTCTGATTATTCTATCGCTTCCATATGGATTCTGTTTTAAGTTCGTTTCCATACTCATACCGGATCTGCTTCCAGTCTGAAGTTTTCCCCCTGAATTAAGCACATCGGATCCGCACTGAACTCCCACGCCGGATCCTGCAACCGATCAGTCCAGCCACTTTGCCATCACTCCGATTGTTGCTGCTCCAGCCCACACCGGCCCTGGTCTAGACTTTGGCTCCCCCAGTACCCACACCGACACTGGTTACAATTCTTTCATCACTTCTTTTTGCTGTTCTGTTTATTTTGTTCTTTTTTCACTGTTCTGTTTTCTTGTTAAATTTTCCTTTGTCCTTATTCATAATGCAAAATAGCAAAACTATGTATTCTTGATATCTCTTTAAACCAGTACAGTAGTGATCTTAAGTTAGTGTCATACAGAAACACTTCTGCCTACACTATTCCTAAGCCCCATACACGTGCAGAGAACTTTGCCTTGTATGCCCTTTTTTCGTAGACCTCATCTGTCACCAATCCTATAACTTCATTCTAAGAATTTCCTTTTTCAAGAACTATGTAACCCTGATTTCT
The DNA here is from genome assembly GCA_037962975.1 of Clitoria ternatea. NCBI lineage: Eukaryota > Viridiplantae > Streptophyta > Magnoliopsida > Fabales > Fabaceae > Clitoria > Clitoria ternatea. The sequence goes on along the minus strand of CM075672.1, from coordinate 193,490,722 downwards.
CGAAAGCTCGAGAATACGTAGGAGCGGGACTTAACTCCTGTCGGGCCCAGTTCTTTTCCATTCCTATTCTTCTTTTAAAAATTAATCTCATCCTTATTATCTTCATGGATGTCAATTTAGATGCGATGTCTTGTTGATTTTCTTCCTTTTTCCTGGCCGTTATCTTTTTTCATAAAAATCAGGTTAATTTGGATGAGATGTCCTGTTAACTCCTTTCATTGTTCGACTCTGCATCTTGATGGAAAAATGACTAATTTAGACGGGACGTCCTATTACCGCTCTCTCCTTTTTCATGCATACCTCCACTAAAAGCCAGGGTTAATTTGGACGAGACGTCCTATTAACCACTCTTTTTTCCTGACCTTGTATCTTGATGAAAGGGCACCTAATTTATCGAGATATCTTGTTAGCGTCCTTTCCCTTTTTCACAATTTCCCCATCAAAATCAGAGTTAATTTAGACGAGACGTCCTGTTAATCTTGCTTCGAGCTTTTTCATTTATTTTGTCTGTTTCCTTCATTTTCAAAAAAAAGAGGAAGAAATGAAAAAACAATTTTAAGGCTATTCACGATGCACATTTTCAACTTTGGTACTGTTTTTAATGGGCGATATGGGGTGCTAATACCTTCCCCACTCGTAACCAACTCCCGAACTTGAATCTCACTTTTTACAAGTGCTTTGATAAAGTTTTTTTTCCAACGTTTTTCCTATGGATAAAAATGTTGGTGGAGACTCCCTGCTCTGTTTTATCATTTTTAAGGGTCGGCCAGACCGTCGCGATCCCAGTCACGACAGATAGCGACTCCACTAGGGAAGGTCTTGAGAGTCAGGCCATTTAGGTTGAAAGCGCATGTTTTTCTTATGTAGCCTTTTATTTGTTTTAATTTCTTCTTTTATTTTATTTTTTGTTAATGTTATAGACGCTTACTTTTAATTCCAATCATGTTTTGTCGTTTATGCGCTATTAATATTTTTGCATGATTATTGAATCCCAAGGGTAGATGGCTCTGTGTTATTTTTCTGTGTAATTGTTGAACCCTAGGGTAGACGACTTTGTTGTTGTTGTTTTGTCTTTGCTCACTTTGTAGAATAGGGTAAGGTACAGGTATTGAATGCCCTTTCACACACTACACTCAATTTTTACACACACTTATGAGTGGCGCCCTATACCCAGGCCCCAAATGAAACTTAAGTTAGGAGGGGTTGGTAGCGGTGTCGTTTGGGATGTACTTCCTATCCGGCGATCGTAAAAACCTCAACTAGAGTTTCATGATGTACACACCTAGTAGATTCCCTACTATTGTGGTCACCTCATGATTAGGATCTTGGCTCTAGTAACCTTTTAGAAGTCTAGTGCAAGCCACCCAATGTGAGGAATCACTCTTAGACAAGCCGTAGGGCCCAAAAAAGACTTTTAGAAAAACCTGACTTAGGTGACGAAAGGGTGGACTTTACTTTACCTTGCGTCGTTCTTGCTTTCCCTTTTTGAATCCAAACTGATGAACCACCTACCCGTCAAAGGATTACTTTGTTTCAAAAATAACTCATTTTTCTGGAAAGGACTGGTAATCTTTTAACGGGTAGGTAGTTCCTTCTTCATCGTGCACCTCTGAGTCTTAGATTTTCCCAATCGTCGAGACAAAAATGAAAAGTGAAATATAATTTTAGTAAGTCATTAACGACGATTGGAAAATCTAAGACCCACATGACTTCAGTTTGGCACGAGTTTTGCCGACCGCTACTTCCCAATGCAAAAATGTTTTTCAATAAATCAGTGAGGAAGTAACGGTTCACAAAACATGGCAGAATCTTTTACTTTTTATTATATCATTTCTATCATCAGCGTGTTTCTCTTCTGATAAACCTCTGTGTTTCTTTAGACATTACGGGTAAACATCCTTACGGAACTAGGCTCCGAAAGAAACTCATGGCAGAGATAGAGCAAGAAAATGAGAATTTGAGAGCTGGGCTCAATCAACTTAAGGAACAAATGGATGAGATGGCTAAGCTGCTAGAAAAAAGGGTCACAGAAGGGGGCTTCTCCACCGGTATTGAGGACGCCCCACACCAACCACCTACCCTGCAGCATCCTACTGGCCCAACCAGAGAACAAGTCCCCAATCTTACAGCACCACCCCTCACCATCCATATCAGAAGGCCAAACCCCATGGGTGAGCCTCAATCTGGCCATGGCGCGACATATACCCAACAACATACTTTCGTGGATGCGGATGGTAACGCCATACCTTTCCCATTATATGGCTTACCTCCAGGGTATTTTCCTCCTCTTCACGGTAACCCACAAGAAGACCCAAACCACCAATATTCTCACCCTGTTCAACCAAAAGTACCACCTTGTCGAGAATTTTGTACAACCCAAGCCCAGACACAGGCCCCTCAAGCCCAAGCTACCCAGCCTGCCTATATCCCTCAAGCCATTACCCAACCCTAGTTCTCTATATTAAATGCAGACCGAGTAAATCACCCTCATGCAGCTACACATATCTACCAACCTTATAAGCATACAAATCCTCGTGTTGCCCCTGGCTTAGGAGCCACCACTGTCACCCAAGACGCGAGAATAGAGATCCTCGAGAGGCAGTTAAAGGCAATGGAAGGAGCAGAAGGTTTTGGGTTGGGAAATGCCGTAGAACTCTACTTAATCCCAGATGTCATCATTCCTCCCAAATTCAAAGTGCCAGAGTTCGATAAGTACCGGAGGTTAACTTGCCCAAAGAACCATCTCACCATGTATTGTCGGAAAATGGCATCACACGTATCCAACGACCCATTGCTGATCCATTGTTTCTAAGACAGCCTGGCTGAGGCCGCCCTTACCTGGTACACCCACCTCGAACGGTCTCGTATACACTGATGGAAGGACCTGGCTGATGCTTTCATGAAGCAATACAAGTACAACTTGGACATGGCACTAGATAGGGTGCAATTATAAAATATGACGAAGAAAGGGACTGAGACATTCAAAGAATACGCGCAACATTGGCGTGAAGTTGCCGCACAAGTGGATCCCCTTTTATCAGAAAAAGAAGTAGTTTTCATGTTCGTTGACACACTCCAATCTCCTTTCTATGATAGTATGATTGGGAGGATTTTATCTCATTTCTCTGATATCGTCACTATCGGAGAAAGAATAGAGAACGGGTTAAGAACTAGAAAGATTACCTGAGATCCGTCTGGGGTAGGCACGATGAAGAGACCGACACCAGGTGAAGGCAGAAGAAGAGATGGAGAAACCAATACCGTCTTTTACGACCAGAAGAGAAACCAATCAAGGCCATCTACCCCTGTCATGTTCCCCCAGCCAACCCTTACGCGCCATACCCGTGTGTGGCAGCGGTCCAAAATCCAACTTCACCCTACTTTCGACCACACATTTCAAGACCGCCTGTACCCCAACAAGCACCATACCAAGTGTCACAAGTGAACCAACTGCCCAACCCTAATCTGAATTCAAGAAGGCCAAATAATGACAGAACTCAGATACAGTTTGACCCCATCCCCATGACATATACCGAGCTCTTACCTCACCTCATCAGGAACACTCTGGTGGTGCCTTGTCCTTTCAGACCAGTTCAGCCCCCTACCCTAGGGGATATGACCCGAGTGTACAATGTGATTACCATGCAGGTGCACCAGGGCATTCCACCAAGAATTGCTTGGCACTAAAATTTAAAGTAAGAGATGTGATCAGGGCCGATTGGATAAACTTTCGTGAGGGAAGTCCAAATGTATCCACGAACCTTTTGCCTAACCATGGAGGGTCAAAAGTCAATGCCATTTTAGGATACTGGCCCACGACTGCTAATAAAAAGAGGATGAAAGAAAAGAAAAGAGAAGAGTGGGTTGCCTGTCCCATTGGCCAAGAACCTCATACCGCGAGAATCCCCATCTATGACCTTTACCAAAGTTTTCAGAATGCAGAGATAATACCTCCAGACCGAGTGGCCACAATTGGAGTTAGTCTTAAAGGTGACGCTGGGCTTGTATATGCTTGCTTGCCAAACCAAGAGCTGCGTAACTGGGAGATCATTGAACTCCCCACGACTTTAAATATTTTATCAAAGTAATTTAATAACACCCTGGTGACTTATTGGTCCCTCTACTATGCCTAAGGCTTTGGGACCCCCCTTTTTTTGTAATAAAGGCAAAAGTTGTTTATTTATCTGTTTCATTAATAAACACGTACGAAAATCTAGTATCCCATTTTGCTTCATGTCCTTGTTTTTGATCCTTTTACTTGCTTGTTTTCTCTTTTTTCCATTTGCTGTAATACAATAAAATGCAGATCCAAAAATTATTCCTTTAAGAATAGCGAGACCTTGATCTTTTATCACGATTCTGATCATCCGAATGACTATGTCAATGAAGAAGGTAAGGAAAGCTTTGAGCCTTCACCCGAGTTAACAAGGTTATTTGAACAAGAAGATAGGGGGATTCAACCCCATCAGGAAAGGGTCGAAATCATCAACCTAGGGGATGAAGGAAAAAAAAAGGGTCAAGATTGGTTAGGGGTGGCAAAACGGGCCAAAGGGCCGGGCCGGGCCAAGGCCCGTGAGGGCCCGTCAAAATACAGGCCGGGCCAAAATATGAAAACGGGCCAAAAACATTGGCCCAGCCAGTATACCATGTGGCCCGCGGGCCAAAACGGGCCGGCCCGTTTTTTTTAAAAATTATATATGTTATATTTTTATTATTATTTGGACTATTTTTAAGTCTTTTTTTAAAAAAATTTAGATATAAAAAATAGATTTCACTTTTTTAAAGCAAAATTTTTTATAATTAATCCAATTTATTTCATTAAAAGTTTAAATTAAATTTATTTGCATTAAATAGAAATAATAAATAGTCATCAAAATTAATTTCAAATCAAATAATCAATCAATATTTAAAACAAAAATTAAACACACACACTAATAATATAAAGTCCAAAATAAATAATATCAAATAAAGTCTACAATAATAAAAACATATATATTAAAAGTTAATAGTAAATAAGTATTATAAATTATAATATATATAATAAAATATTTTTTACTAAAGGCCCAACGGGCTGGGCCGGGCCAGGCCCGCAAGGGCTCGTTTTTTGGCGGGCCAAAACGGGCCGAGCCTATTTGGGAAAACGGGCTTCAAACGTTGGCCCAGCCCATCCTGTTTTGACTGGCCAAACGGGCCAGCCCGTGGGCCTAGCCCATATTGCCATCCCTAAGATTGGTATTCTGCTAAGTCAAAAAACGACATGATGATGAGACTGGGGCAATTGATCGGAAGGTAATGATAACCCTGTTTCATGATAGCAATACTTCTAAGTCCTAAAATGAACAGGGCACATCCATCATTAAAGAAAGCCTTGTTATTCACTAACCTGGATAGGGGTAAATTGCTGATGCCCATAAATACAGATACAATCAAGGGAGGCTTTACAAATGAAAAAAAATAAAAAAATCAAATTAAATCAAAAAATGAAAAAAAAACGAATCAAGCTTGGTGTCCTATGCACTTGCCAAATAGGGCCAACTGATTACGTCTAGATCATCAAGCAAGTTGTCACCCGTCTATATGGGGCATGAATGATATCAAAACAAGAACGCAAAAAAAGACAATATTCCATCTCTAGGGTATAATTACTCCTCATACCCATGTAACCAAGAAAATAGTCTATCAGATCGATTAATTACATCATCAAGGGGATAAAAAATAAAAACAAAAAAAAAGGAAAAAAGCAAACAAAAGGAAACAAAAACAAAAAAATAAAAAAGAAAGTGAAAAATGAACAAAAAAATAAGAAAACAAAAGCCAAAATGATGACTCAGAATAATCCCCTCTCATTGATGCCAAAAGACTCACCCCTATTTTGTTGGGTACATAGCATAGGAGTAGAGTTTCCTATTTAAAGTGACATCAGTTCCCCTAAAGGATCAAACTAAATCTGGAAAGGCTGGGCAGACTCAACTGAAGTGTAATCAGGTTTAACTTTTTACTGTAAAGGATGCAGCCAAAAATAAACAAGAAAGGAAAAACACATTATAAAGGAAGAAAAACGCTCGCTACGTTGAAAACCTAAAGGGGCGGCCGAGGCAAAAGTTAGAGCAACGGCTCAGGCAAAAATGAAAGTCTAAAAAGTCTTGGCAGTGTGGCTGAATTTCCTGAGCAGAAATTGCGAAACCAGACTGGGGCATATGGATCATCGTCAAATTATAGAGGCCGGGTCAGAAGGTGAATATAAGATCGTGATAAGAGATCAAGATTCTCGTCGCTCTTAGGAAATCATTGGAGGATCCTTGAGCATCCCTTGGTCCATTTATCTTCAGTCCCTTACACTTTATTCCATTCGTTCCATCTGTTTTACTTTGCTTTCTTATCACTGTACATACTTGATATCCATAAATAAAATTTCACCCTTCTTTTTGTACGTGTTCATGACTGAATATTATAACAAAACAAGTTTTCCTAGAATGTTTAAGAATGGAAATGGTAAAGTTTGGAGTTGTGAGGAACAAAAGGCTCCTAGCATCAGACCTTACTTCAGGCAAGCATGACCAGCTCAGCTAGGCACGCTTATCAAAGTTGGAAATTGCTTCTATCTCGTCCATGAGTTATCTCTGGGCGTGCTTCCAAGGAAATTTACCTGAAATTGTCAATTTGTTTATCTCTGCATTGCTCATCTTTTTTCTGAAGGTTAGCTCAGATTCCTGGTCTAAAAGCAAAAGTTCGTCAAGCGGTTCCCCTAGCGGGATTACAATCCATCGCAAAAGAGCACAAATCAAGATCTCCTCCCAAGTGAGCCTACAATCTGAACTAGATTTCTCTCCAGTGAAATCACTTTCCTAATCGGGCTTAGGATAAGTCCGTCTCCCAATAGAACTACAAACTTAGGAAAAATCCTTCAATTGTACCCCTTTTCTTTAGCTGAGTTTTGACTCAGAAGAGAGAACTCCACCAAAATCCTCTTTCCTCCAATACAAACACCTTGCCATCAATCAAACTCTTCCTCCCCAGTGGAAATACGACTCAACAATCAAGCATATCCCTATCCATAGCAAAATACAGTCCAGAAATTAGCCTCAAGTAGGCCTCTCTCCCCGAGTGGAATCACCAAATCCTCTCCCTAGTGAAACCATGGTTGCCACTAAATAGAGGCCAGCCAGACCTTTCTCCCCCAGTGGAACAACACTCCAGAAATAGACTCCAATTAGCTTCTCTTCCTCCGTAAGATTACAGTTACCACAAAAATAGCGCCAATCAAAATCCTTTTCCCAATAAAGTCACAACTACTGGCATTTGTACTCCTTTACCTGTCCATTTCCCGATCGCCACACTAGATGCATTTTTCTTCCATGTCGTCATAATCTCCCCACCAGCGAATAGTTCAAACCCGGGGCAGCACCCCAAACTCTCTGCATTCCTTTTTCAAACTTGGGGCATGACTGCAAGTCTCTCTTTTCCTTCTCAAACTTGGGGCAGCACCCCAAACTCTCTACATTCCTTTTTCAAACTTGGAACATCACCCTGAGTCTCTCTCTTCCTTCTCAAACTTGGGGCAGCCCCCAAACTCTCTATATTCCTTTTTCAAACTTGTGGCATCACCCCAAGTCTCTCTCTTCCTTCTCAAACTTGGGGCAGCACCCCAAACTCTCTACATTCCTTTTTCAAACTTGGGGCATGACTGCAAGTCTCTCTTTTCCTTCTCAAACTTGGGGCAGCACCCCAAACTCTCTACATTCCTTTTTCAAACTTGGAGCATCACCCTGAGTCTCTCTCTTCCTTCTCAAACTTGGGGCAGCACCTCAAACTCTTTACATTACTTTTTCAAACTTGGGGCATCACCCCAAGTCTCTCTCTTCCTTTTCAAACTTAGGGTAGCCCCCAAACTCTCTACATTCCTTTTTTAAACTTGGGGCATTGTAACATCCTGAATTTTATAAAAATAATTAAATTGAAAGCATAAATATTGAAGGATTATTAGATGGATTTATGAGTGTCCCAAGAATATTGAAATGATTAAATTGGGAGTTATTATGGGTAATTATAATTTATTGAGTTTATGTGAGATAAAATTTTACCCGATTAGAAAATGGGTGTCGGACCAAGTATCTCCGATTGAGATGCCGTTGGTCAGGGCTGTTAAGAATATTATTGGGAATCCGAATATACCTTCGGAATAATTTTTAGAGTTAGTATCAAGCCCGAACTGAGATCCTGTAAGTTATAAAACGGAAAATTTTAATGAAGGGATTAAAAATTAAAACAAAAATCCTTCTTCTCTTTTTCTCTATTTCGTTGACCCCTCTTCCTCTCTTTTATTCACTTTCTCTTCTTCCTCTCCCCCATCCTTCTTCTCCAAAACCGTTCACTCCCTCTCTCCCTCCATAAACTATTTCTCATCTAAAGGCTTAGAAACTAAAGGAATCATGAGGCAAAGAAGGTACATGGAGGCAAGCATGGCTCATCTCCTCTTCTCTCCCTCTTATTTTCGTTTTGGAGCTTAAGCTTGGATGAGAGGTATGGTTTTTGACCACTCATGGTTTTTATTGATGGTTTTGGGTTATTGAAGTGTTAAGATGGGAGGTTAGATATTGTTTTGATGAATGGTGGTGAGTGGAATTAATCCTAGGTTAGAAAAATTATTGGAGTGTGAATGAAGCCATTAATGTAGGAAATCCCAAGGTGGGGTGGCTTAAATGTAAGCCTTTATGAGCATTTAAGAGAGTACTTAAGATTAATGTTGGATGGTGATGAGAGGTAAATGGGTATTAATGAGTGTTGTTGGGTTTTGGTGAAACCCTAACTCTAATCAATTGGGAAAATGTGAAATATGAATAGAATATATGTTTAATGGTGATAGAGAATGATATTAATGATGAATGATGGCCATTAATAGTGATTAATAAACATTGGAGAATGTTGTTGGGTTTTAATGAAAAACCCTTGCCTTATGAAATTGGGAAAAATGTGTATATAGTGAATTATTGGATGAATAAAATGTTAATAGGTGATATTTAATGATAAGTTGTCAATTATAATGAAGAACGATGATGAACATTAGAGATAACCCTTAATGGTGGAATCAAGAGATATACATATTGATTGGTGAGTTGATAGGTCATGATTTATGTCATTAGAGTTGTTAATGAAGAATGGTTAAGTGATTCAAGGATAATATGTATTAAGTTTTAAGTGACAATGATAATGTTTGAGGAATTAGGGTGATTTGAGATTACATGGTGTAATGGATGAGATGATGATGTTGTTGGGTTTAGTTGACCTTTTAAGATCTATAGGATCTTGGCTTTGGGAAAGGAATTCCTGAAGCCTAATACAATTGCATAAGTTGGTGTTCATCAAGTCTAGGACTTGATATTAGGCTTTATGATAAGCTAGCAAATGGGTAGAATTATGATGGTTTTTGATTATGTGCATGTATATATATATGGTATGTAGAGTTCGTTTCGGAATTATGTGGCGGAGCTCTCAGAGCGTGCATTCGGAGCATTGGAACCGTTTCAGCTCTTCCCTCGAGGTAGGAGAGGAGTTATATATTCAAATTGCATGAGTAAATTAAGAGTGATTGATGTATGTGTATTGTACTCATGCTTTCTTTTCCATATATATATATATATGTATTGAAATGTGAATGGCAATTATGGATTGTGAGGATGATATATGAGAATAGATGATGATTGTCATGGGAATGTATATTTATTTGTGGGTGATGATGATAAGTTAAAATTTAATGTAGTTCTTGAGAAATTATGGATGGAAAACTAATGATTATTAAGAATGGTATGTGTAAGGAAGATGAATTAATTTTGATATGGTTAATGAATTGGAATGGAAATTATTGTGTATAAATGGTTAAGACATGTTCTAAATACCTAATAAGAGGTGAATAATGTGTTGGAATTGTTCAAATTGAATTGGTAGGAGTTTTGGTATGAAGAGTTGTTAAATTCCTCATGTTTCTACACTTGAACTGATATTCTCGCTCAAGCGAGATGGATTCTCACTCAAGCGAGAATCCCTGCACCATTATTGTGGCCTCTGGCCTAATCTCGCCCAGGCGAGTGGGCTGCTCGCTCAAGCGAGTCGAGTGTAAAGCGAGCAGGAGAGATTCTGGACGAATCTCGCTCAAGCGGATGTTATCGCGCTTGAGCGAGCGAGAGAGGAAATGGGTTCTGGACGTTTTTCGCTCAAGCGAGCGTGAGACGCTTGAGTGAGTGTGGAGAGTCTGATGCTGGGCATTATTCGCTCAAGCGAGTGGCTCGTTGTGGGGAGCCTCGCTCAAGCGAGCCAACCCTGGAAGTGGTACTGGACAAATTTCACCCGAGCGTGTGACCGGGTGTGAGGGCATTTCGCTCGAGCAAGCGAGCGTGGAAAGGAATCTGGCGTGTTTACGCCTGAGCGAGCCAAGGCGCTCAAGCGAGAAGGTGTGGTCTCGCTCAAGCGAGTTGGGATCCGCTTGAACGAGTGACCCCTGATGGTATTTTCTCTTCTTTTCTCAGTTTTGATGGTTTTGGGCCTTCTTTCCTTATATTATGAGATACTTGAGGGAATATAAAGGGATATATAATTAAGTCAATTATATGGAGGTGTTGAATAATGATTAAAAGGTTGAGATTGTTGTTCAAGTGGCCTCAATACTCAAAAGGGGGGTGAATTGAGTTATAAAACTTTTACTTGGAATACCTTTGAAATTGATTTCTATAACCAAGTTTATGAGAGTATGCAAGTGAAAGCAAGTAAAGGATGATATGCAATGCACTACAAAGGTAAATATTGCTGAGGCAATTTAGCAAACACTTGGTGTGCAATATTTGAAGTATAACAAATTAAGCAATTTTAAGTGTGCTCTTCTCAAACAATCAACACCAATCAACACCAATCAATTAATATGCAGTATAAGAAAGTAAAAGAGTAAGGAAGAGAAGCTTGCAAACCGATATAACGAGTTCCACCCAATCCGGTGTACGTCTCGCCTCTAAGCAACCCACTTAGAGGATTTCCACTATTGAAGTTTAGAGATACAAGCTATGAGCAATTGCAGCTTCCTAGTGTCCCACACTCAAGAACTCAATCCTCACTAGCACTAGGGCAACCCACCCAATCTCTTAAACTCTCAATACCCAAAGGTTGAACCCCAACCTTTGTGACCACTCAACCTAGAGTGAAAATCTTTGGTGTTTATGAAGTGTTTACAAGTGAATTACTCTCTTAATAGAGTGAATAGACAATGATAGCTCACACACTTTCTAATCTCTCAAGATGAGAGGATATACAAATGAAATGATACAAGAAAATAGGGCTTACAAAGCACAAAATAGAGCAAAGGATTTGTAGCTTATTGGTGTCTCTTTGTGCTTGTGTTCCTCTTCAATTTATAGAGCCAAAATAGGTGTTGAGGTGTGCCCTTCTTCTTCCTAGCTGTTGCACTTAGTGGAGATTTGAAGAATGGTGGAGACATGAGCTGGTTTCCCACTTAAATGTGTTTTTCCACTAGTGTAATCGATTACACCCTCCCGTTGTAATCGATTAGCTTCAAGTCAGAGAGTCAATAATCGATTATCTAAATTCCTGTAATCGATTAGCATCTGTACCTGATGCATTTAATTTGATTTCGCAGCTTCCTAATCGATTAGCCTCTCTTGTAATCGATTACCTTAATTCCAGTGGCTTCCTAATCGATTGAATGGCTTCCTTAATCGATTAGGCATTATACCTGATACATTTAATCCCATTTTTTATGGTTGTAATCGATTAGCTTCAAGTGTATAATCGATTATCTTAATTCCAGTGAGTTCATAATCGATTATCTTCATTTCCATAATCGATTAGATTACATCCTGATGCAATTTCTTCAAAACAGAAAGCTCCTAATCGATTAGCACAAATTACCTAATCGATTATCTTCGCTGTTACTCAGCACCTGATTCCATATCTTTGTTTTTTGCATAGGTTTCTTCAAGAGTACTTGTCATTATCAAAATCTTTGAACATCCTTGAACCTGTATACATATTCAAACACATTCTCCCCCTTTTTGATGATGACAACTATGTTCATCTCTTGAGGGTTGTTAGTTTAAACAATTTAAGCTTATCTCTAATTTTATTTCCTTGCAAAAATATCGCTGCTGCATTATCAGTTTTTCAAAATAGCAGATTGTATTACCAAGTTCAAAAAATCAGAATCTTTATCTCTTAACTAAATCATTATCGCATTCTGCAGCAAATATCTTATCTCTTTTTATTTCTTATCTCTTATCTCTTGCTAACTCTCCCCCTATCAAAAGAAATTTATTAATCCTATCTTTTACACATTTTAAACAAGATATTCTTCTCCAGATTGTAAACAAGAGTTAAACAAGATATGAACAGATATTCTTCTCCCCCTTTGTAATCATCAAAAATAATTCGTGCAATGAAAGAGATATAATATGAACGAAAACAAAATAATTTTATTGAATTGAAAACGGATGGGAATTACATTAAGTAAGCCAAGAGACAATATTGAAAATAGAAAAAGACAATAACATAAGCACCGCAAACAAAAGCATGACTAAGGATCTAATTATCCGGATTGAAAAAGCGAATTTCAGCGATTTGGTGGGATAGCTCTTCATAGCGTTGTTGCATCATCTCGAAGTGTTGCTGCTCGGTCATTGAAAACTCTTGAAGGGAGTTCTCAAGGCGATCGAAGCGGCGGTCAAGATGGGCGTAAAGAGATGCAAAGGGGTCAGCTTGGGAAGCAGATGAAGAGGCTTGGGGTGCTGCTTGTTTTTGAGGAGGAGGAGGAACGGGTTCTTCTTCAGCAGGAGCTTCGAAGGGAATGTTGGCGTGAATGCCCTCCATTCGTGAGTACCATGCTCCATGTGTAAGAACAAGACCCATTTTGGTGAGGTGATGGGTGCCAATGCAAGCTCTAGGAGGCACTTTTTCTGATAATTCTCCAGCCAAGTCTATTCCACAATATTTGAAAATTTTAGTAAGGAGAATACCATAAGGGAATTTTTGTTGATCCTTGGCGTGGCGCATATGAAATTTGACCAACTGAACCCAGTTGATCTCCTTATGATTCAGCATTGCCCACATCAAGAGGACATCATCCTCTTCTACCAAAGCATAGTTCCCTCCACGAGGAACAATCATCTTGACCAAGAAAAAGTGAAGTAAACGGTTATTCATGGTCAAGTGGCCTACCAACTTGTGGTTGCTCCTGGGGCGGTCAGCTTTCCACAAGGATTGACATGCAGTTAGAGCATTGAAGCCCCATTCGTCTTCCGGTTCTCCTCCATCAAACTTAGCATTGTTGAGAGGCAGTTGGGAGATTTCCGCAAATTGAGCATTGGAAAGCTTAATGGTTGTGTTCTTCACTTTGGACTCAACCATGCCATTTACAAGGCAGAGATTGCAGTAAAATACCCTTATTAGTTCAGGGTAGTACTCTTCTTCCTTGAGGAAGAGGAAAGGAAAGAGGTTGTAGTGGTGAAGGCTTTGAGTGAAGGTTAGGCTGGGGTTGTCGAAAGTGTCGGCAATGGTGTAGTGGGGGGTCATTATCTCCTTTTCAGAAAAGTTTTTCATGAAATTTTGGAGGTCTCTAGGAGAAGCAAAGAACCTTGAAAAATCAAGGGGGTTATGGGCTTGAGCTGCGGAAGACCTTACTCTCTTGACATTGCGAGATGAGGACATGGTGGAGAAGGCAAAGAAGAAGATGAAGAGAGAAGAGTGCTTGAGAGTTTTGGAGAGGTTTGAGAGGAAGGAGGTAGTGTGAGATGAGAAGGTGAAGAGAGGGGTATTTATAGGTGAGAATTAGGTTTAGGAATGAGGGAAGTAGGTTTAGAAAGGAGTGAAGTGAGTTAAGAGAGGAAGTGGTTCGAGTATGCCTTGGAAGTTGCAATATTGACTCTTCAGAACCGAGGCTAATCGATTACGAGGCAGGGGGTAATCGATTAGCTCACTGTTTCTGGGGAATTCCAAACGTTTCGTGCAGAGCATAATCGATTAGATCCTTTGACTAATCGATTATTTAAGAAACAGAACCGTCCTAATCGATTGGAGCAAGGTGGTAATCGATTATGGAGAAGAGGAAACATTTTGTACCTGAAATAGAAGCTTTGTAATCGATTATGGATCAATGGTAATCGATTATCTTAGAAACAGAATGATTGTAATCGATTAGGGGCTTGGACTAATCGATTATAATGGAAACAGAAGCATAGTAATCGATTGTGAGCAGTCATGTAATCGATTATTGAATCAAAAGCTTCAAATTTTTCATACAGCAAGGTTCCAAACTTGAAATGTAACATCTACCATTCATCATGCCATACAACATAGTTCTTATCAAAATATTCCATCATTCAAACACAATTAGACATGTCAAGAATGCCTAATTCTCTTCTTATGTGAATGAATTGTTCTCTAGCCAAGGGTTTTGTAAAAATATCTGCTAGTTGCCTAGAAGTTTCAACATGCTCAAGTACACAATCCCCTTTTAACACATGGTCTCTAATAAAGTGATGCCTAATCTCAATGTGCTTGGTTCTAGAGTGCATTACAGGATTCTTTGAGATATTAATGGCACTAGTATTATCACATTTGATGGGTACTTTGTTTAAAACAATGCCAAAATCAAGAAGTTGTTGTCTCATCCAAAGAATTTGAGCACAACAACTACCGGCGGCTACATATTCTGCCTCAGCCGTTGATAATGCAACACTTGCTTGCTTCTTGCTATGCCAAGAAACAAGGGAGCTACCAAGTAAATGACATGTGCCACTAGTACTTTTTCTATCAAGTTTACAGCCAGCAAAGTCAGAGTCGGAATATCCTAAAAGATTACATTCAACGCCTTTGGGATACCACAAACCAATATTTTGAGTACCCACAAGATATTTCAAAATTCTTTTTACGGCAGTTAAGTGTGATTCTTTAGGACATGCTTGATATCTAGCACACATGCATACCGCAAACATAATATCGGGTCTACTAGCAGTTAAATATAGTAAAGATCCAATCATACCTCGATATTTGGTGATTTCAATGTCCTTACCCTTTTCATCTTTGTCTAAGTAGCAGGATGTGCTCATGGGTGTAGCTATTTCGTTTGCCTTGTCCATTTCAAACCTTTTGAGTAGCTCTTTACAATACTTAGTTTGGCTAATGAACGTTCCATCATTGGCTTGTTTTATTTGTAGTCCAAGGAAGAAGGTGAGTTCTCCCATCAAGGACATTTCAAACTCATTCTGCATAATCTTGGCAAACTCTTGACAAAGATTTTCATTAGTAGCACCAAATATTATGTCATCAACATAAATTTGTATCAAAAGAATGTCATTATTTTTGCGTTTTATAAACAATGTAGTATCAACCTTTCCTCTTTCAAAGTTGTGTTCTAAAAGGAATTTGCTTAGCCTTTCATACCAAGCTCTTGGAGCTTGTTTCAAACCATATAAAGCTTTTCTCAATTTGAAGACATGGTTTGGAAATTTGTGATTTTCAAAGCCGGGAGGTTGATCTACATAAACTTCTTCTTGAATGAAGCCGTTTAAAAATGCACTTTTGACATCCATTTGATAAAGTTTGAAATCCATACAACATGCAAAAGCTAGCAATAACCTAATGGCTTCTAACCTAGCTACGAGAGCATACGTTTCTTCATAATCTATTCCCTCTTCTTGATTGTATCCCTTTGCAACTAGTCTAGCTTTGTTTCTTGTTATTATACCATTTTCATCTAGCTTATTTCTAAAAACCCATTTGGTGCCTATTATTAGATGGTCATTGGGTCTTGGCACAAGTTCCCAAACTTCATTTCTTTCAAATTGGTTTAACTCTTCTTGCATGGCCAACATCCAATGTTCATCAATAATGGCTTCATCAATATTTTTGGGTTCAATTTGGGATACAAAACCCAAGTGATTGCATGCATTTCTAATGGCGTTTCGAGTACTTACCCCTTTGGTTATTTCTCCAATGATTTTGTCCAAGGGATGATCCTTCAAGGTTACCCAATCTTGTTGTCTCTCAATTTGTGTTGCACCTCCATCATTGTTGACTTCTTCTTTGTCTTCCAAGTTCATTTCTTGGAAAGTACCTACAAGATCATCAACATCTTCCTTTCTCGGAGGGTTATGGCTATTTTCATCAAATTTAACATGTATAGATTCTTCAATGGTATTTGTTTGTTTGTTGAAAATTCTATAAGATTTACTTGATTGAGAATATCCTAGGAATATTGCCTCATCAGATTTTGCATCAAACTTTCCTAGATTATCCTTTCCATTGTTGAGCACAAAACATTTACATCCAAAAATATGAAAGTATGCAATGTTGGGTTTTCTACCCTTGTAAAGCTCATAGGGGTTTTCTTTAAAATAGGCCTTATTAAACATCTATTCATAACATAACATACGGTGTTTACCGCATCGGCCCAAAAGTGCTTTGCAATATTGTTTTCATTTAGCATGGTTCTAGCAAGCTCCACTAAAGATCTATTCTTTCTTTCAACTACTCCATTTTGTTGTGGAGTTCTAGGAGCTGAAAAGTTGTGATTAATACCATGTTTTTCGTAAAACTTTTCGAAGGATTGATTTTCAAATTCTCCCCCATGATCGGTTCTAATGGATGCAATTTTTGAGTTTTGCTCATTTTGGATAATCTTTGCAAGTTTCTTGAATACATGATATGCTTCATTTTTATGAGCAAGAAATAATGTCCATGTGTATCTTGAATAGTCATCTACTATAACTAGACCATAGTAATTTCCTCCAAAGCTTTTGATTTTGGATGGTCCAAATAAGTCCATGTGCAAAAGTTGTAAAGGCCTTTGAGTGGAAACAATGTTTTTGGATTGAAAAGATGCCTTTACTTGTTTTCCCTTTTGACATGCATCACAAAATCTATTTTCAAACTTAAGCTTTGGTAAACCAATTACTAAATCTTTAGAAACAAGTTTGTTCAAGTGGTCTACATGTATATGAGCTATTCTTCTATGCCATAGCCAAGTTTCATCCTCTTTTGAAATAAAGCATTGTTCATCATTTGTAGACAAACTATCCACATCAATCATGTAAATGTTATCAATTCTTTTTCCAACAAATTTGACCTCTTTGTTTAGCTTATTTTCAATTATACAACAATTGGATTCAAATAAAACTCTATATCCTTTGTCACATAATTGACTTATGCTAAGTAGATTATGTTTGAGGCCTTCAACATACAATACGTCACTTATGGAGGTGGAAGAATTCTTACCAATATTTCCAATGCCTAGGATTCTTCCTTTAGTGTTGTCTCCGTAGGTGACACTTCCTTTCCTTTTGGGAGTGAATGATGTAAATTTACTTATGTCTCCCGTCATATGCTTTGAACACCCGCTATCCAAGTACCAATGGGTGTTGCTTGCCTTGAAGCATACCTACAAAACAAAATCAGTTTAGAGAACTAGGTACCCATTTTATGTTAGGTCCTTTTAGGTTAGCTTGTGGGGATGTTCCTTTGGGAACCCACACCTTTCTTAAGACCTTTGGTCCTAGTTTCCTAACACTACACTTATAAGCACTATGTCCTTTGGAACCACAATGATTGCATTTCATAAAAGGTGAGGAGGATTTGCTTGGTGGTGCAAAGAAATTTTTATAGTGTTTCTCCATTTTATGATTACTATGTTCTTGGTCATATCCTAAACCGGTTTTACTAAACATGCATTTTTGTTGCCCAAGTAGGATATTCAAATTATCTCTTCCATTAGTGAACTTCTCTAGTGTCCTATTTAGGTCTTCAACCTTGGTTTCTAACACAATGCACCTCTTTGCAAAATCACATGGTTTACTTTTGGAACATGTTTGAGCGTTTTTCAAATCTTCTTTTAAGCATTCATTCTCTTTGCAAACCTCCATAAGGTGCATCTCTAGAGTGTCACTAGTTTTTCTAGACACCTTAAGTCTATTGGAGACTTTTGTAAATTTATCATACAATTCCTCTAGAGCATCAAGTAATTCATCCTTATCTAAGTCATGGAAATTTACCTCATCATCTTCTTCTTGGTGGTTGGCCATGAGACAAAGGTTTGCTTCTTCATTTTCTGAGTCATCCGAGCTGCTTATCTCATTTTCATCCCATGCTATATATGCTCTCCTTCTTCCTCTTTTCTCTTTTCCCTTCTTCTTAAGATTTGGGCAATCCGCTTTGAAGTGCCCTTCCTTGCCACATTCAAAACAATTGGGTGAGGAAGAATTTTCTTTAGTAATAGGTTTCTTACTTGGGTTTTTAAAGCTTCTTTGGAAGCGTTTGCCTTTCATGAACTTCCCGAAGCGTTTCACAAATAGTCCAAACTCTTCTTCTTCATCAAGTTCACTTCCGGATTCTTCTTCATTTATGGGAGTAGCTTTGAGGGCGAGACCCTTTTTCTTGGAAGATTTTTCTTCCTCTTCCGCCATCTTTAATTCTTTCAGCTCTTGTTCCTGTTCCTGCAACTTACCAAATAGTGTGGCAAGAGACATTCCGTTTATGCTAGGAGATTGTTTGATGGCGGTGACTAGCGGTTGCCATTCCCTGTTAAGACTTTTCAACACTTTATGAATGAGCTCTTTGTTAGTGTAAGTCTTTCCAAGTGTAATGAGTTGATTAATGATGAGAGTGAATCTTTTTTTGCATATCAACAATTGTTTCATGAGAGTTTAATCTAAAGCACTCATATTGACTAGTTAGTGTACCAATCTTAGAGTCCTTTACATCGTTAGTACCTTCGTGAGTTACTTGTAGAGTATCCCACATCTCTTTAGCAGTTTGGCAAGTCATTATTCTAAAAAATTCATCTTGACCTAAAGCCATAGTAATTAGATTTTTGGCCTTGTAGCCATATTGGACTTTCTTTTCTTCCTCGCTTGTCCATTCATCTATAGGTTTTTCAACATTTTTACTATCTACTGTATGCATTGGTATATAAGGACCATTTTCAATGGCATTCCAAATTCTCAAGTCAATTGATTGAATGAAGATTTTCATTCTCTCTTTCCAAAAGGCATACCCTTCCCCATTGAAAGCGGGAGGTCTGTTTATCGCACCACCCTCGGGAAAAACATTTTGAGAACTTGAGGCCATCTAGTCTCTTGAAGCTGTTAAGCTTGATCTACCAAGAGTCAAGCTCTGATACCACTTGTTGTTCAAGTGGCCTCAATACTCAAGAGGGGGGTGAATTGAGTTATAAAACTTTTACTTGGAATACCTTTGAAATTGATTTCTATAACCAAGTTTATGAGAGTATGCAAGTGAAAGCAAGTAAAGGATGATATGCAATGCACTACAAAGGTAAATATTGCTGAGGCAATTTAGCAAACACTTGGTGTGCAATATTTGAAGTATAACAAATTAAGCAATTTTAAGTGTGCTCTTCTCAAACAATCAACACCAATCAACACCAATCAATTAATATGCAGTATAAGAAAGTAAAAGAGTAAGGAAGAGAAGCTTGCAAACCGATATAACGAGTTCCACCCAATCCGGTGTACGTCTCGCCTCTAAGCAACCCACTTAGAGGATTTCCACTATTGAAGTTTAGAGATACAAGCTATGAGCAATTGCAGCTTCCTAGTGTCCCACACTCAAGAACTCAATCCTCACTAGCACTAGGGCAACCCACCCAATCTCTTAAACTCTCAATACCCAAAGGTTGAACCCCAACCTTTGTGACCACTCAACCTAGAGTGAAAATCTTTGGTGTTTATGAAGTGTTTACAAGTGAATTACTCTCTTAATAGAGTGAATAGACAATGATAGCTCACACACTTTCTAATCTCTCAAGATGAGAGGATATACAAATGAAATGATACAATAAAATAGGGCTTACAAAGCACAAAATAGAGCAAAGGATTTATAGCTTATTGGTGTCTCTTTGTGCTTGTGTTCCTCTTCAATTTATAGAGCCAAAATAGGTGTTGAGGTGTGCCCTTCTTCTTCCTAGCCGTTGCACTTAGTGGAGATTTGAAGAATGGTGGAGACATGAGCTGGTTTCCCACTTAAATGTGTTTTTCCACTAGTGTAATCGATTACACCCTCACGTTGTAATCGATTAGCTTCAAGTCAGAGAGTCAATAATCGATTATCTAAATTCCTGTAATCGATTAGCATCTGTACCTGATGCATTTAATTTGATTTCGCAGCTTCCTAATCGATTAGCCTCTCTTGTAATCAATTACCTTAATTCCAGTGGCTTCCTAATCGATTGAATGGCTTCCTTAATCGATTAGGCATTATACCTGATACATTTAATCCCATTTTTGATGGTTGTAATCGATTAGCTTCAAGTGTATAATCAATTATCTTAATTCCAGTGAGTTCATAATCGATTATCTTCATTTCCATAATCGATTAGATTACATCCTGATGCAATTTCTTCAAAACAGAAAGCTCCTAATCGATTAGCACAAATTACCTAATCGATTATTTTCGCTGTTACTCAGCACCTGATTCCATATCTTTGTTTTTTGCATAGGTTTCTTCAAGAGTACTTGTCATTATCAAAATCTTTGAACATCCTTGAACCTGTATACATATTCAAACACAGAGATGACTTGATTATGCCCATAATACATATAATGAGAAACATAAATCTTAATCACTAAGGATGAAACATGTGAAAATAATGTTAAGAGTTGATGATGAGTTATGAGATGGTACCTTGAGTGATTACGAACCGTTTATGAGAATGATCGAATGGCAGGGTGTATGTTAATAACCGATGGATCGGAGATGATAATTAAAATGAGTAATAACGAATAACATTGCGGATCATTTCCTTGAGTAAAGGATGATGGTTATTATTGATGAAATTGTAATAAAACCATTGTGGTTGAATATGGATATTGACTTGCCATACTATGTGAAATATAAAAATGTGACGTGTTAAGATGTATGTTCAAGAACACGATTATATTGGGCATAAGTTTAATTGCCAAATATGTGAATTGATGAATATGCCCTAATAATTCTAAGTGTGGATTAATATTATGATGCTTGCTATGCTTTTGATATCTATGTGTGGATTGTTATGAATGATGTTAGTGGCCATTGAGTTACCAATTATATGAATGATGTGCCTTGAGGGGCCTTATGAAGGATTATGTATAATTATTGAAAATGCCAAAATTAAATTATATACCCTAATTGAGAGGGTGAGAAATCCTTGTGAAATTGTTGGGCACATGCATTATTGCATTGTTGCATTTATGGCATAGCATGGCATTGATATTATTATTGTTGAATGAATCACCTTGCGGGGTGCCACGATGGGTAAATCCCGGAGTGAAGATGATGTTGATCATATTGTTATTGAATATATCACCTTGCGGGGTGCCACGAGGGGTGTATCCCCGAGTGATGATGGTATTGTGATTATTATTGTGAAGAGAATCACCTTGCGGGGTGCCACGAAGGGTGTATCCCTGAGTGAAGATGCTATTGCATAAATTATTATTATTGAAATGAATATATCACCTTGCGGGGTGCCACAAAGGGTATATCCCAGAGTGAAGAGGATGAGGTCCTATTGTTATTAAATTATTGTGAAATAAAACACCTTGCGGGGTGCCACGAAGGGTGTAGCCCTGAGTGATGATGATGTTATGATATTTATTGAAATGAATCACCTTGCGGGGTGCCACAAAGGGTGAATCCCTGAGTGATGATATTATTATTAGAGTTATTGAGAAACGAATAGTATGGTGCTTGTGATCACCCATTGATATGGAGTCGGATCCATTGTATATTCGAAATAGGATGACCACGAGTGAAGAGAAAACCCCTTATGAGGAGGTATTGAATTAAAGATAAAACGAATCAATGATGATAATGATTATGAATGCCCTTGTTGATAAGTGGCAAAATGATGGTATTTGTGATTGTGTGTATGTTGTGCTTATTTATGATATGAATTATGATTCATGAGGTCTGTATGCCTATTATAATGATGAGATAATTATTGAATGATAATTTGTTGATTTGTTAGCAAAGCTCACATGATGTTTGTATGCATATACACATGATCACAATACATATATGTTATTCGTCATTTTGAATGTGTAACTCACTCTCCCATGTGGTCTCCTTTTTAGCATTGTGATGCAGGTTGCCATGGGATGAGTCCGGACTTTTAAATGAAGCGTTGGTGAAGGTAAATAGTGGTAGAGGAAGTGCCTTGGCCGGCATCATTTACGATTTCTTGTGTAATGAGTAATTCGTACATAGTGATATTGATAATTTAGAGATTTTGGGTATGTATAAAATATTCCATTGAATTGATGAATGATGAATATATATGTATAGAATGTAAGAGATGATTTGAGGTGTATTAGAATGATTAAGGATTAAAATTGAATGACGATCATTGATGATGGAGATAGTCGAGAGTATATTCCCGGAGGTATATAAAATTAGTTACATCTTAGGCATTGTATGCTTATGTAGTTAGGTAAAAAGATGATGTTTGCCTACTAGGCTTATGATATGCCATAGCACGCTTTACCGAGCCTTTTTTCATATTGTCATATATGGGACTAGGCGTGTGCCCGGTAAACATATTCTTCCGTTGTAAACTCTATTATTTTTGTATACCATTATGGGCCTTTATCTTATCGATCCAGTTTTATTTTATTAAATAGTACGCTTCGGTTTTCTGTGATTCGGGTTTCAGTGTGACACCGGTATTCTTTTGAAACGTGAAAAATTTACTCGCATTTTCATTAACTATGACGATCACATCGGGATTCGAGTTTGGAAAATCGGGGTGTTACAGGCATCACCCCAAGTCTCTCTCTTCCTTCTCAAACTTGGGGCATCACCCTAAAATCTCTACATTCCTTTTTAAAACTTAGGGCATCACCTCAAGTCTCTCTTCCTTCTCAAACTTGGGGCAGCCCCCAAACTCCCTACATTCCTTTTTCAAACTTGGGGCATCACCCCAAGTCTCTCTCTTCCTTCTTAAACTTGGGGTAGCCCCCAAACTCTCTACATTCCTTGTTCAAACTTGGGGCATCACCCCAAGTCTCTCTCTTCCTTCTCAAACCTGGGGCAGCCCCCGAATTGTTTACATTCCTTTTTTAAACTTGGGGCACCACCCCAAGTCTCTCTGTTCCTTCTCAAACTTGGGGCAACACCCCAAACTCTCTACATTCCTTTTTCAAACTTGGGGCATCACCCCAAGTCTCTCTCTTTCTTCTCAAAACTTGGGGAAGTCCCCCAAACTTTCTATATTCCTTTTCTCAAACCTGGGGGATCACCCCAAGTCTCTCAAACTTGGGGCAACACCCTAAACTCTCTACATTCCTTTTCCAACTTGGGGAATCACCCCAAGTCTTTCTCCTCCTTTTCAAAATAGGGGCAACACTCCCAACCTTTTATTTTCCTATCAACCGAGGGGCAACACCTCCAACCTTTTATTTTCCTATCAACCAAGGGGCAACACCCCCAACCTTTTTATTTTCCTGTCAACCGAAGGGAAACCCCCTAACTTTTTATTTCCTGTCAACCGAGGGGCAACACCCCCAACCTTTTCCTTTCCTATCAATTGAGGGGCAACACCCCGAACCTTTTTTTTCTTGTCAACTGAGGGGCAACACCCCCAACCTTTTTATTTTCCTGTCAACTGAGGGGCAACACCCCCAACCTTTTTTTTCCTGTCAACCGAGGGGCAACACCCCCAACCTTTTATTTCCCGTCAATCGAGGGGAAACACCCCAACCTTTTCATTTCCTATCAACTAAGGGGCAACACCCCAACCTTTTATTTCCTGTCAACCGAGGGGTAACACCCCCAACCTTTTATTTTCCTGTCAACTGAGGGGCAACACCCCCAACCTTTTTATTTTCCTGTCAACTGAGGGGTGACACCCCAACCTTTTTATTTTCTTTTCAACCGAGGGGCAACACCCTCAACCTTTTTATTTTCCTATCAACCGAGGGGCAACACCCCCAACCTTTTTATTTTCCTGTCAACCGAGGGGCAATACCCCCTAGTTCTTTCACTTTCCTGTCAACCAAGGGGCAACACCCTCAACTTTTTCCTTTCCTATCAACTAAAGGGCAACACCCCCAACCTTTTCATTTTCTGTCGACCAAAAAGTAATACCCAATTAGCTATTTCCTGCTGAAATTGGGGCATCACCCCGATTCTTTTTTCCAGGTTTAGAGCCTTGGGTCCACATACCCATGGGTCAAGAAAAAAATAAAAATAAAAAAATAATAATAAATAATAAAAAATAATAAAAATAAAAATAAAATGGCTGGTCCGATGTTGACGCCGGTCCTGAAGGAGGTTCAAGTTTCACCTGGTGTTTTCCACCAGAATAGATTCAATGAGAGTTGTACCGAGGTCATCATGAAAGCAAGAGACCGATATCTCCTTGACACCATCGGAACCAAGCAAAGTTCATATGGGATGCCAACACCGGTGTAGGCTAAGAGGCCTCGACGATCGATGTGAAAGAATGAAGATCGATGTTGATGATTCACTCCATATCGGTTAACTGTCGACGGACTTGTTCTAATAGGCGATGTATAAGAGTGAAGAAGGATTTTTGTCATTCGAACCTCGGATAAATTTCAGTAAATGGATTTTGGTTAACAAAGGAGCCGGGGTGTATGAAGAGGATAGAATGGACGATGTTGTCTCAAGTTGCATCATTAGATAGACATCGGTTAAGTGTTCGATGGACGATGTTGTTTCAAGTTGTATCATTAGTTAGACATCGGTTAAGAGTTCAATTTAACTAGTATTCTTGCCAGATCATTTTGAAGTCAAGGGGTAGAGGTAGATATGGAAAAGTCATTTTATTCACTAAAAATAGCCCAACGGCCTTACAAAATTCACAGCTCCGGAGCCTATCCTAGAACAAGGCAAAAAAAAACTAATCTAAATTCTGGTGTTTGGGGAGTCCTGTCCAGTGACGGTGGTGGTCCTCTCAGAATCCTCTGACACCGTCCTCAGCTCCATACTTTGGCCCTCAGAGAGAGGCAGAGATACGTAAGGAATGTCCTCAGGTTCCACTGCCTGACCCCGGTCCATAGCATATAGATGTCCACCATGGAATTCATAGTAAACACCTATACCATTCAAGTTGAGTTGTACATCGGAATTCCGGTGTACCACTTAACGAACGGCGGTGTTGAAGGTGATATCGGCTAATTTTCAAAATTCAGCTATTTCCTTTTCCCCCTCCTTCTGCTCCTGAAGACAGGCCTCCTTCAGAGACTCCACCTCGGCTTCCAGTTCAGACTTTTTCTTCTCCGCTTCAGCCCGCCCAGCGAGGGCTTTGTCAAGTTTTGCCTAAACCTTTTTCAGGGCATCTTCTATAGCCTTGTGCTTGGCTTCGGCTTCATCTTCCCTCTTGGAAGCCGAGGCAAACGCCATAGTGAGATTGGCTAAATCCTCCTCCCTCTTGGCCAAGGTAGTCTGGGCCTCCACCCTAAGGGCTTCAGCCTCTTTCATCTAGTTTAGGCATTGCTTAGCCTCTAGACCGGAGTAGTAAGACTGCCCCAAAGAATGTAGAACCCTGGCAGCCTCGATCAAGTTGAAGATTGCTCCCTTGGGAGTACTCCTTGCCTCGTTGCAGAAAGATCCTTCTTGAGCTTGAAGGGGACTTGGAACCTTACCGGTGTATCCCCGACATAATCCAAGAACTCTGATATGCTTGAATTATAGTAGGGGGCATCGGCGTCTGCTCGGAAAATTGGATCAAGAACATTATTAACATCGGCCCCAGCCTCCTCCCTTTGGCCTTGAGCCTCAACCCTGGCCTCAATCCTCTAGGCCTTGTGTTTCTTACCCTTGGAACTTTGGCAGGAGTTGTGGCATTTCTTCCCTTTATTCTGGGCCCCATCCTCCAAAGCCAGGGTCAAGTTGCTAACTTTATTAACAGGTATGCTGACAACTTTAGTCGCTGTCCTCCTCGGAGTGACCCTGTTCTCCGCATCGGCTGTAGCACCGTTCCTGGCCTCGGCTTGCTCCCGGAGTTTCTTTAGGATATCAATCCGAGCCATTTCACCTGAAAAAAGGAAACCATTGTTAACATCGGTAAAAGGACGATGTCAAAAAAAAAACCTACTTAAGTAGCCATCCAGGCGAGACTTCTCCCCTAAAACGATTTTGAAGGAGATCTTGGAGAAGGTGGAGTAAGCCTTTAGAGCGTCCAGCACCTTCTTAGACTCCGTCGATAGAACACTCTCACTGACGGAGTAGGCATTACTGGCCAAGAGGAAGTGCTCGTGAGTCCAGCCGGTGTAGAACTTCCTGGAAAAATTAGAATTATCCCAGAACACCAGTCCGTCTTCATTAACTTGAACCTTGACATAGGAGTGTCTAAAACTTACTCCGTCCATCTTGGCTGACTCCGTAAAACTTTCAAAATTCACCACTTTGGCATCACACTAGAGGTTGATGAAACCGAGGCCACTACTTGGGTTACCCCGGTACATCACCCTGCAGTAAGTGAAGAAGCGCGCAACAGTGGGGACAAAGTGGAAGTATTCCCCCAATACCTCCAAAGACTTCACCAAACCCCAGCCGTTAGGATGCAGTTGGCTGGGGGAGCAGTTCAAGAACTGGAGTACGCCCATCTCAAACTCTGTCAAAGGGAAGCGAATACCAACCTTAGAGAATAATATTTCATGCATTAAAAGGTATCTTGACCCCGGCTGATGGCAGATTCACTCCGAGGTCAATAGGCAAAGAACTGTAAAATGATCTTCATACTTCTCACCGGAGTGGACGACGACATCTTCGATGATCACATCGATGGCATTTTTAGCGTAGCGGGAGATGATGTTCCTTGGCTCATCATGAACCCAAAAGTAAGGGTCCTTGGCCTTTTCAGCAAGCCAGTCGATCCGATGTGTGATGACGTTGGTCTCGACGGCGTTGGTTACAACAATGAGATTGTCAGTGGCAGAATCTCCATCAGAAGCCATGTGAACGGTGTGACAGAGAAATGGAATGCAGCTGTAAAAGGCCATATCGTCAGACAAGTAAAGATCAGCACTACTGCCACGTTCACTAGCAAAGCCCAAGTTAAAAAAGGAGGACAATGTGTGGGTGCTAGACGATGTGTCTAGCTCCCTCATTTCCCACAAAGGCACTATGGAGAAATGATTGGGTCCTAAAGTTCTTTGCTGGTGTGAAACCCCAGAGGTAGCTTCACCATGGCGACGCTGACCCCGGCTCATGACTCCTCCCGACTGACGCCGGGATTGGACTAAAGGAGGTCTGGACAGAACCTCGATAGAGTCACTGCCTAAGCCGTTGTCCCCCATACCCTATGTAGAATTGAGAAGTAAAAGGAAGGTATGGAGGTACCTGCTGAGACGATGCAGGTTGTTCGGCGAGTACGAGCTAGGACATCAGAAAGACACCGGTAGAGATGAACGTCAGAGCAGCAGAGTTTCAGTACAAGGAAACAAATGAAAATGACTGACCTTCGTGCCTATTTTTATAGAGAGTGAAGGGACATCAGCCCTGGTGAGTCTACAACGTTCTGAATTTCGGCCTAAGCCCATAAGAGAGGCCCATTAGCAGTGATGGTTCGTATTCCGGCCAGAAGGCGTGAAAAGGCAAAAATGACATGACGAATCAGGTGGTGACACGTGTAGAGGTTCTTGTGTCACTTCAAGTAGACACCGTCCATTCATAAGGTCATTTCGGCTAAAAACCTATCTACACATCATCGTCTGACATATTGGTTGGTTTCCGGTAGGCAACTTTTCGCTTAACTCTGACATCGGTGTTCACGTCTTTACTTCCTTTCCACTTTGAAAACATGAAGGAACTTCATGTTTTTCTTACAAAAAAGAAGTAAAGAGGGGCATCTGTGAACACCTATTTTAGTTCGGCCATTTTCAATGTTGAATAAACATCGTCAACAATTAAAAACGTGAACTTTACAGCCGATGTAATCCACAGGAATGGAACACCGTCCCTAACACCGTCCCATTCCACAAGAATGAGACACCGTCCCACTCCAAATCCAGTGTCAAGACATGATGAAGTAACAAGGATGGACATCATCACCTATATCGGTCTAGTGCCACCAGAAGGGACGGTTTTCCCAAGAAAATTCGATGTCAAAGCATTGACCGGTGTCCCCTAGTGTCTGATGTGAAGGTCTCATGGAACCCAACGTCGGACTCTAAGTCCGTCCCATATGACATCGTTTGATGGGTCTGGTTGCCCATACTATGACTTGGAAATGCACTAACAGATTTGATCCTGAAATCCAGGAAAATAGCAGACAGGAAATAAAAAATGAAAATAAAAAACACCTCCACTCACTGTTGTTCCCCACAACCGTTAGTGGCCAAGCTGTCCCTCCACTACGCGTATAGGTCGAGTGGAATCCTGAGTTGTCAAAGCACTCAGCAGCATGGGAGGAGGGTTGGAGGAGCCTCTATAAATGTATGACTTGAAGAGGTCCAAGGGTCCGACTTTTGAAACCTTGATCCCTGGAAGAAAAAAACTGATCCAAACTTTAAACCCTGAATTCCCTGAGAGAAAATTCTTCCTTGTTGCCAAAACTTTGTCCAAACTTTCCCAAAATCCCTTTTGCACTCCAGCTTACTAAATATCAACTCCCATTTCCCAGAGTGACTCTAATGTGGACATACCCAAGGAAGACCCTCACACTACATTGGAGAAAGGACTTGAAGCATATAGAGGTCCCCTCACAAGGGCAAAGACCAAACGGGCCAAAGAGAGCATCCATAAAGCCCTTTTCTCTTTTCTCTCTTCTAGTGGGCCTAAGCCCAATAAGGAACCTATGAGGATCTATATGTACTTTACTTGTAAAATACTTTCTAAATAGTTTCTCTAGGCTTATAGGATAGCTTTGGGCCTTACAAGGTCAAATGGGCCACTTTTGGGCCTTGCACTTTCCCTTTTGGGCCATGTATAGGCCATTTGTTCATCTTTTCTCTTAATGGGCCTGGGATCCATGACCAAGCCCATCTAGCTAGTCCTTGGCCGAAATTCCCATGGCCTATATAAGGGCTTCTCCTTTTGTAAACAAGGACCATTAATTCATTTGCAAAATTTGAGAGCACTTGAGTGTTTCCTAGTGAGAGATTCTCCTCCTTCTCTCTAGAATTTGAGAGCTCTCTCAAGCTCCTATCCAAGGGGTTTCTCCCTCCCTTGGTGGTGAGTGGAGTTATCTTCCTCCATCTTAGGAGGTGGCCTCCAACCTTTCCCTCTCCTCTTTTCCAAGCCTTCCTCCATTGTCCACTTTCTCTCCTTCCATTTCCACTCTCTTTTCCTTTGTTTTGGCATCACATTCCTCTAGTTTTAGGCTTTAGTTTCGGCTTCCCTTGCCTTGAAGAAGAAGTTCTCAAGCTTACTTTGAAGGAAGATAGGAGAAAGAACTCTAGATCCATCTCTCTTCAAGAAAGTGCATGAAGAGCCTACATCATGTGGTATCATTGAGCCTTGGGAGGTTCTTTTCTTCTTCTCTTCCATTTTAATTTTCGGTTTTCACTTCTTTTGCTGGCTGGAATTCTGTTTCTTAGTCACTCATATGCCTTATTCATGCCATGTTAGCATAAAAAAATCATAAAAAGTCTTGGTTCTTTTGAGTTTTTGTGATAGTTTCTTTGTGGTTTCAATTTTTTGCATATTGGAGGGTCATTTTCGGTTGGTTATTGTTACCATTCTGTTTTGGTCTCTAAAATTTTAGAATTGGCACATGTTAAATTCGGTTATTAGGTGGTTAGGTTGTTGTTACATGTTAGTTAATTGTTAGTTGTTAGTTAGAGCCAATTTAGGAAGTTAGTTAAGTACCATGTGGAACCTTTTCTAGAGTTCTAGGAAGTTAATTGTTTCTCCTTTTTAGTGTGCAAAACCATGTGATATAGGGGCAATTCAAGCATCTTGATTAGCTCCTACAAAGGTTCCATTCTTGTTAGGAGGTCTCACATTAAAGACACTCCAAAGTCAACTCAATTTTTAGGATTGTTAGTTTCTATTCTTAGTTTAATTCTAGGTTTAATTTTGTTGCACTATTAGGATATCTCTTTTACATTCCTATTGTCATCTTGCTTGCATCAAAAACAAAACTTGTCAAAAAAAAAAAATTTCACCTCCTATACATCAATTTAGGAGAAGGTTGCATAGTTTACCTTAAGCAAGAAGCATTAATTGAACTAGTTGAACCATTTGGGCAATTCGGTTTTGGTATTATAAAATTGGTGTTGTTATCTTGAAATCTTGAGAGGCAAAAGAAAAAGAAAAGAATCACAAGAAAAGAAAAGTACCAAAGAAGAAAAAAAAAAGAGTATTGAAAAGAAAGCCTCATTGCTAAGTTGAATTAGACACACCAAAACATCATCACCAAATTTCAAAATTACTAATACCAAAAGAAAAGTACTTCATTACTTGACATTTCTAAGACTTGTTCATTAAGACTTCCTTGCTTATTCTTGCAACTTTAGAGTTTCTAGGCTAGGTTATACCTTAAACTTTGTTTCTTGCATTTATTTTCTTGTTTGTCTTGTTTTGTCAATTTCAATTCTATTCCAAGTTAGCTTTCATTCTTTTGAACTTTTATTTGCTTTTAGAGTCTTGTCATTCCAAGTTAATTGTTGATCCTTCATTCTATTCCATTTGAGTAGCCATTATTTCTTGAACCTTTTTAGTTTGTCATTTTTGCTTCTTAAAGTTTTGTCTTGAGTTTGTATTCTTTTGGACTTCTAAGATCACTCCATTTCGCCATTAAGTGAGGGTAGCATATTGAAACACTTGAGATTGGTGTGGAAATTGATTGAGCTTGAAAATCTCTAAGAGAAGGCATACACTTGAGAGATACACTTTTGTGAGGTTTAAAGTTTTCTTTGTGATTTCTATTAACCAAATCTTGTTTGGAGTTGTTGCCTTGTGTTCTCTTGCTAGGTAAAGTGGAGCTTATACATCAAGAAGGACTTGTGAAGACACTTGTAAAGGAGGCAAAAGCTTTGTAACTAGTAGAACTTAGGCAAAGTTTTTCAATTCTTAGGCTTTGTGTAGTAGGATTTTGTCTTGTATTTTGGACACAACAAGGACATTGGACTTTTTGGACATTATAATTTTTCCCTTTTGCTTGGTAAATTTCAAATTAGGATAGTGCATGTGCATTTGTTTGTTAACTACTTTTAGTTAATTAGTTAGAGTTAGTTAGAAGTTACAACTATAATTAGTTAGTTAGTTGGTAGTTAGTTGAGTGTCTTAACTAATTAGTTAGTGGTTGGAACTAATTCTTGTTGTCATAACTAATTGTTAGTTGAGCTAACTAATACATAACCGAATTAGTTGGGTAGTTATAGTGGTTAGATTTTGTTACAACCTCCATAACTAATTAACTACTTTTGGGTTAGGGTTGTTAAGACTTAGTTAGTTAGTTGAACTAATTTTGTTAGGTTAACTACTTCTTAAAACCGAATTTGGTTAGGCTTGTCTAGGGTTAGTTAATCACTAGCAATATCCTAGGACAACCATAATCAACTTAGGTTAAGGACAACTTAGGATTTACATAAGCAACATAGGACTAACCTAGTTAAAGACAACCTAGGACTTTGTTTCCCTATAGGATAGAAACCTAGTATTGATATTTTAGGTTTGTTGAAGTGTTTTTTTCACTTGTATTGCATTCATCTTCCTCGACTAGCTTGTCTATACATACTTTGTTTTTGTCTTGAATTTCTTTGACAACATTAAAAGATGTCATCTAGTGATAGGGAAAACAAAAGCATGCTTCATAACATAATGGATAGCTTAAACACCATTAATGCTAGGCTAAACAATCTTGAGCATAATGAACCCCCTAGAACTAGGCATAGACAACGAAATCAAAGACATAACACTAGTGATAATGAGGAAGAAACAAGACAAAGAAGGCACCATGACCATAGAATGGATGACATAGGCTTAAGAGAGGTAAAATTAGAAATTCCCCCATTTAATGGAAAAAGTGACATTGAAGCTTACTTAGAGTGGGAGATGAGGGTAGAACAAATATTCAACTCTCATCAAATAAAAGATGATAAAAAAGTTAGGATTGCAACTCTTTCTTTCCAAAATTATGCCCTAGTTTGGTGGACCCAAATTTGTAAGGAGAGAAAAAGAGACAACTTCCCTCCCATAGATGATTGGGTAGACTTAAAAGCTCTCCTTAGAAAAAGATATGTTCCTAACTATTATAGGGGTGAACTATTAGCAAAGCTAAATAGGCTCACCCAAGGCTCCAAATGTGTAGAAGATTACTATAAAGCCTTAGAGATAGCCATGATTAGAGCCAATCTAGAAGAGGATGAGGAAACCCTAATGCATAGGTTCTTACATGGGCTTAATAGGAACATCAAAAATAGGGTGGAACTTCTTCCACATGTGGATATAGAAGAGTTACTCCACCAATGCACCAAAGTAGAAAACCAATTTAAGGAAAGAGAATCCTATAGTGGGGATAACAATAGAGCCTATAAGTCAAAATGGGTAGAAAATAAGGGTAAGTTTGAGAGAAACCCTAGAGAGAGAGAAGTGGGCGCTTCCTCCTCTAAACCCCAAAGTGAGTTACACAAAAATGGCAAAGTCTTTCGCAATCAACATGATAAGCATGATCAATCATCAAAACCACAATCCTCTAGATCTTCTTCCATCAAATGTTTTAAGTGCCTTGGAAGAGGACACATTGCTTCAGACTGTCCAACAAAAAGAACAATGATTTTAAAAACCAATGGAACCTACTCAAGTCAATCAGAGTCTAATTCTGATTCTCACTATTCAAGTGATGACTCTAGTAGTGATTCTAGTGACAGTGAGCATATTTTAGGGGATGATGGTGAGTTGTACATGATTAGAAGGTTGCTTGGTAGTCATGTAAAACTCGATGACACAACACAAAGAGAGAACATCTTTTATACAAGATGTTACATTAATGACAAATTATGTTCTCTCATTATGGATAGTGGGAGTTGTGCAAATGTTGCAAGCCAAAGACTAGTCAAAAAGATGGGATTAGAGCTTATAGACCATCCAAGTCCCTATAAATTACAATGGTTAAATGAAAAAGGGGAAATGGTAGTCAATAAGCAAGTCCTAATCAATTTCACCATAGGCACATATAGAGATGAAGTCAAATGTGATGTAGTACCTATGGAAGCAACCCATATTCTATTAGGAAGGCCTTGGCAATTTGATAGAAAGGTCCTTCATGAGGGGTTCACTAACACCCTCACATTTAAACTAGATGGTAAGAAGATAGTATTACATCCTCTAACTCCACAACAAGTAGCCAAAGACCAAATCCAGATGAAAGCTAAGAGAGAAAAAGAGTTAGGATCTTCTTCCCATGTGAGTTTAGAAAAACCAAAGAAAAACAAAAAAGACAATAAAGGGAAAGGAGTTATTGTCTATAATGACTCCCAACCTAATCTCTTTGCAACTAAATATGATGTGAAACATGCCATGTTTTCACAAAAACATTGCTTGATCATATATCCAAAGGATATCCCTAACACTTCTTTGTGTTCAATGGGCACCTCTCCTCCCCCTTGCCCAAAGGGATCCAAAATATCTTACAAGAATTTAAAGACCTCTTCCCAAAATACATTCCAAAAGGGTTACCTCCTATTAGAGGCATTGAGCATCAAATAGACCTTATTCTTGGGGCTAGTTTGCCAAATAGACCGGCCTATAGATGCAACCCTAAGGAAAGTTTAGAAATAGAAAATCAAGTGAATGAACTACTTTCCAAAGGTTGGATTAGAGAAAGTTTAAGCCCTTGCGCATTACCGGTTTTACTTGTACCCAAGAAAGATGGTTCATGGAGAATGTGTACGGATTGTAGAGCCATTAATAACATCACCATCCAGTATAGGCATCCCATACCTAGACTTGATGACATGTTAGATGAGCTTAGTGGATCTACAATCTTCTCCAAGATTGATCTTAAAAGTGGCTATCACCAAATTAGAATAAAAGAAGGAGATGAATGGAAAGCCGCTTTTAAAACCAAGCTTGGCCTTTATGAGTGGTTAGTGATGCCTTTCGGCCTAACTAATGCACCAAGTACCTTCATGAGACTTATGAACCATGTTTTAAGGGATTTCATAGGGCATTTTGTTATGGTATACTTTGATGACATTCTTGTGTACTCAAAGTCCATGACATCTCATCTAATCCACCTAAGACAAGTTATGCTTGCCTTGAGAACAAACAATCTTTATGCTAACTTTGAAAAATGTTCTTTTGGCATGGATACCATTGTCTTTCTTGGTTTTGTAGTTAGTTCTAGAGGTGTTGAGGTAGATCACTCTAAGGTTAAGGCAATCCAAGATTGGCCTACACCTAAAAATGTGAGTGAAATAAGAAGTTTCCATGGTCTCGCAAGTTTCTATAGGAGATTTGTGAAAGATTTTTCAACCCTAGCCTCCCCTTTAAATGAGTTGGTTAAAAAGAATGTTTCTTTTGTGTGGGGGCCTAGGCAAGAAAAAGCCTTTCAAGATCTCAAAGATAGACTCACTCATGCTCCAATTTTAAAACTTCCAAATTTTTCTAAAACCTTTGAGCTTGAGTGTGATGCATCAAATGTGGGCATAGGAGCTGTGCTTTTACAAGAAGGTCACCCCATTGCTTACTTTAGTGAAAAACTTAATGGGGCCACTATTAACTATCCCACATACGATAAGGAATTTTATGCCTTAATTAGAGCCCTACAAACTTAGGAGCACTACTTAATCCCAAAAGAGTTTGTGATACATAGTGATCACCAATCTTTGAAATTCATCAAAGGGCAACATAAGTTAAACAAAAGGCATGCAAAGTGGGTTGAGTATTTGGAACAATTTCCTTATGTCATCAAGTTTAAGAATGGCAAAACCAATACTGTGGCTGATGCTTTATCTAGGAGGCACTCTTTACTTACCTCTCTAGGAGCCAAAGTTATTGGGCTTGATGAAATTAGGTCTTTGTACCTAAATGATCTTGACTTTTCAAATATCTTTAACTCATCTTCCACTTCTACATCTCATAAGGGCTTCTACATTTTAGATGGCTATCTTTTTAAAGCCAATAGACTTTGTATTCCACGAAGCTCTTTAAGAGATCTACTACTTAGAGAGAGTCATGAGGGAGGACTCATGGGTCATTTTGGAAGAGATAAAACTTTGTCTATCTTACATGAACACTTTTATTGGCCCAAAATGAAAAAGGATGTTCAAAAACATTGCTCTAGGTGTATTGTTTGTAGAAAGGCAAAATCAAAACTTTCACCTAGTGGTTTATATACTCCCTTGCCAACACCTAGTGCACCTTGGATTGATATATCAATGGACTTTGTGTTAGGCCTGCCTAAGACCCAAAGGGGAATGGATTCTATCTTTGTGGTTGTGGATAGGTTTAGTAAGATGGCTCACTTCATCCCTTGCCATAAGGTTGATGATGCTAGTCATATTGCTAAGATCTTCTTTAAAGAGGTTGTGCGATTACATGGTGTACCCAAAACCATTGTTTCTGATAGGGACACCAAATTCCTAAGCCATTTTTGGAAAACTCTTTGGTCAAGGCTAGGAACACAACTCCTCTTTTCCATAACTTGTCATCCTCAAATGGATGGCCAAACAAAGGTAGTAAACAGGACCCTCTCACAACTTCTTAGGGTCTTAGTACACAAAAATGTAAAATCTTGGGATGAGTGTTTACCCCACATTGAGTTTGCATATAATAGGGTACAACACTCCACAACCAAGCATAGTCCATTTGAGGTTGTATATGGTTTTAACCCTCTCACACCCTTGGACCTTTTGCCCATTGAGGTTTCTGATTCTGTCCTTCATATGGATGGAGAGGCAAAGGCCCAATTTATTAAAGATTTTCATGAGAAGGTTAGACACCAAATACAAACTAAAAATGAACATTATGCTCGTTGTGTAAATAAACAAAGAAAGGAGATCACCTTTGAGGTTGGAGATTGGGTATGGTTACACCTTCGAAAGGAACGCTTTCCCAATTTGAGAAAATCCAAACTTAACCCTAGAGGTGATGGGCCTTTTCAAATTCTCAAGAAAATTAATAATAATGCTTATGTCCTAGATCTACCAGGAGATTATGGTGTGAGTGCTTCTTTTAATATAACTGATTTGTCTCCCTTTGATATAGATGATGAGGATGATGCCTTTGATTTGAGGACAAATCCTTTTGAAGAGGGGGAGCATAATGTGGACATACCCAAGGAAGACCCTCACACTACATTGGAGAAAGGACTTGAAGCATATAGAGGTCCCCTCACAAGGGCAAAGACCAAACGGGCCAAAGAGAGCATCCATAAAGCCCTTTTCTCTTTTCTCTCTTCTAGTGGGCCTAAGCCCAATAAGGAACCTATGAGGATCTATATGTACTTTACTTGTAAAATACTTTCTAAATAGTTTCTCTAGGCTTATAGGATAGCTTTGGGCCTTACAAGGTCAAATGGGCCACTTTTGGGCCTTGTACTTTCCCTTTTGGGCCATGTATAGGCCATTTGTTCATCTTTTCTCTTAATGGGCCTTGGATCCATGACCAAGCCCATCTAGCTAGTCCTTGGCCAAAATTCCCATGGCCTATATAAGGGCTTTTCCTTTTGTAAACAAGGACCATTAATTCATTTGCAAAATTTGAGAGCACTTGAGTGTTTCCTAGTGAGAGATTCTCCTCCTTCTCTCTAGAATTTGAGAGCTCTCTCAAGCTCTTATCCAAGGGGTTTCTCCCTCCCTTGGTGGTGAGTGGAGTTATCTTCCTCCATCTTAGGAAGTGGCCTCTAACCTTTCCCTCTCCTCTTTTCCAAGCCTTCCTCCATTGTCCACTTTCTCTCCTTCCATTTCCACTCTCTTTTCCTTTGTTTTGGCGTCACATTCCTCTAGTTTTAGGCTTTAGTTTCGGCTTCCCTTGCCTTGAAGAAGAAGTTCTCAAGCTTACTTTGAAGGAAGATAGGAGAAAGAACTCTAGATCCATCTCTCTTCAAGAAAGTGCATGAAGAGCCTACATCAGACTCCGTCTCCTCTAGCCTAAAAAGAGCAATTAAGTCCCTGTAACCTTGATTCTTATCACATTGGACTCACCTTTGATTGGTCTATTGCTTCCATACGGATTCTATTTTAAGTTCATTTCCACACTCATACTAGATCTGCTTCCAGTCTGAAGCTTTCCCCCTGAACTAAGCACATTGGATCTACACTGAACTCCCACGTCGGATCTTGTAACTGATCGTTCCAGCCACTCTGCCATCACTCCGGTTTCTGCTGCTCCAGCCCACACCGGCCCTGGTCTAGACTTCAGCTCCCCTAGTACCTACGCCCACACCGGTTACAATTCCTTCATCACTTCTTTTTGCTGTTCTATTTATTCTGTTCTTTTTTCACTATTCTGTTTTCTTGTTAAATTTTCGTTTGTCCTTATTCATAATGCAAAATAACAAAACTATGT
This sequence comes from Clitoria ternatea, assembly GCA_037962975.1. Lineage (NCBI taxonomy): Eukaryota > Viridiplantae > Streptophyta > Magnoliopsida > Fabales > Fabaceae > Clitoria > Clitoria ternatea. The sequence goes on along the minus strand of CM075672.1, from coordinate 193,453,249 downwards.
ATTCTTGATATCTCTTTAAACCAGTACAATAGTGATCTTAAGTTAGTGTCGTGTAGAAACACTTCTGCCTACACTATTCTTAAGCCCCATACACGTGCGGAGAACTTTGCCTTGTATGCCTTTTTTCTGCAGACCTCATCTATCACCAATCTTATAACTTCATTCTAAGAATATCCCTTTTCAAGAACTACGTAACCCTGATTTCTTAAAAGCTCGAGAATACGTAGGAGCAGGACTTAACTCCTGTCAGGCCCAGTTCTCTCTCATTCCTATTCTTCTTTTAAAAATTAATTGCATCCTTATTATCTTCATGGAAGTCAATTTAGACACGACGTCTTGTTGATTTTCTTCCTTTTTTTGCCGTTATCATTTTTCATAAAAATCGGGTTAATTTGGACGAGACGTACTGTTAACTCCTTTCATTGTTCGACCCTACATCTTGATGGGAAAATGACTAATTTAGACAGGACGTCCTGTTAGCATTCTCTCCCTTTTCATACATACCTCCACTAAAAGCTAGGGTTAATTTGGATGAGACGTCCTGTTAACCCCTCTCTTTTCCCAACCTTGTATCTTGATGAAAGGGCAACTAATTTAGACTAGATGTCTTGTTAGTGTCCTTTCCCTTTTTCATGATTTCCCCATCAAAATCAAGTATAATTTGGATGAGACATCTTGTTAATCTTGCTTCGAGCTTTTTCATTTATTTCGTCTGTTTCCTTTATTTTCAAAAAAAAAGAGGAAGAAATGAAAAAACAATTTTAAGGCTATTCACGATACGCATTTTCAAATTTGGTACTATTTTTAACAGGCGATATGGGGTGCTAATACCTTCCCCACTCGTAACCGACTCCCGAACTTGAATCTCACTTTTTACCAGTACTTTGATAAAGTTTTTTTTTCCAACATTTTTCCTATAGATAAAAGTGTTGGTGCCAACTCCCTGCTCTATTTTATCGTTTTCGAGGGTCGGTCGCGCCACCGCGATCCTGATCGTGACACCTATGGTTCAAGAACTAGGAAATGATTGGTCATGGTCATAGTATAGGTATAAATTAGTTTTAGTTTAGCTTATTACAATATCAAGTTGGATAATTGTAACAAGGTGAAGGTTAAACTTTGATAAACATTATCATTCAAATATAATACTGTAATCTTTTATCACTTATAATTTCTATAAATTTATTTTGTCATTATGGACAAATATTGAAAGACAACATTCTTTTACTTTCAATATTCAAAGGAAATCATGTATATATACGTCCTTGTATACGCGAGATAAGGAATGATAAATATCATATATATAAATATATCTTTCTAAAGTTTTTAAATGTAATAATAATATATATATATATATATCTCGTGTATATAAGGGGGTTTTACAGAAAGTGGAGTATGATCATCCTTATCTGCAAAAAGAAAAAATGTCTTGCCTTCCAACTAGTAAAAGTAGGATCAAGCAAGGGGTGAGGAATAGGAAATCCAACTATTACTAAACAATATACATCATGTTCCTTAATAATCATCCCTATATTAATCAATTCAGCCATGTCAACCCTCTTGGGTTGATGGAGGAGATTATCTTGGTCCAGATCTATGCCTACATACCTAGCAATGGGGTTTATGTAACCAGCCTTACTAGTGGTGGCATTGTCGACCCGAGATAACTGGCTACATAACCACTTGGTAGAATTGATGTGAGTATTATGAAGCATAGAGTGGAGAAAGAATACCTCTGGCTGATGCATAGTACCTGGACTATCATTCTGCCTAAAGATGGATCGGGCCATGAAACACTGCAGGTAACGGAAAACTGGGTGATGGATGGTGGAAGCCTTGGAAGTGGAAGCATCATAACGGCCTTTATGGGAGATAAGATTCCAAAAGTACTTGAAATTAAACTCCTTTGGGATGCTATCAATACCCCCTGGAGGAAAATTATAAATAGTAGCTACTTCATCCAAAGGAAACCTATAATTGGTATTATTAAGCCGGAAAGTGAGCTCCCACCCGGGTCCAGATTGGCACCTATTGTCCTATACGGAACTTAGGAATTCTAAAGAAGTATGCTCATAGATGGGTTCAAATAATTCAATAAAGGAATCCCACCCCATATTTTGACACAAACGTAAGGTATCTTCAAAAATTCCCAATTCCATTAAAGTATTTTTATAGAAAAATATAGAGGGAATAACCTCTCTACTCAATAAAGATTCTAACCTCATCTTTTTCCCCTCCGATGGACATTCAATATCATTCAGGTCAGAGTAGTTAGAAGACTTACCTTTGGTCCTCCTTTTCTTAGAGGGAATCTTTGGTGCCATGGAGTTGAGTATAAAACTTAAAGATGACCTAATAAAACCATACAAGGAGGGTTAAAAAGCATCTAATTCAAAGCTCCAAAGTTTTACATCATGACAAGAGATAACACCTATATAATGTCATAAATTCATGGTATCTATGAGAGAAATATACATATATGAACAATTAAATACCATGAAAGGTGAACTAGACCACATGCACATTCAAACCATGCAATAATTCAAGAATTTTGTCTCTTGGGCATTTCATCAAACACTTAGTGTGCACTAAATAAATGAGTGCCAAATGCCACATTCAAGAGTAATGCTACCCTTCATCAAGTTCAATAGCCAAAATAAAAAACCAAATTCAAAATTTCACCACCAATCAAACATCTAATCCCCTCCAAAGACCAAAATTTGCATATGAACACAAATGGGGTACATGAAAAAGTATAAACACTAGATGAAGTTCATGAAGATTTTAGTGCTACCCATTTGGTTTTATAGCATTTAAATTTATCACAAGGCAATTAGGGAAAACTTAAATGAATCAATTTTAAGATTTTCATGCTAAATCCTTAAATTTTTTAGAAACCCCCAAAAACCAAATGAGAAACCCCAAAGTAATGAGAAAGAATAGAATGCTTACTTGATTTAGAGATGAGAAGAGATGATTCAAGTAGCAAGATGATGATGATGTGCAAGGATATTGAAAGGGGTTTGAGTTTCTCAAGTAGCTTGCTTGGTGTTTTCAAAAGATATAGGTGAAGGAACCAACAAGGCAATGCATAAAAAGGGGTACTAGGGCATGGGTATTTTAAAACCTTGAAAACCCCCACGTTGGGCCGAACCACGGCTAGTGGTGGATAACCACGGCCCGTGGTTAGTGCTGTTTTGGCCCAAAAATTAAAATGCAATTTAAATCATGCCACTGTTGGCAACCACGACCAGTGATGGTAAACCACAGCCAGTGGTTGCCTCTATTTTTGGGCAAAATCGCTGGCATAAAAAAGGGACTGTTGGCAACCACGACCAGTGGTTACCTCTGTTTCATGCCTAGAAAATGCAGAGGGGACTTCCAGTGCTAACCACGGCCAATGGTGGCTGACTACGGCCAGTGGTTTTCACTGTATAGTGCCTAAAATTTTCATATTTTTAGTGGAAAATGCCTGGGCCAAACCACTGCCAATGGTGACAATGCACAGCCAGTGGTTGCCACTATTTTGTGTCATAAAACAAAATGTTTGGCACACATTCATCTAATTTAAATTAGGACATGCATCATGGTAATCAAAAATCATGCTTTACTCCACAACCTAACAAACCATTAAGTTCTTATTTATTTGTTTTTCTCTTTATTTGATTTTTTCTTTTTTATTTATCTTTAGCAACTAAAAAAAATTCAAAGAAAACATAGAGATATAATTAATTATGGGGTTACCTCTCCACAAGTTCTAAGTTTAACGTCTTCAGTCGGACGCCTTACCCATTTAGATTTACGAATCCGATGCATCAAGCAAATCCAAAGCACTTGCTTGATGAATGGGCTCGCCTGTCAAGTAGTGCTTAAGTCTTTGCCCATTTACTTTAAATGGTTTGGAATTTTCACTCTATAACTCAACAGTGCCAAAGGGAAATACTTTCAAGACTCTAAACGATCCCGACGGTTAGGACCTCATTTTACCTGGGAATAACCTCAATCTGGAGTTAAATAACAAACCATATCACCTGGATTGAATGTCCTCTGAAAGATGTGACGATCATGCCAACGTTTTGTTTTTCCTTATAAATTCTAGCATTCTCGTATGCATCCAAACGGAGTTCCTCTAGTTGATTTAGCTCCAATAACCTACGGTCACCTATAACCTTATGATCAAGATTAAGCATTTTAATCGCCCAAAACAATTTATACTCAAGTTCAACAGGCAAATGACAAGGCTTCCCATATACTAGTTTGAAATATGTGGTTCTAATAGGGGTTTTATATGCGGTGCAATACGTCCATAAGGAATCGTCTAATTTAATAGACCAATCCTTACTTGACGTATTGACCACCTTTTGGAGAATATTTTTTATCTCCCTGTTGGAAACCTCAACTTGCCCACTAGTTTAAGGGTGATAAGGTGTGGCAACCTTATGCCTCACTCCATATTTCTTTAAAAGGGTCTGAAAAGTTTTCTCAATAAAATGAGACCCTCTATCACTAATTATACATTTGGGGACCCCAAACCTCAGAAAAATTATCTTTTTGAAAAGCTTCATAATAGTTTTGGCATCTGAATGAGGTGAAGCAATGGCTTTCACCCATTTAGACACGTAATCTACTACTACTAAAATAAAATAATTTCTAAAAGAAGAGGGAAAGGGTCCCATGAAATCAACTCCCCACACATCAAACAACTCAACCTCAGAAATGCTATTAAGTGGCATTTCATGCCTCTTACCTATATTACCTGTTCGTTGGCATACATCATAAGTTAGGATATACTTACACACATCCTTAAAAAGATGTGGCCAGTAGAACCTAGCTTGCAACACTTCCGAGGAGGTCTTGGATGTACTCTTATGGCCTCCACAAGAAAGATAGTGGCAGTGGTCCAGGATGGCATGGACTTCACCCTCCGGAATGCACCTCCTAATCAAACCATATCCACATTGTTTGAAAAGGAGAGGCTTATCCTAATAGTAATGCTTAACATCTGCAAGAAACTTCTTTTTTTACTGAAAACCAAGGTCAGGGGATAAAATGTCACATGCAAGAAAATTAACAAATTCCATATACCAAGGCACTTGTTGGACACTAAGACTCAATAGTTGCTCATCTAGAAAAGACTCATTGATGGGAACAACATCACCCAACTCATCTTTTTCAGATGATAACCTAGATAGGTGGTCAACAACAAGGTTCTCAGTACCCTTTTTATCTTTTATCTCTAAGTCAAATTCTTGCAAAATCAAAATCCACCTAATTAGCCTAGGCTTTGCTTCTTTTTTATGTAAAAGATACTTGATGGCAGAATGGTCAGTATATACAGTAACATGCGAGCCTACCAAGTATGATCTAAACTTATCAAAAGCAAAGACAATAGCCAATAATTCTTTTTCAGTGGTAGCATAGTTTACCTACGCTACATCAAGTGTACGACTAGCATAATGGATCACATGCAGCTTCTTATCCTTCCGCTGCCCAAGCACAACCCCCACTACATGATCACTAACATCACACATCAACTCGAATGGGAGTTCCAAATTAGGGGGTTGTACCACAGGAGCATAAATCAAAGCTTGTTTAATCCTACAAAAAGCCTCAAGACAAGATAAGTCAAAAATAAAAGACACATCTATAACATCCCTAATTTTATATAAATAATTAAATATTGGGAATAAATATTAAATAATTACCCATGGGTTAATTATGTCCCAAAATATTGAAAGTAGTTAAATTAAGATTTTGAGGATTATTCATAATTTATCGAGGCTTTATGAGCTAAAAATATACCCGATTAAAATATCGGTGTCAGACCAAGTATCTCTGATTGAGGTACCGTTGGTCAAGGCTATTAAGAATATTATTGGGAATCTGAATATGTATTCGGATTAATTTTTAGATAAAGTATTGAGCCTGAACGGAGATCCTGTTGACTTAAAACAGAGAACTTTAAGTGATGAGTTAAAAATTAAAACACTAAAACCCTCTTTTCCTCTTATTATTCACGCTGGCTCCCTTTCTCTCTTGGCAAAGATCTCATTCTCTTTTTCCTTCATCTTTTTCATTTCCTTCTTCTTCTTCTCTAAAACCCATTGTGTGGTATGCCTTTCTTCCTTCTTCCATTTTCGTCTACTTCAAGCTTGGAGGAGATAATAATGGTGGTTTAAAGCTCTCCCTTTCCATCTCAAATTTTCGTGTTCTCCTTACCCTCTCTTGGAAGCTCACTCTTTTCATTGCTTGAGGTGAGTTTCTCATCATTTCTTTGAGCTTGAACCCTTGGTTGTGGGTTTTGGGTGTTGGTTAATGTATATGGGTTGTTGAGAAAAGCCATTTATGATGAAAAACCCTAAGGTGGGGTGTTTTAATATGAGTTTTATGAGGGGATATATGGATACACAAAAAAGGCATGGAAGATGATGGAAAATAATGAACATAATTGATGGTTATTGGGTTTTAAGGAAACCCTAACCCTTGTAAATTGGGGGAATATGAAATATGGGTATATGTGCATTTATTGTTGATGGGAAATGTTATTTATGATAAGTAATAATCATTAATGATGGTGAATGATTGATAATGATTGTTGGGAACCATTAATGTAGGAACCCATTATTGGGTATGGCATTGAAGATGCATAATAATGAATGAAAACACCTAACCCATGGTGGTTGTGGTGGATTGAATGAAATGAATGAGGTTTGAAAATTTAAAATGGCATAAAGCAATGAGTAGACAATTATGAGCACTTGAATCTTGGTAATTGAATAAAAATTAATTGTGTGATATATGATATAATGTAGGAAACGACCCCATCAACAAGGCGAGACCTTCAGACCGTGTTGATTTCTACTTCTCTTGAGATAGGAGGGGGTAATATCTCTAAATGCTTGATTTCATCCATTAGTGATGTGTGTATATGATTGTATTATGCTAATTTGGCTTGGATGTATAAATTGATGATTACTTGATTGAAATGCATTTAGAGTGATGGTGTTATGTTGCTTATGTTTATGGGATGATGATTATGTTGTTGAATTGACTCCTAATTAATGAGAGTTGTTGTTAATGGTTTGGAACCATGATTATATTAATTGCAATGTTATTGAACATCCTATGATATGTGAATTGATGAATTGTGATTGCCACTAACTAGATATGTATATGAAATCCAATGAATGTTGGTGATGATTGAGAATGATGAGTATATAGAGTTCCACTAAGTGTTGGTGATGAAGGTGGAGTGGCATTTAGGATGCATAGTATGAGAATGCATTTTATTTGCATTGCATCCATGGCATATCATTCGTTGTCTATGTGGAATGTTAGGGGTTCCAATAGGCGGGCCTAGTGGGAGGGCGGCCCAGTGCACGGGTAAAATTATATGATTGTTCCCTAGTGATTCTCGACATCATGAAGCTTCCCTTAGTTTGGTGACGAGGCACCCTATATAGCGGGCCCAGTAGGTGGGCAGCTCTATGGTGAACAAGTAACCTCGATGTCCCGATGAGGCACGACGCTCTCGATGTGTGTTCGGGAGGGGCCTGTAGCACTTATGGCAAGTGAGGCCATGTTGTTGAATCCGCAAGTCACGGGGTAACCAGTGCTATATATGGGCGATAGTGATTTGGTACCAGTAAAAGAGTAATGTTAACATGCATGATTTAAGATGTAAGTGTACATTTTTACTACTGTAGTAGGGGCATAGTAGCACACCTATGCTTGACCCACACTTGATATGATATTGTTTCCCACAGTCGTATCCATAATCGTTATTGATTCCTTTATGCATATGCATTAGCTATAAGAGCATTTGCATATAGCCAGAGATATGCCTAGTTGGTAGCCCATGGTGGCGATGGATGATTGTTAAATAAAGAGGAAGGAGGTTGTGGTACTAACATTGAATGTATGATGACCTTTATTAAGAATGCCATGATTTTGATGTGTGAGTTATGAATATAATGATTTGGATATGTATGATGTTAGAATGCAATAAGATGATGTGTGTGAATGAAGCTTATAATGCTTCTTGAGAAATATATATTATGCACACATGTATATGTTTCATCATAATGTATGCTTTTGAATCATTTGGTATATGTTACTCACCTCCTAGTTGTCATTTTAAAGTTTGATGTAGGTATAATTAAATCCTACTCTTCTAGAGGATGAGCAACGATAGAGGTAAATATGGAAAGAAAGTATAAGTCTTGGCTGGCATTCTTTTGTAAATCAATCGATATGCGTAGACGTTTATTTTGTATATGATATTTTGATGGGTCTAGAATATTGATTTGTGGGTTATGTGTAAAAATTAGACCTATGTGTTTGGAATGGCTAATTTTTAGTAATGACCCTAACAATGGATGATGTTGATTGTAAATTGAAGGTTAATGTTTATTGACAATGCATATGAGACTTGTGTATGAATGAGAATGTGAGTAGGGCATTAGAATGTTGAATGAATGATTTTGGATGAAGAATATGATGAATTTTCATGGTTTTATGCAAAATTGAGAAACCAATAGGGTCAAAATGAGTTTTGTGAGATTTGGATGGCCTATAAGTGAGATGCATTTATGCGCATAACTCTCTCGTTTTTGGGAATTTTTTAGTGTGGCCGGTGGTTAAACGTCACAAATAATGTATATAAGCTATTGTCAAATTTGGTAGGCATTGGAATTCGTATGAGAAAGTTAAGGGGGTTAGAAGTCCAAAAATATGACTTTTTCTGCATAAAATGGCCTCTGTGCTGTCATGAATCGATTCATAGCAGTGCATGAATCGATTCAAGACACACTGTTTTTACTGTTCCTAAATTTTGGGCACTTTGAATCGATTCAAGTCCCTGTATGAATCGATTCAAAGCTCACTAGAATCACTGTTCATGAGGTCCAGGAACGTTTGAATCGATTCATGCAATCTTGAATCGATTCAAAGGACCCTATTTCCACTTTCTGGACTCCAGCAGCACTTGAATCAATTCATGGGGTGTCATGAATCGATTCATGGCCCTATTTTTACACAATTTCCTCTATTTTGGGGTATGATTGGTATTACTTGATCATGACATGATTATACAACATCATATGCACATAATTAACACACTTTAACAACTAAATGGGATACCCATAAACCTTCCTTTGTTCCCATTCACCCTTCATGAATTAATTGTGCACTTCCGCTATTCCTTGTTGATGATCATGAGATTGATTGTCCAAGGTTCACTCTTGATCTAATTTATCCACTCTCTCATATCTTCATATATGGGATGAGTTGTTCAAAATGGTCCGGGGTCAATTGTTAAAACTTTATTTCGTAGTTCCCTGTCCACTTTATTATTTTAAAATCGTGAAAAATTTACCCTCATTTTTGGGGCATCTCAACATCCTTACTTAAAAGATTAGTCAAAGGCTTAGTGATCTTGCTGAAGTCTTTAATGAACCGCCGGTAAAACCTGACATGCCCAAGAAAGCTTTGAATACCTATCACATTGGTTGGCGGGGGCAATTTTTCAATCACTTCTACCTTAGCCTTATCCACCTCAATTCCTCTCTCAAACACTAAGTGTCCAAGAACTATGCCTTCTTTTACCATGAAATGGTATTTCTCCTAATTTAAGACTAAGTTAGTCTCCTCACAGCGCTGCAAGACTTGGCACAAATTGGTTAAACAATTATCGAAATCCAAACCATGCACAGAAAAGTCATCCATGAAAACTTCCATCACATTTTCAATCAAATCAGAAAAGATGGCTTGCATACACTTTTGAAAAGTCAGAGGTGCATTATACAGGTCAAATGACATTCTCCTATATGCATATATCCCATAAGGGCAAGTGAAGGTAGTTTTCTCTTGATCAGATGGATGGATGGGGATTTGATGAAAACCTGAGTACCTATCCAAATAACAGAAATAAAAGTGCTTAGCAAGCCTCCCAAGCATCTGATCAATGAAAGGAAGAGGGAAATGATCTTTCTTTATGGCGTTATTTAATTTTCTATAGTCAATGCACATGCACCACCCAGAAACTATCCTAGTAGAAATTAGTTCCTGTTTATCATTTTTCACAACAGTTATCCCTCCCTTTTTAGGCATCTCATGAACTGGGCTAACCCACTTGCTACTAGCAATGGGATATATGACACCAACATCAAGTAATTTCAAGATTTCCTCCTTAACCACTTCTTACATTTTTGGATTTAGTCTCATAAGTGGTTCTACTGTGGGCCTACTCTCATCCTCTACAGTTATCCTATACATGCAAAAGGAAGGGCTAATCCCCTTTATATCATCCATTGTATAACCAATTACCTTCCTATACAACCTAAGTTATTTCAAAAGCTTCTCAGTTTCACATGGATTCAAGTCAGCATTTACAATAACAGGATATATAGATTTGAGTCCAAGAAATTCATACCTCAGTGAAGTCAGTAAAGGCTTCAATTCAACAGTTGAGCTTACCACTTTCTCACACATGACTTCAGTATTATGTTTACGTAGGGCATTTTCTTTCAAACAATTTGATGTTCCTGTAGGCTCAATTAATAAAGCAGATTCAAGTGGATCCTTAGGAAGAGTTTCTTCCTTCACCACTTGGTAATAAAATACACACAACAAACATCATCAAAAGGTTTCTTTAAAGCATCTTCCAAACTAAAATCTACCTTTTGGTCTCCAACTGTCAGCGACAATTTTCCATTTTTAACATCTATTACCATGGTTGCCAAAAAATGGCCTGCCTAGAATAATGAGGATCATAGAATCCTTATCCATTTCCAAAACAACAAAGACGATAGGAATGAAAAATTTACCTACTTTAATAGATACATCTTCTAAAATACCTATAAGATATTTAACAGACCTATCCGCTAATTGCAATGACATCCTAGTAGGTTTCAGTTCACCCAATCCCAATTTCTCAGCAATAGACAATGGCATTAAACTGACGCTAGCTCCTAAGTCACATAATGCTCTATCAATAGCCATGTCACTAATCACACAAGAGATAGAAAAACTACCTCGATCCTAAAGCTTGGATGGTAGCTTCTTTTGGATCAAAGCACTGTATTCCTCAGTGAGTGCTACTGCACCATCCTCTTCTAATTTCCTTTTATTGGATAAGATGTCCTTCAGGAACTTCACATATGTCAGCATTTGCTACAAGGCATCTATAAAAGGAACATTAACATAAAGCTTCTTAAGAACTTCAAGACACTTACAAAATTGTTCATCAAGCTTGGCTTGGCCAAGCACTGAGGATATGGAACTGGAGGCTGATATGGTTTCACCTCCTCCTTCTTTTCTCTTTGTTTCTCTTCTTTAATTTTAGGATGAGAGTCAGACTCTTTCCCTTTCTTTTTCTTGGCCTCATCTTCAGTCAAACCAACTAGACCATCATACTGTGAACCACTCCTAAAAGTGATAGACATGGTATGATTAGATGGTCTCATTTTGGGATTTCCAGGAAAAGTTCTTGGCATTCTCTAAGAGGATGAGGCCTGCTGAGCAATCTAGTTCTCCAACATTTTATTATGGGTGGCAAAAGTGTCCATTTTGGAGGTTAGCTTCTTAATAGCATCGGAGAACTCATCATTTTGTTTTAACCGATTGGTCAGAAAGGTCTCTATCAAGGACTCCAACTTAGATTTTTGAGGAATGTAGGGTCCTTGTGGTTGTCGGAAACTACTCGGATTGCCTTGATAGGGAAGTGGTCGGCTTTGGAAACCGGGTGGTCCTTGTGGTTGTCAGAAATTATTGCCATAATTTCTACCATAGTTCCTAATAGCATCTACCTGTTGCATTTCTGGCTCAATATTCTGAGTCACTCCAAGCTGACATCCTAAAATATTATAACCTAAAACACCACACAGTTCACAAGCAAGATTAGAAGTACTTGTTCCTAATTTATCAATTTTAACAGATAATGCTTCTATTTTAGCAGTTAATAAAGAGAGAACATCGATAGAGTACTTACCTGAAGTTCTTGGTAAACTCCTTTCTAAAGACCACTGGTATGTGTTTTGGGTAACCTCCTTAATGAGATTGTAACCTTCTTCCATGTTCTTACTCATGAAGGCACCACCAGCTGCGGTATCCAAGGTTACCTTCTGGTTCAGAGTGAGTCCATTATAGAATATGTATGCTCTCAACCAGCGTTCAATACCATGGTGTGGGCATTCCCGGAGCATTTCTTTATACCTCTCTCAGGAATTATATAGAGTTTCATCATCTTTCTGAGTGAAAGTGATGATTTGCTTCCTCAACTGGTTTGTTTTGCTACTTGGATAATATTTGTTGAGGAAAGCATGTGAAAGCTGCTCCCATGTAGTTATTGACCCCTCCAAAAGTGTATACAACCAAGCTCTGGCCTTGTCCCTTAAAGAAAATGGGAAAAGCCTTAGCCGGATTACATCGTTTGAGACCCTATTTACCTTGAGCGTGTCACAATACTCAAGGAAAATCTAAAGATGCAAGTTGGGATCCTCGGATGGCAATCCTCCAAACTGACTTTATTGAACCATCAAGAGAAAGGATGGCTTCAACTTAAAATTATTCGCCTCAATGCTTGGTCTAGTGATGACCTTCGACCCATCACATTAGGCGCTGCAAAATAACGGAGTGTTATGTCTCTTGATTTTCCATTTGTCGTTGGCTTGTTGAACTTGAAGGTTGGTGCCTATTTTGTTTAATACGTGTCCTAAGAGTTCTGATCTTTCAAAGGGTTCTTTCAATCTCAGGATCAAATATATGCTCAAAGCTGTCACTTTTTCGCATAAAGGGGCCTGCATAAATTTATAAACAACAAAGAAAAACAAGTGTAATTCTGCAGAAAAATTGAAATAAAACTGAAAATGCAGAAAATTGAAATAAAAATGAAAATGAAAATTAAAAATGTAGAAAATGCAGACTAGTCTAATCAAACACCACTTAGCCAATATTGGGGAAAAACACAATCCCTGGCAATGACGCTAAAACTTGATAGCCAACCGCAAGCGCACGGGGTATCAAAGTAATAAAAAGATATCGTTCCCACAGGGATTGTGCCCAAGTACTAGTTATAACGGTGATTCAATTATCTAGTGGAATTTGATTAAAATGAATTACCAAAATGATTATGAACAGCAAATCAAAGAACAGAAAATTCAACATCTTTTGTAAAAGAAAATTAAAGCAAGTTTAGGAAATTGTATCAAAGGTAAATCTTGGGGTAATAAGGGTTCATACGCCAGTATCAAAATTAAAGATTACTCGCCTATCCAATTATACGATTTCATTCCTAAGGCAGATTCCCCTAAGTTAATTAATACCTTCCTCTCGAAAGCCTATTAATGTGCCTAATTCCCAAAGAACCACATTTAATTTGTTAATTAAGCCCTTTACGTTCTATGGAAATTTGATTAATCCCTCAAACAATTTTGTTTACCGTCGTAAATCAATATCATAGGTTCAATTTAGGTATTTTCGAATTACATGCCAATATCTGGATTACCCATATAATTTGTGGTCATTTACGTTTATCTCTAAGTCTTGCAGAAGCATTAGGCATACATAAATTAAATAGAGATTGAAATCATATGAATTGGAATACAAAGAACAATTAATTGTAACACATTGGCATACTACATCCTTAGCCCCAAGAAAAGAGTTTAGTGTGCCATAAGGATTGTTGTCATCGTGTCACACATCACAAAATCAATGCCAAACATAAAAGATATCAAAAGTGTAAACTAGGGATTCAGAAATTACAAATTAGTTCTCACTAGGATTTCTAATTCTTTCTCCCAAATCTGTAGATTCAATTGCCCTTGATGAATTTGACTCTTGATTACCAATGAAATCTTCCCAAAGAGTTCTTCAAAATCTCCCAAAAAGTGTGTAAAAATGTGTCTATGAAGCCTATGTTCTCAAATCCCCTAGAGTGCCATTTAAATCCCTAAATAATTGAAAGATTTGGGCCTCGTAGGGGACAACCACAGCCAGTGGTGGATAACCACAGCCAATGGTTCAGGTTCTGTTCCTTTTTAGACCATAAATTCACATTTTCTATGACAAACAGGAACAACCACGGCCAGTGCTAGGTTCTGACTTGCTCTGCTTTGCTCCAGAGTGCCAACCACTGGCAGTGGTGGCAACCACGACCAGTGGTGGTGATGTTGATGATGTTTTGCCCTTAAACAGAGCCAACCACAACCAGTGGTGGGTTTTGCCACCAATTTCCTCTTTTCTAGTGCTAAACACGGCCAGTGGTTGGCCACCACTAGCAGTGGTTTCCTCCAACCTTGCCCATATGCACTCCAAAGGGTCTCAAAGGTCTCTTCTTTCATCCATTTTGCCATTTTTCCTTAAAATAGACCTAGAACATCATTAATCTTACAAAAATATGAACAACTAAGCAGTGATAGCGGAAAGGAATCAAAATCAAGGGAATCGGACAGAAACAATATGTAAAAACCCTAAAAACTAGACCTAAAAATAACCAAAAACAATATACAATGCACACTTATCATGGGAGAAACCAATATATGAATTAATGAAGGTGGTTGTGATCACCATTATATTGAATGATGAAAGTCTTGCGGGACTATATAAGAGGGAGTACCCTATGCGTGGGGGAAACCAATATGAGAATGATGAATGTGGTTGCGATCATAATGATAAAGATCCTACAGGATTTTATGAAATGGACCCTTGCGTGGGGGATATATGTTTCATTGATTATAAGTAGTTGCGATCACTTGAGAAACCATGTGCGCATAGGTGATGTGAAATGGATCCATTGCATATGCATTAAATAATGTGACATATGCATTATCCATAGGTACATGGAATTTGAGATAGAGATAACCCCAAGAGAGATGATAATCGCTTGAGAGTAATAAGTGATTAAAGATGTAAAGAATTAATGATGAAAAATTATGATAGCTCATGATGATGAAGGCAATGTGAATATGTATATGCTTGTGTATGTGCTTTCTATGAGTTGTGAATAATGAGGCTTTTATGCCTAAGATGATATCTTGATGACGGTTATTTAATAAATTGATGAATTTAGTGCAAAACACACATATTGTTTGTATGCATGTACACATGATCACAATGTATTTAAATTTGTCATTTTGAATGTATAACTTACTTTCCCATGTTGTCTCCTTTTAGCATTATGATGTAGGATTGTCATGGGATGAGAGTGTGCTTTTGAGCTAAAGCTTTTGAAGAAGGTAAATAGTTGTAATGGAAAGCTTTGACCGGCAGTAGTTGTTAAATATGATGTAATGAATGAACTGTGTATGTTAATGGTGATAAATAATGAATTGTGGAAATGTATGTAACCATCTTTTGTAATGATATGATAGATGTATGCTTGATATGTAAATGAATGATTTAATAAATACTTATGAGATTGACCTTGGTAGTGTGTATAGGTGTTAAAGATATTTGAATTGATATCGAATTGGTGAATTAATGAGGTCAATTACGGGGTGTGATTATCAGAGATGTGTGTTGCAAAAATGCATATAAAATTAAAGCATAGGAGGTGTATGAACGTTGGGTGTGGATAGTCCATAATCCTAATTAATGATTAGTACCTCATATAGAGGCTACTTATGGTTTAGAATGCATGCATATGATTTATACGTGTGGTTGGTTGTGGGCTAATAGGCTCATGTTATGTAATTGCCTGCCTTGTCGAGCCTTTTCTCATATCTTCATATATGGGACTAGGCCCGTGCCCTATATACATATTCTTCCTCCGCTGTAAACTCTAATATTTTTGTATGCTCATATGGGCAACGTATCTTGCGATCCAGTTATGAATTATTAAATCTCACTCTTCGGTTTTGTGGTTTAAGTCTTGATGTAATTGTTGAGGTGTTTTGGAAATATTCTAAACGCGAAAAATTACTCGCATTTTTATTACTTATTTATCTTGATTACATCGAGATTCGGGCCCAGGAAATCGGGGTGTGACACTTAAACGATTAAATATTCAAAAACATTTTGGTCAAAAGTTCTTAAATCAGTTAAAACTTTCTAAACTTTAACATTTAGGTACTTATATAAAATTATCCAATAAACTTTACTTAATTTAATTAGCCTATGGTTAACTTATAAAAATTCAATTTCAATCCAAATTACTATAATAAAATTTATCACTCAAAAATTTAATATGAAAAATTAACCTTGAACATTTCTCAAAAACCTGTTTTTAACACCACTAAAATTTGACCTTTTTACACTTGTTAAAAAGTTCAGGTTTTAATTCTGAAACTCTAACTTTTAATACCGCCAGATTCAGGCCTTTACCACCTGTTATTCTAAACTTTTTACACCTGTCAATTCAAACTTTTAACACCTGCTAGTTTTAACACCAACAGATTTCTGATTTTTAACACCATTAACTTCAGACTTTTAACACTTGTTATTCCTGTTTTAACACCTACTGCTCAACCTTTAACACCTCACATTCATGCATAACCATATAACTAAAAATTTCTAAACTAATCTAAGTAAAATTGTAAGCATTTTATACATCATCACCATTCAGTTACATCATAGCAAGTTACCAATTAATTTTCAACAACCTCCAAGTCTATTAGCACACTTTATATTTGGGAGAACACAACACCAAATTAGCCACGGCCCAAGAAAAAATTCAAACAACAATTATTAACATTTCAAAATGATTTTCTAAGCTTAAAAGTTTGTCCCAAAATCAAGGGAAACACCATGCAACCATACAGTTAAGAGCATAGTTTCAAAAACCGGGCCGGATTAACCGGTTCGATCGAGAACCGTTAGGGTACCGGTCCAGACAAGGGAGAAAAACAAGCATCTCAGAACCGGTCAGAACTTGTTGAAAACCGTTTGAACCCGTCAGAGTTTTAAAATTATTTTATTTATTTTTTTTGCTATTTCTTAAAAAAATCTATTAAAAAATATTTTTGAATAAATAAAAAACTTATATATAATATTTACATATTATTTTTATTTATGATAATTTTTTAATCCTATAAAACATGTAATATGATCCTTAGTTAACTTAGTTTTTATATAATTTATTATTAATATATCAAGAATTATATTATATTATATTATATTAAATATATATATTTTTTATAACCGATTCGACCAGGGTTCAACCATAGTTGAACTAATGAACCTTGAACCAGTACCTTCACCGGTTCGATCACTAGTTTAGTTTTTAAAACCTTGTTTAAGAGACAATGATGGCAAACCAATTTTGCTAACAATTGAACAATATGCATGTATATTTTAGAACATCATTACCATGACCATAAGTCATAACAACACATGCATCATTTATCATTTTATCAAAACTAACTCCATACTCAAAATTTTAAAGAAACAATAGCAAGGGTTCGGCCAAGGGTCCCAAAATACAACCTTTAAAATTCTAAAACTTTCTAGTTACATTTTCAAAAGTTATTTCTAGCACTTAAACTCTTAGAATCCATGGCTGTTTAGAATGTAACATCCTAAATTTTAAAATATGGTAATTTAGTAAATAAAATTTATAAATTTGAATTAGGTGAAATAATAAAAATAATATTGAAATGCCTTAGATAATAAATTAAAATGGTTGGGTTAAGATCAAATTTTTACTAAGTAGAATTTAGTTATCTGATTTAAATTAATTAAACAAGACTAAATAATACATACTACTAACTTTATTCCTTAAAAATTAATTCCCTAATTCTAATTTTAATCCCAAACTATATTTTCTAATGGCCTAAAACTTTCATTTTATAAAATCCCTTTTCTTTTCTCACTCTCACGTGCTTGTTCCCTCTCTCTCTTCCTCTCTCATTTTTGCATCACCTTTCTTCCACCAACATGCCTCATTTTCTCCACCCTCTTCACTATTACTTCTAATTTCTCACCATTGTTGCATGCTAACTCAAATTTATAGCTAAGGGTCTGTAAAATCTCACACTAATTTACCCTTAATTTTAAGCATTTAAATAAAATCCCGGTAAATTTTTTCACAAAAATAATAACTAACAATTTAAGTATTCCTCTTAAAAACTCCTATGTCCTAAAGAACAACATCAATATGACATTCTAACACTTAAATTTCAATTCTAAACAACAAAACAAGCTTGGACAAAATAGGGACTTGACACTACGCGTCAAGCCCACGCTATGTGTGAGGCCAACTTTGTGCTCCTGACGCGTAGTGTGAGGCTGGCACAACAATGCTGCTGTTATGGGTTTTAGACCATATTGTCAACTTTCCAAGGTCCTATCTTGCCTAATTCAACTCCAAACCTCACCAAACTTCTTAGGCACTATATTACTCCTATTGCAAAGCTACCGGTGCAATCTGTTTCCCAAAATTCCAGACCAATAAAGAGATATGCATAAAAATGCATTTAGGCCAACTTATAGCCATATCATTACACCAAATCATCTTAATGTAATTAAAAATACAAAATGGACATGTACACCAATTCTAAATATTCATATAGACCTATTTGCCATTTTCAAGGATATTGAATCCCACCAGATCTCCATTTCACCTGTCTAGTTTCTTAATTTCACTTTTAAACTCCTTAATCCAGCATCCAAACTTTTTAATTCCAATCCTAATCTTCATAGATCATTCACATCACATTACATTTTCAACACAATCAAACAACATTCAAGCAATACAATTCCTGCCAATAATGCATGACTTTAAATACTAAATGGCTTTGTGCCATAATCATATATATATAAATAATTCGTGGTCATTATACATGAATAACTATCTAATGGCTCAATGTCATATCACATTCATATCAAACCAAACTTGAATATATCACATATATAAACACTAATGGCTCAGTGCCATTAATTGTCAAACCACACAGATATCAACTTAAATGGTCGTAGCATCATAACATATAATATGGCCATACACATACATATATATACATATAAACATATCTACCAGTAGCCACATACAATATTATGAATATATACATCACATCATCACAAATGTCCTGGCACTACTCCACTGCTCACTTCGTACTAGTCTCTGCAGCATCCACAATATCCCTCTCCTCATTCACTATAAAATAGGTTTAAACGGTGAGTGTCTAACATTATAATACAATGAAACTAAATGAAATAAAAACAATATCACCTAGAAGATTTCACATACCTCCCTCGCATGTCAATCCATTAATCTGTTTAATTTCAACATTACATTATGCTCATAATTTATCATAATCATCATTATTCTTAATCAATTCAAATATACCAAAGATAACATTTATCATCATCATCACAAATCAAATCTCAATGTTATAAATTAACCACAACTGACTCTCATGGTCAAGTCATATAAAAAGACATCTAGTATCTGAATACTAAAGGAGCAGCCGCCAGCTGGGAGTCCACCGACATCCGATGAACTCTACCTGGTCCACTGAGCTCTCCGGCTCCCCACCTCAACCACTGGGTCTCTCCATGGATCTCTAGGTAGCTCAACTGGGTCACTCACGACCACGTGAGCCAAAAACGAGGGGTAATACAAATCGAATGGCTGTCCATACCACATAACATGCATATACAACATATAATTATCTTAAATTCATTAAAACTCCATCTCGAATTAAAAATCCATCTCCTAGGACATAATACACCAAATCAAGGCATAAAACACGTTAATCATCATCGTTTACTTATAAATATATCATATATCTCAACATATCATCTCATAAAGATCATTTTCATCACAACTCATCACTTTCTCATTATAATCATCATTATTACATCAATCATATTTATCAAACTCATTATATAATAGTTAACATATTTCAAAGTATATATTTTCAAATAAAACATTCACATACACAAAATTTTTAACTCATAATATGAAATCATCAAAACCTTAACTAAATACACACTAAAACACTCCCCTTACCTCACTTCCAATGCTCCTTAACTTAATCGCAACAACTAATGCGCTAAAACATTAAAAGTGTAAGAATTACAAAAGGGGTTTAGGGATTTAGCCGTTGAAACTTTAACTTAACTTAAGAAAACACTTGAAAATCAACTCTTAAAGCTCTATAAGCTTACCGTAATCGAAATCGAATATTACGTAAGAAACCCCCACTTCTGCTAAGCTTCCGACACTCCGTTTGTAACCTACGTAAAGTGAAACTCAATTCCATCACTTAATCTTTCACTTAAAAGCCTTAAAGAACCCTTTGATCGGTTCAGAACCTTAAATTTCAAAGCCTCCTAGCATCCCCAAGAAAACAAGCAAAAGAAGGGAAACTTTCATGAAAACTAAATTGAGAGATTTCATGTGTTTACCTTGTGTTTTCCAATTTTAATCCGCAATTAATTTTGAAATCTAATCACAAATTGGCCTGAATTAGAGTTCAAGGGAAGAAAGAAGAAAGAGAAAAGTCTAAAACTTTGATGTGTGCATCTGTTCTACGTTGCTATCTCTATAATGTTTTAATTCTGTTCGCGATGCTGACGCTACGTATTAGACAAAAATCGTAAGTTAGATAATTTAAACTCATTCTTAAATCACACAAATGTATTAGATTCTCAAATTATCATAATTTAAACTTATTTGCATATTTATTTATTCTTTTAAATATAGAAACATACAGGATGTTACATCCACCCCCTTTAAAATAGATTTCGTCCTTGAAATCAACATACCTCAATAAATAACTCTAGATATTATTGTCGTATCTTAGTTTCTAACTCCCAAGTATATGATACTTCATTAAAATTTTGCCATAAGACTTTCACTAATGGAATGTTCTTATTTCTCAACTTCTTAGTCTGATAGGCCTCGATACGAAGAGGAATAACTGGCACTGTTACATCTTCCTTGATTTTAATAGAATCATCTGGAACTACCATATCATCACAAGGTATATACTTTCAAAGTCGTGATACATAAAAGATATCATGTAATCTAGATAAAACTGAAGGAAGCTCAAGTCTATATGCAACATCATCAATCTGTTCTAGAATACGATATGGGCCAATATATCTTAGACTCAACATTTTGCTATAGTCTGACCTACACTTTTCGTAAGTGAGACTCTCAAAAATGCCTGATCATTAACTTGAAATACTAGAGGTTTGTGCTTAGTATCATAGTAACTTTTCTGATGATCCTGTGTAACTTTTAACTTATCTCTAATCATTTTGATCTGATCTGTCATCTGTTGAATCATCTCAGGTCCTAACACCAAAACACCACCACTATCTGCCCAACATAAAGGAGTCTAACACTTCCTGCCATACAAAGCCTCATAAAGAACCATGCCAATGCTGATATAGAAACTATTCTTATAAGTGAATTCAATCAGAGGTAAATATTTCTCTCAGCCACCCCTATGCTCTAATACATAAGCACAAAATAATCCCTCTAAAGTTTGTATGGTATGCTCAAACTACTCATCAGTCTGAGGATGATATCCTGAACTCAATCTCAGCTCAGTACCCAATTCATGATGTAAGCTTCCCCAGAATTTAGAAGTGAAATGGGGATCATGATCTGATATAATACTTGAGGGTACACCATGTAATTGTACAATCTCTTTCACATAAACACTAGCAAGTTTTTCCAAAGACCATTTCATATTAACAGCAAAAAAATAAGCATTCTTCGTCAATCTATCGATGATAACCCAAATAGCATCACATCCTACATGAGAATAGGGTAAACCAAATACGAAGTCCATGGCTATACTATCCCACTTCTATACCGGAATATCAAGTGGTTGTAATAACCTAGAAGGTTTATGATGTTCCACTTTAGATTTCAAACATACAACACAAGATGCAACATAATCAACTATCATTTTCTTTATCCCTGGCCACTAAAACTATTGTCTCAAGTCATGATACATTTTAGTTACACCAGGATAAATACTCTGAACTTTTATGGACCTTAGCTAGAATCTATGTTCTAAACTTGCCATCAGAAGGCATAATAATACGATGCTTAAAGCGCCTTAAACATTAGAATCTCTGCTCAATGGTATACTTTTACCTTAGCTTGGGCATCAATCAACTTTTTCACCTCAACATCATTTTCTTGAAATTCATATAAGGATTTCAAAAACTCATTAGTAATCTTCAACATTCTAATCATCATACTATCAGAAGAACAAATCATCACACCCAGATTCATATCACGAAAGCTTTCTAACAATTCATATTCTTTCAACATCAAAGATACAATATGGATAGATTTCCTAGTCAAGGCATCAGCAACAATATTCACCTTGCAAGGATGATATTCTAGCTCAAAGTCATAATCCTTTAAATACTCTATTCACCGTCTTTGTCTCATATTCAACTCTTTTTGATCAAACAAATATTTCAAACTCTTATGATCATTAAACACCATAAAATGAGAACCATATAAATAATGTCTCCAGATATTTAAAGCAAACACAATCACCGCTAACTCAAGATCATGAGTAGGATAATTCTGCTCATAAGGTCTCAACTGCCTCAAAGCATAAGCTATAGCTCTGTCATCTTACATCAACACACAATCCAAACCGAACCTAGATGCATCACAATACACAATAAACTCTCTAGTGACATCAGGTAAGGCAAGCACTAGTGCAGAAGTCAATCTCTTTTTCAACTTATTAAAGCTTTGTTCACATTCATCTATCCAAACAAAAGGACACTTTTTCCTAGTTAATTTGGTCATAGGAAGTGCAATAACCCTTAATAAAACGCTGATAATATCCGGTCAAACCAAGGAAACTCCAAATCTCAATAACAGATTTGGGTCTATCTTAATTCATAACAACAGCTGTCTTGAAACTCTATCACTAGAAATCATATGCCCCAAAAACTGAATACTCTTTATGCAAAATTCACATTTAGATAATTTGGCATACAACTACTTCTCATGCAAAATATGTAAAACAATGCAGAGATGTTGAACATGTTCACTTTCAGATCTAAAATATACTAATATATCATTAATAAACACTACAATAAACTGATCCAAATAAGGATGAAAGATCTAATTCATATAACTTATAAAAAGTATAGAAGCATTAGTAACTCTAAATAGTATCACTACATACTCATAATGACCATATCGAGTCCAAAAAGCAATCTTCAAAATATCCTCAGGTTTCACTCTAATCTAATGATACCCAGAACGTAAATCAATATTAGAAAAGTCACACGCACCGCGCAACTGATCAAGCAAATCATCAATCAAGGCAAGGGATACTTATTCTTAACTGTCAACTTATTCAACTGTCAGTAATTAACATATATTCTCATGCTCCCATCTTTCTTTCTCACAAGAAACATAAGAGTACCTTAGGGCAAAGCACTGGGTCTAATAAAACCCTTACTCAATAATTCCTCAACCTACTTTTTCACCTCAGTTAGCTTAACAGAGGACGTCCAATACGGTGCACTTAGCTCAACAGAGGACGTCCAATACAGTGCACGAGACACTAGCTCGACACCAAGAACTAGATCAATAACAAAATTAATTTCTCGAATCGGAGGTAACCCAAGAATATCCTCCAGAAACTCATATACAATAGGAATATCAGCAGGAATCAGACTACCTATTCCTGTAAAATAAATAATAGAAGAAATGAATATCAAACATACCAAGCTTTTTAAGAGTAGATTCATGATGTGGATCTTGTTGAGGACCGGCAAGGGCTGATTTCTAGATGATTTGAACGGCTGCCACAAAAAGGGAGAAGACACACCAAACGTACACAATACAAGGGAAATGGTGAAATCTAGAGTGAAGATTGAATTGAGAAAGTTATGGTTGCTATAAGGACCAGAAATTCATTTGCAACTTGACCAAGATTGTTAGGATTTAGGTTCCATGAAAGATTGGAGGTTCAAGCTAACCCATTCACACGTGATTTTCAATTGCTCACTTTAATGGAAGATAACGCAATAACATGTCAACTAACGCAACTTGGCAATTGAACTAAGGTTCCTTGATTTTTTTTGTTTTAATTCTTTTAGAGTTCAGAATTCTTTTTAAAATTCAATGGAAAGACAAGGGTAGAATAAAAACAAAAACGCATGAAATAAAATGATAAAGATGGACAGCATCACACCTCCATAATGGACTAGCATTCATACACAAGTGTCACACTAGTGCATGGCTAATCAACCTTGCTTCACACAAGGACCAAGAGCATCACACTCACCACTAAGTTTACAAAACTTAGAAAAAATCATTAATCAACTTCTATCCGTTTTTCTCACCTCCATTCAGTTTTGTATAACTTGGCTAAACAAGACAAAAGACACACTACTCCACTACCTAAAAACAAGGGTAACCGCCCACCACTAAGTCTTAGTGGGACAATGCTGAAATATAGTTGCAAAAACTGAAACTTACAAAGGAAAAAGAAATAAAGAAAAATGGGTCTAGGTAGGATTTGAACACAGGTCATTCAAGTCCTACACTACCCTATTCTTGAGGCTAGGCCATTTGTGCTAGGCCCTCTGTTGTTCATCCTTCCACATGATCAAATGAGTAAGTTTGGATGTCCTTTGTGGCTCCTTGGTTATGTCTTCTAGGAGGGTGAGAATTAGCCTTTGTAAGGTGGCTTTGGTCTTCTTGGCCTTGGATCTTGTCATTGGCCCTCCTATTCCTTGAAGTGCCCCTGATTGGTAAGGGGTGTCCTCATCATTCCCTCCCTCTTAAACAGGATTTGTCCTCAAATCTGGGTCTTCTTCACCTGTATCAAACAAGGACAAATCAGCCACATTAAAAGTAGAAGACACATTATACTCACCTGGCATTTGGATCTTATAGGCATTGTCATTGATCCTCTCCAATACTTGGAATGGACCATCTCCTCTTGGAAGCAACTTGGATTTCCTTTGTTCAGGAAACCTCTCCTTTCTCATGTGTACCCACACCCAATCTCCAGGTTGGAAGATCACCTTCCTCCTACCTTTGTTGGCTTGCTTAGCATAGCTCTCATTCTTCTTGATGATCTGGGCTTTAACCTGCTCATGCAGCTTCCTCACAAAATCTGCTTTAGCCTGTCCTTCATAATGCTTAAACACAGAAATGTTAGGTACAGGTAATAAATCAAGTGGAGATAAAGGATTAAACCCATACACAACCTCAAATGGAGAGCAATTAGTTGTGGAATGGACAGCACGGTTATAAGCAAACTCAATATGGGGTAGGCAAGCCTCCCAACGTTTCAAATTTTGCTTCAGTACTGCTCTAAGCATAGCACCTAATGTCCTATTGACCACCTCAGTTTGACCATCAGTTTGGGGGTGACAAGTAGTAGAAAACAATAACTTAGTTCCTAATCTTCCCCACAAACTCCTCCAAAAGTGACTCAAAAACTTAGAGTCCCTATCACTTACAATACTCCTAGGCATGCCATGTATCCTAATGATCTCCCTAAAGACTAGTTCAGCTACATGGCTTGCATCATTGACCTTTTTGTATGGAATAAAATGAGCCATCTTAGAAAACCTATCCACCACAACTAGTATAGCATCTCGGCCAGCACTTGACTTGGGCAAACCAAGCACAAAATCCATGGACAAATCTACCCAAGGGTGTTCAGGAACAGGTAAGGGAGTGTATAAACCTTGGGGGAGTACTTTAGACTTAGCTTGTTTACACTCAATGCATGACTCACAATGCTTAGCTACATCCTTTTTCATGTTAACCCAATAGAAATGTTCATGCAAGATATCATAAGTCTTATGCACTCCAAAATGACCCATTAAACCCTCCTTATATGCTTCCCTCACTAAAAGCTCTCTAATGGAAGATTGGGGAATACATAACCTATTCTCTCTAAACAAGAACCTATCAAACCTATAATACTCATCCTTAGGCACCTTTTCACATTCCTTATACTTCTGGCCGAACTCACTATCCTCTTCATACAGCCCCTTTAGAACTTCTAACCCAAGCAATTTGGTCTCTACCATAGAAATAAGGGCATACCTCCTAGACAAGGCATCGGCAACTACATTCCCCTTCCCTTTCTTGTACTTAATGACATATGGGAATTGTTCTAGGAACTCAACCCACTTGGCATGTCTCTTATTAAGTTTGCCTTGACCCTTAAGATACTTGAGAGACTCATGGTCACTATGGATAACAAACTCCTTGGGGAAAAAGTAGTGCTGCCAAGTTTTGAGGGTCCTCACTAAGGCATAGAGTTCTTTGTCATAGGTAGAGTAATTCAAGGCTGCCCCACTTAGTTTTTCACTAAAGTAAGCTATGGGATGGCCTTCTTGGAGCAAAACAGCCCCTATACCTATGCCAGAAGCATCACACTCTATCTCAAAAGACTTGGAAAAATTGGGCAATGCTAGAATGGGTGCACTAACTAGTCTTTGCTTAAGGGTTTGGAAAGCTTTCTCTTGTTTTTTCCCCCACTTAAAGCTCACATTCTTCTTCACTAACTCATTTAGTGGGGCTGCCAAGGTGCTAAAATCCCTCACAAAACGCCTATAAAAACTAGCTAGGCCATGAAAGCTCCTAATCTCACTCACAGTCTTTGGTGTTGGCCATTCTTGGATGGCCTTCACTTTTTCTTGGTCTACCTCTACCCCTTTAGAACTCACTACAAAGCCTAAAAACACCACATGATCTTGGCAAAACGTGCATTTTTCAAGATTGGCATACAATTGCTCTCGCCTCAAAGTAGATAACACAGAATGCAAATGATGAACATGCAAGTCTAAATCAGCACTATACACAAGTATGTCATCAAAATACACTACCACAAAGTGTCCTATAAATTCTTTAAGAACATGATTCATCAACCTCATGAATGTACTTGGTGCATTAGTTAATCCAAAAGGCATAACCAGCCACTCATACAAGCCAAATTTGGTTTTAAAAGCAGTTTTCCATTCATCCCCTTCTCTAATCCTAATTTGGTTGTATCCACTTTTTAAATCAATTTTGGAAAAGAACTTTGCACCATGCAATTCATCAAGTAAATCATCAAGCCTAGGAATGGGATGCCTATACTTAATAGTAATGCTATTCACACTCCTACAGTCACTACACATGCGCCACGATCCATCTTTCTTAGGCACTAAAATTACAGGCACAGCACAAGGAGAGATAGAATCTCTTACCCAACCTTTATCTAAGAGAGCTTCCACTTGCCTTTGTATTTCCTTGGTCTCCTCAGGGTTGCTCCTATAGGCTGGCCGGTTTGGAATGGTGGCTCCAGGTATCAGATCCACGTGATGTTCTATCCCTCTCAAAGGTGGCAATCCACTGGGTAGGTTTGAAGGAAAAACATCCTTGAATTCCTGCAAAAGAGAAGAAATAGGAGAAGGCAATGAAGAAAAACAAATGGGATTAGTATTAAGAATAGGCTTGCAAACCAGCACGTAGAGTGGCTGCCTTGCAAGCAACACTTTCCTCACTTCTCTTTCTTTTGCTATCTCTCTCTCATTCTTTTTCCTCTCTTTTTCACTCTTTTCTCTTCCTTTTATTTTTCCCCTCTTTTCTTCACTCTCCTTTCTCTCTTTCTCCTCTTTCAAGCTCTCGGTCACACTTAATCCCTCACTCTCATGATCTTTTTTTTCTCTCATAATTTTCTCTCTCAATCTCAACTGATCATGACACACCTCCTGTGGGCTTAAAGGTTTAAGTACCACCTTCTTTCCTTGATGGGTGAATGATATTTTGTTGGAGAAACCATCATGGATAGTCTTGTGGTAATGCTGCCATGGCCTCCCCAACAACAAATGACATGCCTCCATAGGCACCACATCACACAAGATCACATCTGAATAAGTTCCAATGACTATAGGCACCTCCACCTGCTGCCTCACCCTTATTTCTCCATCATCACTTAGCCATTGTAACCTATAAGGTCTAGGGTGGGGTTTGGTAGGGAGATTCAACTTGGATACCATCCTAGTACTAGCCACATTAGCACAACTCCCACTATCCACAATCACCATGCAAAGTTGTCCCTGTACAGCACACCTAGTGTGGAAAATGTTGTCCCTTTGGCTTTGGTCTAAGGGTTCTATATGGGATCCTAACAACCTCCTAACCATTAACAATCCCCCCTCATTCACTTCTGGTTCTACACCCTCTCCCTCCTCACTCTCATACTCCTCAGGTGTATCAGACTCACTAGACAATTCACCATCCTCCCTTATCACTACCGTCCTCTTTGTAGGGCATTCATAGGCATAATGCCCCTTACCTTGGCACTTGAAGCATGTAATGTCCCTAGTCCTCTTAGGGATTGGTTCCTTACCCTTAGAAGTATTATGATCAGCCTCCTTAGTGGCCTTAACATCCAAGGCCGAGCTACCTGCTACCTTGGCCGAATAGGGTGCTGCCCCAAAGCCCTCCCTCTTGGCTTTGTCCTTCCACCCAGATGTGGAGGTAGGGGCAATTCTCCTTGTAGCTCCCTTCCTTTTGAGTTGCCTTTCTACTTGAAGGGCCTTATGCACAAGGTCATCCATCTTAATGAATTCCTGCAACTCTACAACATCACGAATATCAGTAGATAAACCAGCTAAGAATCTAGCCATAGTTACCTCAGGATCCTCTTCTAAATTGGCTTGGAACATTAGCATCTCCATCTCCTTGTGGTACTCCTCTACACTCCGACTCCCTTGAGTGAGTCTTTGAAGTTTAAACTTCAAATCTCTCTCATAGGAGGCAGGCACATACCTCTTCCTCATCAATCTCCTCAAGTCTGCCCAAGTACTCACTGGTGGCTCTCCATCTCTTTGCCTCTCCCTCTGAAGTTTATGCCACCATACCAAGGCATAGTGTGAGAACTCAGCGGCTGCCAATCTCACCTTTTGCTCCTCCTCAAACTCTCCACAAGCATATACGTTTTCGATCTTAAGCTCCCAATTCAAGTATGCCTCCGGATCATTTTTGCCTGCAAAAGAAGGAATGTTTAGTTTTATCCCTTGAAGGGGATTGCTCCACTGTTCCCTAGTCCTCCTATCTTCTTCATGTCTTGGCATCCTTCCTCCATGCCTCCTTGGACTTCTCCTTTCATTCTCTAACTGGTCAATTCTCTCATGTATTTCATCAGTGGCTTGTCAGAATAGCCTCTCAAGATGTTGAGTTAGAGCTTGCATTTGAAATGGATTAAGGCCTCCTTGTTCACCCTGTTCTGCCATCACTAAAAACACTTATACAAGGTAAAAAACAATTATAACAACTGCTGTTTGGACCTCACAAATAATTTCTCTCAAGTGTTTCACTCAAATTTTGGCTTTTTCTAGTAATGTAATTTTCACTCTAGCCTTTTACCACTCTTGATGCTATTTAATCCTTGAGAGTCACAAGTATAGTTCAGCCCACACACAAATGCTCCACCTAATGCAATATGCTAATGATGGCAAATAGAGATATGATCCTATCACTAGAAGCCAACAAAACAAGACACCAAAAAGGACACACAAACAATTACTAGAATTGGACTACAAACAAAGACAAAAACATACAAAAGACGCATAAACAATACTAGAGTTAGACTAGAATCAAAGGCAAAGACATGCAAGATTCAAACATTTAGGATACATTTTTTTTATTTTTTTTTTCGTTTTTTTTTTTGACAATTTTCCTTTTCTTTTCACAGCCCTAATTATCAACTTTAGGCATTTAGAATCAGAATGGATTAATTGAAGATGATGGAATTCGAAATACCTTTTTGGGTGCTGTCCAAGAAATTTTAAGCCCTTGACTCCAAGAGCTTTGATACCAAATGATGTGGATCTTGTTGAGGACCGGCAAGGGCTGATTTCTAGATGATTTGAACGGCTGCCACAAAAAGGGAGAAGACACACCAAACGTACACAATACAAGGGAAATGGTGAAATCTAGAGTGAAGATTGAATTGAGAAAGTTATGGTTGCTATAAGGACCAGAAATTCATTTGCAACTTGACCAAGATTGTTAGGATTTAGGTTCCATGAAAGATTGGAGGTTCAAGCTAACCCATTCACACGTGATTTTCAATTGCTCACTTTAATGGAAGATAACACAATAACATGTCAACTAACGCAACTTGGCAATTGAACTAAGGTTCCTTGATTTTTTTTGTTTTAATTCTTTTAGAGTTCAGAATTCTTTTTAAAATTCAATGGAAAGACAAGGGTAGAATAAAAACAAAAACGCATGAAATAAAATGATAAAGATGGACAGCATCACACCTCCATAATGGACTAGCATTCATACACAAGTGTCACACTAGTGCATGGCTAATCAACCTTGCTTCACACAAGGACCAAGAGCATCACACTCACCACTAAGTTTACAAAACTTAGAAAAAATCATTAATCAACTTCTGTCCGTTTTTCTCACCTCCATTCAGTTTTGTATAACTTGGCTAAACAAGACAAAAGACACACTACTCCACTACCTAAAAACAAGGGTAACCGCCCACCACTAAGTCTTAGTGGGACAATGCTGAAATATAGTTGCAAAAACTGAAACTTACAAAGGAAAAAGAAATAAAGAAAAATGGGTCTAGGTAGGATTTGAACACAGGTCATTCAAGTCCTACACTACCCTATTCTTGAGGCTAGGCCATTTGTGCTAGGCCCTCTGTTGTTCATCCTTCCACATGATCAAATGAGTAAGTTTGGATGTCCTTTGTGGCTCCTTGGTTATGTCTTCTAGGAGGGTGAGAATTAGCCTTTGTAAGGTGGCTTTGGTCTTCTTGGCCTTGGATCTTGTCATTGGCCCTCCTATTCCTTGAAGTGCCCCTGATTGGTAAGGGGTGTCCTCATCAATTCAACAGGAAAAACCACCACTTTATGATAACAATCCACTATGACATGATTGGTAGACAACCAATCCATTCCCAAAATAACATCAAGGTTTTTCAAAGGTAGACAGATTAAATTTGTAATGAAAACTCAACCCTCAATGCTTAGATTTATCTTTTTATACATAGTTGTAGTTCTAATCGTAGAACCAGTCGGAGAAGAAACAATTATAGCATTGTTCATCAACACCATAGATAATTTAAGATGTCTAACACAACTCTCAAATAAATGAATGTGTAGCTCCATAATCATATATCACATCTGCAAGACTACCAGCGATTAAACACTTACTGTGTACTAGCTGATCATTATATACATCATCTGAAGCATCAAAAGCAAACACTCTTCCAGTAATAACATTTTGAGAACTAGAAGATGGTGTGTTATCAGGTTTTTGAATCGGCCTCCTCAGCCACCACCACTATGTCCACCTCTTAGTGAACCACCACCTTGAGATGTAGAAGTAATCCTTTTACTTCCCCGTATGTTCTTAGTCTGCCTTAAAGGACAGTCAAGCCTAAGATGTCTAGTCTGACCATAATGATAACAAGTACGCTGCTCTAATTTAAAATTTTTAGCCAAATGCCCTTCCTTTCCATATTTAAAACAAACTCTATTACTAAAACGACCACCACCACGGCCTCTGGATAAAGAAGATGATGATGATCCACTTTGACTGAATTGACTCTACTTTTTAAAATCAAATCCCTTAGCTTTCAATTGGTATTTATCTTTTCTTAAAGTAACCCTCTACATCTGAACTTCCTCAATCAACTGTGCTTTATTCATAAAATCAGCATAATCCCTAATCTCCAAGGGAGCAATCACACTGTGAAGTTCAATTCTCAAACCAGATTCATATTTAATACACTTATTACTTTTAGTACCTTCTAAAGAAAAAGGATAATAGAAATCATATAGTTCATCAAATTTAGTTGTGTATTCAGCTACAGATATTCTTCCTTGCTCAAGATGTAAGAATTCTATCTCTTTTCTGGTTTTATAATTGTCAGGGAAGTACTTTGCCAAAAATCTCTTTTTAAAATTATCCCACTTTCAAACTTCACCAGTTACACTTCAAAAATTTATCTAGGGTAAGGCTAGATTCAGCCTTTCCCATCATTCGAGAAAACTTTTCAAAGAAATCACCCTCTAGAATACAATTAGAACTGTCGGTTATTCTACAATAATACAGTTCATTGTTAATACTTAAATAAACTCAATAGAGTTTAAAAAAATACCTCAATACAGAGAATTACAGCAGACGAAGAACTAATGAGCACAATGCCAGGATTCCTGTACCATTTACTTTTACACATATACATATTTATATATATATATATTGGCACAATAAACAACTTTACTCATACAATTTCATCATTTATTATTCTATTTCACCCGTAAGAACTAAAGTCCTGAATATACCTGCTCTGATACCAAATGTAAAATCCCTCACTAATTTACTCTTAATTTTAAGCATTTAAATAAAATCCCGATAAATTTTTCACAAAAATAATGACTAACAATTTAATTATTCCTCTTAAAACTCCTATGTCCTAAAGAAAAACATCAATATGACATTCTAACACTTAAATTTCAATTCTAAACAACAAAACAAGCTTGGATAACTTTGCGCTCCTGAAGTGTAGCGTGAGGCCAACTTTGTACTCCTGACGTGTAACGTGAGGCTGACGCATAGCAACAATGCTGTTGTCATGGGTTTTAAACCATATTGCCAACTTTCTAAGGTCCTATCTTGCCTAATTCAACTCCAAACCTCACCAAACTTCTTAGGCACTATATTATCCCTATTCCGGAGCTACTAGCATAGTTTGTTTCCCAAAATTCTAGACCAATAAAGAGATATGTGTAAAAATACATTTAGGCCAACTTATAGTTGTATCAATACACCAAATCATCTTAATGCAATTAAAAATACAAAATGGATATCTACACAAATTCTAAATATTCATATGGACCTATTGGGCATTTCTAGGGATATTGAATCCTACCAGATCTCTATTTCACCTATCCAATTTCTTAATTTCACTTTTAAACTTATTAATCCAACATCCAAACCTTCTAATTCTAATCCTAATCTTTATAGATCATTCACATCATACTTTCAACATAATCAAACAATATTCAAGCAATACAATTCCTGTCAATAATGCATAATTTTAAATACTAAATGGCTCTGTGTTGTAATCATATCTATATAAACAATTCCCGGTCATTATGCATGAATAACTATCTAATGGCTCAATGTTATATCACATTTATATCAAACCCAATCTAAATATATCACATATATAAACACTAATGGATCAGTGCCAATCCATTAATCTATTTTCTTTCAACATCACATTATGCTCATAATCTATCATAATCATCATCATTCTTAATCAATTCAAAATATGCTAAACATATCACTTATCATCATCATCACAAATCAAATCTTAATGTCATAAATTAACCACATCTGATTCTCATGGTC
This sequence comes from Clitoria ternatea, assembly GCA_037962975.1. NCBI lineage: Eukaryota > Viridiplantae > Streptophyta > Magnoliopsida > Fabales > Fabaceae > Clitoria > Clitoria ternatea. The sequence goes on along the minus strand of CM075672.1, from coordinate 193,419,915 downwards.
AAGTCATATAAAAAGACATCTAGTATTCGGATACTAAAAGAGCAGCCACTAGCTAGGAGTCCACCGATATCCCGTGAACTCTTCCTAGTACACCGAGCCTTCCAGATCCCTACCTCAACTATTGGGTCTCTCTATAGACCTTTGGGTAGCTCAATTGGGTCACTCACGACCACGAGAGCCAAAAGCAAGGGGTAATACATACCGAATGGTTGTCCATACCACATAACATGCATATACAACATATAATCATCTCAAATTCATTAAAATTCCATCCCGACATAAAAAGCCAGCTCCTAGGACATAATACACCAAATCAAGGCATAAAACACGTTAATTATCATCGTTTACTTATAAATATATCATATATCTCATTATATCATCTCATAAACATTATTTTTATCACAACTAGGGTAGACCTCCAATGCTTGGATTTATGCCCGAGGCTAGATAGCCTAGTAACTTTGGTATACTTTGACTCCGGACAAGGGTCACCACGATCGTGTAGTGCCTGTTCTGATGAGATATGATTTGGATCCCCTATTTGAAAAGACCGTGCGTCCTTACCCCCTTTTGTGAAAACAAAATGAGGCGAGCTCTGGTTGCTTTAGTTAGGAAGGAGGATAAGGCGGGATAGTGAGGTGTATTGTGTTGTGAATGAGGAAGGAGAATGAGCCCACATGCATCATACTGGCTAAAAGAATACTTAACCTAGATAAAGGAAAACACATGCATTATATCATTGTTGTATGAAACCATGTTTGCTTACTATTATTGTTGTTATCTGATCATGACAAAACGGGTATCACTCCTTCGGGACTAGAGCAGGACGAGAACGATTAGTCAAGATTAGAGAGGCGAGATAACTTAGATTAAAATACATTAGAAACCCCCTTGAGAGAGTAGAAAGTTTGGTTCAAGTGTTTATGTTACGGGACGAGTGTCGGTACAATACAGTACCCTAATTATTATAGAGGTGAAAGCTCACCCTTACAACTATTTTTCAGGTCCCTGCGCAGACATGCCTATCGAACGAAGGGTTCTCTACGCCAAGAGGACCAGGCAGGACCTAGTCATTTGCCATCCATAATAGAGGAGGCCCCCATGGACGGACTTCCCCCACTACAGCCTGAGCCTGAACGACCGCACAATCGGGATGTTAAGGTTATTGAGAGCATAGTCTAACACTATAGTGATCCCTCACGCCCTTTTAATGGAGGAGATTGAGGAGTTGGCCGGTATAGAGGTAGCACTATTAGCATATCCTTTCAACTTTCACCCCCTGCTAGAGCCTTCTTTAGCCTTAAGACCTCCCAAGCAGGTAGAGGCATTTGTAGCACCAAGCCCAGCTGAGGTAGGAGTCTCAAAGGAGCCAACTCCCGAGTATGTTCTGCTCCCAGTTGAGGATGAGGAGGAGGAGGACCCTGAGGAGTTTCCTCTTAATATGCTGATGAATTTGGTGCTAAGGACCCTGTTGCTCTCTCAACCTTGCCTCGACAGCTTCCCCTAGTCGTTCTACTCGCTGTCTATGAGCCAGATAGGTTTGAGGATATTCACATACGTCAGGGGGTGTTCGTGATGACCCCGATGGAGAGATACATGGAGAGACATCAGTGAGACCAATCCCAGGGTTTCCTTCAATACATTTTCAAGAGCTATATATACGGGGAGACTAAGGATTATTCAGAGATGTCGTCAGCAGCCCGGGGTCTCTTGGCAAAGGCCTATAAGGTTTACAGCAGCTGGAGACACCAGCTGGTTCGCCAGGTCAGCGACTTGCCATTATTGAGCATCGCTTCTGCAGGACCATCTCAGTTGCCAGAATTGACCTAGCTGGCCGCCACCATGGATCCTCCAGAGTGGCCTTGGTCAGAGGATGAGTTTATGGGCGGAGATGCTTAGTTGTAGGTTTACTTATCTATTTTTATGGATATGCATGTTGTATAGGTGCCTACATGCCCCTTTTGCTTTCAGTTGTATAGTTTTGTTGGAACCACTCATGTATGTATGGCACAGTTATGTGTATATATATATATATGATGCTTTATTTCCATCATGTGTTATATCATACAAAAAAAACTTCCATATTTTCTAAAAATAGTAACCTCTCAGTTAACCAAGGTAATTCAATGGAAGGGATTATCTTAGTTAATCGAGGGTGTTACACAATTGCTTTAAATGTTCATGAATTGAAAATTTTACATATTTCATACATATATAGGGGTTTTTGAAGCAAGACTAGTTGGTACAAGTTCAAATTAATGCCAAGGTGTTTAAGATAAAGTTCTATGACATTTAGAGTTCATTTGAGTGAAAGAAGGTATAGGGTTGTTAGTTGGATGTAGTGTTATCTAGAAAAATTTTGCATAGTTAGTGTAGAGGAACCCATAATTATAAGCAATGCAAGATAGAATAGTTAAGACTAAACCATGAGGCAGTAGGTGTGAGAACTTGTTAAATAGCAAAGTATATAATGGTGAGATTGCATCCATAAGGGTCTAAGCATTGCATGGTCCAAGGCCACAAGGCAAAGTGTACTGAAAATGGGCAAATAGGGCATCAGGGGTCGATCCACGGCTAGTGGGAAATTCCCACTGCCCGTGGACCTTTCTGTCTTAGTTTAAAAAATTTTACGCATGAAGTCAGAGCATTCCACGGCTAGTGGAATCCTTAGAAGTGAATTTTTTCACATTTTGTGTTATGGCCTTGTTCCTTGTGGTTTGCTATGCATAGGGCTTTATTATTCCAACCTTTGTGTCTCTTTTGGCACTCTTTTATAAAAGTTATACTTCTATTTGCATAGATTATGTTCAAATCTAGGTGATATTTGGTTTCTTGTAATCTTTAATTATTGTATGCACTTGAAATGTTACCTATTGTGGCTTAATTCTTTTAATTTACATAACGACACATGTAGTTACCTTAGGTGTGGATCAATTGTTAGATTTTAATAGCGTAAATTATTTATAATCGACCAAAACATTAGTTGAAAAGCATATGATGATGCCTATTACTATAAGGATGATTTTATAATCGTACTACAAGAGTAAAATGTGAAAAATTCATGTGAAAATTTATTTTAAATTAGGCATGGATTTTATATGGAACCCTTGTTAGTGAAAACCTTAGGGGGATTTTCACTAACCCTGTGCATGTGGAAATCATGAGCAAAAATAAAAGCTTACTGCTCCTACCTCTTGACCATTCAAGGCTAATGTGAACAAGGTAGGATCCAAGTTTCTAGCTCCCTTATCCTCTTGGACTCAAGAGATTGATGTTATTTGATTACTTAATATAATGGAAATAAGGGGAAGAAGAACAATGGTGGTTTCGGGTGAAAGAACCATGAGTAATTTGAAGAATTTCTTAAGAATTGCATGAGAACTCTTAGGGAAAAAGAGAGAGCAATTCATGACAATGATGGGAAAAATGAAGTCAGATTGCTACTTGCTCTACAAGTTGGTTTTAGTGCTGAATAGAGAGAAAATTTTGGTCCAATCATGAGAGGACACATGGCGCAAAGTGCTGCAAGTTAATTGGCCCATTTATTAGTGGAAAGGTGAGGTGTTGCAATAATAAGAGTTGAGCTTGTGTGAAATTTTAAATTGTTCTATGGTCAGAATTAGGAAAAAACATAACATAAAAGTTGTAGATCTTTGTTTCCTCTTTGAAATGATATAAAGCACGTGAAAATCTGATATCGAGAGCGAGAGATATGCCCCTATTACTAAAGGCTGTTAGAGGTAATTATGAATTTATGATCAATATTTTAGAGAAATTACTGAGGAAAATGGGCTAGGAATTAGCTCTCCAACTTTTAAACAAAGTTATAGATATATGTGTCTAGAAATTTTCTAAAAAGAATCATTGAATTCTAGTATCGTACGAAGAAGAAATGCCAAAAATACTGTGAAAGGGTCAAGTTAAATCAGTAATTCATGAATCAACACATTATTTTAAAAACTGGGATTGATGGAGTGAGAACTAGGTTTTGTGATCAATATAAAAGTTTTATATATATATATATTTATATAGAAAATTTGGGAAAAGAACAGCTTAATTTTGTTAATGTTAGAGAGAGTTACGCTCAAAATACCGAGAGGTGTGTAAGGAAAGAAATAAGTAACTGGGTTTAATGATTCATTCCCATTAATTCTTAAGCTTAGGATGTTACAAATTGTATATTAATAAATCTAATACAATTGTGCAAGACACATATATCAATGCTAGTTTTATATATACGTGTAGTAAAAAATTATGCCTATGAGAATGATCCTCGTTTAAACAAAGTTTTGCTAAGTGTCACCTCTATAACATTTCTCTCTAAAATTTACCACTTTAGAAAGCCATCTTATATCATTTTAAGAAAAAGTTACATAAAAAATAATACTTATAAGACTTGAACCCATGCCTTCTCAACACTAACCTGCCACAATATCAACCTTTTAATTTAAAATATTTGTGTATTCTTTAATTGATATATAACTTAAATGATGTTAAAGTCCTACATCAAAAATATACTTGTGTAGATTGATGATAAGCTTTATATACATGTACTTTTTTCTTAAAATATAACATTGATTATTGGAAACAAAGTCTCACGCGAGTGGATTACTCATGAACACAAATAAAAGACTCTTTATATGAGCAGAAAATTAGTTTGGCTTTTATATAAGAGTATGTACATTGTGTTTATATATGAGCTATTTAAACTATACAACGGCCAAGCCCATATATGATGACCTTTCTTTTCTATAGTCAAAATTATTTTAAAATATTTAAGTGAGACCTGTTTAACTTGATGGTTTAATAGAAAAGGACTGGGTTACACGAATTCCAATTTAATAGGTTCGACTGGCCAATTCAAGTTAGTGTTAATAACACATCATCGTATTAAATGTAAAATTATATGATCAAAGATAAAATTATAGACAACCTCTAATTTTTCTATCAAAAGATAAAAAAGAGTCTCACTTCTATTTTTATTTATACATGTGTAGCAAAAAAAATAATGTGTTACTCCTTATACATAATACAATTTAAGGCACAAAAAAAGACTCTTTATGAAACTAGAAAATTAGTTTTTTGAAGCCCCATATCGAGTATATTGCTCCTAAGAGTGGATGAAAGACTATGCATAAAGGTCTGCACATTGTGTTTATATATGAATTGTTTAAATTATGAAATGCTCTAACTCATATATGATGACTTTCTTTTTTATAGTTAAAATTAGTTTAAAATTTTTAACTGAGACGTAGTTCACTTGAATAATGCATGAGTGTTAACCACTAGTGTTTATACATATCATCATACAAGTAATTTGACAAATGTATCATAAAAGTAATTATGTATGTATATGTGTATTTAGTTCATTGCCAAATCAAATTTAAAGGGTAAATTTTATTGTATATTGGCAAGCTAATGACTTAGTAGAATTGTTGTAAATAACACAAGAAGTTTTTGAATCTTATTTTATTAATGAGATATTATTGAGCTATATCAAAGTGTGCCTCGTTAAAACTTTCATGTGAACAATCCCATGGAAAACACCTTTAATTCTTAAAATAACAATTATTTTAGTAGTAATACGAGGGATAAGTTGAAAAAGTACCTAATACACTAAATTGATATATGTAGAAGTTGGAATTGTCTAAAGGCTTAGTGTGTGTTTTGTATATATTATGATTATAGATTATAATCTGGTTTTGACATGTTGGGTAACTTTAGCCAAAATCAGATTATAATATCTATAATCAAATTTTTCAACATTATATTTATAATCTAATAGATTATTTTTTACTTAATTTTTATTTTCTTATTTTTCATCATTAATTAATTAATTTAAATACATATATAACTATTACAAATTATTTATAGCTTTTTTTTGTAATTTTAATACAAAATAATTGATTGTCTTAAACAATCCCAATGAAATAGAATATTTGAAAATTATTTTTTACCTAGCATATCTAAATATACATAATAATTGATTATAGATATAATTGTTTATTGAAATAATCTATATAAACAAACTATACCCTTTGCATGTGAATAATAATCATTTTTTTGTAAATGGACCTTTATATTACATGCGTTGTTCTATTTGTTTTGGGTTGCATATTACAATATTAGAGCTAGATTGTCTATTGGTCCAATGTCGAGGACTTAAGACTTAATGATCTTAAACCAAAAGCTATGGAATGATTAAGTGCCTGTTTGGTAACCAACTGAGGAAATGAAAAATTTTAATAGTTAATACTATCATTTATGTTATTCAAGATAGATAAATTTTCATTGAACCAACAAAACTTTTTTTTTTCATTGGTCAAACCTTGGTTTGATTAGCTTAACTTTTAATCAAACAAGCATGGACCGTAATGTAACTCGTTCATGATTTCAATTAATCTATATTTTATAAGTAGTGAAAATAAATGAGCTTTATATCATACAATTAATATAATATTATAATTATTTACATGTGTTCATTAAATATTAATCAAAATTTCATTTGTAGAATTACATTTCGTTAAATAGCTTTTTTCAGTTGAATATAACCTTTTTTGTTAAGGAAAGTTAACTCAGTTGGTTAAGTCATTAACATGTGTCTGAATCCTACCATAAAAAAATATAAATCTCTTTTGTATAGTTGGAGAAAATCGTTTACTATAACTTACTAAAAATCAATACTTCTCGCTTAAAGAAAAGGAAAAATTATTAGGTTTGATATATTAATATCTAAGTGATTGTATAGAATGATCAATATTTAAAAGGATGTTTATGGGGTCTTTTTCCCTAGAATGATTATGTGATTTCTTGGGCTTTTGTCTTATTATTTGTAGCATCCCGAATTTTCTAAAAATGATTATATATGAGGAATAAATAGTAAATAATTATAAATGAGTTAATGAGTGTCCCAAAAATATTGGAATAATTAAATTAGGATTTATTATGTATATTTATAATTTATTGAGATTTTAGGAAATAAAATTTTACCCGGTTAAAATATGGGTGTTAAGAATATTATGGGGATCCAAATGTGTCTTTGGAATAACTTTTGGATTTAGTATTGAGCCCGAACAAAGATCCTGTATGTTGTAAAATGGAAAGATTTTAATGAAGGGAATGAAATTTAAAACAAAATCCCCCTTCTCTTAATTTTTCACGCCACTTCTTCTCTTTCTTCCTATTCTCTTTCTCTTCATCTTTTCTTCTTTTCTTCTCCTTCTTCTTCTTCTATTCTCTAAAATCCAAGTGTGGTGTGCCCTTCCTCCTTCCATTTTGGTTGCTTCAAGCTTGGAGGAGATAACAATGGTGGTATGGAGCTCTCCTTCTCCCACTCTATTTTCATGGTCTTTCTCCCTCTCTTGGCAACCACTTCCTTTTCTTAGCTTGAGGTATGTCCCTTACCATTTATGATGAGCCCATGACATTGGTTATGATTTTATTTGTTAGGAGAGTGTATGGTATGCATAGGGGTTATGAGTGGAAGCATTTATGATGGAAACCCTAAGGTGGGGTGTTGTTATCATGGAATTTATGATGGGTTGTTATGGGTGCACGAAATTAATACTTGGATGGGTGGAAAATTGATGAGCATTTATGATGGTGATGGGTTCTAGTGAAACCCTAACTTTAATATATTGGGGAAAATGTAAAATATGAGTAGAATGTATGTTTAATGATGTTAGAGAATGATGTTAATGATGAGAGATAGCCATTGATGATGAATTGATGAATGTTGATAATGGTTGTTGAGTTTTGATGAAAACTCTCGTCCTAAGAATTTGAGGGAATATATGTATTGTGGTTAGGAAGGTTGAATTGAATGTGAGTAGAAAATACCCAATGTAGGTGTTAATATGAATATGAAATGATGAATATGAACACCAAAGCCATGGTGAATGTGAGGGGTTAGTGAAATAAGCATGTGTCTTGATGAGGTCTTAGACCATTGGTGTGCCATATGGAATTGTTGATGCATAATGGTTTGATAAGAGCCAAGTGGCTCATGATGGACTTGAATGAAAATGGATAGTTGAGTAATGAGGAATACATTACAAATAATGAGAGTGATATTGATGTCGTTGGATGTAGTTGGCCCTTTAAGATTTAGAAAATCTTGGTTTTGAGAAAAGAATTCCCGAAGCCTAATACAATTGCATAAATTGGTGTTTTGACAAGTTTAGAACTTGTTCATAAACTTTACAATGTGTAAGTCATTATTTAGAATTTATGAGGAATGCCTTGAGATGGTTATTGATTTTTTGAATGAATATGTATGTGATATATAAATTGTGTTCCGGATGATGGTGCAAAATGATCGGAGCATTCGGATTTTAGCTCTTCCCTCGAGGTAGGAGAGGAGTTTACATTCAAATTGCATGAGTTATATAATTGATGATTATTGTATGTCATGATACTCATGCTTGCCTTGCCATGTTTATAGTGAAATGATGTGAATGGCAAATTGTTGACTATTGATGATCATATATGTGTATATATATTGATGAATAACCCATGAGGGGTTGAAATATGTACATGTTAATGAACCATTCTTGAGGGGATGAAGTATATGTTTTGTGAATTGAGAATTTATGTGGATGTTTGACATTGAATGTGATAGCCATTGTGATGGTATTGGTGATAAGTTTGAGGTTTATGCATAATTGAGGAACTCATAGAGCCAAATAGAGTTTTATGTGGTGTTAATGGCATCCGGTAGTTCCAATAGCCCATATTGGTGGTTTATGACTTATAGAAATTGGAACGGGCCAATTCCAATAAGAATAGGCCCTTGAGTTGCACAAAAGTGCCACAAAATGGGTAAAACACATTTATGCGCATAAGTCCCTTATTTTTGGGAAATTTTGTGTGCGGCTGGTGGCCAGACGTCACAAATAATATATATAAGTTGGTGTTAAAATTTTGTGGGCATTGGAATTCGTATAAAAAAGTTAGAGTGATTAGAAGTTGGAAATTGGGTAACTTTCTACATAAAATGCAGCAGGGGTCTGATTTGCCAAGCTTGAATCAATTCAAGAAAGGCTTTGAATCGATTCAAAGCTTGCTGGAATTACTGTTCAATTGGGCAGGAACGTGTGAATCGGTTCACACCAGGGGATGAATCGATTCATACTCCTCTGTTTCACTATTTTTGAGCATTTGGACGCATGAATCGATTCATGGGGTATGAGAATCGATTCCCACCCCTATGTAAGTCAATTTTGGGACTTTTGGATGTATGAATCGATTCACCACATATGGGAATCGATTCATGGCCCTGTTATGGCCACTGCCACGCTATTTTTCCAATAGCTATGATTCCTTTGCTGTTTTTGGCCCATTTGGGCATCTTAATGACATTTTTGGCCTCTGACTCCTTCATGAAAGTTGTAGATAATTATGTTACAGAGGTTTTAAAATTGGTTTCACTTCAATTGGTGTTTTCTAACTCTCATGAGGCCTAAAATACCAAACCCACTACAGTGTAGAACTCACATTTAAGAGGGTTTTGAACCCAACTTTTTATGGTTGTCAATTTGGGACTAATAGGTGACATTGGTGAAATATCCCACTATTTTTAAGACTAAAAATAAGCTTTTCTCATGTATTAATGTTGAAATTTATCATAGGCTCATTATTGCCCAAAACCCCTTTTTATTATATAAAGACAAGTGATTTCATTAGGGGTACATGTGTGGTGTGTCTTAGTGGTGATTGAGGAATGGCTTAAGGCCTTGGCAAGACATGTGTATGCATATGTTAGGTTATGAATACATGTATGCTTCACCACTATGGATATATTATAAAGCATGATGGGAAGTAAGTGATATGGTTATATGACACACTTTGTGTGATGACAAAATTAATGAGAGGACAATTAAATGGCAATGAGGGTATAAATCAATGGATTTGAAATAGTATGGATGATGATTAAAAGTTGAGGATACCACATATATTGAATGATAAATGATATTGTTGAATGAAAAGGGACGTTGTTGTTGAACATGCCCTTGAATAAGCAGTGTTTGCTATTTTGGATGAGTGTGGTGCTAATATGATTAATGCAAGTATTGATTTGTACGTATGAGATGCAATGATGATTGCTGAATGTATTTTTTGAAAAATCTTGTTGGCTTCCATGCGTGGATAAATACTATGATGATTGATATGCTATGATTGCCATGGGTGGATTTATGAAAATGTAAATGTTGAGCCTTGAGGGGCCTTGTGATTGATTGTATGCCAACGATAATAAAAACCAAATATATAATATACCCCTAATTGAAAGGGTGAGATATCCTTGTGAGGTTGATTGGCATATGCATTATTGCATTTTGCATTCATGGCATGGCATAACATTGAATATGTGGTTGCGATCACAATGATGAAAGATCCCGCGGGATTCTATGAAGGGAGTACCCCTTACGAGGTGGGAAACCAACGTGATGATGATATGATATCGAGCCGGTGGTTGTGATTGTTGAAATGAAAAAGGGCTTGCGAGTTCCTATGATGCCCGTGGTTGCGATCATGAGGCGGGAGTACCCCTTGCGAGGCGGGAAACCAATATGAATTAATGAACGTGGTTACGATCACGAGAAAGCACCTTGCGAGGCTGCTAGAGGGAGTACCCCTTGCGAGGTAGGAAACCCATGTGAATGAATGGTATGGTGGTTACGATCACCTAATGAAATGAAATTGGATCCGTGTATATGCATTATTAAACAGTTGACATAGCATTAGCCATAGGTGCATGGCATTTGAGATGGGATGACCACGAGAGATGAAAGACCCTTACAAGGAGGAATTAAATAAAGATTTAATAAATTGATGATGATGATTGTGAATGCCCTTGATGATAAGTGGCAATGTGATTGTGTATGTGTTTGTGCTTGCTTATGATATGATTTTTGATTTATGAAGCATGTATGCCTATTTATGAGAATATGATTATGAATTAATGATGATTTAATAATTTTATAGCAAAGCACACATGATGAATGAATGCATGTATGCTTAATCACAATATATTATATTTGTCATTTTGAATGTATAACTCACTCTCACATGTAGTCTCCTTTTAGCATTGTGATGTAGGGTTATCATGGGCCGAGATGAGATTTTGAATTAAAGCTTTTGGTGAAGGTAAATAGTGGTAGTGGAAGTGCCTTGGCCGGCATCATTTGTGAATTATAATGTATTGGGTAAATTGTAAATAATGATATTGATGATTTAGTGAATTTTGGATATGTATAAGATAATCCTTTGAATTTGTGAATGGTGAATATATGTTTAGTATGTAAGTGATGATTTGATGAGTACTAGAGGAATTGAAAGTTTGAATATTGTATATTTATAGGTATATCTTAGGCAATGCATGTGTACGTTGTGAGTGAATAGATGGGTTTTGATCTAATAGGTCTATGTCGGGTATTTGCATGCTTTGCCAAGCCTTTTCTCGTATCGTCATATATGAGACTAGGCTATACCCAGTATACACATTCTTCTTCCGCTGTAAACTCTATTATTTTGTATACCGTTATGGGCAAGTTAGTTATTGATCCAGTTATATTTTATTAAATCTCACTCTTCGATTTTCTGTGATTCGGGTCTTGATGTAATCGTCGAGGTGTTTTAGAAATATTTCAAACGCGAAAAATTTACTCGCATTTTTATGAACTATTATCTTGATCACATCGGGATCCGAGTCCAGAAAACTGGGGTGTTATGTTATTCATTGGAAAAAATATATCTATGTGATACTTCCTCCTTTCTTTTATTTAGTATAATTTTAAAAATTACAGATTTAAAAAATCTTTATTTAACCTTGGATTACATGATTTTATCATATAATTCCATAGTTTACAATGCTCACTCCTCATTAACTTTGCTTCTTTTTACTCTACCTCTCCTAAATAAGTAATAAATACTTTTTGGATCTGGTTAACCAGTGTACTAAGGGCATTGTTTAATGACTAAAATTAAGAATTCTTTTATTGGAACTTATATATGGATTACTTAAAAATTAGGGTGGGTGAATTTTAATTGTGTTTTAAAGTAAGAACCTTCCACTATACTTTTTTGAACTCTTAAAATGACATATAAAAGGGATCATTTTTTTCAAAATTATATTTGCTAAAAAAACTGAAGTGAGTTGTAGATACTAGCTATAATCCAGTCCTAAATATAAGAAAAATATATAATTTTACATACTCCTCGGTCTTAAAACTATTGTTGTTTTAATTTTTTCATACAAATTAAAAAATCCTTGAATATGTAGTTATTTGAGTTGATATGGATTTAAATACCCCCATTTAATGTTATTGTCACTTTTGAATGTTTCCATCACATGAAAAAAGAAAGTTTTGGGTCAAAATATATGTCTAAGGCCTATGATAAAGTTAAATGACCTTTCTTGCTTTTTATTCTAACTAAAATGGGTTTCCTTTTGCATTGGGTCAATTTGATTGCCAGATATGTCATAGCCGTGTCTTTCTTTATAGTGGTGAATGGGGAAAAGGGGAGAAGCTTCAAACCATACAGGGATGTCCAGTAGGGTGACCCCTTATTTGTTTATTATTTGTTTTGAAGCCTTTCCTATTTTAATCTCAAAGGCCATTGAAAATAAAGTGTTCCATGGTATTAAAATTACCTCGAAAGCTCATGTGACCTCACATCTTTTTGCATATGAATCCATGTTGTTTTCTAAAGCTACATTGGAAGAAGCAAATTACATCCTTCACATTCTGAGATCATATGAGCTAGCTTCTAGCCAAATGATCAATTTGGAAAAATTGGAGGTTTCTTATAGCCAAAATATGTGCAGTAACAAAGTTTATGAGTTGAATTAGCTTTTAGATGTAAAGGTAGTTGAGAATCATTCTAGTCATTTAGGTCTTCCTGTTATTGCAGGAAAATCTCAAAACCCAATTTTTTTATTTTTTCCAATAAAGATTTTTGAAGAAGTTAAAGGGTTGGAAGGAAAAGGCTTTGTCAAAGTCAGGAAGAGAGGTCCTCACTAAGTCAGTTGCTCAAGTGATTTCTAATTACATCATGTCTTGTTTTGAATTGCCTAAAGGTCTCTATGCCTAAATTAAAAGTATGATTGCTAGATTTTTTTAAGGAGGTGACTTTAATAGAGGAAGATTCACTAGTTGGGTTGGAAAGATATGTCAGTTTCTAAGGCTTATGGAGGGATAGCTTTCAAAAAAATTCTATTCTTTTAATTTAGCCCTTTTAGTTAAGTAGTGGTGGCGTATTATCACTTTTCCAAATTCTTTGCTTGCTTGCATAATAAAGGTAAGATATTTTCCTAAGTCCAAGTGGATGGATGCTAAGAAGGGTTATAGGCCTAGCTTTGTATGGTCCAATATGCTATTTTCCAGGTTTATAATTCAGAAAGGTTCCTTTGGGAAGGTGGTAAAGGGAACTAATATTTAGATATGGTTGGACAAATAAATTCCAAATGTTCTTGATGACCATCCTTGGAAGCAAATTGTCTTTCATGTCCATAAGCTTATGCTCTCAGGAGAGTTTAAATGGAGTGTAGATTTAGTTCATAAAATTTTCATAAGTGATAAGGCAAGTAAAATTCTTTCAATCCCTTTGTCTATTTCAAGAATTAATGATGTGTTAATCTTGGTCTATGGAAAAAATGGAGTTTACTCGGTCTGATCAGGTTATAGACTGGTGGACGACATTTTTAATGTAACAGTTAGTGATAATGGTGATCATTGGGCACTCTAATGGAATAAGATTTGGAAAATGGGTTGTATTCCAAGATGTAAGGATATTGTTGATGAGGAAAACCACACACGACAACATAATAATCCAAAATACACAGCGGAAATAATTCCCCAAACTTGCAAGAATCAATGAGGAGCAACAATAACAAAAATAACAGTAGCCACAAGAATAATCGCAAAGAGACAACAATTTTTAACATGGAAAACCCTCTTAATGTGAGGAGTAAAAACCACGAGCATAAGCCAGTCAATCAAGTTCCACTATGATCAAATAGTGACTATAAGAGAGTCCAATCAAGTGCACAAATTCGTGTAAACAATAACCAAACAAACGCAACAAAGCAACAAAGCTTACAATGGAGAACCAAGAAGAAGAAAATCTCCCAAAAATAAAGCTTCTATCCAAACATGATTTCTCCCAGCCAAAACCCACAATCAACAATCCCAATGGTTAAAAAAAAAAACATATGTCAGGAACCTGCTGTCAAATTTTCATCCCAATCCAATAGTTAACAAGGCAACAATCATGATTTTAAGAACGTTGTTCTAAAGAAAAACGAACCAATTTTTCTTGCACGACTTTTTTTCATCTTTTCTCTCTCAAGGTTAAGACAATTTATTTTTTAGTCTCACTATTTTTTTTACTCCCCTTAGGATTAAGTAAGCAAAATGGGCTTGACAAGTTTGGGCTTTTGACACATTGTTGGGAGCCCAAAATCAACAAATCTCCCCCTCACAACTATGTGGAAGGGACCGCCAATTCGATGATCTTACAACAAGTTTCAAACTTGCATTTCGTTAATGCCTTAGTCATCATATTAGTATCATTGTTATCAATACAAACTTTAGCTAACTCAAACAACTTAGCATCCAAAACATCACTTATCCAATGATAGCTCACATCAATATGTTTGGATCTAAAATGGAAAGTTGAATTCTTACCAAGATGGGTAGCGTTTTGATTGTCACAGGACAACAAATATTGGTCTTGTTCAAAGCTAAGCTCTTGTAAGAATTTCTTCACCCAGAGCAACTCCTTACAAGCTTCAGTAAGTGCAATGAACTCTACTTCTATGGTTGACAATGCTACAAACCTTTGTAGCCTTGATTGCCAAGCCACAACTCCCCTTGCAAACTTAATCAAATAGCCCGAAGTAGACTTTCTACAATCAGTGTCTCCAACCATATCTGAGTCTAAGTAACCCACCAAAGTAGGCTTTTCACCTCTAAAACAAAGCCTCAAACCACTAATACCACGAAGATACCTTAAAATCCATTTCACAATATTCCAATGCTCTCTACCTAGATTTGATAAATATCGACTGTACCAATGACATGTGCAATATCAAGTTAAATATATACCATTG
The DNA here is from genome assembly GCA_037962975.1 of Clitoria ternatea. Lineage (NCBI taxonomy): Eukaryota > Viridiplantae > Streptophyta > Magnoliopsida > Fabales > Fabaceae > Clitoria > Clitoria ternatea. The sequence goes on along the minus strand of CM075672.1, from coordinate 193,404,803 downwards.
CATACATCAAACTACCCATTGTAGAGGCATAAGGAACTTTGCTCATATCTATCTTCTCGGCTTCATTTGAAGGACTTTGTTTAACACTCAGTTTAAAATAAGTTGCAAGAGGAGTGCTCACAGCCTTAACAATTTCCATTTGGAATCTCTATAAGACCTTCTTAATGTAGCGCTCCTGTGATAGCCAAAGTTTATTCTCTTTTCTATCACGAGTGATTCTTATACCAAGAATTTGTCTAGCAGCTCCCATGTCTTTCATGGCAAATGACTCACCTAGTTGATTCTTTAACCTGTCAATTCTAAAAATGTTCTTCCCAAAAATAAGTATATCATTAACATACAATAACAAGACAATAAAGTCATCATCAGAAAACTTTTTAACAAAGACACAATGATCAGAAATAGTCTTCTTGTAGCCTTGCTCACACATAAAAGACTCAAACTTCTTATACCACTGCCTTGGAGCCTGCTTCAGACCATATAGGCTCTTTCTCAGCCTACACAATGGTCTTCCTTGCCTTTAACTTGAAAGCTATCAGGTTGCTTCATATAAATCTCTTCCTCCAAATCACCATGAAGGAAAGTGATTTTCACATCCATTTGCTCTACCTCCAAATGAAGAGTAGTAGCCAAACTCAAAACTTCCCTAATGGATGACATCTTTATAACAGGTGAGAAAATCTCATTAAAGTCAACACCCTTTGTCTGTCTAAAGCCTTTCACCACTAATCTAGCTTTGTACCTAGAAGATGTAGAAGCACTTTCTTGTTTCAACTTAAAAATCCACCTGTTCTTTAAGGCCTGTTTGCCCTTAAGCAACTTCATCAAATTGTAAGTGTGATTATCACGTAAGGATTTCATCTAATCTTGCATTGCATCCAGCCACTTTTGCTTTTCTTTACTTTCAATGGCCTTTTCAAAAGACTCAGGCTCTCCCTCATCAATCAACATCACATACTCACTAGGGGAATACCTTGTAGAAGGTTGTCTTGGCCTATTGGTCCTCCTGAGAGAGACCTGTGGTAACTTAGGTACATCATCAAGATCATCATCATGTGTCATATTATGTTCCTCTAGAACATCATCAATAAGAACCTCTAATCCATCTTTTTTTTGTTGATCATCAACATCACCATGTTGCTAATCACTTTAAGCATAATCCAAATTGTGAATAGGCAACCGCATTAGATTACCATCTATCAAAATACTCTTTTTCTTGGGTGTAGTCTTCTCCACCTTGCCAATATCCTCAATAGTTTGGTCTTCCATGAACTACACATCATGACTTCTAACAAGCTTTTTCTCAATAGGATCATATAACTTGTATCCAAGTTCATCCTGACCATGACCAATAAAGATACATTGTCTTGTCTTAGCATTCAATTTGGATCTTTCATCCCTTGTAATATGAACAAATGCCTTGCAACCAAAGACACAAATGATCATAATTCACATTCTTGCCAAACCAAATTTTTTTTGGCACCTCAGTGTTCAAAGCAATTGCAAGACTAATATTAATAACATACACTATTGCAAGCAATGCCTCATCCTAGAAATGCTTAGGTAATTTTGCTTCAGAAAGCATGCACCTAACTCTTTCAACCAAAGTTTGTTCATCCTTTCTACTAGACCATTCAACTAAAGAGTTACATAAGGAGTCTTTTCATGTCGGATACCCTGCTGTTTCCAATAGACATCAAAGGGTCCATAATACTCACCACCATTATCAGTACAGATGTATTTTAGTTTCTTTCCTGACTACCTCTCAACCAAAGCATGAAATTCTTTAAACTTTTCAAGCACTTGGTCCTTTCTCTATAATGCATAGACCCATAGCTTCCTTGAACAATCATCAATGAAAGTAATAAAGCAAAGTATACCACTAAATAACTTTACCTTTAATGGGCCACAAACATCAGAATGTACCAATTCAAGCAACTTAGACTTCCTTGAGGGAGGATGCTTCTTGAAGGATACTCTGATTTGTTTTCCAGCCATGTAATGAGAGCATTTCTCCAACTCTACACTCTTCAATCCTGAAAGCACATCCTTTTTGGCTAAGCAAGTAAGCCCCTTCTCATTGATATAACCAAGTCTTTAGTGCCACAAAGACGACTCCTTGTACATAGCATTCTGATGATGCATGATTTATCCTTAATTCTTCACTTTAAATGTGTATAATTTGCCATCACTTATTGTGTAATATATTGCATTTTAACACATTTTCATCATTTGAGCTTTATTTAATATTTGATTTTTAAAATGAATTAAGGATTAATTTTTAATAAATGTTGGTTTTTTCTTGTTTTGTAGTATATGATTGAGCCTGCAATTGAAAAATAATTACCACAGGTCAAACGGAAGAAGCCACGACTCAAGAAATGGTCAAAAATGCAAGAAAAGCACCAGAACAGGTCTGGGAATTGATTCACCAACCTGGGAATCGATTCCTACACAAAATCAAAGCCAGGAATCGATTCATGCCATTGGGAATCGATTCATGTGCTTGCGAATCAATTCCCACCCCTTAGGAATCGATTCCTGCTTGAAAATTTCTAAAAATTTGCCTTGATGAATCGATTCAGGCACTGATTCATCTAGTGGAAACAGCAGATAACGCATTGTGAAAGTGGAATCAGCACTGAACGATTATTAATTACGCACTAACATTCCACTCGCCATTTTTAATTATATCCAGCACCACTTATTCTCCTATAAATAGGAAGGATTGCAAGCTTGAAAACACACCCCATTCCTTCAGAGAAACCATTTGTTCTTCCTCTTCTTCTTCTTCGTTTCTTCTTCTTCTTCCTTCAGTTCTTCATTTCCGGGTTAGGTTCTTTTTATTTTCAGTTTGTTTTAATTATGGAGGGCTAAAACCCCTAGATTGATTTTCTTGGAGAATATTGTAATATAATTTTAAGGTTCTTGTTTTTAATATAGTATGCTTTTATTATTGTTTATTTCTTCATAATCTTACTCTGCTTATTTAATTCCATTTTATTTAATTAAATTTGTATGCTTAATCGGTTTAATTATTCAAATGGAATAAAATAAGATTTTAAATTGAACTGGATTAAGGAAATATGCATGCTTAATGAATATTTTCATAATCACTTTTAATAATTATGGTTTGCTTAATTCCATAATTTGAGAATAGATTATGTATATAGGCGATGTTCTTATATATGCTCAATAATTCCTAGATTTTACGATCTTGACTCCTTTTGCTTAATTAGGATGCTTGACTAAAATATTCATTTTTTTAAATGAAAGTAAAGGAATTATGAATTAAAAAAGACGCTTAGTTGATTAATTCAAATTGAGCTAAGAAATCAACAGTAATGAAAGTATACAAAATTATCTTTAGTGAACCAAGGATAAATTTAATTACAATACTCCAAGAAAATCAATTGCTTGTTATTTATTGTTTCAAATCTTATATTTACTTTGTTTTGATTTTTATTGTAACAACCAATCAATCAACCCCCCCAATTGTAATTGTATATTTGTTGAATTTTTGTTTGTAAAAATTAATTTGAAACTTGATTTTCCTAAATTTTTGTGTTGATCCTTGAGAGAACGACCTAGGTTGACACCCTAGTACTACATTAATTAATTTTAATGTACTAATTTGACGGAACCACGACTGTAATCAAACACGTCAAATTTTGGCACCGCAGCCAGGGATCAACGATCTTTAGGAAAATTCTTGTTTTAAATTAATTTTTTTGTATAAATTGAAAAATTAAAAAAAAAATAATAATAAATTTCTTTTGTTTGTTTATTTTATTCCTTTTGTATGATTTTGGATTCTTATGATTTATTGCTCATGATCATCAAATATCTTGTTGTATGCTATGTATGACTAGAAGGACTTTTGAGCATTTATATTCATTTGATCCTGAAATTGATAGAACTTTTCATAGGTTAATTAGAGAAGCTAGATTTAATAATAACTTTGTTGATATTGATAGTGATAGTATCTCATCTGAATCTGCTAAAAGTACTACTGCTAGTTTTTCTGATATGGCTGAACCCCGTGAAAGAACTCTTAGGGAACTAGCTGCACCTGAATTCACATACGAAAGTTTATGTATTCAATATCCTGAAGAGGATGTCCCTTTTATGCTTAAGACCGGACTTATACACTTGTTGCCTAAGTTTCATGGTCTTGCGGGTGAAGATCCGCACAAACACCTTAAAGAATTCCATATTGTGTGCTCCACAATAAAACCCCAAAACATTCAAGAAGACCATGTCTATCTTAAAGCGTTTCCTCATTCTTTAGATGGTGTTGCTAAGGATTGGTTGTACTACCTTGCTCCAAGATCAATTACAAGTTGGAATGACTTAAAGAAAATGTTCTTGGAAAAGTTCTTTCCTGCCTCTAGAACAACTGCAATCCGTAAGGACATATCTGGCATTAGGCAACTATCTGGAGAACGTCTTTATGAGTATTGGGAAAGATTTAAGAAACTCTGTGCAAGTTGCCCTCACCACCAAATTTCTGAACAACTTCTTCTTCAGTACTTTTATGAAGGTCTGCACCACATTGATCGCAACATGATAGATGCGGCAAGTAGAGGAGCTTTAGGAGATATGACTGTTGCTGAAGCAAGAAACCTGATTGAAGAGATGGCATCTAATTCTCAACAATTTGGTATGAGAAATGATTCTTTCAAACCCATGTATGATTCAAATTCTAGTTCATCTGGAATTAAATTGGAGCAAACTTGATGGTCTCACTACTCTGGTCACACAATTGGCAGTAAATCAAAAATCCATGACTGTTAAAGTATGTGGCATCTGCTCTTCACAAGAGCACCCCACTGACTGTTGTCCTTCTCTACAAGAAAAGCATAATAATAGTCCCCAAGCCTATGCAGCTAACATCTACCATGATAGACCTCCACCACAACAACAACAACAAAACCATGACCTTTCCACCAACAGATACAACCCAGGTTGGAGGAACCATCCAAACTTGAGATGGGGTAACCAACAACAAAATACCCAACCTCCATTTCAAAGCAATGCACCAACCTTCCAAAGACCTACACCTCAACCATCCACAAGTGGCCCTTCTTTGGAAGAACTGGTGAAACAAAAGGCTGCACAGAACTTAGAGTATCAATAGAGGAATAATGCTGTCATCCAGAGTTTAAGCAACCAAATTGGGCAACTGGCTTCATCATTGAGCCAGTTACAATCTCAAAACTCTGACAAATTACCATCTCAACCAGCTGCAAATCCAAGAAATGTGAGTGCAATTCAGTTAAGATCAGGTAAGAACCTTAAAGTACCCATACCCAAGGAACCTAAGAAACAAATAACTGAGCCTGCAATAGTTGAGAATGATGTACCCTCTTCAAGCACAAGCAAGTCTGAGATGCAACCACCCTAAATCCCACCTTATATCCCTCTTCCTTTCCCACCAAAAGCAATTCCAAGCAAGAAAATGGAAGAAGTGGATAAAGAAATTTTGGATACTTTTAGGAAAGTGGAAGTAAATATACCTCTTCTTGATGCAATCAAGCAAATTCCCAAGTATACCAAATTTCTGAAGGAGTTGTGTACTCACAAGAGGAGACTTAAGGGCAATGAAAGGATAAGCATGGGAAGAAATGTATCTGCACTGCTTGGTAAGGAAGTTCCAAATATTCCTGAGAAATGCAAAGATCCAGGTACGTTTTCTATACCCTGTATCATAGGCAATAACAAATTTGAAAATTGCATGTTAGATTTAGGAGCTTCAATAAATGTGATGCCTGTGTCTGTTTTCAAATCTCTGTCTCTTAGAAATTTATAACCTACTGGTGTAGTAATTCAGCTAGCCAATAGAAGCACTGCTTACCCTGCTGGAGTCGTAGAGGATGTTTTGGTTCAGGTAGAACAACTTGTTTTCCCTGCTGATTTTTTTGTACTCGATATGGAAGAAGGTATGCCTCAAATTCTTGTTTCTATAATTTTGGGAAGACCATTTTTGAAAATAGCCCAAACCAAAATAGATGTTCATTATGGAACTCTCTCTATGGAATTTGGTGACACGAGAGTTCAATTCAATATTCTTGATGCCATGAAATACCCATCTGAAAATCATTCTATTTTCTAAATTGACATTATTAATGAACTAGTTTTTGAACATTTTTCTAATGTTGATTTGGAATGCATAGATGATTCAAACAATTGTTTTACATGCAATAATTTTGGAAGTTGTGATATTTGTGCTGAAATTAATAAATACATAATTTCTGATTTAGAGTCTTTAGATATACCTGTTAACCATAAGGAGCTGAATGCAGGATTTCAAGAAAATTCTAACAAAATTTTTGAGGTGCAAGCAGCGGAATCCAAATCTACTTTGTTAGTTCCATCTGTTTTGCAGGCATCTAAGTTAGAATTAAAGCCTCTACCTGAGAACCTCAAGTATATATATTTAGGGGATGATGAACATCTCCCGGTGATAATTTCCACTTCTCTTGATGAAAATCAAGAAGAAAAATTGTTGCAGGTATTGAAAAGACACAAAAAGGCTATAGGCTGGACATTGGCAGACATTCCTGGAATTAGCCCATCCATGTGCATGCATAGGATATTTCTGGAAGAAAATGCTAAAGCAGTGAGACAACCTCAAAGGAGACTCAACCCTGTAATCCTTGATGTAGTTAAGAAGGAGATTACCAAGCTTCTACAAGCAGGAATCATTTATCCTATCTCTGATAGCCAATGGGTGAATCCGATTCAAGTGGTTCCTAAGAAAACAGGGATCATAGTTGTAAAAAATGAGAAGGATGAATTGATCCCTACCAGAGTGCAAAATAGTTGGAGAGTCTGTATTGACTACAGGAGACTAAACCAAGCAACAAAGAAGGACCATTTCCCTTTACCCTTCATTGATCAAATGCTTGAGCATCTTACAGGTAAATCTCACTACTGTTTTCTTGATGGATTCTCTGGATATTTTTAGATTCATATTGCACCTGAGGATCAAGAAAAGACCACATTCACCTATCCCTTTGGCACATTTGCTTATAGGAGAATGTCATTTGGCCTATGCAATGCTCCTGGAACTTTTCAAAGATGCATGATAAGTATTTTTCATGATTTCATTAAAAATTGCATAGAGGTATTTATGGATGATTTTACTATTTATGGATCTTCATTTAATGCATGCCTTGATAGTTTGGATAAAGTTTTAAACAGATGTATTGAAACTAACCTTGTCTTGAACTATGAAAAATGTCATTTTATGGTAAAACAAGGAATAGTTTTAGGGCATGTAATCTCTAAGAAAGGAATTGAGGTAGATCCTGCCAAGATAGAAATTATATCACATTTACCTTACCCCTCTTGTGTTTGAGAGGTTCATTCTTTTCTTGGCCATGCAGGTTTCTACAGAAGATTCATAAAGGATTTTAGCAAGAAGGCTAGACCACTATCCAGTCTGCTTCAAAAGGATATGGTATTTGAGTTTGATGAAAAGTGTAAGGAGGCTTTTAATTGCCTCAAGTAAGCATTGACTACTACTCTAATAATCCAAGCACCTGTTTGGACAGCCCCATTTGAGTTGATGTGTGATGCCTCTAATTATGCATTGGGAGCTATCCTTGGTCAAAAGATTGACAAGTAGCCTAGGGTCATCTACTATGCATCTAAAACTTTAGATGCTGCCCAGGTAAATTACACCACTACTGAAAAAGAGCTCTTGGCCATTGTATTTGCATTAGATAAGTTTAAATCTTACCTGCTCGGTTCTTGAGTAGTTGTCTTTACTGACCATGCAGCTCTGAAATACTTGTTGAAGAAAGGTGAGTCCAAGCCAAGATTAATTCGTTGGATGCTCTTGCTCCAAGAGTTTGACTTGGAAATTCATGACAGAAGTGGAACACAAAACCTTGTGGCAGACCATTTAAGCAGAATTGAGAATGCTCCTGATTAGGCACCTATTCGGGACCATTTTCCCGATGAACACCTCATGAGTATTTCTAACTCTTTTGATACACCTTGGTTTGCTAACATTATAAATTATCTTGTTGCTTCTGTTTTTCCACCATATGCATCCAGAAACCAAATTTCAAAATTAAAAAGTGATGCAAAATATTATATATGGGATGACCCTATTTATGGAAATTGTGTAATGATTAGGTGATTCGAAGATGTATTCCCGATCATGAGATAGAATTGGTTCTTCGATTCTGCCATGCTTCACCAGTTGGTGGACATTTTGGTCCATAAAGAACAGCAAGGAAGGTATTGGACTCTGGTTTATACTGGCCCATAATTTTTAAGGATGCATGGGGAACTTATAACACTTGTGAGGAATGCCAAAGAGCTGGTAATGCTATCACATAGAGACAACAGATGCCTCAGCAACCTATGTTGTTTTGTGAAGTATTTGATGTTTGGGGCATTGATTTTATGGGTCCATTTCCTCCATCCTTTGGTTTTACTTACATTTTATTGGCTATAGATTATGTTTCTAAATGGGTGGAAGCTAAAGCCACCAGGACTAATGATGCTCAAGTTGTTATGGATTTTGTTAGATTTCAAATTTTTTACAGGTTTGGCATTCTGAGAGCAATCATTAGTGATCAAGGAACACACTTCTACAATAGGACCATGCAAGCTATGCTCAGAAAGTATGGGGTTATTCATAGAGTCTCTACTCCATATCACCCCCAAACCAATGGACAAGCAGAAGTCTCTAATAGAGAAATCAAAAGAATCCTAGAAAAGATAGTACAGCCTAACAGAAAAGATTGGAGCAGGAAACTGGATGATGCTCTTTGGGCACATAGAATAGCTTTTAAGGCACCTATAGGAATGTCTCCCTATAGAATTGTTTTTGGTAAAGCATGTCATCTTCTAGTGGAGATTGAACATCGTGCTTATTGGGCTGTAAAAGCTTGCAACTTAGCACTTGATCAAGCAGGTGAGGAAAGAAAATTACAACTGAATGAGCTTGATGAGATCCGTTTGGCAGCTTATGAGAACTCGAAGTTCTATAAGGAGAAAACAAAGAAATTCCATGATAGCTCAATAGCTAGAAAGGATTTTACTGCTGGACAGAAAATGCTACTATTTAATTCCCGGTTGAAACTGATGGCCGGAAAATTGCGCTCTAAATGGGAAGGACCTTTCATTGTTACTAATGTATTTCCCCATGGAGCTGTTGAAATAAAAAGTGAAAACTCCAATAAAAGCTTCAAGGTTAATGGACAACGTTTGAAGCCATTTCATGAAAATCCTTCACTTGTGGATGTTACAATTGAGGAACATACTTTGGGGGAACCACTTCTTGATTCCCATTGAGGGAGTTTTTCTTACTCATCTCTTTACTTTTTCATTCTGTTGTCTATTTTATATGCTCTGTCTTACATTGAGGACAATGTATAATTTAAGTGTGGGGGTGGGATTATTCTTGTATGATATTTTGGGATTATTTTTTGTGTGACTAGTTTTTGAAAAAAAATAAAAATAAAATAAATAAATAAATAAAATAAAAGATTATGTGTTTTTGTTTTAAAATGGCATGTTTTATTGGAATTATATGCATGAGTAACAGGTAAATTCTTTCATGATTGATATGAGCCTAATGATATGTTATAATTTGAACTCAAGTATTTTTGGTATGTTGAGAATGACATGATAATTGAGAGATGATCATATATGATGGAATTATACCTTGTGAGAATCTTGAGCCTTAAAAAATTTGATGGATCACTTTACGCCATCTGAATTCTTTCATGTGTGATTTATTCCTGAATACTTGCATCTTAATCTTTGTCTTATTTCTTGATGATACTTGAAACTCATATACATGTATTTGAAAGGACACAAGCATTTTCTTCAATTAAGCCACTTTGAGCCTACTTAACCATTTTTCTTTGTTGCAGATCAAATAAGCCATATAAAAAAAACCAAAAATATACATACCTTAAGAAATATATTGGAGCTTTGGAATCAAGTCAAAAACAGGCATTCAAATAAGTGTGGGAGTGTTCAAAAAGGATTCGTAACTCTTGTCTCAAGTGTTAAACAATCATATTAAAAAAATGATGAATGAATATAAAGAAAAATTTTGATGATTGCGACCAAAAGAAATTGGAACACAAAGTGTTATATCCTCATGCTTACCTGTAAAATTATTTGCTCCTTATTCTTTTTGGTACTTGCCAAAAATTCTAAAATTTTACCACCCATTTTAACCCTGGCCACATTACAACCTTAGAAAGCCCTGTTGATCTATACATGCATTTGTGTTGATTGTGGAATTGAGAAACTTGCCAAATTTTTAGACTGTCTGTTTTTCAGGAAATGTTTTGAGAGTATACACAAACCTTAAACACTTGAGAGTTGAGAATATGTCTTGTGAGGTTTTATCACTTATGATCTTCTTTTTAGTTTAATTTAATTCTCACATGCCTAAGTGTTTGAATGATTTTTATATATATCTTGATGCTCTGTATCTTGCATATTGAATAACTCTTGTTTCTCTGTATATTCCTAAGATTTCATGCTAATTCTGTGTGTTATTATTTTCAACTTAATGTTTTCAATAAATTATGATACTTGTTTTTATTCTAATTTTGCCCGGGAGTGCAAAAGAATAAGTGTGGGAGTATTTGATGATGCATCATTTATCCTTAATTCTTCACTTTAAATATGTATAATTTGCCATCACTTATTGTGTAATATATTGCATTTTAACACATTTTCATCATTTGAGCTTTATTTAATATTTGATTTTTAAAACGAATTAAGGATTAATTTTTAATAAATGTTAGTTTTCTCTTGTTTTGTAGTGTATGATTGAGCCTGCAATTGAAAAATAATTACCACAGGTCAAACAGAAGAAGCCACGCTTCAAGAAATGGTCAAAAATGCAAGAAAAGCACCAGAACAGGTCTGGGAATTGATTCACCAACCTGGGAATCGATTCCTACACAAAAAATCAAAGCCAGGAATAGATTCATGCCATTGGGAATCGATTCATGTGCTTGGGAATCGATTCCCACCCCTTAGGAATCGATTCCTGCTTGAAAATTTCTAAAAATTTGCCTTGATGAATCGATTCAGGCACTGATTCATCTAGTGGAAACAGCAGATAACGCATTGTGAAAGTGGAATCAGCACTGAACGATTATTAATTACGCACTAACATTCCACTCGCCATTTTTAATTATATCCGGCACCATTTCTTCTCCTATAAATAGGAAGGATTGCAAGCTTGAAAACACACCCTATTCCTTCAGAGAAACCATTTGTTCTTCCTCTTCTTTTTCTTCGTTTCTTCTTCTTCTTCCTTCAGTTCTTCATTTCCGGGTTAGGTTCTTTTTATTTTCAGTTTGTTTTAATTATGGAGGGCTAAAACCCCTAGATTGATTTTCTTGGAGAATATAGTAATATAATTTTGAGGTTCTTGTTTTTAATATAGTATGCTTTTATTATTGTTTATTTCTTCATAATCTTACTCTGCTTATCTAATTCCATTTTATTTAATTAAATTTATATGCTTAATCGGTTTAATTATTCAAATGGAATAAAATAAGATTTTAAATTAAACTGGATTAAGGAAATATGCATGCTTAATGAATATTTTCATAATCACTTTTAATAATTATGGTTTTCTTAATTCCATAATTTGAGAATAGATTATGTACGTAGGCGATATTCTTACATATGCTTAATAATTCCTAGATTTTACGATCTTGACTCCTTTTGCTTAATTAGGATGCTTGATTAAAATATTCACTTTTTAAATGAAAGTAAAGGAATTATGAATTAAAAAAGACACTTAGTTGATTAATTCAAATTGAGCTAAGAAATCAACAGTAATGAAAGTATACAAAATTATCTTTAGTGAACCAAGGATAAATTTAATTACAATACTCCAAGAAAATCAATCGCTTGTTATTTATTGTTTCAAATCTTATATTTACTTTGTTTTGATTTTTATTGTAACAACCAATCAATCAAACCCCTCCAATTGTAATTGTATGTTTGTTGAATTTTTGTTTGTAAAAATTAATTTGAAACTTGATTTTCCTAAATTTTTGTGTTGATCCTTGAGAGAACGACCTAGGTTGACACCCTAGTACTACATTAATTAATTTTAATGTACTAATTTGACGGAACCATGAATGTAATCAAACACGTCACATTCATACTATCCTTAGCAACGAAAGCTTTAGTCTAATATAATTTAGAATATTTCTCCCCTTTGCCCATAACTAAGTTACCTTTGGTGAGTTTCCACTTTCCAAAACCAAAGTGGTTGTCATAACCGCCCTTATTAAGCAAATACACATGGATCAAATTAAAACGAACATCTGGAGCATGTTTAACTGCTCTTAGTAGCAACTACATTCCCATGTTGGTTTGCAAGCAAACATCACCAATGGTAACAACATTTTACACACCATTACACATCTTCAACACTCTAAAATTACCAAATGTGTAAGATGTGAAGAACTCCTTCTTCGGTGTAACATGCAGTGTAGCACCACTGTTATCCACATGCTCTCATCTGAAACAAGATTGACCAAATCATAGTCATGAAGAAGAACAAGATCACCACATGTAGTAGTAGTGACACAATTATCACCATCACATCCTTCTCCTTTTGCTTTCTCTTCTTACCTTTATTTTCCCTTTTCCATAGAAAACAATACTTCTATATGTGCCCTATTTTATGACAATAATTACACTCCACATTCTTGTATCTTGACTTGGACTTACTCTTGCTTTTCTCTCTACCATCCTTTGGATCCTTTTTCTTATTTCTCCCCTTATTTTCAATGACAAGTACCTCAGACTGAGATGAAGAACCATGTGCCTTCCTTCTTATCTCTTCATTAAGTGCATTACTCTTCACCATTTATAAAGATATGACACCATTAGGGGATGAGTTTGTAATTGAAATCTAAAATGTCTCCTAAGACTCAGGTAGAGTATTCAGTAGCCTTAGTCCTAAACCTCACCATCAAACTTGATGCCCATTCTAGATAACTGGTTTAGGAGCCCTTGAAATTTATTCAAGTGATTAGAAATAAAAGAATTCTCCTACATATCTCAAATTCATCAGACAATTCAATAAGTACAACTTATTGTTCCCTGACTTGGAAGCATACAAGGACTCAATCTTTTTCCATAAAGTTTTGGCATGTGTCTCATTAACAATGTGATTATAAAGATTGTCTTCTACAAATTGTTGAACAAAACCACACACTTGTTGGTGTTTAAATTCCTAGTCTTCTTTAGACATAGAATCTGACTTTTGAGTAGCAAAGACAAGAAGATGCATTTTCTTTACAAATAGAAAGCATTTCATCTTTCCCTTCCACAAGTGATAATTAGTGCCATTTAAAGCAACCATTTTAGTATTTGCCTTCATCATTCAAGCAAGTTAAATAGTCCAAAACCTAGAGCCCTAACTAGGTTATGATACCACTCTGATGGGGAAAACCACACACAACAACACAATAATCCAAAATACATAGCTAAAATAATTCCCTAAACTTGCAATAATCAATGAGGAGTAATAATAACAAAAATAACAGCAGCCACAAGAATAATCATGCAAAGAGACACAATATTTTTTAAAATGGAAAACCCTCTCAATATGAGAAGTAAAAACCATGAGCATAAGTTAGTCAATCAAGTTCCACTATGTTAGATCCAAGTCTAAATTAAAAAGTCTGAACCCTAGGATTTGTTAATAACACCCATTAAGATTTTTAGTTAAATAAAGTCTACTTGCGTGTTTGCTAACATGGTTCAATGAGTGTTTCAGGAAAAGTCTGAAGTGCACTTGTTGACAGAAAAAAGGGATTCCATCAAACGAAATTTATTTCAAAGACAAGTCTAGTTCATCCATGTAAAGAAGCCCATCGTGAAAAATCAAGAATTGAGAAGAAAAGTCTGAATGCATTAACAGACTCTTGATAATCATTCTTCTCAAGAACGTTCTCTGAAAAACAATTTTCCTTTTCTATGAAAGTGTTAACATAGCGTTTTGCCTCAAACTTATACCTTTCATCAAAAAGGAAAATGGACAAAAAGTTAAGGATCTCATGCACATTGGAACCCAGGAAGATGCCTCACATATCTCAAGATTTAGAAAAAGCTATATGCATGACAGTATAAAACCTAAGGTCAACCTCTACAATGATATACCTTTTAGCTTGAAATAACTAAGCAAACAGGCGTCTTTTGATATGAGATTATCAAGGATCACCATTTTGGTATAAGTTCTGAAGCACGCCTGATTCAAACCCTGCCATTGTGTACATCTTCAAAGTCAAATATGATTAACGATTATGTCTTCTCCAACGGCTATCTCAACAACACTATAAATATGAGAAGATCAAAAACTGTGAACAACTTTAAGAACGCAAACAAAAATTACAAGTGTTTGCTAGCAAACTCTTAAGCTTTTCATTGTTCTTGCCTTATAAGCAAAAGCCTTTCTTATTGTTCTACCCCTAGCAGACCTTGGCTTCCTGACATTTTTACTGTTGTGGTCCCGTCAAATTAGTACATTAAAATTAATTAATGTAGTACTAGGGTGTCAACCTAGGTCGTGCTCTCGAAGATCAACACAAAAATTTAGGAAAATCAAGTTTAAAATTAATTTTTACAAACAGAAGTTCAACAAACATACAAATATATTTGGGGGGATTTGAGTGGTTGTCATAACTAAAATAAAAATAGAGTAAATATGAGATTTAGAACAATAAATAACAAGCGATTGATTTTCTTGGAGTATTGTAATTAGATTTATCCTTGGTTCACAAAAGATGGTTTGTACACTTTCATTACTGTTAATTTCTTAGCTCAATTTGAATTAATTAACTAAGCGTCTTTTTTAATTCATAATTTCTTTACTTTTATTTAAAAATAAATATTTTAATCAAGCATCCTAATTAAGCAAAAGGAGTCAAGATCGTAAAATCTAGGAATTATTGAGCATATGTAAGAACATCGCCTACATACATAATCTATTCTCAAATTATGGAATTAAGCACACCATAATTATTAAAAGTGATTATGAAAATATTCATTAAACATGCATATTTCCTTAATCCATTTTAATTTAAATCTTATTTTATTCCATTTGTATAATTAAACCGATTAAGCATACAAATTTAATTAAACAGAATGGAATTAAATAAGCAAAGTAAGATTATGAAGAAATTAACAATAATAAAAGCATACTATATTAAAAACAAGAACCTCAAAATTATATTACAATATTCTTCAAGAAAATCAATCTAAAGGTTTTAGCCCTCCATAATTAAAACAAACTAAAAATAAAAATAACCGAACCCGGAATGAAAGAGCTCCTCCCGAAGCCTTCCTCTGCTTCTCCAAAGAAAGAAAGAATGGAAGAGGAATTTAGAGAAGTATGAAGGGATGGTGTATGTGAAGTGTGAGTGAAGGCCTCAATTTATAGGCGGAGGAATTGAGACAACGAGCACAAATCAAGGAATGAGTGGAACCTTTCTGCGAGGAAAATGCGTAGTGTTGTTTCCACTTCCTGAAATCCCGTAATGGTGTTTCCACTGGAAGAATGGATTCCTAAAAGTACATGAATCGATTCATTTAGGCAAAAACTGGGTAAATTCCACGCATGAATCGTTTCCTAAAGGGTGGGAATCGATTCCCAAGGCGAATGAATCGATTCCTGCATAGATGAATCGATTCTTGGGTAAAAATCAGTAGGGGAATCGATTCCTGGTTGATATGAATCGATTCCTGGTGGGATGAATCGATTCCTGGGTCATGATTTAGTGTAGGAATCGATTCCCAGGTTGGTGAATCGATTGCCAGGCCTGTTCTTATGCTTTTTCTTGCATTTTTGACCATTTCTTGAGGCGTGGCTTCTACCATTTGACCTGTGGTAATTATTTTTCAATTGCAGGCTTAATCATACACTACAAAACAAGAGAAACCAAGATTTCATTATTTTCATTAAAAATTAATCCTTAATTCATTTTAAAAATCAAATATTAAATAAGGCTTAAATTATGAAAATGTGTTAAAATGTAATAAATCACACAATAAGTAGTGGCAAATTATACATATTTAAACTAAGGAATTAAGGATAAATCATGCATCATCACTTCCTGCTTATGATAACTTAGCGTATTGTTAGTTTCAAATACAAACCTCTTTGTATGCTGAGTTATCTTCATAACACAGCCTTCTATTATTCATTACCTGTGTAACAAGTCTGGTGTGTTCACCAACTTTTAGATTAAGTGGGAAACACTTTTGGCCTGAAGAGGTTTTAGAAAGAATATTTGAGACTAAGCCATGGCTTGATTGAAAGAATACTTGGGTTAAGCTAGAAGTGGCTGGAGTCAGCAATACTTGAAGCACGGGCTGTTTTTGTTGTGTAAAAGGTGTTTTTTACATAGTGAAAATCCTTTAAGTCTGAAGGTACTAGATATAGCTTCCACTTTAGGAGTGAACCAGTATAAGTCTGAAGGTACTAGATATAGCTTCCACTTTCTAAAGTCTACACCATCTTAATTCTAAAATGTCTTTCAGATCATTTTGGAAAGTCTGCACAAAAAGGAGTTGAGACTTATTCAACGTCCCTTCTAAGTTTGACTCTGTACCATCATACTATGATTAAATAATAAGTACTAAAGAGTCTAATCAAATGCATAAATTTGTGCAAATAACTAGCCAAATGTAACAAAACAACAAAGCTTACAATAGAGAACCAAGAAGAAGAAAATCTCCCAAAAACAGCTTATGTCCGAACATGATTTCTCCCAGCCAAAACCTCTAATCAATGATTCCAACGGTCAGAATAAAGAACCATATGTTAAGAACCTGCTGTCAAATTTTCAGCCCGATCTAACAGTAAACAAGACAACAATCCTGATTCGAAGAACATTGTTTAGAAAAAAATGAGCCAGTTTTTCTTGCACGACTTTTTTCTTCTTCTTTTCTCTCTCAAGGCCGTTATAATTTTTTTCTCTCTCACACTATTTTTTTCTACTCCCCTTAAGATAAGTGAGCAAAATGGGCTTGACAAGTTTGGGCTTTTAACACATAGTTGGGAGCCCAAACCCAACAATTATATGGAAAATTAGTAGAAATATTGTTCTTGTGAATGTCATCATGTTGTATGGGCTTCTACGTAACTCTTTTTTTCATGTAGTATGGTCAAGATTTTAGTGCTTTTATTTGGCTTCTGACCATTTTACTTTTGGATGAGGAAATACATGTCCATTGCTTCAATCTTTTATATGCTTTGTGGACACGTAGAATTAAAATGGTCTTTGAGAAAGAGTACTTGAATGCTTCATAATTTTTGGGTCTTATAATGTTTCTAATGAGTTTTCTGTTATGGATTTGCTCCCTCATAACTCTTGTTCTCTTTGGAGGTTTTCCACCTGTTGGGTGCATTAAGTTGAATATTGACGTTGTTGTGAAGGAAAATAGGGTGGGTGGTGGGGCTATTGTAACATCCCAAATTTTAAGTGAAATTAATTAATTAGAGTAAATAAATAGAATAATTATAGAAAATAATTATTTTATGCCCTATACATGTAGAAAAATTAATTGAGGACCCCTTGAGTTGATACGACGAATACGGCGATTACTGTCGTCATTTACTCGACGAACGATGTATGAGCAGGTATACAGAGATGGGCCCAACGGGTCAGGAAACATTAGATAAATATTGGGAATGAATATTTATGTCCCAAAGATGAGCTAAAATTAATTTGAGCGTTCGTGGAATTTATTGTGAATTATTCGGGATTTATTGACGTTGTTAAATATCGGAAAACGACCGATTCGGGCAATGGGCCTCAATCGGGCCTAAAAAATTCACTAACCCAAAAATAATTATTGGGTATTAGAAAACACTTAAATAAATATTTTAAACCCAAAAATAAATGCGAAAAAATTTATAGATAATTAATTAGACGTACGGGGGGCCCTGGACGACCAAAACGCTTCGTTTTCAAGCCAAAATGCAACGAATCCCCTCCAATTAATGGGCTAGCTGTGCAGCACCTTGATGGGCTGTTTCCATCAGCATTTCAAGCCCAAAATGAAGAGTTTACTAAAAATTTGGTCTTGGAGCCAAAAATTTTAAGTGAAGGGCATTGTGGTAAAATTACACTAAAAGCCAAAAACCAATTTCCTTCTTCCCTCTCTTCCAATCTGTGTTAGCCCCATTTCTTCTTCTCAACCAACCGTGTTTGCCATTTCTTCTTCTCCTCTCCATTTTCAAAAATCCACCATAAACCATGGCCAAAACTTGATGGAAATTGAAGAAAAGGGCCATTTTAAACAAGTTTTTGAGGTTTGGACCCTATCCCTCTTCTCTTTCTCTTCATTTTTCACATTCTCTTCATCTCCTCTTGGCTCCCACCTTAAAACCGAAATTCACCATTTTTGGCCATTCTCCATGGTTGATGAAATTTAGGGTCCAAAGAAGCTTCCTTTGCACTCTTGTGGGGTTTGGCATTGCATTTGGATAGTGAACCCTCTTGTTCCACCTTCAAGTAGCTCTCTTGATTTTTGGGTGAAAACCTAAGTGGGGTAAGTTTAAGAATTCTTAATAGGCTTTAAATTAGTAGCATAATATATTATAGATTATGAGATTGGTGTTGGAAAAATTGATGTTTAGTGTGTGGAACCCAAAACCTAGGTTAGGAGACCATTGGGAATTTGTTGTTGTTGTTGTTGTTGTTGGATAATTGTTTTTGTGACTTGAATTTGACATGAATTAGTTGTTGAAATGAGATTAACTATTGTTGGAATAAATAATTTGGTTTTGGATGGTATTAGGTACAAAATCTTAAATGGGTAGCTTACTTTAATTTGAAGGAAAAATTGTGTTTTGGATTTGAAATGGCTTAAGAATGGTTTTGATGTAATTATGAGGTATTAGGTAGCATTCTAGAATTGATTGATGTTAGTAAAAAGTATATGCTAAGTGGTAAGCCTTAAAAATCCTCCTTGATGTAGGAAAGATGATAAGTGGCAAGAATGAGCTCAAAAATGCATTGACCTTGTTAAATGTGCTTGAAACCTCTTGTTGGGTGTAGGTTAGTAATTAGAGTTAGTGTTGGGTAATTGTTGGTGGACAAAGAATAAAGTGTGACATGAGTTAGGTGAAGGACAATTGTGAATTGGTGAGGAAAAGACATGTTACTAGAATAAATAGATTTGTTGGAATACAATATGACTTAAAAGAATAATTATGAAATTGTGAAAGTACTAATAAATGTGGTTTAAGAAGTTGAAGGGTTATTAGGTAAGAGAGGCTAAAAAGAAAAGTATGTAGTGTAGAGGTGGATTAGGTAATAAATATGGACTATTGGGATTGAAAGGAAGATTATTGGTCTAGAAAATATTGTTGGATCATATTAGGCATAAAAGACCACAAGATAAACTTAGAAAAGATTATTGTTAGTGATAGGTGACCTTGTCATGAAAATGGGCTAAAGGGTTTGAGTTATGATGTAAAACTAGAAGTGACCCTAGTTATGGAATGTTACTTGTAATTAGTACTAAGGGGGATTATTATGGAAGGTAGGTGGCTTTAAAGACTAAGGATAAAATACTTGAATATTTGTAGGCCATTAGTGACACTTTGTTGTCTAAAAAGAATGAAGAACAAAATTGACTAGAAATGCTAAGTGATGAAGGACTTGATACCTTCTATGGTAAAACCACTAAAAATGAAAAGTAATAAGGTGAACAAATTAATTAAGGCCTTAGAGAGCCTAATGGATAACTCTTTGAATTTTGGTTAATTACTAATAATGAATTTTAAATCCTAAGGTAAAAGATGTGATATGGATGATTTAGGTCCCAAACCTCCAAGATGGAGAAGACATAAGCATAACAAAGTTTCACATACATTAATATTATTATGTACCTCTAAAATGAGACTTAGTTGTTAACATTGATTTAATGATAGAATAATGTTTGATGTGGCCTTGTACTTATTAAAAATGTAGGCCTTGACCGTTCTGGTGAAGCGGGACCATCAAACTCCTCTAACCCCACGGAATACTTCTCTTGTGGTAGGAGAGGAGTTTATTTTCTAAATGTATGGCCTTGGTATTGATAATGCATGTATGTGTGATATATATTTGCATGTTGACCTTTTTTGCTTTATTTGTTGCTATGTGTGATGAATATGTAAAGTAAGACTCTTGAATGACATTGATGGTAAATTAATGATTATGTTGGTGACATACCTTTGATGTGTCCTTTGGCTTATGTATGATAATGAAGTGGAATTAAGCGGAAGTTGAGACCATCATGTGCACTTTTGCATCTTATGACATGCATAACATATCTCATGTGTGATAAATAATGATCTTGCGTAATCTTGAGAATAACAACCTTGCATTGGTTGATTTTATAAACGACTATGTGTGATCGTAGTGGATACCATGTGACATGTTTTATTGATCTTGTGTTGATCTTGAGAAAGAAACCTTGCGTTAGTTCTAAATATTAAACAACTATGCGTGGTTGTAGTCACATGAGTGGAATATGCACATGATAAGAAAATGAAATTATATAAGTTGGTCTCATTGCATATGCATTAATTGTTGGCTAGCATATGCATTATTTGTGAGAACATGGCATTTGAATTTGAGTACCCAAATGATTATGTCTTATGAGTATCTTGAATTGAGAAACATTGTTGATGTTGTTGGCTATTGTACAAATGTAGTGATGACCATTGTTGGTGACATGAGATTGATACTTAAGGCTTTTGGCATGAGTTGATATCTATGGTATATGATGTATGTATTTGATTGACAAATTATGGTCTATATGTTATAACATTGAGATTGGATATGTTAAAGGAAAATATGTATTATTGCTTCACTATGCATGACTTATCATTATAATTACTCATCATTGAGAAAATATACTTACTCTCTATGTTGTCCATTTTAGCCTTGTGATGTAGGTTGGATTGGTGGAGTGATACATTTTTTGAAGAGGCGGTAATGATGTGAAGAGGGTATTTTATTTGCCTTGGCCGACATTCCTTTTTGGACTTGATGATTTAAATTCTTTTGTAGAATTTAAGGTGTATAGGTATTATTTTGTATAGCTTGACTATTGGTGTAAATGCCTAGGTTTATGAAATTATGAATGAGTATTGTTAACTTATTTGTTGATATATTTGGGATATAGAGATTGAGTTATGATTTTGTTAGTATGTTGGAGGTTAGTGAATATGAACCTTTATGAATGAAGTTATTATGTATGAAAGTTGGGTTTGTGTCATGACATTGTGTACGTTGCGTGGATGTGGTTATGAAATGGTTTTATGAGGTTTTAATCATGAGGGCACAATGCTGAATTTTTATCTTATAATTGGTGTATAGTATGTAGGATGAGATAATGTGATGTTTCATTTCTAGTTAAAAGTGTATAAAGAGGACTAGTTGATAAGAAGTAAAGATTGATGATTTATTAGCATGTATGGATAGTGTTGTCATCTAAGTAGATTCTTGGAAAACTTTTGTTGTGGATGCTCATGATATGAACTATTAGACTTTAATGTGTAGGGTTATGGATATGTATCTTGGATGTAAATGAATAATGTTCAATATGAGTAATGGAGGACTTCGTGCATGATAATTATATATATATATATATATATATTGATGAAGTTAATTAGGTACTTGCTTAACTTTTACCTTCTCATATCTTCACATATGAGATGATTTCTAATTAGATCTAGGGTAGTTATTATGGTGTGCCTTAATTAAAAATCGAAACAAACACGAAAATTTTTTCCTACTTTTTATTAATTAGAAATAGTAAACTATAATATCGAATAATGGATTTAGGGCCCCACAACTTTTGCTTCTGCTTGCATTATCTTGGGAACCTCATCTTGTTATGGCACAAGTTCTTTTTTGGGCTCTTAAGACTATTGCTTATTTTTGTTTTTAAAAGTTAGTTATGGAGACATATTGTTAGGATATTTCATCATGGTGGAGTCATAAAAGGTTGGATGCATCGTATTTTGCGGATGCCCTTTGTGATTGCACTTGTTTCTCCACTATTTTTCCAGTTTTTTTTTTATTGTCTTTTGTTAGGTGTTTAGCTAATAATGTTGCTGATTTTTTTATTTTTTATTTGATCTTTTCATAATTTCTTTAATTTCTGCTTTCTCTTAATGAAATAGTTTTTGCCTTAAAAACACTTCTAAGTGTTATTTATTAGTTAAATAAAATATGATAGAAGAGATATTCATTAGTTAAAAACAATTCAAAAATATAAGTTGATTACATCTTATACTCCTAAAATAACAATAGTTTTAAGACAAAAAAAAAAGAAACTAAAATGACAGTAATTCTAAGACAAAGAAAGTATATATTAAAAATGTTGGTTGAAATAATTATTTATATTAATGATATCAAATATATTGATATAATTTTTTAAAATATCCTAAAATCATTTATTACCGAAAGAATTAACTTACTTAGAAATATATGCAAATGATATATTTGGTAAAAAATATTTAATAATATTGGAAAGATATAATTTTATTTATATTATAATAAAAATTTATTAAAATTTATTTATATTTAGAAAAAAAGAGAATAACAATTTTTATAATATTATATTATTTCTCATGAAACTTATAAATTTCACTATTTATTAATAGGGATGGATTAAGACTTATGAGTGATTGAGAATAATTTTAGTTTTTATTGTGAATTAAATTAAGTAGCAATTCATTGATTTTAATTGAATTTGATCGAAATCTGGATGATCCGATTCAGGGGAGAGCATAGTCACCTGTCTCAGCAAAATTGGAGTGCAAAGGAATGAATAATAAATAAAAGAACGCAACACAAGGTTGCCAAAACCCTTTCACTTTTGTTGGTGGTTCTTTTCTATGGAAGCACTCTCCTCCATTATTACCGATTCTTTTTCACTCCGTCTTCTTCGCACTTCTTCTTCTTCTTCTGTCAGAACTCCTTCGCAACTTCCTTTCCTCAAAACCTCTCAACACTCACACTCTCTGTTACGCCTTCGCGTTTCTGCTCTCCCCACTGCTGAAGGGGATGAATCCAACGACTTCGTTTTAGCTTCTCAATCTCAGGTATCAAACCCTATTATTTTTTAATCGTTCCTTTCAAAGTCTAATCTCATGCAAACCTCTACTCTTTAAGGGATCATCCATACCTTTTGCTTATGTTCCCTTTTGTTTTTACTTCTTACTTTTCCATTCTGAAGGAGAGTGTAATCGACTCTCAGAGTTCTGATGAAGATAATGTTGAGCCATTGCCGATGGAAATGTCATGGTCAACCATCACAGCTCCGGCTGGAACTGGATCCGCTGGTGGTACCAGGGCTGGACTCTTCAGAACGCCCATTTCCGGTGGTGTCCAGAGTGCCACCTCCGCTCATGGTTTACCTAGACCAGCTTTAGCAGTACGCAATTTAATGGAGCAGGTAACCTTCTATAAGTGTTTCTGGTATATATAAACTGTTGTATATTCAACTTTAGAGCTGAATCCACCACAAGCTCCATCCGTATATTAATTTTTAATTGCTTTTTCCTTCTATGATTCAAGGCTAGATTTGCTCATTTGTGCTCTGTTATGTCTCGTATGCACCACCGACGAGAAGGATATCCATTTGGCTCTCTGGTTGATTTTGCACCGGATTCAATGGGTCGTAAGTCAATAATTCTTCATTTGCTTCATTAGTTACTTCCATTCTGTCGCAAATATTTTGTGCACATCAGGATTCCAGTGCTTGGTGTTTTTCTATGGTTCTAATAAGGTTAATAGCTTATTGAGTTGGTAGTAACTGTAATATAACAACCATGATTATAAGTTTTCTTAATCGTAGCATTTGGTGGATTTAGTTATGCTGGTGGGATAGAGATAATTAAATTGTCCTAAATAATCTAGTTTTGATCCTTGCTCAGAAAAGAGTGAGAATGTAATAGGAACTGAAAATTTGGTTTAAATAGGGAGACCAGGCACCTTACAAACAGAGGTAGCCCTCTGTCAAGACTAAAATGCAGCCAAAAATGGGAAGATAACTATGGAGGTTGTGCAGCTAGACAGAAGTCTCCAGTTCTCTTGAGCCTTTTCACCTTACTCAATTCTTACCTATATTTTTCTCTCCTTACAACCCCCCACCTGGCCTCAATTCTGATACCATCACTTGGCATGTGGCAGTTATCCACAGCCTTCCCACCCTCTCTTAATCAATGTTTTGGAAAACAGACCAGTCATGAAAAGGCGAAGACATTTGCTGGTCCGACTATGGCTGAAATTGTGGTATTAAATTCAAATATGTATTTTAATATTATATAACATATTAAGTGATAGACTAACTAACATAAAATCATAACAAATCAAGTTAAATTTTGAATTAGCTTAAAATGACTACATTATATGTTTTTAGGTAAAAAATAATAATAAAAAGCTAACAATTTGACAATTTGTACATGGGGTTTTATGAGTTGACAGTAGGCCATGCACCATTATTTGGCTATAAAAGTATTTTAGGTTGAATCAAAATGTTGAAAATCAAATCAACCAATCAAAACTTGCTCTTCACCAGGGTTGTAGATCTGGTTTTCTAATCAGACTGTATTTGTTTGAATGGACTAGGTACATATTGATTATTCGTCTACTGTTGAATCAGCTGATCCAATTCTTTTTATCTATGCTTCTAATGGAGCCTTGATCCTTCTCCTGGGATCTTCTCTTCCATGAGCATTTTTCCATTTTCTTCAATTCCCTCCTGCCTCATCTTTCATACACATACACAGCCCATGACTTTCATTTAGCCTTTTTCTTTTTTCTAGCATGAACACCTATCAAGTCTATCAGAATAGTATGCGCGGAATGAGTCTCACACTATGATGCACCGATTCCGACACAGACATTAGATACGACACAACACGAATACTTCAACACGGCTAATCTCTAGAACATAAGACACCAGGACACCGCATATGATATGTATAAATAAAGGAAGAGAAACTCAAATAAAATGAAATGTAAATAACATAGCAAAAAAAATCATAATCAACATTTGTGTTAGAATGATGTAAATATAGTAAGATATATTTTAGGATTAAATATATCAATCATATCTTTAATTGTATATTCTGTATTTATGTACAAAATCCCTATAAATACAATAGCTCCGGGTGATCACAAAAACACACGGAATTCATATGTCTTCTTGTTTTTCTTCTTTTAACATGGTATCAGAGCCTATCCTAGATCCGGTGTTGGGTCATCCATGTTGTCCGCGCTCCATTCCTGAGTGTGGGGGTGTTCTATAAGACCCACGGGCCACCTGTATTCATCCACACTCCATTCCTGAGCGCGAATGGGTGTGTTAATAAGTCTTATTGGCCACCCGTAGTCATTCGCGTTCCATTCCTGAGTGTGAAGGGGTGTGTTAATAAGTCCCGTGGGCCACCCGTATTCATCCACGCTCCATTCCTGAGCGTGAGGGGGTGTGTTAAAAGTCCCATATTGACTAGAGATATGGTTAATCAAAAGTATATAAGGTGGAGGGTAAACCTCATCCTATGAGCTAGCTTTTAGGATTGAGTTAGGCCCAATACCCAAATTCAAGATGATATCAGAGCCTAACGAGAAGTTCCTTCCTTTCCGTGATTTTCCGGTGAGCCACTGCTCACTGCATAAAATTTTTTCCCTCCCACCTCGTTTTCCGTGCCTGCCCACTGTTCAACAATCTCCGGCGGCCCTTTCTCTCTGGCGACCTTACGACCGGCCTCCTCTGTCCCAGATCGACGTTTCCCCGGCGGCGCACCCTCATCGGAGCTCTCACGCGCCCCCACGCGCCACCCCTGCTTCTGCGCGTGAAACCCACACGCCGCCACTCTCAGCCGTGCGTGGCGGCGCGTCTGGCCACCGGGGATCTGGTGTTTGTTTTAAGTTTCGCTCAGTTTTTCCCTCTGTTTGGCCCGTTTTTCGTTGCTGCCATTGTTTTTCTCTCTCCTTCAGCATCCCCATGGCTGCCCCCGGTGATACTAAGTCCGATTCTTTGCTTTCGGGAACTTCCCTCACTGCACTCCTCTCTTCTGAGCTATTGGATGACAAAAACTATTCCTATTGGGTCTCTAATATTAAAATTTGGCTTATTGGGCTAGGCTATGAGAACCACCTCACACAATTAGAATCTGAAATCCTTGAACCCATCGTCCACGGTGGAAGAAAATTAATGCTCAACTATTTGCAATTATGCGGAACACCATTGCCCCATCACATCGTGATTGCTTCCATGGTCAAAAATCCTACAAGGGAGTTTGGGACCATGCCAAGCAACTCTTCACCAACAATATTCGGCGACTCTATTAGATCGGTGAGGACCTTATGACCACCTTTGGCTCTCGTCAGTTTCAGTGCTCTATAACTACTTATGTGGGTAAAGTGACTAATCTCTTATGTGAGCTCAATGAGATGCTTCCTCTTGGTGCTACTCCTGAGGCTGAGCTTGAGAACCGTAAGAAATTACTTTTGTCCTTTGCCTTATATAGATCAGATTTTGGGTTGTCCCACAGAGGTTACTGTGGATGGTGCCTTGGCCACTCTCCTTCTGGTTAACATTCATGGACCTGTCTCTCCCTCCATGGCTCCCTCTGCTGCTCCGGCTGTTTCTCTTGATTTTTCCGCTTTGCTTACACGCAACAGCGACCCTGCACCTCGAAGAGGGGGTAGGCCACGTCCTCATTATGACAACTGTCACAAACCAGGCCACACCATTGATAAGTGCTGGAAGCTTCATGGTCGCCCTCCTCGCACTGCTCAGGTTCCTCCTCCACCATCTTCTACTCCTCCACTGTTGCCAGATCCGTCTCCATCGCCCTCCTATAATGACTTCCTGAAGTGGCGTGAAGAACGTCAGGTCTCTGGTTCTACTGCTGTTGTTGCACACACTAGTAATTCTTTCGTTGGCATCTCCCATTCTTTGGGTCTTTGATTCAGGGGCCACCAATCATATTACTGGTAATAAATCTCTTTTTTCTTCTCTCTCTACCACTGGTTACTTACCTTCTGTTACTATGGCCAGTGGTTCCCAAACACAATCCCAGGGTATTGGTATTGTCCATCCCCTCCCTTCTATTTCAGTTGATAATGTGTTATTTGTTCCTGGTGCCCCGTTTAATTTATTATCCATTAGTCAGCTTACTCGTACTCTTGATTGTGTCATCTCTTTTACTAAAGATTCAGTTTTTTTTACAGGATCAGAAAACGGGGAAGATGATTGGCTTCGGATGTGTGTCTCACGACCTTTATCAACTTACCAGATCATCCCTTGTTGGTTCGGCTTCCGCGTCCCCTCTTCTCATTCATGCTCAGTTAGGACATCCAGGTCTCGATGCTTTCATGAAATTAGTCCTTAGTTTTTCTAATTTAGAATCTTTGTCATGTGAGTCTTGTCAGTTAGGTAAGTATACTCGTATTTTCTTTCCTACTCGCATAAATAATAGGGCCTCTTCCCCTTTTGCTTTGGTTCATTCGGGTGTTTGGGGTCCTAGTCGTATTGTGTCTTCTTTAGGATTTAGGTATTTTGTCACCTTTATCGATGATTTTTCCCGTTGCACTTGAATATATTTAATGAAAGATCGTTCTGAGTTATTCTCTATTTTTCAGTCTTTTTTTAATGAAATAAAAACTCAATTTGGGATTTCCATCCGTACCTTATAAAGTGATGATGCACGTGGATATTTGTCTAACTCATTTCAGACTTTTATGGCATCTTACAGTCTGTTGCATCAAACCTCTTGTCCTCATACCCCCCAACAGAATGGGGTTGATGAACGTAAAAATAGACATCTAGATACCACTCGGACTTTTCTTCTTCATTCTAATGTTCCTC
This sequence comes from Clitoria ternatea, assembly GCA_037962975.1. Lineage (NCBI taxonomy): Eukaryota > Viridiplantae > Streptophyta > Magnoliopsida > Fabales > Fabaceae > Clitoria > Clitoria ternatea. The sequence goes on along the minus strand of CM075672.1, from coordinate 193,376,894 downwards.
TTCAATTTTGGGGTGATGCCGTCCGTACTGCATGCTATCTCATTAACCGTATGCCTTCCTCTGTTCTTCAAGGTAAAATTCCTCATCAAGTCTTATATCCACATCGTCCTCTTCACTTTCTACCTCCTCGCGTCTTTGGTTCTACTTGTTTCTCTCATGTCCTTGGTCCTGACATTGATAAATTATCTGCTAGATCTCATAAATGTGCTTTTGTTGGGTATCCCCGTACCCAGAAAGGATACAAGTGCTACTCTCCTACTCTTCGCGGGTATTTTATCTCCGCAGATATTACATTCTTTGAAGATGTTCCTTTCTTTAAGTATGAAACACCTCCACCCGAGCCTCTTCTTCCTGTGACTACACTTACTGTCCTCTTTTATCCTCCTGAGGAGGAGTCTCCTCCCTCTCCAAGTCCCCTTCCTGCTCCTCCTTTGCAGGTCTATCAACATTGTCCTCGTCCTTTACCACCACAACCTGCCACCGATCAGATTGTAGACTCACATCCTGGGCTCACTCATCTGGCCTCTTCTCCAGTCCCGCCTCCTGAGTCAGATCTTCCTATTGCCCTTCGCAAATGTATTCGTTCTACTCGTAGTCCTTCTCCTCACTATACTGTTTTGAGTTATCATCGCATCTCTCCATCACATTACTCTTGTCTTTCTTTTTTGTCTTTTGTTTCTATTCCTAAAAATGCAGGAGATGCGTTTACTCATCCAGGATGGAAACAGGCTATGATGGATGAAATGTGTGCCTTACAAAGCAGTGGAACTTGGGATCTCGTTCCTCTACCACTAGGGGAGTCTGTTGTTGGTTGTCGATGGGTGTATACGGTGAAGGTTGGGCCGGACGGATCAGTTGACCGCCTCAAATCCCGACTTGTCGCCAAAGGTTATACTCAAATCTATGGCTTAGATTATGGAGATACCTTATCCCCTGTTGCCAAAATGCCCTCGGTACGCCTCTTCCTCTCCATTTCCGCCATTCGTCACTGGCCTTTATACCAGTTGGACATCAAAAATACTTTCCTACATGGTGATCTACTTGAAGAGGTTTACATGGAGCAACCTCCCTGTTTTGTTGCTCAGGGGGAGTCTTCTAAACTTGTTTGTTGCCTGTGGAAATCTCTATATGGCCTTAAACAGTCTCCTAGGGCATGGTTCGGCAGGTTTAGTAGTGTGATTCAGGCATAGTAGTCAATCCCAAATCGCGGCGCGACGCGGCTGACCTAAAAAACGGGATTGCGTGTCACGGCGCAAATCGCGGACGCAATTTAATACTATCGCGGGATAAAACAGTCTAACATATAAGTATGCACAAAAACACTTAAAAAACCCAAGATATATAACTAAAAACACACTCCAAATTCATAAGTGATAATTAAAAACCAATATCATCCAAATGAAACATAGTAACATGGTCTAAAACATTAAAAAACAATGGTTCAAGTATTCCAAGACACTAAGGCAGCATTAAATTTAAAACCAAATACATAACAAATAAGAAACATAAGCTATGAAATGAACTAGGAAACTATAAATCATATTCATCTTCTTCATCATCATCATCTCCTAGTTCCAACTCTTCTTCCCCACCACTTGAGCTCTCATGATCACTTCTATATATTTCTTCCTCCTCGGAAGTCTCTTCATTACAAAGGTCTTCTTCCTCTTCTTCCTCACGCATAACATATTTCCCTTTCCCCTTTTTCCTTTGGCTTGAGGAAGGCCCGGATGCATCACTTTGCTTATTCTTCCTCCTTGTGTAATGCAATGGCTGTCCAGCACCGGTAGTATGTGCCACTTGCCCCCATGTCAATCCATCACCCTCATCAAACACAAATTCTTGCTCACCCCCATCTTCATCACCACCTAATTCTCCTAACAACCACTCATTAGTGGCCGTATCATCAACTTCCTTTAGGATAATCGGATCAATGATGTTCATAGCCTCAAACCTCTCTTTTAATGTTTGGTTGTACTTGATGAAAACCAAGTCACACAACCTTTGATGCTCAAGACGGCTTCTCTTCTTAGAATGAATCTGTTTCATTTTAAAAAAATGTTAGCCTGTTGCCACCTAACAAAACTATTAATCTAAAGAAGCTATTAAAAGCTTACATGCTCAAAAGTGCTCCAGTTTCGCTCACACCCAGAAGAGCTACAAGTTAAAGATAAAACTCTAACAGCAATCCTCATCAACTCAGGAGTAAATGTCCCATAATGGTTCCACCATTCAGCTGCAATGTAATTAATTACATCAATTGTCATTGTTATCAAATTTAAAACAGATGACAATTAAATGAATGAAGATAGAAACTCTTACCAGGGGCTAAAGTGCTCCTTTGTCTTATGGCCCCACTTCCACTAAACAGTCCTTGAGAATATTTGTAAGCGACCAATTGTTCACAAGCCTTATCTTCATCAAGAGAGCTGAGGGAGAGCCTCTCGATGGTCTTGAAGAGGCCAGCTTTCACCTCTTTATCATTGTCAATACGAACAGGATCCTTAAAAAAAAATGCAGGGTTAAGATAATACCCCGCAGCATGCAATGGATGGTGCATCTGACAATCCCACCGTTTATCAATGATGGCAAATATGTCTCTATATTTGTTTTCATCTCCTTTGAAAGCAACTTGGATGTTTTTCTTAGCCCTTTCCATAGCCTCATATATGTAACCCATTGCGGGTTTTTTCTCATTATCTACTAATCTCAAAACTTGGACAATAGGTCCCATAGCCTTAAGGCTAAAAACCACATCTGCCCAAAATGAAGCCATTAGAACAGTTTCCATGGCTCTCTTCCCCTTGGCATCTTTTGCTCCCTTGCTTTTCGTCCATTCATCCGATATAAACAACTTTCGAAGGTTGGTTTTTTGGTTATGCAACCTTTGCAGGGTCAAAAAGGTTGTAGCAAACCTTGTTACTCCATGTCTAACCAACTCAGCTCCACCAGTGAACTTTCTCAACAAATTCAAAGCGAAAGAATGGTTGTAGATGTAACCAACCAGCTTTATTCCCCTTAAACATGCCCTTTTAATCTTTGGAAGTTTTCCAATGTCTTCCAACATTAAATCCAAACAGTGAGCAACACATGGCGTCCAAAAGAGATGCTTCCTCTTCTCCATCAACTTCTTACCTAAATTATCAATGTCATTTAATTAAAATTAAATTAAATCTTAAGTAATCAACCATAATAAGTAGCATTTAAAATAAATATGAATGATTACCAGCTGCAACATAATTGCTTCCATTGTCTGTTATCACTTGGACAACTTTGGACTCTCCAATCTCCTCCACAAAGTTATCCAACAACTCAAAGACTTTATCCCCCGTCTTCATGTAGGAAGAAGCATCAAGGCTTTTGATGAACATAGATCCAGTAGGAGTATTGACTAAAAAATTGATGAGTGTCCTCCCCTTTCTATCAGTCCAACCATCTGACATGATAGAACATCCTGTGTTTTCCCTCCAAACCTCATGATCCTGCATGAGTCCCTTGGTGTACTCTAACTCCTTCTTCAAAAGAGGAACCCTACACTCATGATAACTTGGAGGCTTTAGATTAGAACCATATTCTCCAACAGCTGCCAACATGTCCTTAAAGCTCTTGGTACGCACAACATTAAAAGCAATTCCATTTCTAATTAGAAATCGCTCTATGTATTGAATTACTCTTGCTCTTGCCTCCTTGGTACAATGGTCCTTTATGTTTGTTTGTTTCATATTTTTCCCTATTTTTCTAGCTATCTCTGGATCTCTCATCATCCACAAATCGATTGGCCCTTTTGTATTTGTTAAAAGAGAGAAAAAACAAAAGACATATGAATTCCGTGTGTTTTGTGATCACCCGGAGCTTTGTATTTATAGGGATTTTGTACATAAATACAGAATATACAATTAGAGATATGATTGATATATTTAGTCCTAAAATATATCTTACTATATTTACATCATTCTAACACTCCCCCTCAAGCTGGAGCATATAAATCATATGCACCAAGCTTGTTACATATATAGTCAATCCGAGGGCCCCTTAGAGACTTAGTAAAAACATCCGCCAACTGATCATTAGAATTAACAAAGCTAGTGGATATTTCACCAGATAAGACTTTTTCTCTAACAAAATGACAGTCAACTTCAATGTGCTTCGTCCTCTCATGGAAAACTGGATTCGAGGCAATATGCATAGCGGCCTGATTATCACAGATAAGTGTCATCTGTGAAACCTCTCCAAATTGAAGTTCTTGAAGTAATTGTTTGAGCCATATGAGTTCTTGACTAGCTATAGCCATAGCACGGTATTCTGCCTCTGCACTGGACCTGGCTACAACGTTCTGTTTTTTACTCTTCCAAGAGACAAGATTACCTCCGACAAAAATACAATATCCAGAAGTGGACCTTCTATCAATGGGAGAGCCGGCCCAATCAGCATCAGAGTAACCCACAACTCGAGTGTGTCCTCTATCTTCATATAACAGGCCTTTTCCAGGATCTTTCTTGACATATCGAACAATACGAGTCACTGCATCCCAATGTTCCTTACAAGGAGAGTTTAGGAACTGACTAACCACACTAACTGCAAATGAAATATCTGGGCGAGTGACAGTGAGATAGTTCAGCTTGCCAACTAAACGTCTGTATCTCTCAGGATCTGGAAGGGGCTCCCCCTGATTTGGTAGGAGCTTGACATTGGGATTCATGGGAGTGTCAACTGATTTGGAGTTTAACATCGTTGTTTCTTCCAGAATATCCATTGCATACTTTCTTTGGGATATGACGATTCCATTTTTGGATTGCGCTACCTCTATCCCCAAGAAATATTTGAGTTTGCCAAGGTCCTTCGTCTGAAAGTGCTTGAAGAGATGTTGTTTTACCTGTGTAATACCAAGGTGATCACTGCCAGTAATAACAATGTCATCCACATATACCACTAAGTAAATACAACCAGCAACTGAATGACGATAGAAGACAGAGTGATCTCAACTGAATGACGATAGAAGACAGAGTGATCTGCTTCACTCCTGATCATGCCAAACTCCTGAATCACAGTACTGAACCTGCCAAACCATGCCCTGGGAGACTGTTTAAGGCCATATAGAGATTTTCGCAAGCGACAAACAAGTCTAGAAGACTCCCCCTGAGCAACAAAACAGGGAGGTTGCTCCATGTAAACCTCTTCAAGCAAGTCACCATGAAGGAAAGCATTTTTGATGTCCAATTGGTATAAAGGTTAGTGACGAATGGCGGCAATAGAGAGGAAGAGGCGGACCGAGGGCATTTTGGCAACAGGGGAGAATGTATCTCCATAATCTAAGCCGTAGATCTGAGTATAACCTTTGGCGACAAGGCGGGCTTTGAGGCGGTCAACTGATCCGTCCGGGCCAACCTTCACCGTGTACACCCATCGACAACCAACAACAGACTTCCCCGGTGGTAGAGGAACGAGATCCCAAGTTCCACTGCTTTGTAAGGCACACATTTCATCCATCATAGCTTGTTTCCATCCTGGATGAGTAAAGGCATCTCCTGTATTCTTAGGAATAGAAACAGAGGACAAAGAAGAAAGACAAGAGTAATAGGATGGAGAGATGCGATGATAACTTAAAGCAGTATAGTGAGGAGAAGGATTACGAGTAGAACGAATACCTTTGCGTAGGGCAATAGGAAGATCTGACTCAGGAGGCGGGACCGGAGAAGAGGTCGGATGAGTGAACCTAGAATGTGAGTCTACAGTCTGATCGGTGGCAGGTTGTGGTGGTAGAGGACGAGGACGACGTTGATAGACCTGCAAAGGAGGAGGAGGAAGAGGATCTGGAGAGGGAGGAGACTCCTCAGGAGGAGAAAAAAGAACAGTAGGTGTAGTCACAGGAAGAGGAGGCTCTGGTGGAGGTGTTTCAGGCTTAAAGAAAGGAACATCTTCAAAGAATGTAACATCTGCAGAGATAAAATACCTGCGAAGGGAAGGAGAGTAGCACTTGTATCTTTTCTGAGTATGGGGATACCCAATAAAAACACATTTATGAGATCGAGCAGATAATTTATCAATGCCAGGACCAAGGACATGAGAGAAACAAGTAGAACCAAAGACGCGAGGAGGAAGAGAGTGAAGAGGACGATGTGGATATAAGACTTGATGAGGAATTTTACCTTGAAGAACAGAGGAAGGCATACGGTTGATGAGATAGCAGGCGGTAAGGACGGCATCACCCCAAAATTGAAGAGGAACATTAGAATGAAGAAGAAGAGTCCGAGTGGTTTCAAGAAGATGTCTATTTTTACGTTCAGCAACCCCATTCTGTTGGGGGGTATGAGGACAAGAGGTTTGATGCAACATACCGTGAGATGCCATAAAAATCTGAAATGAGTTAGACAAGTATTCACGTGCATTATCACTTTGTAAGGTACGAATGGAAATCCCAAATTGAGTTTTTATTTCATTAAAAAAAGACTGAAAAATAGTGAATAATTCAGAACGATCTTTCATTAAATATATCCAAGTACAACGGGAAAAATCATCAATAAAGGTGACAAAATACCTAGATCCTAAAGAAGACACAATACGACTGGGACCCCAAACATCCGAATGAACCAAAGCAAAAGGGGACGAGGCCCGATTATTTATGCGAGTAGGAAAAAAAGTACGAGTATGCTTACCTAACTGACAAGACTCACATGACAAAGATTCTAAATTAGAAAAACGAGGGACTAATTTCTTGAAAGCATCGAGACCGGGATGTCCTAACTGAGCATGAATAAGAAGAGGAGATGCGGAAGCCGAACCAACAAGGGATGGTCTGTTAAGTTGATAAAGGCCGTGAGACTCACATCCGAAGCCAATCATCTTCCCCGTATTCCGATCCTGCAAAGAAACTGAATCTTTAGTAAAAGAGATGACACAATCAAGAGTACGAGTAAGCTGACTAATGGATAACAAATTAAATGGGGCACCAAGAACAAATAACACATTATCAACTGAAATAGAAGGGAGGGGATGGACAATACCAATACCCTGGGATTGTGTTTGGGAACCATTGGCCATAGTAACAGAAGGTAAGTAACCAGTGGTAGAGAGAGAAGAAAAAAGAGATTTATTACCAGTAATATGATCGGTGGCCCCTGAATCAAGGACCCAAGGACCCAAAGAATGGGAGATGCCAACGAAAGAATTACCAGTGTGTGCAACAGCAGCAGTAGAACCAGAGACTTGACGTTCGTCACGCCACTTTAGGAAGTCATTGTAGGAGGGCGATGGAGACGGATCTGGCAGCAGCGGAGGAGCAGAAGACGGTGGAGGAGCAACCTGAGCAACCTGTGCGGTGCGAGGAGGGCGACCATGGAGTTTCCAGCACTTATCAATGGTGTGGCCTGGTTTGTGACAATGATCACAATGAGGACGTGGCCTACCCCCTCTACGAGGTGCAGAGTCGCTATTGCGTGAAAGCAAAGCGGAAGAATCAAGATGAGAAACAGTCGAAGCAGCAGAGGAAGGCGTGGAGGGAGATATAGGGCCATGGATGTTAGCCCGAAGGAGAGTGGCCAAAGCACCATCCAAAGTAACCTCGGTGGGGCAACCCAAAATCTGATCACGAGTAGAAGAATACTCAGGAGGTAGGCCATATAAGGCAAAGGACAAAAGTAATTTCTTACGGTTCTCAAGCTCAGCCTCAGGAGTAGCACCAATAGGAAGCATCTCATTGAGTTCACACAAGAGATTAGTCACTTTGCCCACATAAGTAGTTATAGATCCATGAAACTGTCGAGAGCCAAAGGTGGTCATAAGGTCCTCACCAATTTGATAGAGTCGCCGAATATTGTTGGTGAAGAGTTGCTCGGCATGGTCCCAAACTCCCTTGCAGGATTTTTGACCACGGAAGCAATCACGATGGGATGGGGCAATAGTGTTCCGCATAATTGCAAATAGTTGAGCATCAATTTTCCTCCACCGCGGTCGGTCGGTTTCGGGGATTTCAGTTTCGGATTGTGTGAGGTGGGTCTCATAGCCTAGCCCAATAAGCCAAATTTTAATATTAGAGGCCCAATATGAGTAGTTTTTGTCATCTAACAGCTCGGAAGAGAGGAGGGCAGTGAAGGAAGTGCCCAAAAGCAAAGAATCAGACTTAGTATCACCGGGATTAGCCATGGGTATGCTGGTGGAGAGAGAAAGACAGGGGCAGCCTTGAAAAACGTGCCAAACAGCAAGGAAAAAGTGACCAAAACGGAAAACGAACACCAGATCGAGGAAGAAGAGGCCGAGGCGAGCAGAACCCAAGAAGGCGCGACGTCACCGGAGGTGAGACGCGCCGTCACGCGCGGCTGAGAGGGGCGGCGCGTGGGTTTCACGCGCAGAGGAAGAGGCGGCGCGTGGGGGCGCGTGAGAGCTCCGGTGGGGGAGGGCTTCCGGGGAAACGCCGATCTGGGCAAGGGGAAGCCAGTCGCAAGGTCGCCGGAAGGAAATGGTGGCCGGAGATGGTAGATCTGGGACGGCAGCATGGAAAACGAGGTGGGAGGGAGGGAAAAATTTTACGCAGTGAGCAGTGGCTCACCGGAAAACACGGAATAGGATGGATCTCTCGTTAGGCTCTGGATACCATGTTAAAAGAGAGAAAAAACAAAAGACATATGAATTCCGTGTGTTTTGTGATCACCCGGAGCTTTGTATTTATAGGGATTTTGTACATAAATACAGAATATACAATTAGAGATATGATTGATATATTTAGTCCTAAAATATATCTTACTATATTTACATCATTCTAACAGTATTCTTTGATTTCTTCAACAGCGTTGTTGAAGCATGACTTGAAGAAGATGGAATCCGTTTTCCTTGTTTCAAAGGTCGGATCTCTTGAATCCCTTCCTCCTCCTCCTCTTCATCTATCTCTTCATTCAAGAATGTCATCTTATCCGCAGCCTTCTTGGCTGCAAGTTCTACCAGCTTCTCTCTCACACTTTCAGGGGTCTTCAAACATCTACCAACATTCCCCTTTGCACCCATTTGGTGCTCCTTGGCTCTAGTAATACCACCTTTAGTGGTCTTCCCACAAAAATTACATGTCACCATCTTCTTGTTGTTAGGGTCTTTCAATGAGTTCCATTCCCAACCCGGATCAAGGTTGTTTCCGGTGCATTTGAAGAGCTGAACACATGATTCAGGGGTTGGGGTATCGCCTGAATCTCCACCTACAGTTGCCATTAATGGAGTGGGGAGGTGCTGTTGGAGCTTGCAGGTGGCTGTTGGAGCTTGCTGCAGGTGGCTGTTGGAGGTGGCAGGTGGCTGTTGGAGCTTGCAGGTGGCTGTTGGAGGTGGCAGGTGGCTGTTGGAGGTGGTCGGACCTTTTCAGAGGCCAACAGCAGCTGTTGGAAATGAAAGGTGAGGTTGCTCACCGGAGACAGAAATGGGGGTGGGTTGTTTGCTGGAGAGAGAAAAAGGAAGGGGGAGCTCGCCGGAAAAGGAAATGGGGGCAGAGAGCTCACCGGAGACAGAACACTAGTTTTGTGGTGCTCGCCGAAGACGAAAAACAGTGGCGGGAAGCTTGCAGGAGACGGAGGGGTGATCGCCGGTGGTCTTTAGTGAAAGAAGAAGAAGAATAGAAGAAGAAGAAGAAGAATAGAAGAAGAATAGAAGAAGAAGAAGAAGAATTGAAGAAGAAGACGAAGAAGGGTGATCGAAAACCCTAAAATAAAAGAGGGAAAAGCAAACTTACCAGTTTACCCTTAATGAAGCCCAAAACGACGCAGTTTCGAGCCGGAGTCTCCAATCGCGCCGCGTTTTCCCGCGATTTTGCCGCGACACGCAACGCCGAGATCGCGCTGTGTCAGCCGCGATTCTTTACTTCCCGCGACAGGCCGCGCGACAAGGGTGAAGCGGCGAGGGCCCGCGACGCGACGACGCGCCGCGATCGCGGCCGCGATTCCGCGATTTAACTACTATGGATTCAGGAGTTTGGCATGATCAGGAGTGAGGCCGATCACTCTGTCTTCTATCGTCATTTAGTTGTTGGTTGCATTTACTTGGTGGTATATGTGGATGACATTGTTATTACTGGCAGTGATCACCTTGGTATTACACAGGTAAAGCAATATCTCTTCAAGCACTTTCAGACGAAGAACTTTAGCAAACTCAAATATTTCTTGGGGATAGAGGTAGCGCAATCCAAAATTGGAATCGTCATATCCCAAAGAAAGTATGCAATGGATATTCTGGAAGAAACAACGATGTTAAACTCCAAATCAGTTAACACTCCCATGGATCCCAATGTCAAGCTCCTACCAAATCAGGGGGAGCCCCTTCCGGATTCCGAGAGATACATACGTTTAGTTGGCAAGTTGAACTATCTCACTGTCACTCGCCCAAATATCTCATTTGCGGTTAGTGTGGTTAGTTAGTTCCTAAACTCTCCTTGTAAGGAACATTGAGATGCAATGACTTGTATTATTCGATATGTCAAGAAAGATCCTTGAAAGGGCCTGTTATATGAAGATAGAGGACACACTCGAGTTGTGGGATACTCTAATGCTGATTGGGTCGGCTCTCCCATTGATAGAAGGTCCACTTTCGGATATTGCATTTTTGTCGGAGGTAATCTTGTCTCTTGGAAGAGCAAAAAGCAGAACGTTGTAGCCAGGTCCAGTGCGGAGGCAGAATACCGTGCTATGGCTATAGCTAGTCAAGAACTCATATGGCTCAAACAATTGCTTCGAGAACTTCAATTTGGAGAGGTTTCACAGATGACACTTATCTGTGATAATCAGGCCTCTATGCATATTGCCTCGAATCCAAGTTTTCATGAAAGGACGAAGCACATTGAAGTTGACTGTCATTTTGTTAGAGAAAAAGTCTTGTCTGGTGAAATATCCACTAGCTTTGTTAATTCTAATGATCAGTTGGCGGATGTTTTCACGAAGTCTCTAAGGGGCCCTCAAATTGACTATATATGTAACAAGCTTGGTGCATATGATTTATATGCTCCAGCTTGAGGGGGAGTGTTAGAATGATGTAAATATAGTAAGATATATTTTAGGATTAAATATATCAATCATATCTTTAATTGTATATTCTGTATTTATGTACAAAATTCCTATAAATACAATAGCTCCGGGTGATCACAAAAACACACGGAATTCATGTCTTCTCGTTTTTCCTCTTTTAACAATTTGCATAAGATATGTATATTCATCTTCTCAAATCAAACTTTCAAAAGTTTACATTTTTATTGTGATATTAAACCCTAAAATATGAGTGGTAAGCATTACTTTTTGATATTTTATATTATAATTAAGTTAAATTAAAATGGTAAAAAATATATTTTTAACAAGATTAGTACGTGTCTATCTAAATGGAGGTGTCTGCCCAAGTGTTTGAGCTTTATAGTCGAGTCGACTCAAGTGTTCTAACTCTCCAAAGGTGTTAGCTCAGGTGTCCAAGCTGATAAAAAATAATTTTTTAAGTGGACACCTGTTGAGGAGCAGTGTCGTGTAGGTGTTGTTGGTGTCGGAAATGTATCTGACACCACGACACTTCAAAGAAGTGAGGTGTCTGTACATCAAAGGTCTCACATGCCTACTTATGGGCATGAGTTGCGGGACATTCCTTTCTAATTGGCAATTGTTACCACATTGACACACTTGCAAGAAAATAAAAAAGGGTTAAAAAATTCACTGCAAATTCTTGCATTATAAAGTGCTCCCTCCTTTTTTTATGTCTGCAGTCCTTTTCATGCTGATCTTTACCTTGTTTGGTAGAATATATTAGAGATTAGTGGAAATTGTTGAACACTTATGGTTCACTTGTCTATTTTGTAGTGTTTATCTATAAAATGTCTTATATTCTTGATTTGTAGATCCACTATTTTCATTTTCTCCACTTGCAATTCACACAAGGAATTTGTTGGCTGACCCAAGATGCACACTGGTTGTTCAGGTTTGCAATTTAACATGGATCTGGGGTTTTATATTTCTGATTCTTGTTTTTCTCCATCTTGAGTTTTATTGACAGTTATGTTTATTAGATACCTGGATGGAGTGGATTATCCAATGCAAGAGTAACTATTTTTGGTGATGTCTATCCACTTCCAGAAGATCAACAGGTTGTTTACTGTCTAATATGTTTTTGTGGTCAGCGAGTGTGCACTTATATGTATACCCTTAATTGTATATTTTCAGCTACTTCTGATTTAGAGGTTTATTTGCACATATCATGATTCATGATATCTATATATACTACTACTAACAGGAATGGGCTCATAAGCAGTACATTGCAAAACATCAACAAGGTCCTTCCCAACAGTGGGGCAACTTCTACTATTTTAGGATGCAGAATATAAGGTTGGCTACTCACCTGAATTTTATGTATGTCTGCACAGTGAAAAGCTATATGAGAGTGTGGGAGGAGAAAATCTTGAGATTAAGTCACATAACTACTTAAGAAGTTATATGATTTCTGTAAAAATTTGATTCTTCCCCAAAGTATAATTAATCATGTATATATATATATATATAGAGAGAGAGAGAGAGAGAGAGAGAGAGAGAGAGAGGTGCACACAACGCACATAGCACCTATATAGCACGGGTATGGAAATGGGGACGGGGAAACGTGAAACCCAAAAAATCAAAAAACGGAAACGGCGTGGAAACATTGTCAAAATTATAAAAATATTACTTATAATGTTACTACTAAATAAAGTTGTTCAGATCAAAATGCTTAAAAACAACGCATTCATACAAAGTCTTAAATAAGTAAAATAACTAACAAATTAATTGTTTTGTTCGGAGAAAAACACTCCAATTTCGGCTCATCTAAGGTCAATGTAGCAAACTCCAAATACCCCAAATCATCTAAGTTCCCAAATTCATCTCCACCAACATCCCACATCTTGGTATTGGTCAGAACTCCTAGATAACAAAAGAAGGTTGTTGTGGACAAATACCAGATCCTCAACACGTTTAGGAGTTAATTTGGTGACTGAATGAAAGAATATGTGCTCCAATTACGTTCACAACAGGATGAGGAGGTGGGTTGGCTAAGGACCTTGAAAGCTAGTGACTGTAACAATTTTGTTTGAGCACCAAGGTTGGCCCACCATTTCTTAGGATCAGTACTGCCCATCTTAGAAAGAGCGTTGACATCTACAAAAGGTCCTGTCTTGAGTGAAAAGGAAGCATACTCATCCAAAATTTGATCATAATCATCTTCATTTGGGTAGAGCCTTCGGAAACACTTCATCCTTTCTTGGGAGACCTCTCCATCTTGATGAGGAGGAACCCTGGCTGAATCCTCACTAAGCCAAATCTCGCTATAAAACCTTGAGACAGATAAAACACCATAGTTTAAGAATTGAATAAAAAATGATATGACATTGATAAAGAATGAGCTTAAGGGACAAAGTACCTTAAGTTCAATGAATGGGCTAAGAAATGAAGTGGTGTAGAACACTTTCCCCAACGGGCCACAAGAATATCATACACCACTTTTTTGTAGAAAACACTATGGCTATCAAGAAGTTTGTCTTCATGTTTGTATATTGCAATCTTGACTTTCTCAATCATTGAATCCCACATCTCATACATCAAATGATGACATGATTTGTCGGTGTAACATGCTTGAATCATACTATAAATCGGTCCGGTAAAATCAAGAATATAAGTTACTTAATCCCACCAATATTCACTTAACACCTTCTCCCTCACAAACCTTGCCTTGACTTGGTCATCTTCACGGTATGATGCCCACTCATCACTTAACACCATAGCTTCAAGACCATGTCTGGTAAGCTTGAACCTCTTAAGCATCACAGTTATAGAAGCAAAGCGAGTGTCAGCTACAGAAAGTAATTTAAGAGAAGTGAATTTGTTATACATGGACAATCTCATGGTGTGGTTCATGATGAAGTTCTTTATTTGAATGGCATCACCATGAACTTCAGTGATCCAATGACACTCACCATACACCTCTGCATTATTTTCTACATTCTTTGCAGCACAAATATTCTTCAATGCAAGGTTGAGAGTTTTGAACAACACACGGTGTCCAATAGATGTGAGGGTAAATTCCTTCAATTATTTCACTTGCACCTTTACAATTTGCAGCATTATCAGTTATGATCTGAATTACATTTTGATCCCCAATCTCATCAATAGTTTCTTCATTAAATTAGCAATAAACTACTTTGTTTTAACCTCACCCATACAGTTCACTGCTTTAAGAAACATAGGACCAGTCCCACCAATTGCCGTGAAAATAATTATGGGTCTCCTTTGTGGATCATTCCAATCATCAGTCACAATTGTCATACCTTTCTTTGGCCATGTAGCTTTGAGTGGTTGCAATAACCTCTCGACATTGGCCTTTTCTTGTTGGAGTAATGTGGTCCTTAGTTTGTTACAACTGGGAGGTACATAACCACCCAAATTATGATTTGCAACAAATGTAAATGCCCTAAGGTAATGCGGGTTCCTAGCAAGGAGGTGGGCTCTTACTGTCAAGAACCTTGTTTTACTTCATTGCAAAAATTACACTAAAACCTCAGAGTACCCTCGGTATCAGCACTTTTCCCTAATTTTGTAACATATTTCCATAACGGTGCCTGATCAACAGCCATAGATAACCCAACACTACCAGTCCCACTACCACTACCAGAACCAGATAAATCCATAACAACCTGGATTAACAGCCAGAGAACAACAGCCAAGAAAAATTTAATTTAACATTCAGCTCTGTATGCATTCAATTCAGATTCATTCAGCCAACATACAGATTAATGAATCAATCAGCCAAAAAAAATTTAATTTTTCATTCATTTTCATCATCATCAGCAACACAACAGATTAATTAATCAATCAGCTCATGTAAACACCAAAGCCAATCAGCAGCAGCAATATACTGAAAATGAATCAATCAAAAAAATAGCATAATCATTTTCAGCAGCAGCAATACAACAGAACAGAATACTTTGCAAGAAAATCAGAGAATGGAAACAAACAATTATGTAATGTAACTATTACCATACCACATGGAAGATTCAGCCTAATTATTAACCACATGGAAACAATCATGAAAAATGAAACTAACCCAGAATGAGTAGCAAGCAGAACCCGCGAGTCAGAGGTATGGTGGTCTGGTCGGAGAAGATGACGGAAAGAGGGAAAAGAAACGAAGAAGACCTGCCAGCAGTTTTTGATTTGAGGAGATGAGATGAGAGTTGACGGAGAAGGAAGAGAAGAAAGAGAGACGACGGGGGGAGAAGAAAACAAAACACACCTAACGGCCGGCGGTGAGAGGTGCGGCGAAGACCAGCAGAGATGACGACGAAGGGGGGTGGGGTGCTGTGCGGAAGAAACGCGACGCGAGGGGGAAAGCGTTCGGACTGAAAACTGAAGGGAAAGAGGGAAAATGAAAATCATGGGTTATTGGGCCAGAAACGCCCGGGAAAGGCAGGCCAGGCGTTTCTGGGCCGTGTCCGATTGGGCGCAAAACATAGGAATTACAGGAAACGTTTCTTCTACGTTTCCGGCCGTTTCCCGTTTCCGGGGCGGTTCCGTTACGTGGTATGGCAGTCCTCCGGCGTTTCCGTACATCATAGCATAGCACACACACTTGCAGCTACTTCCTAGCTGATTCTTGTAAACAAATGAACTTTTTGTACAAACTCTTGCATATATTTGGGGCATTTTACCTATGCCTTAGGTTGTCAAACTCGGGTGTTTAACTAAACTTGTGAAGCTTCCATAGATTTAACTCATAAACTCGGGAGAGATTACTTCCAAGTTTACTTTGTTTTAAAATATTTTTAAATAACCATTTACATAATAAAATATGGTAAAATTCTATCACAAGTATAATAGAGACACAGAATTACACAAACATGGATGCATGTACACATAAGAGCTCATTTGAATAGACTCCAAATGTAAGATTCAATGTTTTTGATTAATTTGTTTAATAAATATAAATCAGAAGTTTATCCGTGTTATTCATTTGAGTCTTTGTATTTATGTTAGCTTTAAAAAATGTGTGGCCTGCATAAAATATTGATTTTGGGTCAATTGAGTGGCAAGAATTACAGATAATTTCAAACTCGCTAACTCACTTCTTGACTCAGAGTTTATGTGAATTTGCATGAGTATACCAGAGTTTATCAAGAAAAAAAATTTACTAGCAAGTAACTTGATTTCTTTACCTAGAATTATAAACTACTAAGAATTTAAGAGTTAACTCAATAGTTTGACAACTATGTCTGTTCCTGGTTTTAATGTCAATATTAGTCAAAGATCCCAATAGCTGGCCTTTGACAAGATAGGCAGTTTTTTTTTTTTCTTTTGAATTACAAAATAATCATACTTTGGGTGTTTGGTGAAGCATCAAGAACTTACACATGTCTTTTCGTTTCCTTTTGAAACTTCGTGTAGAAAAATATTTCATTGGAAAATAATATAGTGCTCTTGAAAAATAGTCCATGAAGAACGGGGGAGTTCAAATTCTTTGTTTGGTACTTAACTTGCATACCTTATTTAATTAACTCTTTGCCATTGGCAGTGACATATATTTCATTGGAGGCTTTGGTACTGTTGCTTGGGTGGATGTAAAGGAGTATGAAACCCTTCAACCTGATAAGATTGCAGTTGATGGGGGTGAGCAGTATCTAAAGGTAAATTTTCTGGATTCTTACTCACGGAATTAAAGTTAGTCTGACTTGTATAGTTTGAAGCAGACAATGATATTGTTAAAAGAATTTAAACGTGCTTAAATTTATGGATTGGAATCAATTTGGAAGTATAGCTAAAAGTAAATTGCACATTTGGGGTCTTGACTGGGGTCGGATTTGTTGGGTTACTACTTTACCCTTGGCTCATTTTTCCTTTTACTCAATGAAGCTCATATCGCTACCCCGTCCCCAAAGTTACCCACCCTCAATTTAGATTAGAAGTCTGAGTCTGGATTTTCAGTCAAACCTTTTCCAAAAGCATTGTATCATCCAAATACTTGTTGATATGATTACATACAACTGTCCTAGAGTTATATCACTTCATTGTTTGTTTTTAATGTTTGAAAAAATAGGAACTCAATGCCATCTTCTCGAAGCCTCTAAAGAAACTTCTATCTAATGAGACTGAGGTCGATGACGCGGCACTCATATCTATAGACAGCAGAGGGACTGATATAAGGGTACGCCAAGGTGCCCAGGTAAGCGTTAGTTAGTGACGACAGTTAAGAGATTGTCTTTCTAATATTTCTATTGTAGCTGTTGTCTGTATCATTTAAGTTAATGTCTTGTAATGCAGTTCAACATTCAGAGGATATCATTTGATGAAGGGCAGAGTGTAGAAACATTAGAAGAAGCTAAAGCTGCTCTGCGGAAATTAATACACAAAGGAAAAGTGTACAATTTGCAGAAATAATATGTTACCCTTTTCTCTCAACACAGACTCGGAACCGTGCAAGACAGTTTCTTGGTTTTGCCTTTGGGCTGATATGCATGGCAGAGTGTATCATAAACATGCAACTGTTAGGATATTTTATTAAGGCTGATCTTGAGATGTCCTTTTTGGGATATATAATGAATAATCCCATTGTCAAACTAGAAATATAATAATATATCAGAACTCAGAAGATTGACACTACTTTTCACCGAGTTTTTGTTTGGGTGTAAAATGCTGGCCAAATGCCCATATCCATTTTTTTTTAAACATTTGACTGGTTAATAAACCCGTAAAAGTGGTAATTTATGGTTATTAGTTCTATGGTTTACAATTAAAAAAATATTTTTAATCTTGTGTAAAATATTAAATTAAAATAAAAAATGAAATTGAATTAATTTCAAATTAGCATGAAACAATTATGTTTTATAAGCCATTAAATTTATCAATGATTAATTAAATAGTAAATATTTTTTAAAATGAGGTTTTGTATAAAAACTAATAAATTGAGTCTTTATTGATTTAAAAGTATTTTTCAAATAAATAAATTTGCCAAAATTATCTTAAAAAATTGGTGAAATTGAATTTCCATGGATCTTGCATCAGTTTTGGACTTTCTCGATTGATCCCCTATTGGATTCTGGAAGTAATTGATTCTTTCTTATTGGAAGTAATTGATTCTTTCTTAATCCCTATTTTAAGGCAAACACGTACATGTCATTTCACGGTAGACAAGTTGAAGCTCTTGGTTTTTGGGTAAATTGGAAAATCCTTCAATTGTTTTTACTTTTAGTTTATATAAGGGTTTCATACTTTTCAACTTATTTTGTTACTTGAATATATTATCACCCATTTAATGATTAATATATTTATAGAGGTAAAGGGTAAATATTTATAATGATATTTGTATTAGTGTCTTTCTTTAAAATACGGTAAATGTTGATAGACGCGATTATTCTTGACATATTTGTAGATGTTTTCCAATATGTCCTTGGTATGGGCCATTGATTTCTAACTGATACCACCATTAACCTCTAATTGATATTGGTCTAGTGTTGTACTGGCTATTACGGTTATAATTGCAACACCCTTAATTATTCAACGTAGGAGGTAGGTATTACGAGATTCCAACATGACTCTGTCTTAAATAATCAAGTAGCGTCACTTATTTTTGAAAATAAGTGATTATTTTTTTAAAAGGATTGTGCAAAGGGTATCTTATAAAGCCAAATGCGTCAAGTGGTAAATAAAAGGCAGTAGTATGGAATAAAACTTTATATACCAAGTTCAATGATCACATCTATAAGAGCCTACTCGGTCTCCCTTATAAGATACATAAAACAAAAAATACAAAAGAGGTAACCTAGGGCACCTACTAAGCCTACTAAGTTCCTAAGCATACTATCACTACTCCTCTGTCTCTCATCATCTTCTTTTTCGATTCGCTGCAACGTCAAGCGAGTGAAGTTTCCATTCAAGCCATGATACACCACACTTCTATCCCGCTACTCTGATGCCAATTTCATGAGATGGTCCTACTTCAAGGAAGACTAGGGCATTGCCCTTGTTCGAGCAAGGGTTCAACATCTAAACGCACACACCATACACACAAAAAATAAAAGCAAGATGAGTGAGTTCATCACTCTCGCCTTATGGGACACATCGTAATCAAGGGTGTACAAACATGGATTATTACATCTCATGCATATTCCAACATGTTATTAGAACCACAATTCCCATATAAGTCATTCAACCAACACATTTCAACAACATAATAGAATGACATAACACAAATCATAATCCACATATTGAGTTAATCAAACAAATATGAATGCATAAGTTAATTCATCACTTAACATGTTTCATGATGATTATGCATACATGCCAGATAATCATCATCTTTACAACCAAGAGTGACTAGAGACCGTCGATCCTTACTAAGGTAAACATGGACTCACAGTCTTCACATAACAATCAATTCAGATCTTTAACAACATGTTCAAGATTGATTCTCCATGGCCTTGGATACGATTGCTTGAGTCAAAGCACACCAGGTTGGCCACGGCCTTGTTCAGTGATGAATACGGCTCTATGCCATTGAGGGGGTCGCTCTAATCGTGCTCCCAAGACCAACTAGAGGTTAAGTCTCATCGTTCCTCAGTGTACCCTCACTGCAGGATTCCTTCATAATAACCCATTGAATGATATGATGCATGTTATTCATCCGTGCCTCTCGATTAGTAGCATACACTCAAAACATGTTCCCTTGTCCTTAATGCACACGTCCTGATCACACGTCCATTCCCACTCTCCAATACACAATCCAACACCATCATTGCGTCTGCAGTCCACATATGTATTTAGGAACACATCACGAGTTACTTTGTGCATAACGCACTCCTCACAAGCATCTCAGAGTCGTATGCTCAAGGTTTGTCTTTTATGACTATTTTCGCACACATAGAATTAATCTATTTTATCTGGAGGTTCAACTAACTCATTTTAAGTCTTATGAAGCCTTTACAACATTATTAACAAACTGCCCAAAAGTAAGAAGAAAGATAATTAAATTCTACTCAGGTATAAATTACCATTTTACCCCTACAAGCCTGCTTAGGCCCGAATTTCATCCTTTTACTAGATCCTTTTATTTTTAGCTATCTAAGTTAATTACTAAGTGCACTAAATATATTTGTTAAGTCTTTGACATTGGCCTAAAGCTATATTCCAAAAATCTCATTTATTACTAAAATGTTTCCTAAGGGCGTTTTCGGTGAAACTTGGTCATTTGGTCGATTTTTCCTAATAAATCTCCACCTAATCTTTGGTTTAGGAATTATTACCCATTGAAACATTTCTAACAGTGGTTACTAAATATCATAAAAAAGTTATAAAATTTCAAAACAATCCTTATTCACGTGTTTTACAAAAATTGCACTTTTAGTCCTCCAATATGCGAATTTGAAATTTAGGACAAGGTTGCCATAATTCTAGCACATTTGTAGCCCTTAGCTGTGACCTCTAAACAGCCATCAACACATTTCTTGTTCAAACCTCACATACCAAAAACAACACAAATTGCGGGCAATACAAAATCAAGTTGAAAAGGCAATTTTCTCGACATTTTGGCATGGTAACGACATATATTTTTCACACAACAATTAAGCACTCAATTTGGGTAGTATCTGATAGTTTAGAGTTAGACTTAGAATAAGGGGTTGAATAAGTCTTAACTTTTTTTTGCACAGACTTTTCACAATAGTCTGAAATACATTTCAGACTTAAGAAGATTCAGACTTTAGAGAGCACAAGGTAAAGAGAAGATAACACAACATGGTTCACTTCCAAAGTAGAAGCTACGTCCAGTACCTTCAGACTTGAAGGATTTTCACTATGTAAAAACACCTTTTACACAACCAGCACAACTCGTTCTTCAAGTATTGTTGACTCCAGCCACTTCTGGCTTAACCCAAGTATTCTTTCACACAAGCTACTCTTGGCTCAGTCCCTAGTATCCTTTCGAAAGCCTATTCAGGCCTAAAAGTGTTTCCCACTTAATCTAGGGGCTGATAAACACACCAGACTTGTTACATAGAGAATGAGTGGTAAATGAAAGTTGTGATACAAAGATAACTCAACATACAAAGAATTTTATGATTGAAATAGAGAATATATTAAGTTATGATAAGCAGGAAGCCAAGGTTTACTAGGAGCAGAACAAGAAGAAAGGCTTTTGCTTATAAAACAAGAATAATGAAAAGCTTAAGAGTTTGCTAGCAAGCACTTTTTATTTTTGTTCACGTTCTTGGAAGTTCTTCAAAGTTTCTAATCTTCTCATATTTATAGTGCTGTTGAGATAACCGTTGGAGAAGACATAGTCATTGATCATATTTGACTTTGAAGAAGTACACAATGGCAAGGTCTGAATCGGGTGTGCTTTAGAGCTTATACCAAAATGGTTATCTTTGATAATCCAATATCAAAAGATACCTATTTGCTTAGCCATTTCAAGCTAAAGGGTACACTATTGTAGAGGTTGACCTTAGGCTTTTGTTCTACCACAATTTCAACTTTTTCCGATGCTTTGAGATATATGAGGCATCTTCCTTGATAACTGCGCGCATGATCTCCAACATTTTGTCTCTTTTCCTTTTTGATGAAAGATGTAGGTTTGAGGCAAAACGTTGTGTTAGCACTTTCATAGAAAGGGAAGGTTGCTTTATCAGAAGACGTTCTTTGAGAAGCATGATGCGTTCAGACTTCTCTTATGAGTTCAAACTTCTTTTCTCAGTTCCTGATGAACTACTTTATATGATTGAACCAGTCTTATCTTTGAAATGAATTTTGTTTGATGGACTCCCCCTTTTTCTTTCAACTGGTGCACTTTAGGTTTTTCCTGAAACACTCACTGAACCACATTAGTAATCACACAAGCAGACTTTTATTTAACTAATAGTCTTGATGGGTGTTTTTAATAAATCACAGGGTTCAAACTTTTTAGTCTTTCATTCCGACTTGGTTCTAACAATCTCCCTAGAACAACCTTTTCAAAAACTTAAATTAATTTCAAAGCAGACTAGATCAGTATATTAGTTTAGAGCAAAGTAGAGCAATGATATGATTAATCATCTTATGTAAAAAATTTCAAGATTTCTTTCTACAAACTTTACTTCTATTACTCTACTTCTACTCATACTGCTCTTTAGAACTACTCTACTTCTACTCTTGTTTTTGACAAGATTTGAGAAGAGCAGGGAGGGACAAGGATGCAGAGGCAAAAATAAGATTAGAGGTAGAAACAGAAACCAAAATATGTATGAAATATGCACTAAAACCCTATATAGGACACATCATTTTGAATAAGTCATTTTTTGTTAAATAGTTTAACAACATTTATTTATCTTTGGAGTAATAGGTCATATGAAAGTTATTCCTAAAATGTCCCTAGTCAAGTATTTACGTAGGGACATGTAAATACATTAATACTAGTGTGTGAGTGTACTGATGATCTGATCTCACAGATCATGGATATAAATGATATCAAGTCTTCACACGGGTACACATTAAGAGTAATAATGTACTGGACAGACCCACCATGAGAACGTTGCATGGATCGTTACATGAATGTCATAAACGATTCTCAATGTGATAATGGTATATGTAGTCCTTTGATCTGAAGTCACTAGGATTCCCACATAAGGAGTTTGTTGTTTTAATACAATCAAACGTCTTCTGTAACAAGAGGACTATAAAGGTTGTGGTTAGGCAATGAACAAATTATGCGGAGGGATATGAGTGATGTAGATGGGATTTGTCTCTCCTATGTGACATGAGTGATATCTATAGGCCACTTAATGGAGTGAGACTAAGGAAATGCATGACCATGCTAGAAAGAATAAATATTGGATATTTATTCGGATAAAGTCTACTCCGGTATCAAGTAAAATAAATTGGACGGTACAAGGATGACGCGACCATGTCTTGGGCCCAATTAGGATATCGTGACAAAAGGAACAAACATATAAAATAATTATCACTTATAGGTTATGTTGATAATAAATAATATTCAGACATAATGATGCATTGCTAGATGCCGCTCTTATTTTATATTAATAATAAAATAATTTATTATTAATATAACTGAGTATTTTACCTATAGGGTCACACACATAGAGTAAGCCCATCAGAAAATAGCTTTTTATTTTAGTTGGACTAAAATAAAACTATTGGGCCTAACTCATTTAGAATGAGTAAGGAGCCCACTCTTTAGAGAGCAAATTAGGTCAAACCTAAGCCTATAAATAGAGCATAAGATGCTTATAGGCGGCTACCCAAAAAGTGACATAAAATACCCAAAAGTTGTAAAAGCTACACGCCGTCAAACTAGCATTTGGAAGGTGTAGCATTTCTGGTGGGAGTACTCGTGTGGACTCCTAAAGGACGAGGCTACGATTGCTTCGATATTCTTCAAGAGGTAATCCTAAAACATAATTTTTTTTTTGTGTTTGTCTTATGCTTTGAAACACGGCGCTTTGTAAATCCTATGGGAATCCTTGTATTTCCGCTACTCATACACTAGGGATTCCCTAACAAAATAATACGCCAATATGAACATAAAAATGAAGAGTAATCAGTAAGGATGACAATATGAGCACAAAGTGTGACGTCCTACGTCTTTTTACCTTTATTTATATCCGATTAATTATTTTTCACAATAAATTTTTCAGGTTTAATGATAATTAATTAGGTCCTAATGTAAAATAACATTTATTTTTCTTAGGCATACTCAAAATACTAAACAATAGTGAATAAATCAAATAATAGAATGGAATTAATTAGAATAAGTGGAAGAAGAAAATAAAGTCAGGGGTCACTCGCTTGAGCGAGACCCTGATTCGCTTAAGCGAAACCAGTAAAGGTCGCTTGGGCGAGTTCCGACTCGCTTGAGCGAGATCTACATTTTAAACCCGAGCGAACTACGGGACATGCAAGGAAAGTTCACAACAATTCAGTCTTTTACTCGAAAATGGTCCTCTCGGTCATATCTCACTCGGGAACAACCTAACCTTCACTCAGAAGTGAATCTCTCGGTCATACCTCACTCGGAAACAACCTAACCTTCACTCAGAAGTGGATCTCTCGGCCATGCCTCACTCGGAAACATCCTAACCTTTACTCAGAAGTAGATCTCTCGGTCATACCTCACTCGGAAACATCCTAACCTTCACTCAGAAGTGGATTTCTCGGCCATGCCTCACTCGAAAACATCCTAACCTTCACTCAGTAGTGGATCTCTCGGCCATGCCTCACTTAGAAACATCCTAACCTTCACTCAAAAGTGGATCTCTCGGCCATGCCTCACTCGGAAACAACCTAACCTTCACTCAGAAGTGGATCTCTCGGCCATGCCTCACTTGGAAAGGAGCGAGGATACTCGCTTGAGCGAAATAGGCACAGAATCAATTTCCCCGGCCCTCGCTCGGACGAGACTGAATCCACCAGGGCGAGATTCGTCCAGTAATCAACTATACTACAACAGACATAATTCATCCCTTTTTCATCATTATGACCCATAATTATTTACAAAACCTGCCCATAGCAATTTATCATTTACATCTACTATTGGCTCTGTGCCAATATGTATATATTAAACTCATGAAATCAACACCGATCATATTAGCATCACCACCATACCACTTCAGCAACTTGAATTCATATCCAGATTAATCAACATACCAATTCTAGATTAGTTCAACACACACAAGCAACATATTATGGCATCACATACACAAAAAACTCATTACACATTACACACATAATTCATTTCATAATTCCTCGGTTCCTTGACATCAATCCTCCGCTTGGCACACCTCCGGGGTTCCGACCTCTTCCTTGTCACTGGTTACTAAATTGGAAGAAGACCACAGCAAGGGTGAGTGTTTGGCATCATAATTAATCTAGAACGGAAATTAAATAACCAAATGCATGTGTATAAACTCCATCCGAATGCTTTATTCTCAAATTGCAAATCACAATCAGCAAATATAATTAAGTATATACACATCATCATACAATACTAATAATTCCATCAATTATCACCACTGACTCTCACACAAAATCAACACCTAGTATCCGGATACTAAAGGATCGGCCTTCAGCTGGGGGTCCTACTTGACACCCAGTGAACCCTGCTTGGTTCACCGAGTCCTGCTTGACTCTCCACCTCAACCACTGAGTCCTACTTGACTATTGGGTAGCTCAACTGGGCACAAAAACCACGGGAGCCAGAAACGAGGGGCTATACATACCGTCGGCCGTCCCACACCACGTAATCATACATATATAATTCACATTCCTCATATCATATCGCAAGTGGCCATCAACAACAGCACATACCCATTAAATGGGTGACCTACTTGTCAAGCCCGACATCACGTGCCACTATACACATCGGTTTGTCACAATGTACAACATTTCATTCTCATAGTCATCATAAACCATACACAATTCACATTTATACATGCATACACATACAACTATCATCCAATAATATTTCTTACCGTTTTCATAATTGGTTCGACGACCCGAACCCAAAATATGTTCCTATTCTAATTAATTACAACCCGAACAGCCCCTTACCTCGATTCCAAGCTTCGACGATTTGTTCTTGATGCCGATTGCAACACCCAAATTTTTCAAATAAATTTTTCGCAAATAAATGAAAATTTTAAACAGAATTTTCAAATTAAAATAATAAAGCAGTTGGTATTACATCATTCGGCTCATTTAATGTTTACAAATATTTTACAATCGGTATACATAGGAGCCGTCCAAGGCTACTACAAACAACTATGTGCATTATGTACAATACACAAATACATAATGCTCTAATCGGCTGAGTGATCTCACACGTCATTGCTGGGTCCTATGTCCACTGTAAAAATGACAACAGTAGAGGGTGAGCATAAACATATCAAATGATAGTTATTGAATCGGATTAAAAGTCCAATTCATAACTATATATAAAACATAAACACATCATATAATCTCGTAACATCAACCGATCAAATCATCATATTACTCTCAATATCATATCAGTGCAAATATATGCTCAATCAAATGGATCCATTATTAAGTCTTTTAATTTGTGTTGCAACACTGGCTCCCCGAGCCATAACTCAGCTCTCAGCTGATCCGGCCGTTTTACTGGTACCAAACCGTTTGCCCTCTCATGTGACACAATCACTCCCAGCGACAACGGTAGTGTCATGGGCTAAACCCCGAGCCCCGCTCAAGAGGTTTGCCTTGAGTCCCACCCAAGGTCTTTTGTGGAATCCTCAAAACCACATAATATATTTCATATTTGTTCATCATATAAGCATCCCATGCTTTATCAATATGCATCTTATGCATTCATATATCATGAAAAATTCACGAATAACATTCATATCATCATCATCAATCACATATCAACATCAATATCATATGAACGGAAATATCACAGATATATCACACATATTATATTCATATTCAGGATTTAATATTATCCCAAATCCGTTCATAAACCGTGCATTTAAGATGTAACGCTCCCCCTACCTGGAAGTAAGGAGTTCCTCAAGCTATATTCAACCACAGTACACAAATTCCGACTGGAACTTCAGTTCTGCGTAGTCCATAGCTTTCTTTCTCAAAGCTCTTACCAAGTTTCACATTAAAGAGAAGAATGAAGATTGGTCTCCTCTTTTTATCGATAATTTCCAATGATGATTGGAAAAGAAAAGATTAAAGGTGATGTTGACACTCACATAATTCCAAGCTAGTCTAATAATAGGATTTGACATAATTCGTTCATGAAAAAGACATAAACGAATTGAATAAGTGAATTGATTAAGCACTGATACACGCATTTATAATATAAGGACAAAACGAAATAATAAAATAAAAGAGGATAGGATTATGGAGAGGGTCCACCACTTAGCAAAATCAGGAAAGAGAATCTGCTAGAATAGTGACATGAAAAGCTCCAATAATTGGAGTAATTATCAATTCTAACTCAGTTTCAGTATGTTCTGACTCGGTTTCAATATTCTGGGCACATCTTTCTAAGAAGATTCAACATAGCCTCTATTCATTCAGAATTCCTTCATTCGGAGGAAATTCACTCGGAATGGTTTCATCCCATGAAACACTCAGCTTTCCTTCCTCGGAATGTCCCACACCAAAATATATCATTCGGAAATTCACTACTCAGAATTATCTTGGCACGAGAAATACTTATTCAAAATCAAAGCTTCTCTTCATTCGAAAGTACTTCTCTCAGAAACGTTTCACTCGGAGACGTTTCACTCGGATTTGCCTCACTCAAACGTATCTTATTCAGACACAGAGTTTTCTTCACTCAGGAGTGATTCCCTCGGTCATGTTTCACTCGGAAACAGCTTGACTTCCCTACACTCGGAAGTATCTCAACTTTCCTACACTCGGAAGGATCTTAACTTCTTACTCTCGAAAGTATCTTAACTTCCTACACTCGGAAGTAGCTCTCTTGATCATGTTTCACTCGGAAACATAAAATTTAAGAGCGTCTTTGCCCGAAAGGTGCTCATTCGAAGTCTGAGCCCCTTTTCACTCGGAATTACTTCTATTTTCACTCGGTATCGTACAATTTCACTTGGAATAGCTTATTTCCAACAATATTCACTCAAAATTTCACTCAGAAATTCCTCACTGATCCTTAATAAATTATTTTCAAAAATTCAGGATGTTACACCGATTGCGTCCTCTAAGTGCTGGGTTCAAGGTTCTACCTCCGAATCTAACACCCGCTTCATCACTCGGTCCTCCGACGTTTGTTTTGCTACCTACGGAGGTCGAAATGCAAAACCCATAAACGTGATATTACCCTCATTGTTTCAAATACCTTTTTTAAGCTCCCATGCACTGGAGGAATGGAAAATGGAAGCTTCCCCCACCATGCATGGCCATTCGGTTAGGGAGTGAAAATGAAAAGGGAGGGGATAACTCAATTCAAATGGTCCATTGTACTCACCTCGAAGCCACGACCTCAAAAACGGGGTTATTTCGAAGTTTTGACGCGGAATAGGTCTTCCCTTGGAGCATGCAACTCTCGGCAGTGTGAGGGAGGAGAAGAAGAAGAAGAAGTTGGTGTGAAATGAATGAGGAAGAAAAAGGAATTTTAATTATTTAAGACTCAAGGGTAAAACTGTCTTTTCCCCCATTTTTTTTATATTTTCTTTGAAGTTTTAATTAAACTCTTACCTTTTACCCCCATCAGTAACTTCTAAATTTACGTCCTTCTAATTTCACCTCATTTAACCCTTTTTGTAATTAATCAACCAAATAAATTTATTTATTTCCACAATAGTTAATTATTTATAATTGCCTTTATATCAAATAAATCTCTAAAACAATTACTAATATTTTTCGCTAATCATAATTTTACTAAAATATTAGGGATGTTACATCCACCCCCCTAAAAAGGGATTTCGTCCCCGAAATCAACGTACCTTGTTGGAAAAAGATTGGGGTACAACCGCCTTATGTCTGATTCCAACTCCCACGTGTAGGTTATCCCATTTAAATTTTGCCATTTCACCTTTACCAATGGTACTTCTTTGTTTCTTAACCGTTTAGTCTGGTATTCTTCAATACAGATAGGTGTAACTTCCACCGTCAGGTCCTTCTTTAATTCGATAGAATCTTCCGGCACAATCATGGAATTACAAGGAATGTACGCTCGAAGTTGCGACACATGAAATACATTGTGGATATTAGTTAACGATTGGGGAAGATCCAATCGGTAAGCAACATCACCAATCCTCTCCAAAATCTGATATGGCCCAATGTATCTCGGGTTAAGCTTATGACTCTTCAGTATCTGACCTACACCTTTGGTAGGTGAAACCTTCAAAAATACCCAATCTCCTACCTGAAACTCAAGTGGTCTATGACGATTGTCATAGTAACTTTTCTATCGGTCTTGGGTAATCTTCATTTTCTCCCGAATCAAGGCAACCTGTTCATTCATTTCCTGGATTAATTCGGGTCCCAAATGAATGGCATCG
Source organism: Clitoria ternatea (assembly GCA_037962975.1). Lineage (NCBI taxonomy): Eukaryota > Viridiplantae > Streptophyta > Magnoliopsida > Fabales > Fabaceae > Clitoria > Clitoria ternatea. The sequence goes on along the minus strand of CM075672.1, from coordinate 193,347,898 downwards.
CCATTTTCATTCCAACACAAAGGTGTACGACACCTTCTACCATATAGAGCTTCATATGGAGCCATGCCAATGCTACTGTGATAACTATTGTTATACGCAAACTCCACTAACGGTAAATATCTTTCCCATGAACCACCTTGCTTTAATACACAGGCTCTAAGTATATCCTCTAAACTCTAAATTGTACGCTCAGACTGACCATCAGTCTGAGGATGATAAGCTAAACTCAATCTTAGTTCAGTACCCAATTCCTGTTGCAGACTTCCCCAAAATCTGGAAGTAAATCGAGGATCACGATCTGAAATAACACTCGAAGGCACACCATGCAATCTTACAATCTCCGTAATGTATAATCTAGCCAACCGGTCCAATGACCATTTCATGTTCATAGCCAAGAAGTGAGCACTCTTGGTCAATCTGTCCACAATTACCTAGATTGCATTACATCCAGAACAAGTGCGAGGTAACCCGGATACAAAATCCATTGTAATACTTTCCCACTTCCAAATCAGAATCTCAGGTGGTTGGAGCAATCCAGGGGGTCTCTGGTGTTCAACCTTACATTCCTGACATATCGCACAAGACTTCACATATTCAGTTATTGCTTTCTTCATTCCCAGCCACCAGAATTCTTTCTTCAAATCGTAGTACATTTTTGTAACACCGGGATGAATGCTCAAAGAACTCCTATGTGCTTCAGCTAACACGGTTTGCCTGAAATCACCTTTTGCAGGCACCATAACTCGGTCTCGGAACCTCAAATTCCATTGTTACCTTTGGTTAATTCCATATCTTTACCTCTTGCTTGAGTGTCAAGCAGTTCCATCAACTCTTCATCGTCCTTTTGGGCCACAACTAAAGATTCCAAAAATTCATTGGAGATCTTCAGCATCCCAACTATCATTTGATTTAGAGCGTTCATAACAACCCCGATGTTCATATCACGAAAGCTTTCCAACAATTCTTGCTCCTTGCCCATCAAGAAAGCTGCATGTACTACTTTTCTACTCAGAGCATCGGCAACAACATTTGCTTTACCAGGATGGTACCTCAAATCAAAATCATAATCCTTTAGGTACTCCACCCATCTCCTTTGTCTCATGTTTAATTCCTTCTGATCAAATAAGTATTTCAAGCTCTTGTGGTCACTAAATACCACGAAGCGAGACCCATATAAATAATGGCGCCAGATGTTTAATGCAAATACTACCGTTGCAAGTTCAAGATCATGAGTAGGGTAATTCTGTTCATGCGGTTTCAATTGCCTTGAGGCATAGGCGATCACCCGGTCATCCTGCATCAGCACACATCCCAAACCAAACTTAGATGCATCATAATACACCACAAATTCTTTCATCACATTTGGTAGTGCAAGTACAGGTGTAGTAGTCAAACACCGCTTAAGAGTTTGGAAACTCAATTCACACTTGTCCGACCATACAAATGGATTCTCCTTTCTCGTCAACCGAGTCAAAGGAAGCGCAATACGAGAAAATCCTTCTATAAAGCGATGATAATACCAGCCAATCCAAGGAAACTCCTAATTTCAGTCACCGATTTAGGCCTTTCCCAAGCCATAACTGCTTCAATCTTGGATGGATCAACATATACGCCCTCTCGAGAAATCACATGTCCCAAGAATTGTACACTTTCTTCCCAGAAATCACATTTAGATAACTTAGCATACAACCTTTTCTCACGTAATATCTGCAAAACAACTTGAAGATGTTGTGCATGCTCCTCTATCGACTTCGAATACACCAATATATCATCGATGAACACTACCACAAATTGATCCAAGTATGGTTGAAAGATCCGGTTCATGTAATCCATAAAGATAGCAGGAGCATTTGTCACTTCAAAAGGCATTACAACATACTCAAAGTGTCCAAACCGAGTCCGGAACACCGTCTTTGGTACATCTTTCGACTTCACTCTTATTTGGTGATATCCCGACCTCAAGTCAATCTTGGAAAATACTATAGCGCCTCGTAACTGATCCAATAAATCATCGATTCGTGGCAAAGGATATTTATTCTTAACCATTAACTTATTCAATTGTCGATAGTCGATACACATCCGTATACTACCGTCCTTCTTTTTCACCAATAGTACCGGAGCGCCCCAAGGTGAAGCACTCGGTCGGATAAACCCCTTCTCTAACATCTCATTCACTTGCCTCTTCACTTCAGTCAATTCTATAGAAGACATTCTATAAGGCGCACGGGACACAGGTTCGGCCCCGAGAATCAAATCAATGGTAAAATCAATCTCCCGATTGGGAGGCAACTCCGGAATTTCTTCTGGGAATACATCAGGGAAATCGTACATTACCGAAATATCACTAGGTATAAGATTATATCGTCTTTCCGAAACAAATAGAATAACATAAGTTGCGAAGACATCACTCACCACGTTCTTTGTGTCAAGTTCTTGGGAGAAAATTATGGTCTTTCGATAGCAGTGCACCATAACATGGTTAGCAGCCAACCAATCAAGACCTAAAATAATATCTAGGTTCTTCAATGGCATACAAATTAGATTCACCAGAAAGGTACGATCTTCAACTTGCATTGGCAATTCCCCACACATAGTGGTTGCACGAAAAGTGGAGCCAGTAGGAGTGGAGACACTAAGAGCATTCTCCATTAACACTACCGGCAAACCAAGCCATCGTACACAACTCTCAGAGATAAAAGAATGGGTCGTACTAGAATCATAAATTACATTTACCAGATAGCCATAAATAATACACTTACCCTGCACCAAGTTGTCAGTCCTTGCAACTTTAGAAGCGTCAAAGGCAAATACTCGCCCAACCATAACATTTTGAGCACCACTGGATTGAGCATCAGACCTCCCCGAGTGTTGGCCTCCACGACCACCGCCGTTTCTACCTCCCCTCTGAAGATTAGCACCACGAGTCACAGAAGCATTGGCTCGGTTACCATGTCCACTCGGTTGCTGCCTCTATGGGCAATCGGGCCTAAGGTGCCCCAGTTGTCCACATTGGAAACAAACAATTTGACTAGCCAGACAATGTTTCATAATATGGCCCCCTGGCCACAATTATAGCATGCATGGCTGCCCGAATGGCTACTAGAATGACTGGTAGAACCACGACCAGAAGAAGAAGAAGACGTAACAGAAGACTTACCACCACGAAAGAACTGGCCCATTTTCTTAAAGCTAAATCCTCTTGCTTTCAACGGTCTCTTATATTTTGGTTGAAATGTTCTTAGTAATTGTACTTCCTCAGTCAGCCTAGCCTTATTCACCAAAGTAGGATAATCCCGAATCTCCATAGGCACAATCACACTGCGAAGTTCAATTCGTAATCCAGCTTCATACTTAGCATATTTACTACCCTCGATTCCTTCCAAGGAGAAAAGGGTGATAGAAGTCACACAATTCATCAAACTTGGTAGTATACTCAGCCACTGACATTCTGCCATGTTCTAATCTCAGAAACTCCATCTCTTTACGGATTTTGTAATTATCAGGAAAGTATTTGACAAGAAACCTTCTACGGAAATTTACCCACACCAGCGGTTCACTTGCTGCATTCATTTGCACCTTGGTCCTAGACCACCATATCCTAGCCTCGTCCTTCAGCTGATAAGTTGCAAACTGCACTTTCTGCTTCTCCGAACACTCAAAATACTCAAAAGCTTGTTCAATTTCCTGTATCCAAACATGCGCTCCATTATAGTCACGCTCTCCTTTATAAGTAGGGGGATTCTTTTTCAGGAATTTGTCAAGAGTAGGACCAGATTCGGTACTACTCATCAATTGAGAAAATTTCGAGAAGAAGTCATCTCCTCCACCAGAACTAGTTTCCCCGGCCATAAAGTAATTCTACAATAAACAAACACATCACCATTAATAACCAATGATCTACCAGGGAGTCGGATATTTACCTCATACACATATAAAATACAACGCCGCCGGAGTGCCAAGGGAATGATGCCAAGCTATTCTGTTAATAACACAAACAACCATAAGCACAATGCAATAAAATGCAAAAACAGTCCAGTATAGGACTCACACAAATTATTGGGTTCACCCATGCACCTGGCTCTAGAAGGAACCGCTCTGATACCACCTGTGACGTCCTACGTCTTTTTACCTTTATTTATATCTGATTAATTATTTTTCATAATAAATTTTTCACGTTTAATGATAATTAATTAGGTCCTAATATAAAATAACATTTATTTTTCTTAGGCATACTCAAAATACTAAACAATAGTGAATAAATCAAATAATAGAATGGAATTAATTAGAATAAGTGGAAGAAGAAAATGAAGTCAAGGGTCACTCGCTTGAGCGAGACCCTAATTCGCTTAAGTGAAACCAGTAAAGGTCGCTTGGGCGAGTTCTGACTCGCTTGAGCGAGATCTACATTTTAAACCCGAGCGAACTACGGGACATGCAAGGAAAGTTCACAACAATTCAGTCTTTTACTCGAAAATGGTCCTCTCGGTCATATCTCACTCGGGAACAACCTAACCTTCACTCAGAAATGAATCTCTCGGTCATACCTTACTTGGAAACAACCTAACCTTCACTCAGAAGTGGATCTCTCGGCTATGCCTCATTTGGAAACATCCTAACCTTCACTCAAAAATGGATCTCTCGGTCATACCTCACTCGAAAACATCTTAACCTTCACTTAGAAGTGGATTTCTCGGCCATGCCTCATTCGGAAACATCCTAACCTTCACTCAGTAGTGGATCTCTCGGCCATGCCTCACTCAGAAACATCCTAACCTTCACTCAAAAGTGGACCTCTCGGCCATGCCTCACTCGAAAACAACCTAACCTTCACTCATAAGTGGATCTCTCGGCCATGCCTCACTCAAAAAGGAGCGAGGGATACTCGCTTGAGCGAAATAGGCACAGAATCAATTTCCCCGGCCCTCGCTCGGACGAGACTGAATCCACCAGGGCGAGATTCATCCAGTAATCAACTATACTACAACAGACATAATTCATCCCTTTTTCATCATTCATGACCCACAATTATTTACAAAACCTGCCCATAGCAATTTATCATTTACATATACTATTGGCTCTGTGCCAATGTGTATATATTAAACTCATGAAATCAACACCGATCACATTAGCATCACCACCATACCACTTCAGCAACTTGAATTCATATCCAGATTAATCAACATACCAATTCTAGATTAGTTTAACACACACAAGCAACATATTATGGCATCACATACACAAAAAACTCATTACACATTACACACATAATTCATTTCATAATTCCTCGGTTCCTTGGCATCAATCCTCCGCTTGGCATACCTCCGGGGTTCCGACCTCTTCCTTGTCACTGGTTACTAAATTGGAAAAAGACCACAGCAAGGGTGAGTGTTTGGCATCATAATTAATCTAGAACGGAAATTAAATAACCAAATGCATGTGTATAAACTCCATCCGAATGCTTTATTCTCAAATTGCAAATCACAATCAGCAAATATAATTAAGTACATACACATCATCACACAATACTAATAATTCCATCAATTATCACCACTAACTCTCACACAAAATCAACACCTAGTATCCGGATACTAAAGGATCGGCCTTCAGCTGGGGGTCCTACTTGACACCCCGTGAACCCTGGTTGCTTCACTGAGTCCTGCTTGACTCTCCACCTCAACCACTGAGTCCTACTTGACTACTGGGTAGCTCAACTGGGCACAAAAACCACAGGAGCCAGAACCAAGGGGCTATACATACTGTCGGCCGTCCCACACCACGTAATCATACATATATAATTCACATTCCTCATATCATATCACAAGTGGCCATCAACAACAGCACATACCCATTAAATAGGTGACCTACTTGTCAAGCCCGACATCACGTGCCACTATACACATCGATTTTTCACAATGTGCAACATTTCATTCTCATAGTCATCATAAACCATACACAATTCACATTTATACATGCATACACATACAACTATCATCCAGTAATATTTCTTACCATTTTCATAATTGGTTCGACGACCCGGACCCAAAATATGTACATATTCTAATTAATTACAACCCGAACACCCCCTTACCTCAATTCCAAGCTTCGACGATTTGTTCTTGATGCCGATTGCATCCTCTAAGTGCTGGGTTCAAGGTTCTACCTCCGAATCCAACACCCGCTTCGTAACTCGGTTCTCCGACGTTCGTTTTGCTACCTACGAAGGTTGAAATGCAAAACCCATAAACGTGATATTACCCTCATTGTTTTAAATACCGTTTTTTAAGCTCCCATGCACTGGAGGAATGGAAAATGGAAGCTTCCCCCACCATGCATGGCCATTCGGTTAGGGAGTGAAAATGAAAAGGGAGGGGATAACTCAGTTCAAATGGTCCATTGTACTCACCTCGAAGCCACGACCTCAAAAACGGGGTTATTTCGAAGTTTTAACGCGGAATAGGTCTTCCCTTGGAGCATGCAACTCTCGGCAGTGTGAGGGAGGAGAAGAAGAAGAAGAAGTTGGTGTGAACTGAATGAGGAAGAAGAAGGAATTTTAATTATTTAAGACTCAAGGGTAAAACTGTCTTTTCCTTTATTTTTTTTTATATTTTCTTTGAAGTTTTAATTAAACTCTTACCTTTTTCCCCCATCGGTAACTTCTAAATTTACCTCCTTCTAATTTCACCTCATTTAACCTTTTTTGTAATTAATTAACCAAATAAATTTATTTATTTCCACAATAGTTAATTATTTATAATTGCCTTTATATCAAATAAATCTCTAAAACAATTACTAATATTTTCCGCTAATCATAATTTTACTAAAATATTAGGGATGTTACACAAAGGTATGGAGGAATGAGAGCTTGAGAGTCATCAAAATAGGTGGGATGAGGCTTGAATACATGACCACATGGAGCCCAAAAGTCACAAGCATCAATCATAATATAACCAAGAGATATACTACAAACTTAATCCTGTTCCCAAAGATGGCGATGATGCTTATCATTCTTCTCGTGAGCAGATAACAAAGCCTGCAAAGTAAAATCTCTAGCTTCTTGGCCATCCGCATATACTATGGAACGGGAGAAGGACTAATATGAGGTCTGACCTACTTTAACTTGTTGGTAATGACTTTGTGGTATCTGGGCATGAGGCGGTCTGGGTCAATGAAAAGACATCTTTTTGGTTTGGTGATGGCATGGAACTAGGGTCTAGCAGGTAAGGCCCATTCTTTAACAATGGATTGGCTAGTCTATTCCATCCAAAGAGATTGGAACATGGCAAAGGTAGAGGGTGTCTAAAGGTGAAGATTAGATAAGACATCTTCGACCAGTATAATGGGAAGAAATCTAGGTTGGAGGTAAAATTGAACTGGTTGTTTGGTGTTGGTGAAGGTTTGGGTAATGGTCCGAAGCTCAAAAACATGAAAAGGTAAACGAGGGTCAGGGTAAGAGGAGAAGGGTCTTCTAGAGGTAGAAGATTTATAGGTAGGGATTTCAGGGGTTGGCTAGTGTGGTTCGGGTTAAGAAAGAGATGGAGAAGGAGCTGATGGTTGAGGTTATTGAGGATCAGATTCTTGGTCATGAGAGGGAGAAGGTGGTACTTGAGGTGATGTTAGAGAACTAGGGGTTAGAGTCTGGATGAGAGAAGTAGTCTGGGTGGTGGAGGGAGCAAACTTCTGTCTTGACTTGCCTTTAGACTTCTTGGCTTTGCTTTCTTCATCCTTGCGCTTCAACTCAGCTTTCTAGGTTTGCCTCAAGGCTCTGCCAGACTTGTACAAATCATAACAAAGAATGTACTAATCAATCCAATCATACTTAGTCCATTTTGAGACATTTATGTTTGGAAACTTCCTATAGAAGAATCAGATGAAGTTGACATAGCGTTGCTTGTAACATCCCAGTTCATTTAATAGGATAGCTGATACCTGGGAATTGGAAGCAGATATCAGACAACAATATCTCGAGTTATTTGTTAAGGTACGTTGATTTCGAGGATGAAATCTATTTTAAGGGGGGGTGCGGAACATCCTAGTTCATTGAAAATAAAGAAATGGCGTTATGCAAAATTAAATTAATGGAAAATTTCATAAAAAAATAATTAAATAAATTAGGAGTTAATAAATTAAATGGAGGTGTATGATTAAATGGGAAACTGATTAAAATAATGGAGATAAATAAATAGTTACCGTGTAGTTAAAAGTGAAAGTGGAACTAATTAAAGTTACTTAATAAATTAAAAAGGAATAGAATTTCTTAATTAAAAGAAATAGGAAAATAAAATTTGTAAAATGACCCTTTTGCCCTTATCTTCAAGGAAATCATGTAATTACCGAATTGCATTATCTTCATCACACGTGAACTTTGAAAGAAATAAAGAACACTTTGCATGGCGTTGTCCTTTCCCTTCTAGTTTCAAATTGGAAGTCAATTCGTGAGCGATTTTCTGCAATTGAATAAGTTTTTATAATCCTCTAAGTGAGAGCTACGTAAAGGTACCCCCAATTTATAGTTTCGTGATCCCTTTTCTCTTCTCTAATTCTGGACCGTGAGTGCGTTTCATGGGGGGATGACGTTTTTCTTCATTTCTTAATAATCGGAGCTCGTGAATGGTTCTTGGAGTGATGGGTATTCTGAAATGACCAATGGGATTATGTTTCAATGATGGTAGGTTACGAAGCGAAGGTCAGAGCATTGATAGAGCGGGATAATCCTTGAAGTTGACGCCAGAAGCCATTAAGGTTAGTTTTAATGTCATGCGGAGTTAATTCGAATTGTTTGAGGAATTAATTTAGGAGATTCGGAGGGTTCGACGCTTATGGCAATTATTGAATTTCTGGAAATTATAGTGTGGTAGCGCCTTACGTGCAATTGGTGGAAGAATCAAGGTTATGTGAGCTCGGAGTTGAGGTAAGGGAAGTGTTCCTAGCGTATAAGTCAATGTGTATATATTTTTATTATTCTTGAAAAATATATGTGAAAACATAGAATTTTATAGATGTAGCGTAGATAGTAATGTAACAGGTAAGTGCATTGATAAAGTGAAATAGTTGATGTGATTTAATTTTGTTGTGTTTGATCGTTCAGATGTGTAATGATTCTTGTGGTTGAAAATATCAATTTCTATGCTTGAAAAGGAACTCTAGAAACATGAAAGTATTGAATTATTGCCGGTGTGGCTTAGTGTTAAATGATGTGTTATGCCAAATGTCTTATATCCCAAGGAGATAGCCTTTATGCCATGGATGATTGATGATAATAACATTGTATGGATATATATGCCATGATTATACATTGATGAAATCTGTTGTTTGGTGAGGACAACCATTCAGTATGTTTTACTCCTCGTTTTTGGATCCCATGATCGTTAGTGGCCCAGTTGAGCTACCTAGTGGTTGATTAGGACCTAGTGGTTGAGGTGGGGAGCCAGGTGGGCTCGGTGTACCAGGTAGGTTCACGGGATGTCAGGTGGACTCTCAGCTGATGGCTAATCCTTTAGTATCCAGATACAAGAGCGTTATATGTTATGCTTGATTGAGAGTCAGTTGTGAAATGTATGGATGTTAATTGTAATATCTGTAATGAATATGATGATTAAAGGATTGACAATGATGATGATGTTGATTGTTAATTTATAATTGTTTTACTTTGCTGTCATTGTTAAAATTATTTGCATTGAGTTATATGTCTGGTCACTCACCCTTAAAGTTGTTTCAGTGACTGGAGATAGGGAGGTTGCAGATGCTTCGGATACCAGTGCAAAGTGATTTTGGAGGCAATGCCAGGAGGATATTTTGATGTTTAGGATGATCTTTTGAAATGTATATAGATATATGTGTATTTGTGATGGCTGGTGTTGGTTCCTGAAATTATTTTGCTAACGGTTACTTGCTTTAGTGATGGTTTATGTGTGTGATAGTGAATGATGATTATATGACTTGTTATGATGATGATCATAGACTTAGGTGATAGGTTATGCTTGACAACATTAGTGGAAAACTACTAAAATTTCATATTGTGATTCATAGCTTCTAAGCATATGATGATGTTTATATTGTGATGAAGTTAATGAAGCGAAAGGATATAAGTTGATGCCGCATTGATGAAATATGATGATACTAAATGATGATAATGATGAACTTGACAAAAATGAGTAAGTGATGAAGTGATGATATGAACGTATGAAAATAATGAGGTACAATTGTGCATTGTGAATAATATTCAGGAACTGTGATCATGATGAACGTGGGCCTTGAGCCATGGTTGAAATAGCCTTATAATTGCAATGGGTAGGTTTTGAAAAGCTAAGCTTCGTGTGGAATTATGTGTGATGTATAATTTTAGTGATACATTGTATTGATGTAGGAATATATGTGATATTGCATATTGAATGGAACAAAATAGGTTATATTTAGTGTCTGTGGGAATGGAACTCCCCAGATAGCTTATATGGGTCCCTAATCATGTAATAAGTTTGTGTGCATACTTAGAATGACATGATGTGTACATTTACTTGGTTTGGTGTCTAAAGTTGTGCATAAAGCGGTTGAACCGTGTTTCTTTGTGTAAATTTCTTATATGATCAAATCCTTGCAAACGGACTTCGCCAGCGGTTTTGAAATAGCGGAAACATGCCGTCTATGAAATTTGGCATTAATCAAAGCCCAATTGGAAAATTTAAGTACCTCATACCATCCATAAGTTGATAAATCTGCATTTCTCGCTTAAGTGAGTGCACCTTCGCCTAGGCGATTTCATCCCATGTATGAAATCCTGATTCTGTGTTCTTCTCGCTTGAGCGAGTCGGGGCCTGTATGATTCTGGAATGTTTTCACTTGAGCGAGTGCTTTTCGCTTGAGTGAATTTAACTTAATTCACCACTGTGTGATTCTTGCTTGAGGCAGTGACCTCGCCTAATCGAGTGACCTCGCCCGAGTGGGATTATCCTGGGTACCGTCTCTCCTTTTTTCGCTTGAGTGGGTGTGGCCTCGTTTGAGCGAAAGGGCCACCTCTACTCTCTGTGGAATTTTTGCTTGAGCAAGTGAAGCCTCGCCCAAGCGAGATGTTATAACTGATTCTCTAGTTGTTCTCGCCTGAGCTAGTGGTGTTCCGCTTATGCAAGATGGGTTTGCATGATTCTGTTTGATTCTCGCCCAAGCCTCGCTTAAGGGAGTTAGGAAATTATGCTTCTGTGTGTTTCTCGCTCAAGCAAGATTGGACTCGCTTGAGAGAGAGCTCAATATATATTTTGGATTGCTTGCTCGCTCAAGCAAGTTCAACTCGCTTGAGCGAATTAAACCTGACTTGGCTTTTGCTTACTTTATTAACTTATTATATGTTGTTCTTGGGAGCCCTTGAGCTTTTCTTGTTAGTATCCCTTATTGTACACAATTTTGTATCCCGTATGCATGCGTCGAGTGTTATTTTTAGCACCGCCTTGGGTTTTCCTGGTTTGCTATGGGGGTGACGAACACGAAAAAAATTTTCTTCAAGTTTTTCCCATCCATATCTCAATTTTGATATTTGCTATAATATTTAAATCAAATTTGAGTTAAATTGATTAATTACATGATTTAAACGCTAATTAATAGATGAGACACTATAGGTGGTATCAGAGCGGTTCCGACCCAGACCGACTATTTTTGGAAAAATTAGATGATTAATACAGAATATGTTGTTGAATTGCATTATGCTTGTCCATGAAATATGTGGTTGTTGTATATTGCTGTTGATTGATTTTGATGTAGGATGTAACACTCTCGGTTAACTAGAATGACCTCTTCCACTAGGTCCTTCTACTTAACTGAGAGGTTACGATCTTAGAAAAATGTGGAATTTTTTTTTGTACAAGGGAATTTGGTGGAACAGACACATTATATAAAATTTAATCATATACAATACATGGTCATATTCAACATACCGTACATGCTTGTCGCAACCGGGATCGCGGCGGCACGGCCAACCCTCAAACATTAAAACGCGGTTTCGAAATCCTTTCGAAAAGAAAAACAGGGAGTCGCCACCAATATTTTTTAAGGATAAAATACCAGGAAAACCTTTCGTTAAAGCATTGGTCATAAAAATGAAATTCCAAATTCGGGAGTCTAATTACAGGTGAGGAAGGTATTAGCACCTCACAACTGTCCGTTATAAAAACGGTTACCTCAATATGATAGCGCGCATTATAATTAACCCAGAAATTATTTTAACTTCTTCATGAAAAGAAAGCATACAAAATGACAAAATATAAAAAAATAAACACAGAATTTTTACATGAGATTAACAGGACGTCTCGTCCAAATTAAACTCGCTCCACCCTTTTTTAAGAAAAGATATTATATAAAAAAAATGAGATTAACAGGACGTCTCGTCCAAATTAATCTCGCTCCTCCTTTTTTAAAAAAAGTAATAAAAATTGCAATAATAATAATAATAATAATAATAATTACAACTTTTATGCTAGTCCAAATAGAATGTGTGAAGCACTCATTCTTATTAATGTTTATTATGAATCTTGGTGAGGGGTTAACTCAATCAAAAGAAATTGATTAATAATTGAAAAGTAAACAGAGTCATCGAATAACAATTAATTTAACAGAAAATAAACAAATACAAGCATTAAAAAATGAGGAGCAGAGTGGGACCGATGTGGTGAGAGAGAGAGCTGGACGGTATAGAGGATTTAAAAGGAACTGGACAGTGTTGGTGAGGATTTGAGGTGCTGGATGGTGTGGGTGAGGATTTGAGGTGCTGGACGGTGTGGGATTTAGAAGGAGCTGGGTAATGTGGGATTTAGAAGGAGCTGGGTGGTGTGGGATTTAGGAGGAGCAGGACGGTGTTGGTGAGGATTTGAGGTGCTGGACGGTGTGGGATTTAGAAGGAGCTGGGCGGTGTGGGATTTAGGAGGAGCAGGACGGTGTTGGTGAGGATTTGAGGTGTTGGACGGCGTGAAGGATTTAGGACAGTGTTTCTTCTCTCAAAAAGAAAAGCTTCAGAGTTCTTTCAAATGAAGGCTTCAGGATCCCCTTTCTTCTCTTTTGTTGGGGTATTTATAGAAATCCCAGGTGTGCACTGATTCCTCGAACAGCCCAGAGACAGCCTGGCTACCAATGATTTTATGGGGAACAGCAGCTGATGAATAACTTATTATTTTAATTTTTGTTTGTTATCAGCCGCCCCACAAAATTAGCAAATCAACTTGGATGGTGTGTTGGAGAAATAGCCTGGACCTTGACAACCATAGGGAACGGCGGCTGGTGGGAATTCTTTATTATTTCTGCCTTTGTCTTGTTGCCGGCCGCCCCCCATAATTCAAGGATCCACTTGGATAGTGGGAATCCAAGTCAGCATGGGAAAACAATGGAAATATGGAACCAGTGTTCTCTTTTAAGACTCAGTGGGAATTAATCCGAGCGGAACAGGTGCTCTCATATATAAAAGACCGAGTGAAAGCTTGAATTCACAGATTTGATCCGACCTCTAACACTCGGTGTGAAGGCCTGAATTCACAGATCATTGACTCGGAAATTGTTTTCTGAGAAGCATTCATCAGGACCTCCGTCTATTCGGAATTGCTTCATTCAGTGCTGCTTCGTTTGGAAATGTCACTGTTTGAAGCATTCATTCGGATTTGCTTCATTCGGTGCTTGACTCTGAATTACCACTGCTTGAAGCAATCAATCGGAATTGCTTCACTATTTGAAACATTCGGAATTGTTTCAAAAGTGACTCACTCAGAGATCATTCGCTCGGAGGTGCTTGGCTCGGAATTACCACTGTTTGAAGCAATCAATCGGAATTGCTTCAATCAGAGGGGATTTGCTCGGAAGCGCTGCTGCTTGAAGCATTCATTCGGCCCCTCTGCTTGAACGTCTCACTTGGGAAGTCTTATTTACAATTGATTCAATCGGCACCTCAAAAAATATTTTACTCGGCTATATCCCTGGCCGACAGGTTAGAACCATTCTTTCTTTGACTTAAAATTGATTCAATCGGGAAGTAAGCTTCACCCGAAAGTACATCACTGGAATTGAATCACTCGGAGAAACCTTGGTCGGATACATTGCTCGGGAATCGACCTTGCTTTTCAATCAGAACAGCTTCACTCGTCAATCAACCCCTCGGATATATTCACTCGGGAGTCATCCTTCTTTTCAATCAGAATGGTTTTTCAATCGTCAATCAACCCTTCAGATATGTTCATTCAGGAGTCGGACTCAGAATGGTTTTAATCGTTAATCAACCCTTCGGATGTATTCACTAGGGAGTCGGCCTTGTTTTTCAATCAGAACAGCTTCAATCGTCAATCAACCTTAAGGATGTATTCACTCGGTAGTCGGCCTTGAAAGAGATGCTGCCCGAAAGAGGCTCATTCGTGATCAGAGATTTTTCTGCGCTCGGGAATAATTCCCTTGAATCGATCCACCCAGAAATATCTCATTCGGAAGTGGGGAACTCGTAAGTGAAAGTTGATTTTTTGTAATCGAAGTGTTTCTTCGCTCGGAAACTCATCCCTTGATCCGGTCCACCGAAGAATATCCCATTCGGAAGTGGGGAACTCGAAAATGAAAGTTGATGTTTTGAAACCGAATTTCTTCGCTCGGAAACTCATCCCTCGGCATCAAACCACTCGGAAGTGCCTTCCTTGGAGACATCCCACTCGGGGATAGTTTGAAACTTGAGAGAGTCTGCCCGAAAGAGGCTCATTACCGGTCGGACCTTTTCTTTGCTCGAAATGCCATCTCCTCCGAATCACACCACTCGGAGATCTCCTTATTCAACAAGTGTTCATCCAGGGGCTTCCTTTGCTCGGACGATAGTCTTTGGGCGGTATTTGTTCACAGTGAGTCCCTTTTTACTCAGTCTGGCTTTGATCGATACTTCTTCACTCGGACATATACCTTTGGACGGTATTTATTTAAATTCAGTTCCTTTTTTATTTGGAGTGGCTTTAATCAGAAATAACCCACTCGGAGATGTGTCGATCGGGGACATCCTGCTCGATCATGACCATCCAGACCCTTTTCCTCATTCGGAAATAACTCCCTCAGAGGCAGCCTACTCGGACACGTGTCAGTCAGAAACAGCTCACTCAGATTTTTCACTCGGAAACAGCTCTACTCGGATTGTTCACTCGGAAACAGCCATTTTCACTTGGAAACAGCCATTTTTCACTCGGAAATAGACATTTTTCACTCGGAAATCTTATAGCCAAAATGATTAATCAGAATTGAAGCTCAGTCCTCTCTCGGAGATCCTTTCGCCTGGGAATATTACTCAGAGTTGAAGACAATCTTGAACCCAAGCATAAGCCCTCGGTAATTCTTAAGGCACATCCCTAATCTTGGTGAAACCTGACCGGACTAAAATGGGTGTTCACAATGCTGAAAATTAGGGGCACACAGCCTCCCATACAAAATACGAAAAGAAAATCATCTATCCTAATTATCCTCGGTCCAAGAAGAGTCTGGATGATCCTTGATGCGAAGTCTACACTGATCTCTAGGGTGTCGAGTGTATGGTCCAAACAAAGGTCTGTAAAAAGTTGTAAGGGTGAGTATATTCCTCCATAACAATCAGAGAGATGTCATTTCTGACATCCTTCCCATATAGTTCAAGCCTATAAAATCTCTACTTCTAACATTCATACCAAGAGTCCCTAATGAATCCATTCTAAGTTATCTATCATCACTCAACCTCCCTGTCATCCCAAAATATACAACTTCCTGCTCTCCCCCTCACCACTAATTATTTCCTAAAGTTTTAATATCAATTCCTCAATAAAACATTATCAGTAATATAATAATCGATATCCACAATCAAACACAAACTCAATCAGAGAATGTAATGCAATGCATGGATTCCATTCCATTCAATTGATCTTTTCTTAGCCATCATGATGCATGTGGGCCCAAAACCATCTCATCCATCATCATTCTCATCAGAATCCATCCTATTCAGGCTGCCCCTAAACACAACGTTTCTGTACAAGAGTGACCGGAGCTAACCAAATCCCTCATATCATAGGGTAATAAGGACTCTCAGGTCCTGCTCATTATTGGGGATCCTTCTCATATCAAAAAGGGGACTTGGCTCTCCACGGTCATAGATACCTTCTGTCATTTAGTTAAAGTACACCAGGCTTGCATCATCTCAACCGGCTTAGGAGCGACTCTGATGCCATTGGGTTTTCTTCCTGGTTGTACACCCAAGGTTCTCCTCGGAGACCAAACGTGAATTTTCTCCAGCATACCCACAGTGTATGCTCTAGTTTCCACACGTCATATACAAATGATGCATATCTCATTCATATTCTTTCACTTTCTATCATACTCGTCATCGGTAGGGTCCTCTCAATAGCCATTTTCATTCTTAACATCAGTTTATGTTATATAATTCTTTAAATCTCTTCTAATCACCGTTTAGAGAAAATAAGACTAACCAGGGATTTATCCTAAGTCAAATGTGGTATAATCTAATCAATGTTGGATAGGACTATTCTAAGGGTACGAGTGGTTTTGGATGTATAGGTGTATACTTAGTTCCTACTAATGGTTGGCTGACTGTCTAATTCATTTTCCAACACTATCTTTAGTTATTGTCATTATTTCTCTTTAATGCTCATCGTAATATATTCCCTCTGATAATTAAGAATGAAAGAGGAGTTGAGTATATTTATGATATCTTGGGCACGAACTTACGTCTCAGCGCATCATCATTTCATCGGATCCATTCACGTTTCACCATCATTCCATTTTCATATCATATTAGGATCCCTACCGAGACATATTTTTTCTTTTATTCTTTACTTAATATTTTATTAATGCATTGTGCAAGATTCATTCCTTTCATCATATATTTCACCAAAATCATCACTTATCACACCAACCAGAACATGTAATCTACATAATCATGCACAATAATTGATCAAGCACATATCAATACATTTATCAACCATATATCTCATTGTGCTCGTTTAATTTATTATACTTATAACTTCACACTAGTATGTATATCACAACCAACAAATAATTCATATAAGCTAATCAAGTATACTTTAATTCAGTTAGCATATACATACCAGCACGTAAGTTCACATAGTTCAGTCAAACATAGTACTTCTATTCAAACCACATACTTAAACACACATTCAAGCACCATACCTATCTATCTAGCCGGTACACTTTTATAAAATAGATTGAGCATATTTATATATTATTTGGTGTAAGTTGGTTAACCTAAAATATTCTTCTAGTCATTCTATTAACATATCCTCCTTTACTTCTTAAATTTGGTTATTTATTCATGATTCACTAATAGTTATCAGTATATACTTATATATATGTATATATAATATTCATAGAATTCTTAAAGTGTAATTTGATTATAGCAATTTCATGGGTTGAATTTATTGTAACTTAGCTTACTATTATTATCATTACTTTTTGGACCCTTGGGTATCTATATGTTTCCCGCCTCGTGATATTTGTCCTTAATTTGTTAGGTCTTACCTATTTTTCGGATGTTGTGGTTTATTTCCATTTTTATTTAGAAAATATACCAGCCATTTCTTAGCTAAAATAATGTTTAGATTGGAATGATAGTAATTTAAATAATGTCAACTTGACTTAAGAAGTAAAAGAGTACTTGTCCATTGCCTTTATCAGTATGCTTCCTTTTGAATTTATCTCATGGAAGCATTTGGGGATAAAGTGGCATTTGGCACTTATTTATAAAATACAAATTTTTCTTAAAATATTGTTGACAATTACTCTTATTAGTATACACCATTAAGTCTGGAAGACTTACGGAGTATTTGAGAATAAGATAATATTTGGTCATTTTTATGTACTGAGTAAATCTAACTAGACTTTTCACATAACATACTTTATTCAGGTCCTTTAACCGATTTAATAAAATGGGACTTACGCGTGATTGTCGACTCTAAGTCTCATTTTGTTCGATTAGAAAAATAATAATGATAACAACAACAACAACAACAATAATAATAATAAGATGGCGGAGCCAACCATTATATTCAGTAAAATAAATGACAGAATTTAAATAAAGAAAGAAATTACGGAGGATAAGGCGGCAGAGCCGACCATTATATCCAATAATATAAATGATAGAAATTAAATAAAGAAAGAAAAATTATGAGAGCGGCGGCAGAGCCGACCATTATGCTCAATAATATAAAAGCAGAAATTAAATAAATAAAGAAAAATTATGAGAGCGGCGGAAGAGCCGACCATTATGCTCAATAATATAAAAGACAGAAATTAAATAAATAAAGAAAATACCAAGAGCGGTTACAGAGCCGACCATTATACTCAATAATAGAAGTAACCAAGATTTAATAAGAATAAACTACTAAAAGCAGCGGTGGAGCCGGCCACTATGCTCGATATTAATTATTTATAATAATAGTGAAAATAATAATAATAATAATAATAATAATAATAATAATAATAATAATAATAATAATAATAATAATAATAATAATAACAATAACAATAGCAGTGATATAGTTGGTGATAATAATTCTCGGTTTCATTTTGTTAGGCATTGGGGTTAATGTGTTGAGGACAAATATGACGATTTGGATAATAGTTCAACTTCAAAATAATCATTACAAAGTTTTGGATCTTACATGAATTTAAATAATAAAGACCATGTGCTTGTCCATCCTTATATCCTCATTTATAACGTCTTTCAAAACTTATTCACTGGAATCCATATAGACATCCATGGTCCTTAATATTTTCATACTTTAGTACCTATTGTGCTTACTCACTTATCACGGTTAGTAATAGCCAACAAAACTAATTAAGCACATACACGACAATAAAATACTAATAAAAATTTAAGTGACTTATAGTTAACGGTGAGAAAGTATCTTAATTTTAGTAACAGTTCCCAAACCTGCCCTCAGATCATTAAGGACAAAAAGTACCTTAACTTTTCCAAACACATGGTTCACCCCAGGATACCCAAGAATATACCCCCTTACCTGAGGTGTCGTATTTTCCAGATACTAGACGAAAGGGTGAAAACTCAACTTTTAAACCGTAGCTCTGATCGACGATCCGTCTCCGTGGTTGGACTCTACGCGATGATCAGAGCACAGATTAGCCAACATGCAAACGATCGGCCAAGAGGTGAGGGAGGTGGTGTCAGTGGCTGCCAATGGTGGTGAAGGGTGGTTCGTGGCGACTAGAATTGAAACTGATCGGTGGAAATGAAAGGAAACGAAGATCAGAGTCGTAGGAAGAAAGAACAGTGAAAACGAAGGTCGTGGAGGTCCTGGGTGGTGTTGGGGTCACGTGTTAGGGGACTGGTTTCAGAGGTGAGGGTGGTGGTTTATGGTGGTTTTGGGTGGTGGAAGTGGTGGAGGAAGAGGGAAGGTGAAGGTTTGCGGTGGTCAGAGTTTCATGGAAGAATGGAGGTGATTTCAGAGGTTGATGGTGGAGTCAATGGAGGAGAGGGAGAGAGAATGGCAGTGTGAGGGAGAAGAAGGGTAGTGCAGTTTTTGAAGTGGGGGTGACGTCCTATTTATAGGAAAATCCGACCATTGGGTCTAGATTTAATCGGTACCAGACGAAACCCTAGTTACGATTTTTAATACTTAACTTTGAGAGAAAGTGACTTTTTTCTACGGTAAGAATCTAAAAAGATGCCCAACATGAAAGTTGTAGATCTTATTTTTCTCTTTAAAATGATACATGGCACATAAAAATCTAACACCCGGAGCAAGAGTTATGCCTGAAATAAGAAAAAGTGCTTTTTGATGCTCTGAAATTATTTTAACTTGTAAAGATGGGTTCACCATGAAAAATACTTTGAGAATAAGCTGTTGGGATCTTCATAAAATTTGTAGGGTTTTTTGATACAAAGCAATGAAAAAAAGAACAAAGTGATTTCAACATCGTATGAGGGAGATATTCATGTTTTACCGTGGCTGGGCTGGTGAGTTACGAAAATGAAACTTCCTTGAGAGGCTTGGCTTTTCGGGGATGATCCGACACGAACTAGCTTTCGAGTTCCGCATAAGAATTGTAGAGGGGTTTGATACGAGGATAAATAAATTACAACACATTGATTCTGAGCTTGTATGAGACAGTTATGATTTTCTTGTAAATTAATGAAATTTAACAGGATTAAATAACGGATTTTCGGAGTACAAATTCTTGATTCACCAAGTTGGTGATGATAGGTTATGAATTAGGGTTCAAGACTTGAAATAGAGATTGTTAGGTTTTTTATAACGAAGAATCCAAGATGAGAATTGCTTGATTCTGATACCATATGAGAAAGTTAGGCTTAAAATAGTAAAAGTGTTTGGGCCGAACTCAGGGGTCCCGATTTAACTGAGTAGTTTTTCCAAGAAACGAGGTTGATAGGATCCGAATTAGAGTTTGGGTCTTCAGGAGTCGTGTTTAAATTATCAAAATGGTTCATTAGGGACTACCTGTGCTGGGAACAGACTTCCTGAAGTGTATAAACGAATGACCGATGGCTCCTTTTCAGTATAAAACAGGTGTGTAGGAACTGACTCAATTCTTCCTTGTTTTACATGAATGATGATACTATTCTAACTAGATTATTATCTAGGTACTAGATTTGGGATCGGTTAGTCAATTCTTGACTGCCCGCGGGGTCTTTTATTTACTCTTCCTAATATTATATTATTATTTATTGTTAAGTATGACCTGGTATTATTATACACACTTACTATCTCTTTTATTGGGTCTTCTTAACTTGATTACATCATTCTTCTTTATGAAAAGATCTCTGCCCTAGTTATCACTTACAATACTCCCATGTTTGAAAACTTATGAGGTTAAGCCTACTCCAAAAACCAGGGTTGTTACACAGGAACCTTGGAATTGCACTCACTGGTATTCCATTGGTTGCAATATCCTGGTAATAAGGTATAATTTGAATTCAGCGAATTAAATTGAATATTAATCCGGTATTGTCATATTATAGTATGGCGAGTGGTTTTGGTTCTCAGCCGGATGATGATTTCCTTACTAGATTCTCTCAGTTCATGGGACGGACAGAGTCTGGCATAACCTTGCATAAGTTTCTAGAGTGGTCGCCCCCTATTTACAAAGGCGAGCATGATCACGATGGTGCCTATATATGGATCCGTGACATAGAACAGATATTTGAATATTTTGAGTGTTCTGAGGAGCAAAAAGCTTTGTTTTCTACTTATCAATTAAAAGAGGAGGCTCGGGTTTGGTTGACTCACACTAAGACCCAAATGTTGGTAGCTGTTGAGGCCCTAACTTGGGCAAACTTCAAGAAAAGGTTTCTTGCAAAATACGTTCCTGACAACTACAAAATCAGAAAGGAGATAGAATTCTTAAAACTTGAACAGGGAAGGATGTCTATGGCTGAGTATACAACCAATTTTGATGAGCTTTGTGATTTCTACCACCCTTTCTCATTAGAGGGTATGGAAGGTAATAAATGTGCAAAGTATGAATCTGGCTTGAGGGTGGAGCTTCAGAGTGTCATTGTTCCTTTGGAGATTAGAGATTATGCTATACTGGTAAACAAAGCACAATTAATTAAAGAGGTGCAATTGAAGAGAGTATTAGCAAAGAAGGATAGGTAATAATTGAAGGCCAAAGGGCTTGATTTCAAGAAATAGGGGCAACCTAGTCATGGTGGATCATTTACTACTTCTTCATCTTCTTCCTGAGGCCGAGGTGGCAACCATTTTGGTGGGAAGACTTGTTACACTTGTGGCAAGTAAGGGCATTTTGCCAAAGATTATTGAGCTACCCAACCTACTTGTTATCAGTGTGGTCAGACAGGGCATGTTAGACCGGATTGTGCTCAGGGGCACTCACAGTGTGCACTCACAGTCGGGCCAACACTTTTATGGCTTGTGGTGGTGGACCTCAGAGGGGTGGCCAAAGCAGTGGTGGTCATGGAGGTCAAACCCAGAGGAGAGATGATTCTCAGTCTGGGAGTGCTCAGAACATGGTTATTGGAGGTGTTTTTGCCTTTGATGCTTTAGAGGTGGCTAAAATTGATGATTTGGTGCATAGTAAATGTTCTATCTCTAGTAATATACTTAATGTGATATATGATTTGGGAGCCACACACTTTTTTATCTCTGAGAGTTATGTTAGGCACCTTAATCTACTAGTGGCCTTGATGGAGTATGCAATTATTGTTTCTACTATGATCAGTTCAACGGTTAGGGCTACTACAATGTGTGAAAAATTATCTATAATTCTTGAAGAACAATCTTTTGATGTGAATTTGATATGTTTACCTGTGAAAGACCTTGATATCATCTTAGGGATGGATTAGTTATCTTCCAAGCATGTAATGATGGATTGTTTTCACAAAATGGTGATTTTTCCTGAAGAGTATGCTTCTAAATAATGGTATGTGCAATTCTGAAATTTTGTTAATTGTTGTTTTACAGGGAAAGGTAGTTTGAACCCTGTTGATATTCTTGTGATTTGTGAATTACCAGATGTGTTTTCGGAAGATATTACCTCCGAGTAGAGAGGTGGATTTCATCATTGATTTGATTCTGGGGGCCTAGCCAGTGTCTCATGTACATAATTGGATGTCTTCATCTGAGTTGACTGAAGTAAAGAAATAAGTGGAGGAGTTACTTGAGAAGGGCATTGTTAGTCCGAATGCCTCGCCCTGGGGTGCTCCTGTATTAGTGATGAGGAAGAAAGATGACAGTATGAGAATATGTGTTAATTACTGACAACTAAACAAGTTAATAGTTAAGAACAAGTATCCTTTACCTCAGATTGATGATTTACTTGATCAGTTGTATGGAGCTTGCATCTTTTCTAAGATCGATTTGAGATCCGGTTACCACCATATTAGGGTTAGGTCGAAGGATATCCCAAAGACAACATTCCGAACTAGATATGGTCATTTTGAGTATATGGTGATGCCATTTGGGGTGACAAATGCCCCAACAGTTACATGAGCCAAAATTTTTAGCAGTATCTTGACTAGCTTATGGTGGTATTTATTGATGATATATTGGTTTATTCTAGATCTATGGAGGATCACGTTCAACATCTTCGTATTGTCTTAAAGGTGTTAAGGGAGAAACAACTTTATGCTAAATTATCAAAGTGTGATTTCTAGACAGAAAGTGTGCAGTTCCTGGGTCATGTGATTTCTAAGGATGGTGTTTTTGTTGATCCATCCAAAGTTAGAGTCGTGATAGCTTAGGAGAAGCCCAAAACAATGGTAGAGGTCAAGAGTTTCCTTGGATTGGCAGGCTATTATCGTTGTTTCATTGAGGGATTCTTACGCCTTGCGCTCCCTTTGACTAAACTAACTAGGAAGGATTGCTCTTTTGTATGGAATGATGCTTGTGAGTAGAGTTTCCAAGAGTTAAAGAAGAAATTAACTACAACCCCAGTTCTTGCATTACCTGATCTAACAAAGGAGTTTCAGGTGTATTGTGATGCCTTTAGGTTAGGATTATGGTATGTTTTGATGTAGGAGGGTCATGTTATTGCTTATGCATCCCAACAGTTGAGGCCGCATGAGTAAAACTACCCTACTCATGATCTTGAGCTTGCTGTGGTGATTTTTACATTAAGGATTTGACGATATTATCTTTATGGTTTGCGGTTTGTGGTGTTTAGCAACCATAAAAGCTTGAAGTACTTGTTTGACTAGAAAAAGCTTAACATGAGGTAGAGGCGTTGGATGGAATACCTGAAGAATTATGATTTTGATTCGCAGTATCATCCAGGCAAGGCCAATGTTATTGTAGATGCCTTGAGTAGGAAATCCCTACATGTTTCTTCATTGATGGTGAAAGAATATGAATTACTTGAAAGCTTCCGGGATCTAAACCTTGGTGTAGTGATTCAAACTCCGAATTAAATGGTGGTTGGTATGTTAAAAATTTCAAATGAATTTTTGAAGTCTTTATCTGAGGCCCAGGAGATAGATGATGAGATCTGGAGGTTGATTGATGCCCAGGCTAGGGGCAAGGTGATACCACTAAACAGAGGCTCTGATGGATTATGGCAGTTTAAGGATCGTATTATGGTACCTATTAGTGGTGAATTAAGGAGCCAGATTTTATCTGAGGCTCTTAGAAGTTCACTTAGTATTCATCCTGGTGTGACCAAAATGTACAATGATTTGAGGAGACAGCTCTGGTGGCCAGGGATAAAGAAAGCCATTGTTGATTTTGTTGCACGTTGTGTGATATGCCTGAAATCATGGTTGAACATAAAAACACTTTGGGATGCTTTAGCTTTTGGATATTCCTATATGGAAGTAGGATGGCATAGCCATGGACTTTGTGTTTGGCTTGCCTTGGACCCATTCAAGTTATAATGCTATCTAGATTGACAGATTGACGAAGTGTGCTCATTTCCTTACTGTGAACATGAAGTGGTCATTAGAGAGGCTTGCAGAGTTGTATGTGAGGGAGATTGTTCACCTACATGGTATTCCCTCCAGCATTCTATCAGATAGAGATCCTCGCTTCACTTCTAGATTTTGGGAAAGCCTTCACAGAGAGTTAGGGACCGAGTTGAGGATGAGCTCGACATATGATCCACAAATGGATGGTTAGTCTGAGCGCACTATTCAAACACTGGAAGATTTGTTACATGCTTGTGTATTGGAGCATGGTGGTAATTGGGAGAGATTCTTGCCTTTGATTGAGTTATAACAATAGTTTTCATAACGGTATTGGGATGGCGCCTTATGAGGCTTTATATGCAGAAAGTGTCGTACTCTGCTATGTTGGGCAGACTATGGTGATGCCTTGGTGTTGGGGCTAGAAATGGTTCAACAAATGACTAATCAGGTAGTATGATAAGAGAAAGGATGAAGATGGTTAGGATAGGAAAAAAAGTTATTATGATACCCGACATAGGCCTCTAGAGTTTCTGGTAGGTGATATGAAGTTTCTCAGAGTTTCCCACACAAAGGGTGTGGGTAGATTCATCAGGAATCAAAAATTGGACCCGAGGTATATTGGTCCCTATCGAGTGCCAGAATGAATTGGTGATGTTGCATATCGGATTGAGCTTCCTCTAGCTTTGCCTCGATTGCATGATGTTTTTCATGTGTCGTAACTTAGGAAATACATCCTTTGTGAGTTTATGGTAGCACCTGAAGATTCTATTGAGTTAAAGGAAAATTTAACTATTCAGGTGATTCTTATTTGGATTGGGGCATTTCAAACCAAGCGGTTGAGAAACAAGGAGGTCTCTTTGGTCAAGATGGCATGGCAAAACTTTAATGGGATAGTTTATACCTAGGAATTTGAAGCATATATCAAACAACAATATCCCAAGTTATTTGTTGAGGTACGTTGATTTCAGCGATGTAATCTATTTTAAGGGGGGTATGTGTAACATCCTAGTTCATTAAAAATAATGAAATGGCGTTATGCATAATTAAATTAGTGGTGAATTTCATAAAAAATTAAATTTATAAATTAGAACTTAATAAATTAAATGGAGGTGTATGATTAAATAGGAAATTGATTAAAATGGAGATAAATAAATAGTTACCGCATGGTTAAAAGTGTAAGTGGAACTAATTAAAGTTACTTAATAAATTAAAAAGGAATAGAATTTCTTAATTAAAAGAAATAGGAAAATGAAATTTGCAAAATGACCCTTTTGCCCTTATCTTCAAGGAAATCATGTAATTGCCAAATTGCATTGTCTTCATCATGCATGAACTTTAAAAGAAATAAAGAACACTTTGCATG
The DNA here is from genome assembly GCA_037962975.1 of Clitoria ternatea. Classification (NCBI taxonomy): domain Eukaryota; kingdom Viridiplantae; phylum Streptophyta; class Magnoliopsida; order Fabales; family Fabaceae; genus Clitoria; species Clitoria ternatea. The sequence goes on along the minus strand of CM075672.1, from coordinate 193,322,147 downwards.
TCGTTTTCCTTTACCTTCTAGTTTCAAATTGGAAGTCAATTCGTGAACGATTTCTGCAATTGAATAAGTTTTCAGAATCCTTTAAGTGAGAGCTACGTAAAGGTACCCCTAATTTAAAGTTTCGTGATCCCTTTTCTCTTATCTAATTCTGGACCATGAGTGGGTTTCATGGAGGGGATGACGTTTTTCTTCGTTTCTTAATAATCGGAGCTCGTCAATGGTTCTTGAAGTGACGGGAATTCCAAAATGACCAATGGGATTGTGTTTCAATGATGGTAGGTTACGAAGTAGAGGTCGGAGCATCGATAGAGCGGGAGGATGCTTGAAGTTGGCGCCAAAAGCCATTAAGGTTAGTTTTAATGTCATGCAGAGTTAATTCAAATTGTTTGAGGAATTAATTTAGAAGATTTAGAGGGTTCAATGCTTATGGCAATTATTGAATTTCTGGAAATTGTAGTGTGGTAGCGCCTTACTTGCAATTGGTGGAAGAATCAAGGTTGTGTGAGCTTGGAGTTGAGGTAAGGGGAGTGTTCCTAGCGTATAAGTCAATATGCATATATTTTTATTATTCTTGAAGCATATATGTGAAAATGTAGAATTTTATAGATGTAGCAGGTAAGTGCGTTGATAAAGTGAAATAGTTGATGTGATTTAATTTTGTTGTGTTTGATCATTAAGATGTGTAATGATTCTTGTGGTTGAAAATTTTGATTTCTATGCTTGAAAAGGAACTCTAGAAACATGAATCTATTGAATTATTGTCGGTGTGGCTTAGTGTTAAATGATGCGTTATGCCAAATGTTTTATATCCCAAGGAGATGGTCTTTATGCCAGGGATGATTGATGATAATAAGATTGTATGGATATATATATGCCATGATTATACATTGATGATATTTGTTGTTTGGTGCGGACAACAATTCGGTGTGTTTTACCCTTCGTTTTTGGCTACCATGGTCGTTAGTGGCCTAGTTGAGCTACCTAGTGGTTGAGTAGGACCCAGTGGTTGAGGTGGGGAGTCAGGTGGGCTCGGTGGACTAGGTGGGTTCACGGGATGTCAGGTGGACTCCCAGCTGATGACTAATCCTTTAGTATCCGGATACTAGAGTGTCATATGTTATGCTTGATTAAGAGTCAGTTATGAAATGTATGGATGTTAATTATAATATCTGTAATGAATATGACGATTAAAGGATTGACAATGATGATGATGTTATTGTTAATTTATAATTGTTTTACTTTGCTGTCATTATTAAAATTATTTGCATTGAGTTATATGTCTGGTCACTCATCCTTAGAGTTGTTTCAGTGATTAGAGATAGCGAGGTTGCACATGCTTTGGATACTAGTGCAAAGTGACTTCGGAGGCAATGCCAGGGGGATATTTTAATTTTCAGGATGATCTTTTGATATGTATATAGATATATGTGTATTTGTGATGGCTGGTGTTGGTTCCTGAAATTATTTTGCTGACGGTTACTTACTTTAGTGATGGTTTATGTGTGTGATAGCCAATGATGATTATATGAGTTGTTATGATGATGATCGTAGACTTAGGTGATAGGTTATGCTTGATAATATTAGTGGAAAACTACTAAAATTTCAGATTGTGATACATAGCTTCCAAGCATATGATGATGTTTATATTGTGATGAAGTTAATGAAGTGGAAGGATATGGGTTGATGCTCCATTGATGAAATGTGATGATACTAAATGATGATAATGATAAGCTTGACAAAAATGAGTAGGTGATGATATGAATCTTTGAAAATAATGAGGTACAATTGGCATTATGAATAATATTCAAGAACTGTGATCATGATGAATGTTGGTCTTGAGCCATGGTTGAAATAGCCTTGTATGTGGTATGCATAATTTTAGTGATACGTCATTGTATTGGTTAGGCGTATATGTGATATTGCATAATGAATGGAACAGAATTGGTCATATTTAGTGTCTATGGGTATGGAACTCCCCAGATAGCTTCTATGGGTCCCTAATCATGTAATAAGTTTGTGTGCATACTTAGAATGGCATAGAGTGTACATTTACTTGGTTTGGTGTCTAAAGTTGTGCATAAAGTGATTGAACTATGTTTCTCCACATAACTTCCTCATATGATCAAATCCTAGTGAACAGACTTCGCCAGCGGTTCTGAAATAGAAAAAAACATGCCATCTATGAAATTTGGCGTCAATCAAAGCCTAATCAGAAAAGTTAGGTACCTCATACGATCCATAACTTGGCAAATCTGCATACCTTTGCTCAAGCAAGCCCATCCCATGTGTGAAATCCTAATTTTGTGTTCTTCTTGCTTAAGTGAGTCAGGGCCTGTATGATTCTGGAATGTTTTCGCTTGAGCGAATTCAACTTAATTCACCATTGTGTGATTCTCGCTTGATCGAGGTAGAACTAAGTCCACCTAATGCCATTTAGCTTTTCAGTTACATCTCTTCCTTCAAGCTTGCTCTGGGTTGGGTCGAAGAACGATGACTTAACAATATCTCTCACAGAAAATGAGACAGCAGCCATTGATGATTGATAAGAAGAATTTAGGTTATGAGTAAAAGGTTTCCAGGGAGTTTTGAAAAGACAACTGGAAAGCTATTTAAGTGCAACGTGGCTAGAGAGGGAGTAACGGTTTAGAAACGTTTGTCATTCTAAGCAATAAATATATGCCACGCATGACGGTTTAAAAACTAAAAGTTGTTTTCGAGAGAGAAAGGAACAAGGGAAAATGAAAAGGCCTTGAGTAACTCTTAGTTTTTGAAGTGAGCACATTTAAAACATATATACATATATTTAATAAACAAACAAACTTTTTGCATACAAACTTATTATTCATTCAGACTCTTTCTCAGGAAATGTTACACAAATTTAAGTTATACTTAATAAACGCACCTGACTTCAGCCAATGGCTTGATGAGTATATCTTCCCATTGATGGTCTGTATCCACATAGTTTAAGTCCAGTGTTCCTTTTTGAACGTAGTCTCGAATGAAGTGATACTTTACTTCAATATGCTCTTTGAGTGTTGGATAGGATTTTTGGACAAATTGATTGCACTAGTATTGTCATAAAAGATTGAAATCTCTTCCTCTTTGATTGAATAGTCCTCAAGTTAATATTTCATCCATAAAAGTTGAGAACAACAACTTGCTACAGACAAATATTCTTCTTCAGTTTGTGAGAGAGCTATAGAGTTCTACTTTTTGATACTCCATGAGATCAGACTTGTTCCCAAAAAGTGACATCCACCACTTGTACTTTTTGTTTGATCTATCTCCTATAAAATCTACATCACAAAAACCATGAAGAGAAAATAAGTTTGTTCTCTTATAGAACAACCTAAGGTCAGTGGTACCTATAAGATACCTTAGAATCCTCTTGACAATAGACAAATGTGATTCCTTGGGGTTTGCTTGGTATCTTGCATATACACAGACACTAAACGTTATATCAGATCTGCTGGATGTTAAATACAACAGTGATCCAATCATTCCTCTATACAAGGTTTGATCCACTAATGTACCAAACTCATTTTTACTTATGATGAAATTTGGATGCATTGGTGTTGTCATGGGTTTAGCATTAGCCATTTTAAATTTTTTGAATAGCTCTTTGGTGTACTTCTACTGATGGATGAAATTTCCATCATTTGTCTATTTGATCTATAGACCTAGAAAGAGTTTGAGTTCACCTATCATGTTCATCTCAAATTTAGCCTGCATCATTTCAGCAAAATCTCCATATAGACTTTCTCTAGTAGCACCAAAGACAATGTCATCAACATAAATTTTCATGATAAGAAAGTGTCTGTGTGAGCCCTTTCTAAATAAGGTTGTATCAACCTTTCCTCTAGTAAAGCCTTTGAGATTAAAAGGTGTTGAGTCGATCATACCAAGCTCTTGGAGCTTGTTTTAGACCATATAGTGCTTTAATCAATTTGAAGACATGATTTTGAAAAGATTTATCTTTAAATCTAGGAGGATGTTTTATGAAGACTTCTTCTTCTATAAAACCATTTAGAAATACACTCTTAACATCCATTTGATATAATTTTATACCTTTGAATGCAGAAAAAGCAAGAAGAATCCTTATAGTCTCAAGTCTAGCTACAGGTGCAAAAGTTTCAGTAAAGTCAATATCTTCTTGTTGATTGTAGCCTTGAGCCACTAGTCTGGCTTTTTTCCTGACTACTTTGCCATTTTCATCAAGCTTATTTTTGAAGACCCATTTAGTTCCTATGAAACTTTTATCTTTGGGTCTAGGAACAAATTTCCAGACTTTGTTTCTTTCAAACTGATTTAGCTCTTCCTACATAGCTATAATCCAATTTGGATCTTCTATTGCTTCCTCAACAGTCTTTGGTTCAATTTCTGAGACAAGTACAATTGAGGATTGATTATGAGTCCTTGATCGAGTCTGAACACCTTCAGCTTGATCTCCAATAATAAGATATGAAGGATGGTAAGTTTTGAACTTCTATTCTCTTGGTTTCTCAGGTTCAGGCATGTGTTGTTGTTGATCTGAATCCTTTTCTTCATTATTTACTAGGTCTGATGGTCCAGGTTTAATCTCTAGTTGTTGAATACCTACATCATCAAGTTCTAGATCTGCCAATTGCTTGTTAGTCTTTGTAAGTTCATCAAATCTTACATGCATTGATTCGTTAATGGTCTGAGTCCTTGTGTTGAAGACTTGGTAAGATTTTGATGTGTTTAAGTAACATAAATATACCTTTGTCACAGTTAGAATCAAACTTTCCAAGTTGATCTCTTGCGTTTAGGATATAACATGCGTACCCAAATGGATGAAAATATGAAATGTTGGGTTTCCTTCCCTTCCATAATTCATATGGAGTCTAGTTCAGTATAGGTCTGATAAAGATTCTATTTTGAATATAACAAGAAGTGCTCATGATAGCCAACCGCAACCGCACAGGGTATCAAAGTAATAAAAAGATATTGTTCCCACAGGGATTATGCCCGAGTATTAGTTATAACAGTGATTCAATTATCTAGTGGAATTTGATTAAAATGAGTTACCAAAATGATTGTGAACAACAAATCAGAGAACAGAAAATTCAATGTCTTTTGTAAAAGAAAATCAGAGCAAGTTTGGGAAATTGTATCAAAGGTAAATCTTGGGGTAATAAGGGTTCATACGCCAGTATCAAAATTAAAGGTTACTTGTCTATGCAATTATACGATTTCGTTCCTAAGGCAGATTCCCCTAAGTTAATTAATACCTTCCTCTCGAAAGCCTATTAACGTGCCTAATTCCCAAAGAACCACGTTCAATTTGTTAATTAGGCCATTTACGTTCTATGGAAATATGATTAATCCCTCAGACAATTTCGCTTACCGTCGTAAATCAAAATCATAGGTTCAATTTAGGTATTTTCGAATTACATGCCAATCTCTCGATTACCCATATAATTTGTGATCATCTACGCTTATCTCTAAGTCTTAAAGAAGCATTAGGCATACATAAATTGAATAGAGATTGAAATCATATGAATTAGAATATGAATAACAGTTAATTGTAACACATGCATACTACATCCTTATCCCCAAGAAAAGAGTTTAATGTGCCATAAGGATTGTTGTCATCATGTCACACATCACAAAATCAATGCCAAACATAAAAGATATCAAAAGTGTAAACTAGCGATTCAGAAATTACAAATTAGTTCTCACTAGGATTTCTAATTCTTCCTCCCAAATCTACAGATTTGATTTCCCTTGATGAATTTGACTCTTGATTCCCAATGAAATCCTCCTAAAGAGTTCTTTAAAATCTCCCAAAAGGTGTGTCAAAATTTGTCTATGAAGCCCTCTTCTCAAATCCCCTAGAATGCCCATTTAAATCCCTAAACAATTGAAAGATTTGGGCCTCGTAGGGGACAACCACGACTAGTGGTGGATAACCACTGCCAGTGGTTCAGAATTTGTTCTTTTTTAGACCATAAATTCATATATTCTATGACAAAGAGGAACAACCATGGCTAGTGGTGGATAACCACGGCCAGTGGTGGGTTCTAACTTACTCTGCTTTGCTCCACAGTGCCAACCACTGGAAGTGGTGGTAACCACAGCCAGTGTTGGTGATGCTGATGATGTTTTGCCCTTAAATAGAGCCAACCACGGCTAGTGGTGGGTTCTGCCGCCAATTTCCTCTTTTCTAGTGCTAACCACGACTAGTGATTGGCCACCACTGGAGTGGTTTCCTCCAACCTTGCCCATATGCACTCCAAAGGGTCTCAAAGGTCTCTTGTTTCATCCACTTTGCCATTTTTCCTTAAAATAGACCTAGAACATCATTAATCCTACAAAAATAGGAACAATCAAACAGTGATAGTAGAAAGGAATCAAAATCAAGGGAATCAGGCAGAAACAATATTCAAAAACCCTAAAAACTAAACCTAAAAATAAACAAAAACAACACACAATGCACACTTATCAACTCACAGCTTCAGCCCAAAAATATATTGGAAGATTATTTTCACATAGTATTGTTTTGGCCATCTCTAGCAGACTTCTGTTTTTTCTTTCCACAACACCATTGATGGTACAGAGTTAGACTTAGAAGGGGGTTGATTAAGTCTTCAACTCTTTTTCTGAAAAATTCTATAGACCGCTTTAGTGAAATATGCAATTTTAACAGACTAGAAAAAGGGAACAGAGAAACACATAGTGGAATTTATCCTGGTTCACTTCCAATTCGGAAGCTACATTCAGTCCCTTCAAACCAAAGGATTTCACTATTGTAAAATGTCTTTTACAATCTACACCAGCCTAGTGCAACAGTATTCTTGACTCTAGCCACTTTTGGCTCAAACCCAAGTATTCTTGACACTAGCCACTCCTGGCTACAAACCCAAGTATCTTCCAAAAGCCTCTTCAGGCCACAATGTTTCCCAACACAAACCGATTCTAGCAATGCACTAGAATATACAAAGTGATAGTAGAGAAAGTGTTTGAAGTTATAATCAAATAACTCAATGTACAAAGATATGAAATGATTACAGGATACACTGAGCTACAGACTACTATAAGTCATGGTCTGCACTAAGCAGAACTACAAAGAGGACTTATGTAATGAATATAAGAACTTAGAAACTTTAAGAAAAAGTCTCTCAGACTTTGGTTTCTAAGAGAGAGAGAATTCAAGTATGAGAATGATTAGCGTAACTTCGAAACAACGTAACTTGTAACCTCCTTGAATTCTGAAGTTTCTTGTATTTATAGTCCTGAAAAATATCCGTTGGTTAGCTTCTAAGGATGTTGGTCTCTTGAGGATTGCACTGTCAGTGAGTGCAGACACATGCTTCAGTGAAGTTTCCTTATCTTGGCAACTTCGAAAGTCTTCAACAAAAGATCCTTTTTGCTTATGCACTTTAGGAAAGCACATACACTCTATAGTAGTTGACCTTAGGCTATCCATTCTGATCAGGTTTAGCTTTTCTGACACCTTGAGACATGTGAGGCAGTTTTCTTGATAGGCGTGAGAAAGTCTTGAACTTTTTTTGTTGATTGCCTCTTTAATGCTAGCTTCAAAGAAGACATGAGAAAGTTCATGCAGCTTCATTTTTGGAAAGGAAAGATCCTTTTCAAGAACTCGAAGAGTCACAGATCTTCTTGTGGTCTGAATACAGAGAAAGAGACTTGGTCCAGTGAAGGTTGAAAGAGTGCAGACTTCTTCATTACAGAAGTGAATTGATTTTTTATGGACTCCTCTTTTCTTTTGTAAATAAAGCTCTACGGACTTCTAGCACACTTCAATAGAATTGTTAGACAAACAAACAGTGCTGGCTTTATTTTAGCTGAGACTCTAAATGTGTAGTATTAACAAATCATATGGGGTTCATACTTTACTCTAACAACTATTTTGTTGAGGTGTTCTTGGAGAAGAAAATGTATGAGATATGCCACTTTTGTTACAAAACTTTTAAAAAATTTCATTTTCAAATTCTCTACCATGATCACTTTTTATTGTAACAACACAGATTCCCTTTTCAAACTAGATTTTCTTATGAAAAATCTTAAATACTTGAGCAAACTCATCTTTGTGGGCTAGGAAATAGACCTATGTCATTCTTATGTAGTCATCAACTATAAAAAAACCGTATCTTTTTCCAGCAAGACTTTGTGTTTGAGATGAACCAAAGAGGTTTGGTGTTGGAAAGAACATCTTTGTTTTTAAAAGAGGTTTTACATTGTTTTCCTTTTTAGCATGCTTCGTAAGACTGGGAGTTGTTAAAAGAGATTCTTGACAGTCCGTTAACTAGCCATTTTCTGTTTAGTTTTGAAATATGCTTCATGCTGACATGCACAAGCTTTTTCCGCCAGACCCATTTTTCCTCAAAGGTTGAGAATAGACATGTTACATTTTGATTATTCAACTCACCAAGATCAACCTTGTAGAGGTTGTTGTATCCATTTGTTGTAAAGAGAGTGGTCCCATCGTGGTTGATGATAGTACATTTCTCTTTGTCAAAGGAGACTTTATAACCACTATCGTAAACTTGACTTATGCTTAGTAAGTCATGTCTCAGACCTTCAACATAATAAACATTTTCAATAATAGGTGAAGGAATTTTACCTATCTTACCAATACCAACTATACGTCCAGTCTAGTTACCTCTAAAAGTAACTTTACCACCTTTAAAATATTCTAGGTCTTGGAACTTAGACCTTTTTCCTGTCATGTGATGGAGCACCCACTGTCTAGATACCAATATTTTTGCTTTGCTTTTGTCCTTAAGCATATCTGCAATAGGAATTATCATTGCCTTTGGTACCCAAAACTTCTTGGGACCTAGAGGGTTAGTGCTATTTGAGTTTTTCTTTTTCCTTTCTAAGCAATCTTGTATCACATAACCATGCTTCTTGCAGTAATTGTATTTAACATATTTATGTTTGCTTTGAGAAGATAGAGGGGGAGGAGAAACTTTCTTGAAATCTGTCTTTTCAACATAACCCAGACCAGGTCTTTTATGGCCACTGTGTGATTTTCCTAAAAGCTTGTTTAAGTTTTCAGTTCCATTTACTGATAGCCAACCGCAAGCGCACGAGGTATCGAAGTAATAAAAAGATATCGTTCCCACAGAGATTGTGCCCAAGTACTAGTCATAACGGTGGTTCAATTATCTAGTGAATCGATTAAAATGAATTATTAAAACTATGATGAACAGTAAATTAGAAAACAGAAAATCCAATTTTTGTAGAAGAAAATAAGAGCAAGTTTGGGAAATTTAATCAAAGGTAAATCTTGGGGTATTAAGGGTTCATATGCTAGTATCAAAATTAAAGGTTACTCGCCTATCCAATTATATGATTTCGTTTCTAAGGCAGATTCCCCTAAGTTAATTAATACCTTTCTCTCGAAAGTCTATTAACGTGCCTAATTCCCAAAGAACCGCGTTTAATTTGTTAATTAGACCCTTTACGTTCTATGGAAATCTGATTAACCCTCAAGCAATTTCACAAACAGTCATAAATCAAAATCATAGGTTCAATTTAGGTATTTTCGAATTACATGCCAATCTCTCGATTACCCATATAATCTGTGATCATCTACGCTTATCTCTAAGTCTTGCAGAAGCATTAGGCATACATAAATTGAATAGAAATTGAAATCACATAGATTAGAATACGAAGAACAATTAATTGTAACACTTAGGCATACTATATCCTTAGCCCCAAGAAAAGAGTTTAGTGTGCCATAAGGATGGTTGTCATCATGTCACACATCACAAAATCAATACCAAGCATAAAGGATTTCAAAAGTATAAAATAGGGATTCAAAAATTACAAATTAGTTCTCACTAGAATTCCTAGTTCTTCCTCCCAAATCTGTAGAATTGATTTTCCTTGATGATCTTGACTCTTGATTCCCAATGAAAGCTTCCCCCAAAAGGTCCTCAAAATCTCCCAAAAGTTGTCTTCCAAACTGTCTCTATAGAACTCTCTCTTCACTCCCCTCAAGTGCCCATTAAAAACCCTAAACAAATTAGATATTTAGGCCTCGTAGGGGACAACCACGGCCAGTGGTTGCTCACCACTGCCATTGGTTCGAGCCCTATTCCTCTTAAACCATAAATACATAATTTTGGGTAAGAGGCAGATCCAACCACAGCCAATGGTGGCTTCTGAGTTCCTATGCTTTGTTTCATAATGCTCTATAGTGTTCCACAGTGCCCACCACGGCCAGCGGTGGCCTCTGACTTGCTTTTCCCCTCTTCCAGTGCTAACCACGGCTAGTGGTTGTCCACCACTAGCAGTGGTTTCCTCCAACCTTGCCAAAATACACTCCTAAAGGCCTCAAGGGTCTCTTCTTTCATCCACTTTGCCATTTTTCCTCAAAAGAGACCTAGAATATCATTGATCCTGTAAAATAGGAACAACCAAGTAATATGTGTGGAAAATAATCAAAATCAAGGGAATCAGACATGAACAATATGTAAAAACCCTAAAAACTAGACCTAAAAATAATCAAAAACAACACACAATACACACTTATCATTTACAAACTGGGCAAGGTCTGAAGTAAGTGAACTTACTTGCTTTTGAAGAGACTGGATTTCTTTTTCTTGTGAAATACAACAGACTTTTGAGTTGTTTAACCCAGTTTTAAAAATCTCATTTTATTTCTTTAGTCTATGTAGTTCCTCAAGATGCAATTTCTCTTTCTCATCTACCTCTTTTACATACTCTTTATCTATATCTTTCTTCTTTAAATCAGATATTATATTTTCATAAGAAATAGTTTCAAATTGTTTCTTTTTCAAAAGTTTATAATTTTTCAAAAGCGTTGAAAAGTCTTTGAATAGTGCTTTATAGTTTTCCTTGAGTTCAGAGGGATTTACCTCATCAAGATCTGAATCACTTGAGATTTCTTCAGACTTTGAGTTTGATTTTGCCATTAGAAAGATCTAAGCAAATTCTGTCTCTTTTTCAGAATCACTTGTATTGGATGAGTCTTCATCATCCTAGGTGATGAGTCATTTTGTTTCTTGAAAAATTTCCCTTTCTCTCTTCTGTCCTTCTTATCTTTATTTAAGAGAAGACATTTGGCCTTGATGTGTCCTGGTTTCCTGTAGTTAAAACACTTCAGAACAATTTTGTCAGTTTTAAACTTGAATTGACTTTTACCTTTAGGTTCTCTCTTGTTAAGCTATGTCCAGTCCCCTCAGACTCGAAAGATTTTCACTATTGTAAACAGCACGTTTACAATAATAGCACCAACCCAATGCCTCAAGTATTCTTAACTCCTGTCACTTCTGACTTATATCCCAAGTATTGTTTCAAAGAGCCACTCCTGGCTACAGATTCCTAAGTATTCTTTCAAAAGCCTCTTTAGGCTATAAGTGTTCCCCACATTAACAGACTCTGGCAATACACTAGATTTTACTCTCTGAAAGTTTTGATGTTACAACAAATAACTCAGCATACAAGAATATGAAATATAAAGACATGTACATTAAGCTACAGACTACTATAAGTCAAGGTTTGCTAGAAGCAGAACTATGAAGATGACTTAAATAGTAAAATACAAGAACTTAGAAAATTTTTAGAAAAAGTTTTTCAAACTTCTTGGTTTCTGAGAGAGATCAGAGAGTGTTGAATGATGAGGGTAAAAGTCTCTCTTGAATTTGAAAGCTTCTTGTATTTATATTTGAGATAGCAGTTGGTTTATCTAGAAGGTTATTGATCTTTTCGAAGATTGTACAGTTAGTGAGTGCAAAGACATATTTCGGAGATAATCCCATAAATGGGTTGCCTCGCTAGTCTTCTTGAAAAGATCCCTATTTGCTTATCCATTTTGAGCAATTAGGTACAACTTTATAGTAGTTGATTTTAGGCGTCTGTCTTGCACAACTTTAGTTTTTGCTAACATCTTGGGATATGCGAGGCAGTTTTCTTGGTCCATGCAAGCAAGTCTTTAACTTTTCCATTTATTGCCTTTTTGATGATAAGCATAAATTTGATATGTAAAAGTCCATGCAGTTCCTTATTTAGAAAGGAAAAATCTTTTTCACATGTTGTATCATGAGAGAGAAGTCATCATCTTGAGGTTTGTAGCCTCAAAAAGACTTGATTTAATTGAAGTCTTTAAAGAGTGTAGACTTTTCTTAACAAGAGCGAATTTGAGTTTCACGGACTCCTATTGTTTTTTGCAATTAGATTTTTACGGACTTCCTGTCACGCTTGAACATAATAGTTAGATACACCAAACGTACAGACTTCATTTTAGCTAAGAGTCTTGATTTATTATTAACAAATCACATGGAATTCAGACTTCTTAGTCTTGGGTTCAGACTTGATTCTAACACTTTGCTTTTTTTAGAGCGGCACACTTAGCATTAAACTTTTCTAGTAAGGACCCCAGAGTTTGACATTGATATCCTTAACACAAGAAGTTGATCCCAAGGCTTTAAGCTCATTTAACAACATGTAGAATCTACCAAACATTTGATCAATTGATTCGTGCTCCTCCAATTTGAAGTTATCATACTTCTTGATCACCAAAATCTTCTTAGAATATTTAACATTAGAGGTGCCTTCATAGTTACATTGAAGGGTATCCTAGATCTCTTTTGCAGATTTGTAACTATAGACCTTATTTGTTCTGACTTGCTTAATATACAAATTAAGAGAAATTTGGCCTTTGCATTAGATTCCATCTTCTTGAATTCAAGTGTAAACCATTTATCTTCAGGTGTGGGCTTTCTATCTTCATCCACAGGGACTACATGATCACCATTAGCAATGATTCCCTATATACCGTATTGTGTAAACTTGATAACATCTCCATCCTGCCTTTCCAATAGGCATAGTCTTCACCAAGGAATGTCGGTGGACTGTTTATTGAGGAACATTCAGTAACAAGCTGATCTTAATGGAAGGCAGCCATGGATCTTGATCCTTTTTACTTGTTTAAGTGATCAACCCAAAAGGACAAGCTCTGATACCAACTGATGGTTCAAAGTCAAACTTAGAAGGAGGGGTTGAATAAATCTTAACCATTTCTTTACATAGACTTTTCACAACAGTTTGAAAAAAGTTTTAGACTTAAGAAGATTTAGACTTTAGAGAGCACAAGGTAAAGAGAAGATAACACAATAGATTTATATTAGTTCACTTCCAATGCAAAAGATGTGTCCAGTACCTTTAGACTTGAAGGATTTTCACTATGTAAAAACATCTTTTACACAACTAGCACAACCTGTGATTCAAGTATTGTTGACTCCAACCACTTCTATCTTAACTCAAGTATTCTTTCACACAAGCCAGTCTTGACTCAATCCTAAGTATTCTTTCAAAAGCCTCTTTAGGTTTAAAAGTGTTTCCCACTTAATTTAGGAGCTGGTGAATACACCAGACTTGTTACACAGAGAATGAGTGATAAATGAAGATTGTGGTACAAAGATAACTCAACATACAAAGAATTTTATGATTGAAACAGAGAAATACACTAAGTTATGATAAGCAGGACGCCAAGGTCTACTAGGAGCAGAAAAGCAAGAAAGGCTTTTGCTTATAAAATAAGAAAATTGAAAAGCTTAAGAGTTTGTTAGAAAGCACTTTTGATTTTTGTTCACGTTCTTGGAAGCTCTTCAAACTTTCTGATCTTCTCATATTTATAGTGCTGTTGAGATAGCTGTTGGAGAAGACATAGCCGTTGATCATATTTGACTTTGAAGAAGTACACAATGGCAGGGTCTGAATCAGGCGTGCTTCAGAGCTTATACCAAAATGGTTATCTTTGATAATCCAATATCAAAAGATACCTATTTGCTTAGCCATTTCAAGCTAAAGGGTATACCATTGTAGAGGTTGACCTTAGGCTTTTATTTTGCCACAATTTTAGCTTTTTCTAATGCTTTGAGATATGCGAGGCATCTTCCTTGATAATTATGTGCATGATTTCCAGCTTTTTATCTCTCTTCCTTTTTTATGAAAGATGCAGGTTTGAGGAAAAACGTTGTGTTAGCACCTTCATAGAAAGGGAAGGTTGCTTTATCAAAAGACATTCTTTGAGAAAGATGATGCGTTTAGACTTCTCTTATGCGTTCAAACTTCTTTTCTCAGTTCCTGATGAACTACTTTATATGATTGAACCAGTCTTGTCTTTGAATAAATTTTGTTTGATGGACTCCCCCTTTTTCTTTCAACTGGTGCACTTTAGATTTTTCCTAAAACACTCGCTGAACCACATTAGTAATCACGCAAGCAGACTTTAATTTAACTAAGAGTCTTGATGGGTGTTATTAAAAAATCCTAGGGGTTCCGACTTTTTAGTCTTTCATTCAGACTTGGTTCTAACAGCATCAAACATTATTTTCCAGCATGCAAGACATGACAATAGCTCACAACATTCATATCTACACTCAATCCTAAGCATAAAGCAATTTCATGTCAAAAATCAACAATTTTCACCAAGTCTTTTGCATGAAATTTCATTAAGATATGCATTTTTAAACTCAGAATTAGATCTAGCTTAACAGTTCCAAACACAAAAATTCAAGAGAAAGAGCAACACTCATGGATATACGGTTTTAGGCTCTGATCATCGTGAAAATTGATTTTTCTTGTGGATCTAAAAATCTTTCAAACTTAATTTTATTTTCTAAAGAGATTTAAAACATTAGGCATGCAGCCTTAGATCCATTAAGAAAAGTCTATTTTTATCATGCTTAAACCAAAAGTCTATTTTTATCATGCTTAAGAAAAGTCTATTTTTCAAGGTAACCTAAGCTCTAACCTCGACATACATGCAAGAACCCACAAGATCATGAAGAAATCCCCTTACCTAGAATGAAGTTTGGCCATAAGGTAAGGAAGATAAATGGGTGATCAACTTTGTTCGACTCCGGTCCAAGCTCGCATCGACAACGAGCGACACGACCTCGTAGCTTTGGAAGAAAAGCAAAGCTTAGTGTAACACCCCTATTTTTATTTTTATATTAAAATTTTGAAGGAATTAAATTATGCTTCTTTAGAACTTTTTAATCTACGTATTATTTATGATTTTTTGAATTTTTTGGAAATTTTGAATTATTTTAATAAATAATATTTTTTAAATAATTTTAAATTCATATAAGTGACTTAAAATTAAAAATATTTATAAGAAAGTGAAGTTAAATTTTAAGAAAATTTTCTAAAATCTATTTAAAGTAGACTTATCTAAAAATGATCGGTTTGAGAAAAATCTTGATTTTTACCAATCGTAAAAAAATCAGGAACGTATCAATAAATTTTTATTAATAGAAAATTTTGAATTTTTAAAATTTAAACTTTATATTACTTATTATAAAATTAGTGAGGACTGGTATAATATCGCTAAATTTCAAAAAGGACTGATTTTGAATATTTAAAATATACCGAGTGAAAAGTTACTATTTGGCTTAATAATTCAGCCGACATTTACTATGCAAAACATTGTGCATGAACGAAAATTTCAAAAGTTGCACAGTAACCAGGAATGAAATTTTCAATTCTTGCACAGTACTTTTATATTAAAATATTCAAATGCATAGTAATTTCTTTGGCTATAAATACGGAGGAAGAGTAACGAAGAAATTCAATTTCTGATTAAGTTTTCTTAATGTAGTAGTGCTAGTGAGATAGTGGTGGAAGTAAGAGAGAGAAATAAAATTTTTTGGAAGAAGGTTCTGCTAAAATTCTAAGGTAAGAATACCTCTCTTTTATTTTTTGGGTTATTTTCATATCGTTTTTAGAAACTATTATTATATTAGAAATAATATTATTTTAAGTTACTATTCTGAATAGTAAAATACTATTTCAATAGTAAATTACTATTTCAATAATAAATTACTATTTACTGTAACTATTTACCGTTACTATTCACGTTTTATGATTTACCGTTACTATTCTTATTTTACTATTTACTGTTACTATTCTCAATTTACTATTTACTGTTACTATTCATGATTTACTATTCACTATTCACTATTCAAAATTTCACCTTATGCCTTTACTGAAATAGATTGGTACTAATATTTTTAGAAATCGAAGGCGCAAAGAAAACTTTCCTTTGGGAACAATCCAAGGTAAGGGGGAGTGAGATAAGAATATAATATGAAAAGACATAAGAATAATGAGAGGAGTCCCCTACTTCTTCTAAATTTAATAATATTAGTATTTTAAAATATTAACTTTTTAACTTAAAATTTATAATAAAATTTAAATTAAATATCTGATGTAACTAACTCTAAAATACCTATACAAATACCTGTATAACCTATGCGAACTGGACTGAACCTATGCAAGGACTTGGATTATTATGACCTGTATAGACTAAACTATACCCATGCGAGGATTGGACTATATGGACCTACATAGACCCATGCGAGGAATGGACTATAAAGACTCAAAATCAATCTTATTAATCTAAATAACCATTAAGATTTGAATTATATTTATGAGTGATATTTAATTTATTTGAATTTTTAATAATTGATAATATTTGATTTTGATTGATATTTAATTGTGATTAATAATATTTGATGTGATTGATGATATTTAGTTATGATTGATAATGCTTGATTTTGATTGATGATTTTGTGATGTGGAGTTTGAGCATATAGCGAGCATGACAGAAAGCTAAAACTCAGTGAGAATTTTCTTACCTTACTCTTTAAATTTTTATTACTTTAAATCTTTTCTTCTTAGAAATTATTTTTATTAACTTTACTTTTAATATTTAGAATAAAAAAATAATTAGTATTTATTTTAGAAAGAAGAAATTTTATGAAAATTAATTTATAACAAATTGAGACAATTAAATATTGAATTAAAGAAAAATTTTATAATTTTAAGTATTTTTGGATTATTCTCTTTTAATAAAATAAAATTTTCAAAAGAAAATTATTTTATTTTTCCAACTTAATAAGTAAAGATATTTGGAAATAATTGAGAATTCGATCTTGTTAATATTCAATTTGAGAAAGATTATGTAAAGTTTTATATGAGAAAGTTTTGAGATATTTAAGGTTTAGAAACTCAATTTCAGTAAAATTCGAAAACTGTACCAAATTTATTTCTGTAGGACAGAAATTCAGAGAATTGAGAAAATGTACAGTTTATTGAAATGATGTTGTAAACCTTTAAGGTATTTAATAATTGAGTTTCTAAAAGCCTTAACCAAGTAAATACGCGAGTAGTTCATGCATCATAAATCATTAAAGTGAAATAAAATGATATTGTCTGGGGACGGATTATAGAAACCGAGGATACATTAGAGGAGGCTTAATTACGAGCCTTGGGATGAGAGGGTGTGAAAGGGTGCTTCAGGGGACCTGGGGTAGCTCCCTAGTGTCGGGTACTTTCACAATAAAAACTTTCTCAATCTGACTAGTCTCTAAGTGTTTCCATGCTAGTTGAGCTGTTCATATTATTATTATCCGGACTTATGGAACAGTGTAAACTCCTGGTTGGCCCAGTGCAAATTAAAATTTAAGGGCCCACATATATAAGTAAGTTATGATGAAGATATTGCATAACATTCATGCATTCATAATTGATTGTGTATGTGATTGTGACTGATATTATTATGTATTGGTTTGTGAAAACCCTTTGTTGCTTATGTCTTATTCGAGAATATTATATTCTGTTTCTCACTCCTTTCTCCGTGTTTTTGTTTCATATATTTTAAATTGATGGTTCAGAGGGAATGATGGAAGAATCTCGGCAGTAAATATAGTACATTCTAGAAAGGGAGCTCGGTATGAATACTGTGGTCCAATGAATAAATAAAGTTATTAAGTAACTGCTTCTGGGCCATAGAGTTTCCTCTCTTTCTTATAATGTTTAATATTTATTTTCTTCGGATGAATGTAAAATTACTTTATAAAGTTTTAATAATATTTGTGGTATTTCAAAAATGATGTATGTAATTTATTCCGATAGTTTTCTTTTAACGATCATATCTTTAAAAAAAATTATGAATTTTTCTAGTATTTATTAAGGTGTAATAGAGGGTGTTATAAAGTGGTATCAGAGCAGTTAATCCCGTAGGCCTGGGGAAAAGGTCTATCTTGCTTTGTCTGTAAACTCTATATAGGCAATAGAAAATAGAATATCTGACTTGGTAGTAACTGTGATTGATGTGACAAATCTCAGTTACTGTGAAACAGGAAACTAATGGCCGGAAACGATCTTGTTGGAGTTGTAGAACGCTTAATCAATGCAATGGGAGCCCATGAAGGTCAAGGTAATGATGCCTTGATAAGGTTGGACCTTTTCGAAAAGCGTAATCCACCTCGTTTCAAGGGAGGATATAACCCTGATGGAGCTTAAATCTGGATTCGAGAGATAGAGAAGATCTTCCGAGCACTGCAATGTACTGAAGGTGATAAAGTAGTCTTCGCTACTTATGCCTTATCTGAGGATGCTGAACATTGGTGGGATAGTATGCGTAGACAGTTTGAAGTTAACCAAGTGGAGATCACTTGGAATTGTTTCAAGGATATGTTTTTGGAGAAATATTTTCCAGTTGATGTTAAAAAGAAAAGACAATTTAAATTCCTGTTGCTGACCCAAGGAAATATGACCGTTGGAAAGTACGTATCCAGGTTTGAAGAGCTGTCTCATTTTCATTCTCATTATAATGATGCTACTAACGAAGGTGATCAGTGTGCAAAGTTTGTAAATGGATTGCGGCCAGAAATTAAAGAAGCAATATGAATGCAGGAAATCCGTGAATTTTCTGTATTGGTAAATCGCTGCAGGATCTTTGAAGAGGATCATAAGGATAGAATGACCAAAAGTCGTGAGCCCATTAACAAGGCGGGAGAAATGAGAAGTGGAGGACCTCACCATCACCAAAGAAGAGACTTTAAGAGAAATAAGCCCTACCAAGCGCCATTTCGTCGGTTTGGAGCAGCATCTGTTCCTAACAGACCCCAAGCTTCAACTGGAAGCTATTACCCGACATCTGCACCAAATTTTAAATGTTTTATCTGTGGAAGATCCCATTTGAAAAGGGATTGTCCTAAAAACACTTATGTTTGCTTTAAGTGTAACAAACCAGGTCATCACATCAAGGATTGTCCATAGATAAAGAGGGTAACATCCTGGTTTTGATTAAGGTTAATTAGAGAATTAAGATTTATTGATTGAATAATAATAATAATAATATGTGGCTAGGAAATGACCTTGGTGCCCTTGGTGGTGTAATGAGAGCTTCGGTTCTCTCTCTCCCTCTCTCCCTCGTGATTCCTACGCTGATGGGATGGGAACTGATGGGATGTAATGGCTGATGGGAGTGGGCTGTCACGGCAATGAAGAGATAAGGGCTTTGGCTTCTCATTTTCCAACCACTCCTTGCTCATTTTCTCTCGGGTTCAAGGAGAAACACTCCTCCTTTCTCTCTCGCGTCCCGTGGCTTCTTCTTCTACTCCTTCGTTGGTTCTTCATCTTCGTCTCCTTCATCTTCTTCTTCCACTCGCACGCTGAGTAGAGCCCGAGTGGGAAGTGGAACACGAAAAGGAACAACGTGGTTGAGAGAGAGATCTGTGTGGTGGTTGAGAAAATAGTATGGTGTTGTGTGTTTGAAGGCAGAGATCCTCCCCTGTTTTGCCTAACAGCGTTGGGTGCCTGGAAACCTTGGGGTCCTCCATTGTTGGCGAAGACTGGACTGCTTGAGTGGGGGAGCAGCCTTGGAATCCTCCATTGGAACGAGTGAGAGGACTGTGTTGTGCCTTGGAGGCATGGGACTCTCCACTATCTTGCAAACATAGCATGGAGTGTCATGGAGGCAGAGCTATTCGTGTGTCTGAGTGGCTCGGTGTTCCTCCAAAGGAGATTCCTGTGTTGAACGGCTGGAAGCTGGATCGTTCTGTTGAGAACGAGTGACCAAGGAGCAGTTGGTCGGATCTGGAAGCTTAGGGAGCTGTTGGGATCTTCATTCCAGGTAAGGGGCTAATTTACATCTCAAATGTATGGTTTATGGACGGGTTCCGGGTGGTTTTGCTTAAATATGTTGTGATATGTTTGAATATACTGATTGATGTGTCGTAGTACATGCAACACCCGGATAGTTATGATATTTATGATCTGTCTAGTGGTTTGATGGTCCCGTCCCTGAGATGTGTGTTGTTAAGCATATGATTGCTGAGTGAATGCATGGAAATGTTGGCTTTTAATGAGTATGCCGAGTGCATGTACCTTGAACCCGTGTGAATACCGAATGCATGTGGTGTGTAAATGCTGTGCTAGTTCTAGCTATGATTCTATGTGAATGTATGCTATGTATGGCTGTTAATGAGAAAGCCGAGTGGATATTATATGAAATAGCATGTGATGCTTGTTGTAAATAATAATTCCGAGTGGATGGCATGGTGATTGCCGAGTGCATGAGATGTGGGTCGGTTATGTTAATTCTCGTTTGGGATTTTATGTTAAAAAGCATGTGAATTGCCAAGTGCATGTGATTGCCGAGTCATGTATTGTGTTATTGCCATGCCGACCCCTGTTTATGAATAATGATGATAAAATACATTGGATGCATGTTATTGATGTTGAATGCCGAGTGCATATGTGTGGAAAACATATTGAAAGACCTTGGGTTGGACTCAAGGCAATGCCGAGTGCATTGGCGTTGGACGCCTGATGAATAAACCGTATGCATGTGATTCGCCATTGGAAATGCCGAGTGCATCAGCGTTGGACGCTTAATATTGAATCGGCAATCAAATGAATACGAGTGAAATATGATGAAAGATCTTGGGTTGGACTCAAGGCAATGCCGAGTGCATTGGCATTGGACGCCTGATTGAATAAGACCGTATGCATCTGATTTGCCACTGGAAATGCTTGGAGCATATAGCGTTGGACGCTTAATACCGATCGACAATCAGATGAATATGTGTTGAAAATATATAAAAGACCTCGGGTTGGACTCGAGGCAGTGCCGAGTGCACTAAGGGTTGGACGCTTAAAGATCTTGGGTTGGACTCAAGGCAAGCCTACCGTGTTGGACTCGGGGCTGCCCGTAACACTTCCGTTGTCGCTTGGAGTGATTGTGTTACATGTAAGGGCAAACGGTTTGGTACCAGTAAAACGGCCGAATCAGCTTGGAGCTGAAAAAAGGCCTGGAGCCTATGTTGCAACAATAAAAATTGATAATAAATAACCGGATCCGGGTGAAATGAATGTGTGCACACTTATAATTGTCATTGAGCTCAATGTGAATTGTTGAATATGTGGATATGAATTGATTGGGGTGAATCCGATTGGATTAATGCATGTATACTGATATATTTGCCGAGTACAAT
The DNA here is from genome assembly GCA_037962975.1 of Clitoria ternatea. Taxonomy (NCBI): domain Eukaryota; kingdom Viridiplantae; phylum Streptophyta; class Magnoliopsida; order Fabales; family Fabaceae; genus Clitoria; species Clitoria ternatea. Next base: position 193,300,839 of record CM075672.1, on the reverse strand, counting down.
ATGAGGTTATGGTTGTGATACATGCTGTGATGAATATAAATTATATAGCCATGAATAATTGGTGTGAATTCTGACTGAGTGAATATATGTACATGGGTACTGTTGCCGAGTGCAAGGTGATGATATGGCTGTGAATATGTGATTGTGAATGTTGTGAATTGCTTAGTCTTGAATGAATTGCATAAGTCCCGAGTGGATGAAGTTGTTGTAGGGTTCATATTGAATGGTAGAGTGCATTAATGCTGATTGAGTTATGTATTTGTATGGTTAAGGATTCTAAGATTAATCCGAGTCAATAACTGTCATTTAATATGTAAAAGCTCACCCCTACTGTGGCTATATTTTTCAGTATATGCAGGTTGGACTGGGAATGAGGGATGGCCTCAATTCCGAGTGATGGGCACTCAGATTGTTGAAGTGCACATATGGTATATATACTATAAATAGATATGTTAAAACCTTGGCGGGCTCTCTTGTAATCAGAACAGATTTAATTATATGGGTTGTCTATCGGGTTTGTGAACAAGCATACATTGTATGTATATATATATATATATATATATATTACATTGTTATAAATTTACCCGAATGGTTCATTATATGGTGTTGAGAGAATAATGCTAAGTTAATAAATTCCGAGTGGAATATTGATGGGAGAGCCATTGCCGAGTGAGGCTATTGATTGTGTGGCCTTTTTCTGAGTGATGAAAGCTTAAAATGGTCTCGAGTAAGATGTACTCAAGTGGGCTACTTCCGAGGGAAGACTAGTCCATATATTACCGAGTGAAATTATGAGTAAATCCCGAGTGGGAAGGGTTTGAATATTCTCGAGTGGGAAATCCCGAGTGAACCTCTTCCGAGGGAAGAGTAATTGTGATGGTATTGATTGAGGTATATTCTAGGAGTCCTCTTCCGAGTGACGAGGCTATATATATTCCGAGTGAATGTTATATATTCCGAGTGACTAAGTATTGAATAAGTTCGAGTGACTTAACTTGGTGAATTCCTCCGAGTGATGGGAGGTTATGGTGATCTCCGAGTGGGGAAGATCAAATTATGCCGAGTGCAAAATGGACAATGTATTCCGAGTGAATTGTGGTTGAAATATATACCGAGTGGTATTGGACTGGGGAAATAATCCGTGTGAGGGAAAGCCTATGGACTCCGAGTGGAGTATCCGAGGGAATCATTTCCCGAGTGAAGATTATGACGCTTCTGAATGAAGCATGTGTGTGGGCTTCTTGAATAAATTAAGTATTGGCTAAGTATGAATTTGCCGCGTGAAGTATATTTTGATGGGGACCGTTCCCGAGTGAACTTAGGTCCCGAATCCGAATGATGAAATTACCGAATGGATGGGTTTGCTTCTGCGAATGAGGATTCGCTCCAGCGAGAAAAGAACTCGCTTAAGCGCTGTAATCTGCTGGGCTGTTAACCAAGGCTGGGTCTTACCAGCGTGGGGTATTTGGACCGGTATTCTCTTTACTCTGATCGGTTTTGCTTTCCCTTGCCTTATTCTGTTTTTATTTTACCCCGACTGCTTGATGAATTTTGGAAAAAAATTTCCCTGGTTTCGATTTTGGGTTTTATTAAGTCGGGTTGTTTCAGAAAACACTGAAGGTGCGAGTACAAGCATAAATACTCAGGGAGGCGTACACAGTGCAGTCGGATGGCCGAAGGCGAAAGGAAAGGTTTTTGCAATCACCAGAGAAGAAGCATCTCATTCTGATTCCATGGTAGAAGGTAAATGTATCATTAATAAGATTCCTTTAACTGTTATGTATGACTCAGGTGCATCATATTCCTTTATTGCTAATGACTGTGTAGAAAAACTAAAATTACCTATGATAGAACTGCCATTTGACTTATCTATACATACTCCTGGAAATAATCCCATTGTCACTTCTAAAGCCTGTTGGAAATGCCCTATTGTCATAGATGGTAGGGACTTTAAGGCTAATCTCTTTTGCTTACCTCTTTCTGGCTTAGAAGTTATTATTGGGATATATTGGTTGTCTGACAATCATGTTCTAATAGATTGTCATAATAAAACCATAATGTTTAAAGAACTAGTGAATTTGAATCCTGAGGATTCGAGATTTCTAACCGCCAACAAAGTGAGTGCCTCTTTAAAAGGAGGGGCTCAAGGATTCATGCTATTGTTTTCAACGAAAGGAGAGCAAGAATCAAAAATAAAAAATCTGTCAATTATGTGCGAATTTCCTGACGTTTTTCCCTAAGATATCCCTGGTTTACCCCCAAAAAGAGATGTAGAATTCGCCATTGATCTAGTACCTGGAGTTGGACCCATTTTAATTGCACCATACCGAATGTCACCTTTAGAATTAGCAGAGTTGAAGAAACAACTTGAAGAGATGATAGAGAAGCAGTTTATACGACCCAGTGTATCCCTCTGGGGTGCACCAGTGTTATTGGTTAAGAAAAAGGATGGTAGCATGAGGTTATGTGTAGATTATTGACAATTGAACAAAGTGACGATCAAGAACAGATATCCTCTACAAGGATTGATGACTTGATGGATCAGCTGGGTGGTGCCACGGTGTTCTCCAAAATTAATTTGAGGTCTAGATACCATCAAATAAGGGTAAAGAAAGAAGATATACAAAGAACTGCTTTTAGAACACGCTATGGCCATTACGAATATCTAGTAATGCCTTTTGGTGTAACTAATGAACCAGCCGTATTCATGGATTACATGAATAGGATTTTTCATCCACATCTAGATAAATTTGTAGTGGTGTTCATTGATGATATACTAGTGTACTCTAAAAGCAAAGAAGAACATGTTGAACACTTGAAGATTGTGTTGGAAATCCTGAAAAAGAAACAACTGTATGCAAAGCTGTCGAAGTGTGAATTCTGGTTGGAAGAAGTGAACTTTTTAGGACATGTAATTAGTCAAGGAGGAATAGTTGTAAACCCTTCCAAGGTGGAAGCAGTTTTAAAATGGGAGAGACCAACCATAATTACTGAGATCAGAAGTTTCTTGGGCTTGGCTGGATACTGTAGGAGATTCATTAAAGGATTTTCAAAGTTAGGATACCCACTGACCAAGTTAACACGGAAAGGACAACCTTTGGTGTGGAAGACATAATACGAGAATAGTTTTCAAGAGCTGAAAGATTGACTTACTTCTGCGCCGGTGTTAGTACTCCCCGATCCACATCAAAGTTTTGAAGTTTACTGTGATGCGTCTAAGCAAGGACTAGGAAGTGTACTCATGCAAGACAAGAAGGTTGTAGCCTATACGTCACGCCAATTAAGGCAACATGAGATTAACTACCCTACCCATGACTTAGAGTTAGCCGCTGTAGTTTTTGCCTTAAAAATTTGGAGGCATTATCTATACGGAGCAACATTCAATGTGTTTAGTGATCATAAGAGTCTCAAGTATTTATTCGACCAAAAGGAGTTAAACATGAGGCAACGGAGATGGATGGAGTTCTTAAAGGACTACGACTTTGAATTGCAATACCATCCTGGAAAAGTGAACGTAGTAGCTAATGCTTTGAGTCGAAAGTCTCTACATGCATCCACAATGATGATTAAAGAGCTGGAATTGATAGAGAACTTCAGAGATCTTAACCTAGTAGTAAAGGTTAATGCTAACAGCTACAGATTAGGAGTGTTGCAAGTGACAAGTGAATTCCTGAGACAAGTTTTAGAGGCTCAATGAGAGGATGAATTCCTGCAAGAGAAGAAAGAACTCTTGAAACAAGGAAAAGAAGTCAAGTTCAATGTGAGAAACGACCAATTGTTGAGGTATAAGGATCGAGTGTGTATCCCTGATCAAGAGGAGTTGAGGAAAACAATTATGGAAGAAGGCCACAAAAGTTATATGAGCATTCATCCAGGAGCTACTAAAATGTATCAAGATTTGAAGAATTTATTTTGGTGGCCTGGAATGAAAAAAGCAGTGGCAGAGTACATGGATGCATGTCTAATTTGCCAGAAGGTTAAAGTGGAACATCAAAAGCCCCCTGGAATGCTACAATCAATGAAAATACCAGAATGGAAATGGGATAGTATTTCCATGGATTTTGTGACTTCTTTACCCAAAACTCCATTAGGACATGATTCAATATAGGTAATAGTTGATAGACTAACAAAGTCTGCCCACTTTATTCCCATCAATATTCGTTACTCTATGGAGAAGCTGGCGAAATTATACATCGAGGAGATTATGAGATTGCATGGAATTCCTTTAAGTATCATTTCTGATCGAGACCCTCGTTTTACATCACAATTCTGGAAGAGCTTACATAAGGCTTTGGGAACAAGACTACGTCTGAGTTCAGCATATCTTCCTCAAACAGATGGACAATCAGAAAAAACAATTCAATCTCTAGAGGACTTGTTACGAGCTTGTGTATTATAGCATAAATGAAGTTGGAATCAATTCTTACCATATGTGGAGTTCACCTACAACAACAGTTTCCATGCTAGCATTGGCATGGCACCTTTTGAAGCGTTATATGGAAGAAAATATAGGACCCCGCTGTGTTGGTTTGAGACTGGTGAAAGCTTGATGCTAGGACCAGAGTTGGTACAACAAACCACAGATAAAATCAAAATGGTTCAGGAAAAGTTACTATGACAAAAGAAGAAAGCCGCTCAAATTTCAAGAAGGCGATCATGTATTCTTGAAAGTCACACCTACGACTGGGGTCGGTCGGGCAATGAAATCTCAAAAACTAACTCCTAGATTTGTTGGTCCATATCAAATAATTCAGAAAGTTAGTCGTCTTGCCCACCAAATAACATTACCAACTTTTCTTTCTAATATCCATAACGTTTTTCATGTGTCAAACTTACGAAAGTATATATCTGATCCTACACATGTTATAGAACCTGATGTCATACAAGTTAAAGATAATCTTACATATGATGCACCACCTGTTAGAATAGGTGACAGAAGAATAAAAAGTTAAGAGACAAGACAATTCCGCTTGTAAAGGTCATTTGGAGTGAAACGAGAGGAGAAGATGCTACATGGGAACTAGAAACTGAGATGAAAGAATCTCATCCCCATTTGTTTTACTCAATAATGTAAATTTCGAGGACGAAATTTTTCTAAAGGGAGTAGAGTTGTAATATCCCTATTTTTATTTTTATATTAAAATTTTGAAGGAATTAAATTATGGTTCTTTAGAACTTTTTAATCTATGTATTATTTATGATTTTTTGGAATTTTTTGGAAATTTTGAATTATTTTAATAAATAATATTTTTTAAATAATTTTAAATTCATATAAGTGACTTAAAATTAAAAATATTTATAAGAAAGTGAAGTTAAATTTTAAGAAAATTTTTTAAAATCTATTTCAAGTAGACTTATCTAAAAATGATCGGTTTGAGAAAAATCTTGATTTTTACCAATCGTAAAAAAATCAGGAACGTATCAATAAATTTTTATTAAAAGAAAATTTTGAATTTTTAAAATTTAAACTTTATATTACTTATTATAAAATTAGTGAGGACCGGTATAATATCACTAAATTTCAAAAAGGACTGATTTTGAATATTTAAAATATACCGAGTGAAAGGTTACTATTTGGCTTAATAATTCAGCCAACATTTACTATGCAAAACACTGTGCATGAATGAAAATTTCAAAGGTTGCACAGTAACCAGGAACGAAATTTTCAATTCTTGCACAGTACTTTTATATTAAAATATTCAAATGCATAGTAATTTCTTTGGCTATAAATACGGAGGAAGAGTAACAAAGAAATTCAATTTCTGATTAAGTTTTCTTAATATAGTAGTGCTAGTGAGATAGTGGTGGAAGTAAGAGAGAGAAATAAAATTTTTTGGAAGAAGGTTTTGCTAAAATTCTAAGGTAATAATACCTCTCTTTTATATTTTTTTAGGTTATTTTTATATCGTTTTTAGAAATCTATTATTATACTAGAAATAATATTATTTTAAGCTACTATTCTGAATAGTAAAACACTATTTCAATAGTAAATTACTATTTCAATAGTAAATTACTATTTACTGTAACTATTTACCGTTACTATTCACGTTTTACTATTACTATTCATGTTTTACTATTTACTTTTACTATTCTCGATTTACTATTTACCGTTACTATTCATGATTTACTATTCACTATTCACTATTCAAAATTTACCATTTCTGTTTTAAATAGTAATCTTAATTTTCACCTTATGCCTTTACTGAAATAGATTGGTATTAATATTTCTAGAAATCGGAGGCGCAAAGTAAACTTTCTTTTGGTAACAATCCAAGGTAAGGGGGAGTGAGATAAGAATATAATATGAAAATACATAAAAATAATGGGAGGAGTCCCCTACTCCTTTTAAATTTAATAATATTAGTATTTTAAAATATTAACTTTTTAACTTAAAATTTATAAAAAAATTTAAATTAAATATCTGATGTAACTAACTCTAAAATACCTATGCAAATACCTATATAACCTATGCGAACTGGACTGAACCTATGCAAGGACTTGGATTATTATGACCTGTATAGACTGAACTATACCCATGCGAGGATTGGACTATATGGACCTACATAGACCCATGCGAGGAATGGACTATAAAGACTCAAAATCAATCTTATTAATCTAAATAACCATTAAGATTTGAATTATATTTATGAGTGATATTTAATTTATTTGAATTTTTTATAATTGATAATATTTGATTTTGATTGATATTTAATTGTGATTAATAATATTTGATGTGATTGATGATATTTAGTTATGATTGATAATGCTTAATTTTGATTGATGATTTTGTGATGTAGAGTTTGAGCATATAGCGAGTATGACGGAAAGCTAAAACTCAGTAAGAATTTTCTTACCTTACTCTTTAAATTTTTATTACTTTAAATCTTTTCTTCTTAGAAATTATTTTTATTAACTTTACTTTCAATATTTAGAATAAAAAAATAATTAGTATTTATTTTAGAAAAAAGACATTTTATGAAAATTAATTTATAACAAATTGAGACAATTAAATCTTGAATTAAAGAAAAATTTTATAATTTTAAGTATTTTTGGATTATTCTCTTTTAATAAAATAAAATTTTCAAAAGAAAATTATTTTATTTTTCCAACTTAATAAGTAAAGATATTTGGAAATAATTGAGAATTCGATCTTGTTAAGATTCAATTTGAGAAAGATTATGTAAAGTTTTATATGAGAAAGTTTTGAGATATTTAAGGTTTAGAAACTCAATTTCAGTGAGATTCGAAAACTGTTTATTTCTGTAGGATAGAAATTCAGAGAATTGAGAAAATGTACAGTTTATTGAAATGATGTTGTAAACCTTTAAGGTATTTAATAATTGAGTTTCTAAAAGCCTTAACCAACTAAATACGCGAGTAGTTCATGCATCATAAATCATTAAAGTGAAACAAAATGATATTGTCTGGGGACGGATTATAGAAACTGAGGATACATTAGAGGCTTAATTACGAGCCTTGGGATGGGAGGGTGTGAAAGGGTGCTTCAGGGACCTGGGGTAGCTCCCTAGTGTTAGGTACTTTCACAATAAAAACTTTCTCAATCTAACTAATCTCTAAGTGTTTCCATGCCAGTTGAGCTGTTCATATTATTATTATCTGGACTTATGGAATAGTGTAAACTCCTGGTTGGCCTAGTGCAAATTAAAATTTAAGGGCCCACATATATAAGTAAGTTATGATGAAGATATTGCATAACATTCATGCATTCATAATTGATTGTGTATGTGATTGTGACTGATATTATTATGTATTGATTTGTGAAAACCCTTTGTTGCTTATGTCTTATTCGAGAATATTATATTCTGTTTCTCACTCCTTTCTCCGTGTTTTTGTTTCATATATTTTAAATTGATGGTTCAGAGGGAAGGATGGAAGAATCTCGGCAGTAAATATAATACATTCTAGAAAGGGAGCTCGGTATGAATACCGTGGTCCAATGAATAAATAAAGTTATTAAGTAACTGCTTCTGGGCCATGGAGTTTCATCTCTTTCTTATAATGTTTAATATTTTTTTTCTTTGGATGAATGTAAAATTACTTTATAAAGTTTTAATAATATTTGAGGTATTTCAGAAATGATGTATGTAATTTATTCCGATAGTTTTCTTTTAACGATCATATCTTTAAAAAAATTATGAATTTTTCTAGTATTTATTAAGGTGTAACAGAGGGTGTTATACTTAGCCTTTAAGGGTGGTGGCTTGGCCACAATTTTAAAAAGAGAAAGAAAGAAAAAAATGAAACATAAGAGTTTTTGGAATGATCTAGAGCGAAAAATGTTGAATTGTAGTGGGGTGGGAAGTATTTATAGAATTTCTAATGAAGTGTGGTGAGTGGAGAATGTGTGGCCGTGAGTGTGTGGGAGGGAGGGAGCAACGTGGTGATTGAACTTTGAATGATTTGGTATGATGAGAAAGTTTCTTGTCATAGAAGAAAAAAGAACATGACATTAGAAATTCCTTGCGATGACATATGGCTCAACACGACGAGGGTTAGAGTGATTGTGTGGCGACACATGGCTTGACGAGACAAGTGTTTAGAAAAGAATCACGACACGTGGTGCTGGGAGGAGCTCGTGATGACATGTGGCCTTGACGAGACGAGGATCGTGAGAACCTCATGGTGACATGTGGCACTGATGTAACAAGGGTTAAAGCCTCTTTATCTGGTGGCGACACATGTCTCGATGTGACGAGGGTTGAAATGACTACGCGGCGACACATGGCCTAGGGGTGGTGTACACGTGACACATGGTTTTGTAGGGAGATGTGCACGTGACACTTGTCATTACATGAGAGGGAAATTGCAAAATGCTTGATAGTGGTGTGTTAGTGGAAGAAAATACGGAACACGCGACGCATGACATACCGAGTGAGAGAAAAACAAAAAGCTTACCTTTGTACCATTGGCTTTTGGCCGTGGGGTGAGGTCCACTTGCTCTTTTTCTCAATCTTTGTTCCTTAACTGATCTAAGGGTTGGAGTTTCCAAAAATTCTCAAAACCATCTAAATACTAACATTTTCATAATTTATTTACTTAGTAACAAGTACTCACATTTTCTCATTCACATATGACACAACATTATTCATAGTCATTAGTCAAAACATGAGTCAAACATGGTTTTATTCTCAATACTTAGAATAAACCACAATAACTAACAATTAATCACAGTGGCACCTTGGAGTCCTGTTGGTACTGGTATGTATCTAAAGACAGTGATATCAATATCAAGATCATATTATTAAGCGGTAAGAACATATAAATTAGTAACTATCCTCTTAGATGATTGATTGCATCTGTGATCCATCATCCATAGGATGAATCAAATCAAAAGCCTCCTAATCCTATTAGTAGTAGTATCACTATGCACAATGATCTTGTGTCATTATAATTTTTATAAAAAATATAAAAGGGAAGAATTGTTTCTGAATTCTGATTCATTTGGCATAAAAGGGAATGCTATTTGTCTTGTGCAGATAGACAAGGTGGCATGGGGATGCAGCAGAAGACGCTACAAATCATGCCAAGACATGTTGAAACAAAAAGGCAAGCCTCATAATTTCTTATACACGACAAAGAAATTGGGCACCCCACTGAACCTGTCCTGCATCAATCTCTTTCCACACCACAATTTTTACCATTTCAACAACAAAAACAACAAAACCCATTTTACCAATTACCAATAATCTCCCTCTTCTCTCCCTTCCAACCAATATCACTTGCTTCTTCCAATAACCATAACCAACAAAACATGGAAGAGGCTGAGGCAAGTGCTAGTGGGAATAATCACAGTTATAGTGAATCACCAATAACCAACATAGCTCATGACTACCTCTTAACTATTCTCCTTCTCCTCCCCATAGATGCAGTTCTGTCCCTTTCCATGACTTGCAAGAGATTCAGAACTCTCACATCCTCTGAGACACTCTGGAAATCCTTGTGCAAGAGGGACTTGGGTTCCACTTTTGTTGATGCACTCAGCTCTACCAATCACCACCATCAGTTCCCATGGATGAGACTCTACAAGCAAGTCTCTCAGATGGATTTTGTTTGCTCCCACAAATTGTTAGACCCACTTGGAGATTTGGATTTCCCCGCTGCCAGAGCCTCCCACTCTTTCAACTTTGTCTCTGATTGTTTAGTCTTGTTTGGTGGCGGCTGTGAGGGAGGTTAGTCTTTTATTTCTCATCATGACATGATTAGCATGCCTTATGCTTTTACTTTTTACATTACATATCACCTTATGTGTTTTAGTTTGTCCCCTGATATGGGGAAAGAGGTACAAGTGCTTTCCCTACTAGTTTGGTAAACAAACACACACACACAAAATGGTACAGCATTATTTTACCCTTACTATAAGTATAACCTATTCAGGTGACTTGCAAGTAACATGGTGCCATATAAGATTAGGTATCTGTTTGATAAACCACTTATGAAAATGGAAGTCCATGGAAGCACCATCCAATTTCAGTGTTGGTTATACGCACCATTCGAGATATCATCCAATTTTGTTTGAAAAATGAATCAAAAACCTATTTTTGATCAACCACGTTTTGGTAGCTCCATTTGGAAACCAACTGGGCGCCGGATGTTCCACTAATACCTAAGTTTTGACCAGAAAGATGGTTTTTTTGTTCATTTATAGAAAGTTTCTATTTCTCTTGACTGACATGTTTCCTTATAAAATGTTTGTTCCTTGTTTTGTATTATAATATTTTGCTTAGGACGACATCTTGATGACACATGGGTGGCATATATTGGCAATGATTTCCGGAGAGTGTTGAAATGGCAGGCAGTCCACTCAGGGGTTCCAAGTGGGAGATTTGGGCATACATGTGTGGAAATGGGTGATTATCTTGTTCTCTTTGGAGGAATCAATGACCGTGGCAACCGTCAAAACGACACATGGTTGGGCCAACTTATGTTCAATGGAAATAACTGCATAACATTTTCATGGAAAAGGCTAGATGTGGGGAATGTTGCACCGCCTCCTCGAGGTGCTCATGCTGCTTGTTGCATTGATGAAAAGAGAATGGTAATCCATGGGGGTATTGGGCTTCATGGCCTCCGTTTAGGGGACACATGGGTCTTGGAGTTATCTGATAGTCCTTACTTTGGTACATGGCATGAGATTGTGACTCACCCTTCACCACCACCACGTTCAGGACACACATTAACTTGCATTGGAAGAAGCAAGACAATTCTGTTTGGAGGTAGAGGCTTGGGATATGAGGTGCTTGATGATGTTTGGTTATTGGATACATCTCAAGGTTATCTGAGTTGGGTTCAAATAGTTTATGATTTACAGAACATACCAGATGGTGTTTCCCTTCCTAGAGTTGGTCATACTGCTACATTGGTTTTGGGAGGGAGGTTACTGATTTATGGGGGAGAAGATTCATCTAGACACAGGAAAGATGATTTTTGGGTATTAGATATTAGTGCTATCCCTTGCATGAGTGTGCAGCCAACCATAGTGAGCTCAAAGAAAGTGTTGACTAGAATGTGGAAACGGTGGAAGTCAAGTGGATATGAGGCAAAACCTCGATCATTTCATCGTGCTTGTGCAGACCATTCAGGGCGTTATCTGTATGTATTTGGTGGAATGGTGGATGGTTTTCTTCAGCCAGCTGAAGCTTCTGAACTCAGGTTTGATGGGGAGCTCTTTCTTGTGGAGCTTGTGCTTCAGCTGTAAGGACTAAGGAGGCAATATATACATTAGATGTGTGCTCTTTACAGATAATATATATCTTACAATCACATGCCATATCTAGTGTCACTTGCTGCTGTTAGGCTGTTACTGTATTAGCTTATTGTAAATAGCAACTCTGTTGATCTGCCAATGTCAATAGCTTCTCTGAATTGCGACCAGATATTAGAAAGCAATGGTATGACTGAAAATTATCAGAGCTTTTGCACTGTTGATTGCATTTTTTAAATTTTAATGTCAGGAACCGAGTTTGGAGTCTCGGGAAACAGGGCTCCCAGTCATGGCATCAGGTTAATTTGGATATCTTGACATAGTTTTAGCATTTTCTTTAGGGGATGTTTAGTAGCTGGCATATTTTTTAGTTATTCTTTGAAGAACTCTTTCCTAGAAAAGTGATTTACCTACCAGCAAATTTAAGATATCAATCTATATAAGAGATGTTAAAATTGAACATCCTTCACATTTCAAAGTTTCCTGGATATTTTACATACTCGGGGAAAATATATATATTCTACCAAAAATGAGTATATTTTATTTTTAAATGACATTTCCAAAAAGAAAAAAATATTCTCACTACCATACAACATCTTAATATTATCCTTTGATCTTTTATTCAGCTAAGTATGTATTATATGAATAATTACTTAAAATGTTAAAACAAAACTAGAGTAACAACACATTTAAGTATAAAAAATATCACAATTAAATTCATCTAAGATTAATTCACTGATAATATTAATAATATGATTCTATAACTTCACGACACAAATGCACTAAAGAAAATTATGAATAACATAAGACTATCAAAATTGAAATTACTTGGATCAAGACAATGGTTACATTCTTTTCTTATTGATACAAGAATAATAATAAGCCGATAAGAATCACAATTAACGTAAACAAAGCTCACTTTTTAATATTTACTCAAATGGATGGACACCTAAAACTAAAAATATAAGGGAAAGGCATAAAAGCCGATTGGAGAAAATTTTGATAACGTTCGTGACAACTACTATTGTTGAATTGAATTACAGACATTCTCAATGAATTACAACAACGAATATTGTAGTGACCAAAGAATGCGTAATATTTTGGCTTCTTCACCCCTGATTTTGGAGAAATAAGACACTACTAGAAGATTCCGGAGCAACTGCTCACTCATTCAATTTTAATTTTGTTTTCCACATTTCTCCAATGACCTTTTTCGGTGATGGATCATCAGGTCCCTTGTCTCGCTGCCCTGAAGTGAAGTACAACCAGCCATCCCAAAATCCAACCAGGGTAGTTTTCACCCGGTATGGTAATTTTCCAATCACTGACCACTTCTGCGGAATTGATAACAAAATAAACAATCACAATCAGTGACAACATAGTATGATGCTCCAACTTGCAATGAGATCCAAATTATAATTCTACAGACTGCCGATTTGACCTGGCCCCTGGGTACAGGTATGTCAGCATTGAATTAAAGCCATTAGATTATTCCCTGTTTCAGTTACATATGAACTGTAAATAAGGTGCAGAAAAACGTTTGATGAACCATACTTTATGATGACTTATTTAAAACAAATATTTTTAAAAAAGGAGCTTTGAGAAACTAGTCAAAAGGACTCTTTGCACCACGTGTGAAATGGTGCAGAGGAAGCTTGACATTCCTACTAAATATGACAGTAACACAGGACTCGAGCTTCAAAGCTCATATTTCATTTTAAAATATAAAATTTGATTAAAAATATATATAAACAATAATGCTTTCTTGTCATCCTTCAGGATCTCACTCCACTGCAGCAAATAGCAATTAACAAACTTAATACTAGTGGAACTAACCAGATGGTAAAGAAAACTACTTAGGGAATCAAGAAAATGATAAAAGGAGTTCTGTTGAGTGCAAGAAAAAAATCTCGATTGCAGTAGAGGAGAGCTGGAAGAATTTTTTAGTAAAATCTCAATTTCCATGTTTAAGTGAGTTGGAGAGTAACACAGGGAAATTACTAAATTGAAGTATTTACATGGATCATTGCATATAAATGTGTAATTATATGCATGAGAAAGTGAATACATAAATGATTGAATATGAATAATTATGCAGAAATGTAGACAAAGAGAAGTTAGTACCGAAGTATTCAAGTTAAACTGGACTACTTCTCCATTTAAAACCATCTTTTTGGTTACAGGGTGCTTCTCTGTTGTGCCTCCAACAATGACAATGGAGTTGTTTACAACCACCCACGCAAATTCAATATGTGAGTTCGGTTTTGGCATCGAAGGTAGAACTTTCCACTTCATCTCATCATCCAACATGTATACATCGGTATAGACCACCTGACACAGCAATAAACAATGAGTTGCAGTACAGACTGTCAAACCATGGTGAAACATCATAGAAGAATACAATCTTTGCCTCGTAGTCAATCAAATGAAAATCAGCTCAATTTAGAGAAAAAGAAATGATAAACAAAACCATGTACACAAACACAATCTTTGCCTAGTAGAAATGATAAGAAAGAGAAAGATGGGTTGACCATAATATGAGGTAAATAGGACAATAATAAAACAATTTTATTGATGGCTTACCTCTTGCCTGCGTGAGCACTTAAAAATAGGTGACCCAGGTTTGGCCATGAAATCACCTTCTTGACCACCAATAACATAAAGACGATCATCAACCACAACACAGGCCCTAAAATAACATAACAATAAGTAATAAACTTCAGGTGACATGTATGGTGGCATTCACATTAGAAAATGCCTATCAACTAATCTAGATTATAGCGCTGGACTCAAAGGACACGTCTGTAATTCAGATGTCTAAGTTTTGCGCCCTAAACCCATGAATAACAGTATAAGGTTTTATTCGCCAATGCAACACATTTACAGCACTTTGCCGCATACATGTTAAATGAATCATCAAGGATAAGAGAAAATATTGAAAAACAATAATGCCGCTACAGGCGAGAAAACAAAGAAAGCTTCCATGTTTCCATATTCCAATAATCATAAAGGACACGAAATCCAAAGTATAAAATCCAACTGAGAAGTAAAAAGTGAATGGAGGATTAAAAAAAGCAAGCAATGATGTATTTCCAATCTAAAACTAAAAGCCCACCCTAAGACCAAAATGGTTCGATTTTCAAATTTATCAAGATGTGGCTTACTTGAAATGCAAGGTAAAGAAATAACTTCTCCCCTCTTTACTCCCAAAAAGAATCAGATAACAATACTAGTATGTAAAACACCGTGTTTGATGAAAAAAATACAATCATTTACTAATTCCGATTAATGTTTTTATTGCTATAAAAATAGCATTAATAATATGATGTATCTATAATGTAGTATACTAGCCCTAGTTAGAATCAAATAGAAAGTGTCAGTCATTCCACAAACCTGTGAGGTCCTCCCCGGGGAATGGGTATCTCACTCCTCCACTCCTTTTCTAATGCTTTTCCATCCTTCACAGCAAGACTCCAGTGTTCTAATCCAGGTGTATGTCGATTCTCCTTACTCCCACCCATCACATGCAGTCTACCCCTCCAAAGTTGAGTTGCTGGGGCATATCTGAATATAATATTGTCAGAACTTTCCACCCAGTTTCTTGGTACAAGGAAGAGAGAATAACATACATGATTTCCTTTGAGCTAAAAGAAAGTTTGACTATTGAAACCAAATAAAACTGAATGGGATAACATTGTTAAAATTAATTCTATTCAGCTCTCAACACATTTAATAAATTGTTCTCAACCCAAATAAAACCCAAATAAGTATAGATATTCAGCAAAACAAAAAACATAAGTCTAGATATATCTCACACACGCAGTAGCCTGCGCTTTCACTTAACTATGCATTTTAGAAATGTACAAATCCCACTTCTCTATCATATTTCCCAATCTTCGGGGCGAGTGCAGCCAATAACCAAGAAAGAAGCTGGGAAGAATTGAGCTCTTTGAATCAGATGTTTAAAGTTTCAGCATCCATCATTGGCTTTTGTTTATTGCAAAAAAAATTTTCAACAGCATTGAATTTAAAGCACTGAGTTGCAGAGATGATAACTATTCATGTAAAATATTCCTTAAAACTAACCAGCAAGGCCAGCCTAGAGCTATAAAACTCCCACCAACTGCAAGATCCCGTAGTGATCTTCAACAACATTATGTAAAGGATGACTATAAAATGAGCAAGTGAGTGGCGAATATGATATACAAGGGAGATGAAGATCGAGCAATGATTATTCCTCTCACATATAAAGCTCTCAACAAAATACCTTCACCACTCACCGAAGCAACATAAAGAACAAGGAAAGGGTGAAAATACATGTGATAATCCAGGTGAGAATTTGCAGCATTTTTTTAGTAGGCAAATGTTAATTTGTTAATTTTTATTGGAATTGATCATGGAGGGTTGGAAGACACGAGCTCTAGCTTCTTCTTTAACCACTAGACCGAGCTTAATTAAGAGTTTACAGCATGCTAATTGCAATTCGAGTGAAGAGAGAAGAGCACAAACCTAGGAAGAGGTAAGGGAGGGAGATCTTGCCATTGCTTAGTTTGAGAATCGAGCACAAAGGTATGAGCAGTTGGACCTCTGCACTGAGGGCCATACTGTCCAGTGACAACGTAAATGTATCTTCCATCGGTTACCATTCCCAAATGCGAATGCGCCATTTCTTTAGGCATGTCAAATCTTCCTCCCCAGCTATTATCAGTGAAATTATAAATATCAACATGAGAATGCACCTGCAAACATTTTTTGAATCAATTAATTATGATTATGATTGTTGAGATGGAAAGTGAAAGGAGAAGTTTGCTTACATAATCAATGGTTCCATAGCCAGCGAAAACGAAGAGGAGATCACGAATCTGAATGGCAGCTCCGTCGAGACGTGGAACGGGAGCAGAAGCCATCTTGTGCCAGTGGAGTTTGGGAGCGGGCAAATCGGCGTAAGCTGCTGAAAGGAATCTTCCAGAAGCGGCATCGTCATTCTTGTTCTTGTTGTCAGGAACAACGATCTTGGAAGGTTTAGAGGTCCAAACGGAAGAAGAAGAAGAAGAAGCCCATAGAAAGTCGGCGACCAGAGCGAAACCAAGAAGTCCAACGCAGATTACCACTAATTTGGCCGAACCAACCTTCACCGACGCTCTAACCATTTCCGATCACTCATCGATCTAAACCTTTTTTCACTTTGCTCTGCAATGTCCACTGACGCGTCTTCCTGGCCAATTTTTTTATTATTATTACTACCTCCGGTTCCAAATATAAGCAAATTTTAGTGGAATTTTTTGGTCCCTTAATATAAGCAAAATTAGACTTTCCCAATGTTATTAAATGCTTGTTTACCAAATATGTCCTCATCATATATATTTCCAAGGCCACTAATTCTTTATGTAATAAATGATACTAAGGGTATTTTAGAAAATTAAATCAAATATGTGGTAACATTAATGCAAATAACTACCTCCAACTACTATTCTTAATATGTGTAAAGTTAGGTATATTTGCTTATATTTGAAACCGGAGGTAGTATTCGGGTTGAAAACATTATTATCATATGGTTAACTTTTCTGGTAGCAATTTGTAGTTTGAATATAATTAAAAAGATGTATTTATCAATATTTTATAAGTGTAAAAAATTTTAAGTGTATCTTATATTATATAACTTTTAAAGTATAATATTATATTTTTAACACATGGATATAAAATATATATTATGACATATGAAAGTAAATTTATGATAAAAGTTATACAAAAAATTTATTTTATTTTTCCCATCAAACATTTGATTTTTAAACATAAACATTTAGGAAGTTGTTGAAAAACTTCATTCTTCTATAATGAGAATTTTCAACCCTTATGAAGAGATAACTCTTGACAATATTACTTATAATTATCCATGACTAAATATATGTTTGGGCAAATATAACCCAACATACTTCAATGATTGTCATTGACTTTTGTTTATTGTCATTGTATAAACATTTTTAAAACTGTTTTCTTCTTAGCACCAATGTTGTTTCATCCCAAATGATGAGATCTCTTTAGATCATCAATTTGAGCAAGTTAAGTGTTTTGCTTTATTTTTTTCTTTAATTGGGAATTGAAGTTGTGTCCGGGACTCATAATAACTCACACATCATGTTGAGCTAGTCTCCCTTTAAATACCTCTATTGAACATATACAATCTTTAAAGACCTTGGTATTTGATATCTACTATGAGTTAGTAGTAGTGATAAATACCTATAAAATTTAAAAATATAAGTAAATTATGAAAAATAACGCCCAATGCATTAAATTATTAGAAATTATTAAATTATAATATAGAAATTAATTACATTGCTTTATATATAAAAATGATAAGATTTTGCTAAAGGATAAAAAATTAACTTTTAAATATTGATATCATTATAATTTCACTTTTAGGGTTTAGAGTTTTAATATGATATATACAATTGGGCTAAATAAACATATGGTATTTTGGTCAATAGATTTTGCTACGATATATACAATCAGACTAAATATATAAATTTTACCCAGTATTATAGTAGAATAACTTATAATAACTTATTGCTTTAATAAATCAGATTCTGTAATAAAATAAAATTTATTTAATAAAATAGATTTAGAGTTTAAGATATTTTATTAAATTATTAAATCATGTATTTTATTTTTATTTTCAATTAAATATATCTAAGTATAATAAATTTAAAAGATTTAACATTCATCAATAAAAAAATTAATTTAAATATTATAACTAAAAATATTAAGATCAAGAAAGATTTAGTATTTTATTATAAAACTAAATTTACAACGCTCATACACACACATGTGTGTATATATATATATATATATACATATATATACATATATTAAATTACTAGAGATTATTAAATTGTAACATAGAAATTGATTACATTGCTTTGTGTATAAATATGATAGAAGATTTTACTAAATGATAAAATTAACTTTTAAATATTAAAAATTATCATATAACTTTGGTTAAATATATCCTTTGGTCTTCTATCTTTTCCAAAAATGTTGATTTGGTCCTTTAATTATTTTTTTGTTCACTTTGGTACCCTAAGTGGTTTAAAATGTATCGGGTGCGTCCTTCCGTCAAATTCCCTTAATGTCTGTTTGCTAGTTTATCTGACATGCTGTAAGAGTTGACATCATGGTACACGTGTCAAAACGGGATTGCCCAAACTCTTCCGTTTTGGAAATGAGAGGGAAAATGAAAAAGAGTGTCTTCATCTTCCTTCTTTGTGTAGCTAAAGCAAAGAAAGAAGTCGGCTTTGTTGATGGAGATTTCAAAGACCAATTTCCAAAGAAAGAAGTTGTCTTCATCTTCCTTCTTCGTGCAACTAAACTTGTTGATGGAGATTTCAATGACCAATTTCCAAAGCTATGAGACTACACCCAAGCTCTGCTGACTTCCAACCCAGGCTCTATAGTGAAGTTAGATATGCAGTTGTAGGGGGAAGATACTATGTTCTATAGGTTATATGTTTGCCTGAATGCATGCAAAGAAAGCTTCAAACAATACAGACCTATCATAGGTTTAGATGGTTGTTTCCTAAAAGGACCATATGGTGGACAACCACTATCTGTAATTGGGAGAGACCCGAATGACCAAATGCTTCCTATTGCCATTGTTGTTGTTGAATCACAAACTCATGGAGGTGGTTCCTGGACCTGCTGGTGGGGGATCTAGATAAAGCAGAGGCTTGCAAGCAGCTCACCTTCAATCAGACTAGCAAAAGGTAATTGTTTCAGTTTGGTCCCTTATGTATAATTAGTTGTGTTTGAATATGTTAACAGGTCAAAAGATGTGCAAAGATTTTGATAATGACAAGCACTCTTGAAGAAACCGATGCAAAAACAAAGACATGAAATCAGAATTGAAGTAACAGCGAAGCTAATCGATTAGGCCATAGATGCTAATCGATTAGGAGCTTTCTGTTTTGGAAGAAATTGCATCAGGTATGAAAGATAATCGATTATGAAGCTGAACAATTGATTAGGTACTCACTGGAATTAAGGTAATCGACTATACACCAGAAGCTAATCGATTACAACAATTAGAAATGGAACCAAATGCATCAGGTATGATGGCTAATCGATTATGGAAGCCACACAATCGATTAGGAAGCCACTGGAATTTAAGGTAATCGATTGCAAGACAGTCTAATCGATTAGGCAGATGCGAAATCAAATTAAATGCATCAGGTACAGATGCTAATCGATTAGAGGAAGTGAAATAATCGATTAGGAAGTCTCTGACTTGAAGCTAATCGATTACAACGCGAGGGTGTAATCGATTACGCTAGTGGAAAAACAGATTTAAGTGGGAAACCAGGTTATGTCTCCACCATTCTTCAAATTCCCACTAACTGCAACGGCTATGATGGACTAGGGCACCCCTCAACAGCTATCTTGGCTCTATAAATTGAAGAGGAAGACAAGCACAAATACAACAACTAAGAAGCAACAATTCATAGCTCTATTTTGTGCTTTGTAAGCCTATTTCTTGCATATTGTACTTTCACTTGTATATCCTCTCATCTTGAGAGATTAGAATTTGGGAGAGCTTTTCATTTGTATATCTGCTCTATTGAGAGAGTGTATTGATTGTAAACAAACACCAAACACAAGTTATTCACTCTAGGTTGAGTGGTTGATTCACTCTAGGTTGAGTGGTTACAAAGGTTGTGGACTCAACCTTTGGGATATTGTGAGATTGAGAGATTGGGTGGGTTGCCCTTATACTTGTGAGGATTGGGTTCTTGAGTGTGGGACACTAGGAAGCCGCAATTGCTCAAAGTTGTATCTCTAATCTACAATAGTGGAAATCCTCTAAGTGGGTTGCTTAGAGGCGAGACGTACACCGGATTGGGTGGAACTCGTTATATCGGTTTGCAAGCTTCTCTTCCTTACTCTTTCAACTTCATTTACTGCATATTTATTGATTGGTTGAGAAGAGCATACTTGAACTTGCTTAATTTGCTATATCTCTAATATTGCACACCAAGTGTTTGGTAAATTGCTTCAGCAACATTTCTCATTATAGTGCATTGCTTGTTATCCTCCATTCAATTTTACTTGCATAATCTCACAAACTTGGTTATAAAAATCAATTTCAAAGGTATTCCAATCAAAAGTTTTAAAACTCAATTCACCCCCCCTCTTGAGTATTGAGGCCACTTGAACAACAAGTGGTATCAGAGCTTGACTCTTGGTAGATCAAGCTTAACAGCTTCAAGAGATTAAATGGCCTCAAGTTCTCAAAATGTTTTTCCCGAGGGTGGTGCGATAAATAGACCTCCCGCTTTCAATGGGGAAGGGTATGCCTTTTGGAAAGAAAGAATGAAAATCTTCATTCAATCAATCGACTTGAGAATATGGAATACCATTGAAAATGGTCCTTATATACCAATGCATACTATAGATAGCAAGAATGTTGAAAAACCTATAGATGAATGGACAAGCGAGGAAGAAAAGAAAGTCCAATATGGCTACAAGGCCAAAAATCTCATTACTATGTCTTTAGGACAAGATGAATTTTTTAGGATAATGACATGCCAAACTGCTAAAGAAATGTGGGATACTCTTCAAGTAACCCATGAAGGTACTAATGATGTAAAGGACTCCAACATTAGTACCTTGACTAGCCAATATGAATGCTTTAGGATAAATTCAGGAGAATCTATTGTAGATATGCAAAAAAGGTTTACACTTATTATCAACCATCTTATTACTCTTGGCAAAGTATATACTAACAAAGAGCTTGTGCACAAAATTTTGAAAAGTCTTAGCAGGGAATGGCAACCTCTTGTCACAGCGATAAAACAATCTCCTAGCATCAATGAAATGTCTCTTGCAACACTCTTTGGAAAATTGCAAGAACAAGAGCAAGAACTTAAAGCATTGAAGCTAGCCGAGGAAGAGGAGAAATCCACCAAGAAGAAAGGGCTAGCCCTCAAAGCCACCTCTATGCATGAGGAAGAATCATGCAGTGACTTAGATGAAGAAGAAGAGTTTGGGCTATTCATAAAAAGATTTGGAAGATTCATGAAGAACAAAAAGTTCCAAAAGAACTTTAAGCCTCAAGGTAAGAAACCTACCCCTAATGAAACTTCCTCTTCACCAAGTTGTTTTGAATGTGGCAAGGAAGGGCACTTCAAAGCCGATTGTCCAAACCTCAAAAAGAAGGGCAAGGACAAACAAAGAAGAAGAAGAGCCTATATTGCTTGGGATGAGAACGATGTGAGCAGCTCCGACGACTCGGAAGATGAGCAAGCCAATCTTTGCTTAATGGCAAATCATCAAGAAGAAGATAATGAGGTATGTTTTAAGGCAAGTAACACCCATTGGTACTTGGATAGTGGGTGTTCTAAACATATGACGGGAGATAAAAGTAAGTTTATATCACTTACTCCACGAAGCAAAGGATTTGTTACTTATGGAGATAACACAAAGGGAAGAATACTTGGAATCGGAAATGTTGGTAAAAATTCTTCTACCTCCATAAATGATGTGTTATATGTTGAAGGACTAAAACACAACTTGCTTAGTATTAGTCAATTATGTGACAAGGGCTATAAAATTGTTTTTGAATCAAATGGTTGCATAATTGAAAATAAACTAAACAAGGAGATAAAGTTTGTTGGTCAAAGAGTAGATAACATTTACATGATTAATCTAGATTGCCTTGCTTCAAATGATGTACAATGCTTTATAACCAAAGAGGATGAATCATGGCTTTGGCATAGAAGAATCGCTCACATTCATGTAGACCATTTAAATAAACTTGTTTCAAAAGATTTAGTTATTGGTTTACCAAAATTGAAATTTGAAAATAAATTTTGTGACGCTTGTCAAAAAGGAAAACAAGTAAAGGTTTCTTTTCAAGCAAAAAATATTATTTCAACAACAAGACCTTTACAACTTTTACATATGGATTTATTTGGGCCTTCAAAAATCAAAAGTTTTGGTGGAAACTATTATGGTCTTGTGATTGTGGATGATTACTCTAGATATACATGGACATTGTTTCTTACTCATAAACATGAAGCATATCAAGCATTTAAGAAACTTGCCAAGGTCATCCAAAATGAACAAAATATAAAAATAGCATCCATTCGAACGGACCATGGGGGAGAATTTGAAAACCAATCTTTTGAGAAATTTTGTGAAAAGTTTGGCATTGAACATAATTTTTCGGCTCCAAGAACTCCACAACAAAATGGAGTAGTTGAAAGGAAAAATCGATCTTCAGCGGAGCTTGCAAGAACTATGTTGAATGAAGCTAATATTTCAAAACATTTTTGGGCCGATGCGGTGAACACCGCTTGTCATGTTATGAATCGTTGTTTGATAAGGCCTATATTAAAGAAAACCCCCTATGAACTTTATAAAGGACGAAAACCAAATATTTCTTACTTTCACATTTTTGGATGCAAATGCTTTGTCTTAAACAATGGAAAGGAAAATCTTGGCAAATTTGATGCAAAATCTGATGAAGCAATTTTTCTAGGTTATTCATCTACTAGTAAAGCATATAGACTCTTTAACAAACGAACCTATACAATTGAAGAGTCCATACATGTTAAATTTGATGAACTTAACCAAAATCCTCCGAGAAAGGAAGTTGATGATCTTGTAGGTACCTTCCAAGAAATGAACTTGCAAGACAAAGAAGAAGAAGTCAACAATGATGAAGGTGCAACACAATTGAGAGACAACAAGATTGGGTAACCTTGAAGGATCATCCCTTGGACAAAATCATTGGAGAAATAACCAAAGGGGTAAGTACTCGAAACGCCATTAGAAATGCATGCAATCACTTGGCTTTTGTATCCCAAATAGAACCCAAAAATATTGATGAAGCCATTATTGATGAACATTGGATGTTGGCCATGCAAGAAGAGTTAAACCAATTTGAAAGAAATGAAGTTTGGAAACTTGTGCCAAGACCCAATAATCATCTAATAATAGGCACCAAATGGGTTTTTAGAAATAAGCTAGATGAAAATGGTATAATAACTAGAAACAAAGCTAGACTAGTTGCAAAGGGATACAACCAAGAAGAAGGAATAGACTATGAAGAAACATATGCTCCCGTAGCTAGGTTAGAAGCCATTAGATTATTGCTAGCTTTTGCATGTTGTATGGATTTCAAACTATATCAAATGAATGTCAAAAGTGCGTTCTTAAACGGCTACATTCAAGAAGAAGTTTATGTAGATCAACCTCCCGGTTTTGAAAATCATAAATTTCCAAACCATGTCTTCAAATTGAGAAAAGCTTTATATGGTTTGAAACAAGCTCCAAGAGCTTGGTATGAAAGATTAAGCAAATTCCTTTTAGAACACAACTTTGAAAGAGGAAAGG
The DNA here is from genome assembly GCA_037962975.1 of Clitoria ternatea. NCBI lineage: Eukaryota > Viridiplantae > Streptophyta > Magnoliopsida > Fabales > Fabaceae > Clitoria > Clitoria ternatea. The sequence goes on along the minus strand of CM075672.1, from coordinate 193,276,727 downwards.
TTGATACTACATTGTTTATAAAACGCAAACATAATGACATCCTCTTGGTACAGATTTATGTAGATGACATAATATTTGGTGCTACTAATGAAAATCTTTGTCAAGAATTTGCCAAGATTATGCAGAATGAGTTTGAAATGTCCTTGATGGGAGAACTCACCTTCTTCCTTGGACTACAAATAAAACAAGCCATTGATGGAACGTTCATTAGCCAAACTAAATACTGTAAGGAACTACTTAAAAGGTTTGGAATGGATAAGGCAAACGAGATAGCTACACCCATGAGCACATCCTGCTATCTAGACAAAGACGAAAAGGGTAAGGACATTGAAATCACCAAATATCGAGGTATGATTGGATCCTTATTGTATTTAACTGCGAGTAGACCTGATATTATGTTTGCGGTATGCATGTGTGCTAGATATCAAGCATGTCCTAAAGAATCACATTTGACTGCCGTAAAAAGAATTTTGAAATATCTTGTGGGTACTCAAAATGTTGGTCTATGGTATCCCAAAGGCGTTGAATGTAATCTTTTAGGATATTCTGATTTCGACTTTGCGGGGTGTAAGCTTGATAGAAAAAGCACTAGTGGTACATGCCATTTGCTTGGTAGTTCCCTTGTTTCTTGGCATAGCAAGAAACAAGCAAGTGTTGCATTGTCAACGGCTGAGGCAGAATATGTAGCAGCTGGTAGTTGTTGTGCTCAAATTCTTTGGATGAGACAACAACTTCTTGATTTTGGTATTACCTTGAATAAAGTCCCCATTAAATGTGATAACACTAGCGCCATTAATATCTCCAAGAATCCAGTAATGCACTCTAGGACCAAACACATTGAGATTAGGCATCACTTTATTAGAGATCATGTGTTAAAAGGGGATTGTGTAATTGAACATGTAGAAACCTCTAGGCAACTAGCGGATATTTTCACAAAACCCTTGGCTAGAGAGCAATTCATTCACATAAGAAGAGAGTTAGGCATTCTTGACATGTCTAGTTGTGTTTGAATATTTTGATAAGAACCTTGTTGAATGGCATGATGCATGATATTTATCACATTTCATGTTTGGAACCTTGCTGTTTGATATGTTTGAAGTTTTTGACTCCATAATCGATTACATTGTTAATCCCAATCGATTACTAAGCTTCTGTTTCTAAGATAATCGATTAGACCTCACCCATAATCGATTACAATCATTCTGTTTTTAAGATAATCGATTATCCATGATCCATAATCGATTACGAAGCTTCTGTTTCAAGTTCAAAACGTTTCCTCTTCTTCATAATCGATTACACCATTGCTCTAATCGATTAGGACGATTCTGTTTCTAAACTAATCGATTACCCTAATCCTCTAATCGATTACCCACTGTTTGAAACGTTTGAAATTCTCCAGAAACATTGATCTAATCGATTACCAGCTATCTCGTAATCGATTATCACGCGTTCTGATGAGTCAAAACTCCAATTTCCTAGGCTTACTCGAAACTCTCCCTCTCTTAACTCACTTCACTCCTTTCTAAACTCTCTTTCCTCCTTCCTAAACCTAATTTTCAACTATAAATACCCCCTCATTCACCTTCTCATCTCACACTACCTCCCTTCTCCCAAACCTCTCTAAACTCTCCAACACTCATCTCTCTTCATCTTCTTCTTTTGCATTTTCCACCATGTCTACTTCTAGAACTGTCAAGAGAGCTAGGTCCACTGCAGCTCAAGCCCATAACCCCCTTGACTTCTCAAGGTTCTTCTCTTCTCCCAGAGAACTTCAAAATTTTATGAAGAATTTTTCTGAAAGGGAGATTATGACCCCTCATTACACCGTGGCTGACACTTTTGACAACCCAAGTCTTACCTTCACCCAAAGCCTCAACCACTACAACCTCTTCCCTTTCTTATCCCTCAAAGAAGAAGAATACTATCCTGAGCTTATGAGAGTATTCTACTGCAACCTCCGCCTTGTCAATGGGATGGTTGAATCCAAGGTGAAAAACACCACCATCAAACTCTCAAATGCCCAATTTGCAGAAATTTCCAAACTGCCCCTCAACAATGCTGACTTTGATGGAGGCGAACCCGAGGATGAATGGGGTTTTAATCCCATCACTGCCCGCCGTTCTTTGTGGAAGCCGGCTCCTCCCAGGAGCAACCACAAACTAGTTGGCCACTTGACCATGAACAACCGCCTGCTCCACTTCTTCTTGGTCAAGATGATTGTTCCCCGTGGTGGGAACTATGCTCTAGTTGAAGAGGATGATGTCCTCTTAATGTGGGCCATGCTGAACCACAAAGAGATCAACTGGGTTCAGTTGATCAAAATCCACATACGCCATACCAAGGACCAGCAGAAGCTCCCTTATGGTATCCTCCTCACCAAAATTTTTAAATTCTGTGGTGTTGATTTGGCAGGGGAACTCTCTGAAAAAGTGCCCCCAAGAGCTTGCATTGGCACTTCCCACCTCAATAAAATGGGCATGGTCAACATTGCTGGAATGTGGATTCTAAGGAGTGACCGGGAACATGGTGCCAACCCCTTTGCTGAACCTGCTGCTGCTCCTCCTCCTCCACCTCAACCACAAGCTGCACCATCAGCCTCTTCATCTGCACCACAAGCTGACCCATTTGTATCTCTCTACGCCCATCTTGATCGCCGCTTCGATCGACTTGAAAACTCCCTCCAAGAGTTTTCAATGACCGAGCAGCAACATTTTGAGATGATGCAGCAGCGTTATGAAGAGCTGGCTCACCAAATTGCAGAAATCCGCTTCTTCAACCCGGATAATTAGATTTTTAGTTATGTTTTGTTTAGCTGTTGGTTTCTTTTTGCTGTTTTCTGAATTTTTGAATAATTTTACTTCGTGTATTTCCCATTTTCAATTCAATAAAAGTATCTTATTTCAGTTTATATTATTTCTCTTCACTGTTCTAATTATTTTTGATGATTACAAAGGGGGAGAAGAATATATGTTCATATGTTGGATAATGCTCTGATATAAAAATCTGGATAATTAAATATGGATAATATTGATAGATTGATAGACTCTGACTACAATTTTGAATATGCTCTGATACTAAGAATATGGATAATAGATGCTCTGTTAACAAAATTTGAAAAATATTATCTGTTTGTTAAATTCCTTTTGATAGGGGGAGAGTTATAGATAAGAGATAATAGACAATAATGAGATAAGAAATTGGCTGCTGAATGTGATTACTCTGATTTTTGAAATTGGTCATCTGCTACTTGAAAAAGAGATAATGTAGCAGAGTTGTTTTTGCAAAAAGATAAATTTAGAGATAAGTCTATATCATTTAAACTAACAACCCTCAAGAGATGAACATAGTTGTCATCATCAAAAAGGGGGAGAATGTGTTTGAATATGTTAACAGGTCAAAAGATGTGCAAAGATTTTGATAATGACAAGCACTCTTGAAGAAACCGATGCAAAAACAAAGACATGAAATCAGAATTGAAGTAACAGCGAAGCTAATCGATTAGGCCATAGATGCTAATCGATTAGGAGCTTTCTATTTTGGAAGAAATTGCATCAGGTATGAAAGATAATCGATTATGAAGCTGAACAATCGATTAGGTACTCACTGGAATTAAGGTAATCGATTATACACCAGAAGCTAATCGATTACAACAATTAGAAATGGAACCAAATGCATCAGGTATGATGGCTAATCGATTATGGAAGCCACACAATCGATTAGGAAGCCACTGGAATTTAAGGTAATCGATTGCAAGACAGTCTAATCGATTAGGCAGATGCGAAATCAAATTAAATGCATCAGGTACAAATGCTAATCGATTAGAGGAAGTGAAATAATCGATTAGGAAGTCTCTGACTTGAAGCTAATCGATTACAACGCGAGGGTGTAATCGATTACGCTAGTGGAAAAACAGATTTAAGTGGGAAACCAGGTCATGTCTCCACCATTCTTCAAATTCCCACTAACTGCAACAGCTATGATGGACTAGGGCACCCCTCAACAGCTATCTTGGCTCTATAAATTGAAGAGGAAGACAAGCACAAATACAACAACTAAGAAGCAACAATTCATAGCTCTATTTTGTGCTTTGTAAGCCTATTTCTTGCATATTGTACTTTCACTTGTATATCCTCTCATCTTGAGAGATTAGAATTTGGGAGAGCTTTTCATTTGTATATCTGCTCTATTGAGAGAGTGTATTGATTGTAAACAAACACCAAACACAAGTTATTCACTCTAGGTTGAGTGGTTGATTCACTCTAGGTTGAGTGGTTACAAAGGTTGTGGACTTAACCTTTGGGATATTGTGAGATTGAGAGATTGGGTGGGTTGCCCTTATACTTGTGAGGATTGGGTTCTTGAGTGTGGGACACTAGGAAGCCGCAATTGCTCAAAGTTGTATCTCTAATCTACAATAGTGGAAATCCTCTAAGTGGGTTGCTTAGAGGCGAGACGTACACCGGATTGGGTGGAACTCGTTATATCGGTTTGCAAGCTTCTCTTCCTTACTCTTTCAACTTCATTTACTGCATATTTATTGATTGGTTGAGAAGAGCATACTTGAACTTGCTTAATTTGCTATATCTCTAATATTGCACACCAAGTGTTTGGTAAATTGCTTCAGCAACATTTCTCATTATAGTGCATTGCTTGTTATCCTCCATTCAATTTCACTTGCATAATCTCACAAACTTGGTTATAAAAATCAATTTCAAAGGTATTCCAATCAAAAGTTTTAAAACTCAATTCACCCCCCCTCTTGAGTATTGAGGCCACTTGAACAACATTAGTGATTTCCTTTTAGTCCCTTACGTACAGTTAATGATTTTAGTTTGGTCCCTGTCAAATTTTAATTATTTCAGTTTGGTCACCTGACACAGACAGCTATTATACTTTATTTTACTTGTAATGTGTAGGGTCTGAAACATGCTCTAGAGGAACTTAGTAATTGATCCCAATTAACACTTGTTAGGGAATCTCTCTTGGATACACAACGGAAAAAAATAAGAATTCTCATAGGACTTGCAAAACTTCGTGTTTCAAAGCATAAGACAAACATAAAATTTATGCGTTTTAGGATTACCTCTTGTAGAAAAAAAATCGAAGCAGTCCTAGCCTCGTCCTTTAGAAGTCTATGCGAGCACTCCCACCAGAAACACTATACCTTTCAAATGCTAGTTTGATGGCGTGTAGCTCTTACAACTTTTGTGTATTTGTGTCTCTTTTTGGTGAACCGCCTATAAGCATCTTATGCTTTATTTATAGGTTTAGGTTTGACCTAATTTGTTCTCTCTAAAGAGTAGGCTCCTTACTCATTCTAAATGAGTTAGGCCTAATTGTTTTATTTTAGTCTAACTAAAATAAAACATTTTCTGATGGGCTTACTCTATGTATGTGACCATATAGGTAAAATACTCGGTCATATTAATAATAAACTATTTTATTATTAATATAAAATAAGAGCCACATTTAGCAATGCATCATTATGTCCGAATATTATTTAATATCAACGTAACATATAAGTGATAATTATTTTATATGTTTGTTCCTTTTGTCACGATATCCTAATTGGGCCCAAGGCATGGTCACATTATCCTTGTACGACCCAATTTATTTTACTTGATACCGGAGTAGACTTTATCCGAATAAATATCCAATATTTATTCTTTTTAGCATGGCCATGCATTTCCTTAGCCTCACTCCACCAAGTGTCCTATAGATATCACTCCTGTCACATAGGAGAGACAAATCCCATTTGCATCATTCACATCCCTCTACATAATTTGTTCATTGCCTAATTACAACCTTTATAGTCCTCTTGTTAGAGAAGACGTTTGATTGTATTAAAACAACAAACTCCTTATGTAGGAATTGTAGTGACTTCAGGTCGAATGACTATATATACCATTATCACAGAATCGTTTATGACATTCATGTAACGATCCATGCAACGTTCTCATGATGGGTCTATCCAGTACATCATTACTCTTAATGTGTACCCGTGTAAAGACTTGATATCATCTATATCCATGATCTGTGAGATCAGATCATCACTACACGCACACACTAGTTTTAATATATTTATATGTCCCCACATAAATACTTGACTAGGGATATTTTAGGAATAACTCTCATATAACCTATTACTATAAGGATAAATAAAGGCTGTTAAACTATTTAACAAAAAAAATGCCTTTATTCAAAATGATGTGTCCTATAGAGGCTCTTAGAGCATATTTCCAACAATCTCCTACTTGCACTTAGAGCTGATAAGGTTAATGCCTAATGACGTTTACAGTGCCCTCATGCTTTTGCTATGCAAGCAATTTTACTAGTGGGTTCCCAACAATTTTATTGGTATGCACATTGCATATTTTCACATCTTCCTAAGATGGAACTATTTAAGTATATGCTTGGATTACTTCACTTCCTTATATTGTTCTATGGTTTCATTGTCATCACAGTGGAAACTCATAGGGTACAAAACGTTTGGAATGATTAAATGTAAATTGACTTCTTTTGTAATTTATCATAGCAAAATACTTAGATTTGTTAGTAGAACCAATAACTGTTTCTTGCTTTAAACCTTTCAAGCATACATCACAACCATCTTGACAAGACATATATATTTTGATTGCAATCTTAAGTGTAACATCCTGGATTTTAAAGAAAATAAATTTATTGGATAACGATAATTGATTATTTATGGTCCAGTAATTATGGGAAAATCAATTAGACATTAGAGGTGAATTATCGGTAAATTAATATTTACCGGAATCAGGTGATTTAACAGATGATGTGGGACCTACTTGGTCAAATTAAATAATTGATAGGTCTAGAGTGTTTAGAAAATTATTATGCTTAAGGTGATGTAGCTAAAATAATTTTTAGTGTTAAGGAGATAATTATTTGGACACGACGTATAACATTAAACAGGGAAAATACGAGCCAAATAGGAATTTAAGAAAATGTGAAATCTCCCCTTTCTCCTCTTTTCTTAACCGTGTGACTCTCCTACACACTTCATACCCTCCTTTACACAATGGACAAAGCAAATATGGACCAAAGGAAAATGCCACAAGGGTACACTTTAATAACCAATGGTTAATGAGTTAATAAAACACATTTCTCTCTCTCTTTTTCCCTTCATTCTCGGTAGCTTCTCCCTTTCACCTTCTTCTTCATTTTCCCACCTCCTTCTCCCTCTCTAATGGAAAAACTGAACCACCCCCTCCTCCATTCCATTTTCTTACGAAAATCAACAACAAAGCTTGGATTTGTGAAGCATTTATGGAGCTTGGAAGCTTTATGGGATCATCCTTCTCCTTCCACTCCTTCATTTTCGTTTTGTCATGGCTTAGGTGGTGAGGTAAGACTTTGAACCCCTCTCCCTCTATTTGTGGTTTTTATGTTGTTTGAGCTTGAAATGGTGGTGTTAGAAGTTATGGGTGTTTGTAGAAATGACAAAACCCTAGGTTGAATGGCTTGAAAATGTGAGTCTTGATTATGATGTGGTTCTAAGAATGGATAAGGATTATGATTTTCATATGGACTATAGAAATGGGTTGAAGTTGTTGTTAGGTGATTTGAGAGAAACCCTAAGTATTAATGATTTGGGGGTTTTGACCCACTTAATGATTTTGATGATTATGAATGCTTTAGAATGATTTATATAAAGGGAATGAATTGTTAGGAGCATTGGGATTGGTTAATGAGGTTGGTGAAATTTTGAACTAAGTTCATGAGATTGTGCATGATAATATGTGCATATTGGTAGGCATGATGATTTGAGGAATCAATCTTAAGAATGGGAAAATGATGATCAATGTTGAGTGTTGTTATTGTGATAGAGAGATAATAATGGAGGATGACCATTGATGATGGATAAATGAAATAAGATGGATATTTGATTTGGTGGAGTCTTAGACCTCGATGTATGCCATTTTGAAATAGTTAAATTGGTGAAGGTCTTAGATGGAGCCAAGAGGCTTATAATGAGTTTAAATGATTCATGTAATGATTTAGAAGCCTTAAGGATAAGGGCCATAGTATTGTTGTTGTTGGATTTGTTTAGCCCTTTAAGATTTAGAGAATCTTAGTTTTGGAAAAGGAATTCCCGAAGCCTAACATGAGCGTATAAATTGGGTTTAGACAAGTCTAGGACTTGATAATGAGTTTTAAGAGATGATGCCTTATGATGGTATATTAATAGCATGTATATGTATGTTGTGATAGGATTGTGTTCCGGACGATGATGCGGAATGATCAAGGCAATCAGAGCACTTGGATTGCAGTTCTTCTCTCGAGGTAGGAGAGGAGTTTACATTTCAATTGCATGAAGGATTAATTGTTAATTATGTTTATGTGTGGACTCATGCGATGCCTTGCTATGAATGTATTATATGTTTTGAATTGATGAAGTGATGATTGATGACTTGGCTTATATTGATTGTTATGAAAATATAGGTATATATATGATGCTAATGATAAGTGTTTGATAGTCCCTTGGTTGGTCATGAATTAAATGATGGTGAGAATCTATGAATGGATGAGTCAAATAATGTGCAGAGGATTGCTTTGTGATGAGTGGAGTAGTGATGAGAAGTGTTTTAAAACCTTCATCATAAAGTTGATGAATTGGAATTTAAAATGGTGATGTATGGATTGTTGAACCAAGTCCTACGTACATGAATGAATATATGAGAAAGCTTAGTTTAAGCCAATTTTGTTGTGAGGATATTGACATTTGGAAACAAGTAAAGAACTTGAGTTTTCGGGCATGTAAGACGGATCTCGCTCAAGCGAGATGGATTCTCACTCAAGCGAGAGTCCCATGTAACAGGGGAGTGGCCACTGGCCAAATCTCGCTCAGGCGAGAAGCATTCTCGCTCAAGCGAGACGGTTGCGAGCCAAGGGAAATGCACACTGGACGATTCTCGCTCAAGCGGGTGTGGCCACGCTTGAGCGAGCCAAGTGGAAAAGTGGTACTGGGTGTACCTCGCTTAAGCGAGTAACTTAGCATATGGAATCTCGCTCAAGCGAGCGAGTTTAGAACTGGACAATTTTTGCTCAAGCGAGTGTGAATCGCTTGAGCGGGCATGAGGGGCCTGATGCTAAACTCCACTCACCCAAGCGAGGAGCGTATACACACTGCTGGGAGGCTCTCGCTTACGCGCGCTGTGAAATAACCCGACTTAATTAAAGAACAAAGCCGAGACCAGGAAAAAATTTTCCAAAATTTAGAACGTTCCAAACGTCCATAAATCAGCTTAGAATAGGAGTTGGGTAAATAAAACAGAATGAAGGTAAGGGAAGACAAAAAACCAATCACAAGGAAGTCGGCGAGCAAAAGCCGACCAGAGGAAGGGAAGACCGGGTCAGGATGCCACGCTGGCAAGACCCAGCTTCGATTAATAGCCCAGCGGAAAAACAACGCTTGAGCGAGTCCTTTTCTCGCTGGAGCGAATCCTCATTCGCTGAAGTGGACCCATTCACTCAGATATTCCGTCACTCGGAATTGGGCTTAAGTTCACTCGGGAACTGTCGCCCCCTAGGGTCATGCTTCACTCGGTAAATTCATACTTAGCCAGATACTAAACTCATTTTAGGAAGTTCACATTCGCATTTCATTCGGAAGCATTTAATCTCCACTCGGGAAATGATTCCCTCAGTTATTCCACTCGGAATCCATAAGCTTTCCCTCACCCGGAATATTCTCCCAGTCATATATCACTCGATATATTTCAGCCTCAATTCACTCGGAGGTACATTATGTAACATCCCGAATTTTAAAATGGAGAATTACTTACCAGAATAAATATTAGAAATTAGTATATGGAGTATTTAATGTCCCCAAACTATTGAGAATAATTACATTGATAATTTTGGGGACTGTTAAGAAATTATGGAGACCGGTTAGGCTGAAATTAAGCCCAGTTGAGATATGGGTGTCAGACCAAGTATCTCGGAATTAAATGATATTGGTCAGGGCTGCTGAGAAAATTATCGGGAATCCGAATATGTATTCGGAATAATTTTCAGACGATGTATTGAGCCCGAACGATGAACCTGTTGGTTATAAAACGATGAAGTTTTAATGAATTGGATTGAAAGGAAAATTGAAAATCCTATTTTCCTTTCTCTATTCACGTTGGCGTGCTGAAGGCCTTGATCATTTACATTTCATTCTTCTTCTCTTCCTTATCATCATCTTCTCCATTTTCCTCTTTCCTTCTTCCAAAGCCCTAGCAAGTTTGAGTTCATCTTCCACATCTCCTTCTCATTTTCGTTGGTGGAGCTTGAAGGAGGTTGTGAGCTGCTGTTTTCTCCTCCTTTCTCTGCATTTTCATAGCTTCCTCTCCCTCTAGTGAACCCATTTTCATTTTTGGGTTTTGAGGTAAGTATACCCATTTTTGCTAAGGTTTTGGTTATGAGTATATGGTATTTATGTGTTTTGGAAGCCATGCATGTGAATAGATGTTTTGAGGAGAGCATTTAATGCATGAGTTAAAGTGGGTTTTTATGAGAATAAGGTTTCTTTGAGAAGTAGTGAAGTGGATACATTTATGGTTGGAAGGAGAAGAATATTTATGATGGTTGCTGGAATTTTATGAAACCCTAACTTCATGAATTTGGGGGAAATATATAATGGAGGTTGATGAACATTTATTGTTGGTAATAAATGTGAGTTATGATGAATAAAGGTCATTGGTGAAGGTAATTTGTTGGTGGAAGTCATTAATGGTGAAACCCATGAAAGGGTTTGGTTCTAGGGTACATAATAATAGAGGGTAGTACCTAACCCATGGTGGTTAAGGTGGATAAACTGAAATAAAAGAGGTTTGAGAGTTAAAATAATATAAACATCAAGTTATTGATATATATATATAAGTATTTGAGTTTTAATGGGTAAGTAGAAAATTGATTGTATATGTATTATGATGTAGGAAGTAACCCCATTGACGAGGCGGGGCCATCAAACCACGTTGATCACTACTTCACTTGAGGTAGGAGGGGGTAACTTTTCTAAATGCTTGATTTCATCCATTAATGATGTGAAAATATGTATATGTGATCATTTTGATGATTGTTGAATGGATGATGTGAAAATGTTATGATTGGAATGCATTTAGAATGATAATTATTGTATGGCATTGTATTTGGGATAATATTGTGATGTTGTGATGATATTATGTTGATGAAGTATGATGATGGTTTGAAACCATGTGTGAGTTGGAATTATGATGTGAATATCCCAAAGGTGTATGTTTGAATTGATGAATGCGTATGCCACTAACCCTTAATGTGTATGAATTGTAAAGAGAAATGGTGATGATTGAGGATGATGACAATATTGAAATCCACCAAGTGGTGGTGGTGAAGGATTGAATATGGAGTGGCATCTAGGATGCATAGTGTGAGGATGCATTTGATTTGCATTTGCATTGCATCCATGGCATATCATAGCTGTCTATGTGGAATATTAGGGGGTTCCACTAGGCAGGCCCAGTGGGAGGGCGGCTCAGTGCACGAGCGTATTGTGATTTTCCCCTGTGACTCGGTGTATGAGTCACAAAGCTGTCCATAGTTTGGTGATGAGGCACCCTATGTGGCAGGCCCAGTGGGCGGGCAGCTCTATGGTGAGCGAGTTTACCTCGGTGTCCGACGGGGCACAGCTCTCTCGATGTGTGTTCGGGAGGGGCCCGTAGCACTTGTGGTAGTTAAGACCACGATGTTGATCCGCAAGTCACAAGGTGACTAGTGCTACAGATGGGCGAGAGCGGTTTGGTACCAGTAAAATAATGATGATGTAAGCATGCTTAAAAATTGAGATATATGTGTACACAATTTTTTTCTACTGCAGTAGGGGCATAGTAGCACACCTATGCTTGTCCCACAATTGATTTAATGATATATTTTTCCCACAGTCGGATCCACATTGTTTGATAAGAAATTCTTGTGCATATGCATTAGCTTTAAGAGCATTTGCATATAGCTGGAGATATGCCTAGTTGAAAGCCCATGGTGGCAACGGATGATTGAAAATTGAAAAGGGAAAGAGTTGAATACTAACCCTACGTGTGATTGGCAATCCAAATGATTGATATTGTGAATGTATACTTGAAACTATAAAATGTATTGTGTATAATGTATGATGTGGTGTAATGATGGCTAATTGTGCAAGTATACATGTATTTCATCATAATGTATGACTTTAATTCATTTGGATTATGTTACTCACCTCCCCGTTGCCATTTTTAAAGTTGATGTAGGTATGACTTAAATCCTACAGCTTTTGGAGGCCGAGTTTGGAAGGAGGTAAATATGGATAGGAATGTGTAAGCCTTGGCCGGCATAAATTCTGTTTTGTAGAGTATATGGTGTTTATATACTCGATTTTGTAATGGTTGATAATTTTGGAGGTCATGGGAGAAAATTGGACATGTGTGTGTAAGGCCAATTTTCATTCATGACCTAAATGATGTAAAGGACAAAGTCATGATGCTTGATGATGTTGAATTTGATGTATGGATGATGAAAATTTATGAGTTATAGCTCCTTTGTGATATGTGCTTTGAGAGGCCAATTTTTGGGTGGTGAACTCAATATTGGTTGATATTGATATGGATATGTTGATTCAGCTTACCATATTGAGGAATGAATATTAATTATGAAATTTCTTGGCCAATTGATGACAATAGTGTGCATGATGTTTGATTGATTGATTAATTTGCAGAGCTCTCATATGGAGTTCATGCATAATTGAGGAACCAATAGGGTCAAAATGAGTTTTATGAGTTTTGGATAGTGTGTGGTGGTTCCAATAGCTTAAATACATGAATTGTGACTTATAGGAACTGGAGCGGGTCAATTCCATTGAGAATAGACCCCTATGTTACTCAAAAAGGCTCAAGAATGGACAAAACGCATTTATTTGTATAATTTTCTCATTTTTGAGAATTTTTGGGTGAGGCCGGTGGCCACACGTCACAATTGGTGTATTTTAGTTGGTGTCAAAATTTGGTAGCATTTGGAGTTGATATGAAAAAGTTAGGGGGGGTTAGAAGTCCAAAAATAAGGCTTTTTCTGCATAAAACAGCAACTGTGCTGTCTCGAATCGATTCGAGGATCTCTGAATCGATTCGAGGGCTGTTGTTTTCACTGTTTTTGGTTCCAGGAAGGCCTGAATCGATTCACACGATCTTGAATCGATTCCAGGACCTCTGTTTGTATAAATTTGAGTTCCAGAAGCGTCTGAATCGATTCATACGAGCTTGAATCGATTCAAGGGGTCCTGTTTTCACTATTTTGCACTCCAGAATCATTTGAATCGATTCATGGGGTGTTTGAATCGATTCATGGCCCTGTTTTCACACCTCTTCCCCTGTTTTGGGGTATCATTGGTATTGTTTGACTATATTATGATTGTACAATGACCTACACGCATAATTAATACATTCTATCAATTCAATGGACCGTCCTTCGACCTCCTACCACTCCCCTTCATTTTCTTAATGTAATTGCACACTTCCGCTACTTCTTGTTGATGATCATGAGATTGATCATCCAAGGTTCACTCTTTGACTTAATTGTTCACCTTCTCATATCTTCATATATGAGATAGGTTATTAAAATAGGTCCAGGGGTTTGGTGAAAAATACTTCACCACTTTAATTATTTGATTTATTAATATTTTCAAAGACGCGAAAAATTTTCCCCTATTTTAATTGGGGGTTCGGGGCGTCTCACATTACCCATTCTTCACTTGGCATATTTTGATCTTTCTCACTCGGAGATCGCTTAAACCTCTCATCTCTCGGAGGAGTTCACCAAGTTAAGTCTTACTCGGACTTATTTATTACTTAGCCACTCGGGATATATATCCTTGATCACTCGGAAGAGGACCACACACACTAAAGCCTCACTCGAAAATGGCTCTCCCAACGATATCCCCATTTGAATACCTAGTCTTAACATTTATTCATTCGACAACACATCTCAGTCGGTATAAGTAACATCATATGAACGTAATATATATATTTATATAAATGTATACTTGTTCACATCCCGATAGTCAACCCATATAAATAAATATGTTTAGACAATGGATTACATGAGAGCCGGCCAAGGCTTTAACATATGTATTTACAATGTATACCATACATGCACTTCCATAATCTAAGTGCTCATCACTCGGACTTGAGGCCATCTCATCATTCCCAGTCCGACCTGCATATACTGAAAATATAGCCACAGTAGGGGTGAGCTTTTACATATTAAATGACAGTTATTGACTCAGATTTAATCCTCAATTCTCAACCATACAATGACATTATTCAATCAGCAATAATACACCCTGCCATTCAATATGAATACTCTAATAACATCATCCACTCGGAATTCATGCAATTCGATCAAGACTGAGTAATTCACATCATTCTCATTCACATACTCACAGCCATAACATCACATTGCACTCGGCAACAATACCAATGTACAAATATTCACCCAGTCGGAATTCACTCCAATTATTCATGGCTATACTAATCATGCTATTCACATCAGCATTTACACACACACACACATATATATATATATATACAACCACATAAGCTCATCAACAGTATAAGTGTGCACTCGGCATAGCATCAGTATAGATGCATTCATCCACTCGGATATAAGTGTGCACTCGGCATAGCATCAATATACATGCATTCATCCACTCGGATTTACTCATATCAATTCCAAGCTATATCAATGCCATTATTCTCAATAACATATCCACATATTCACACAATTCACATTGAGCTCAATAACAATTATAAGTGTGTACACATCATTTCAGTCAGATCCGATCATTCATTATTAATTTTATTGTTGCAACATAGGCTCCAAGCCTTTTCTCAGCTCCAAGCTGATCCGGCCGTTTTACTGGTACCAAACCGTTTGCCCTCACATGTAACACAGTCACTCCAAGCGACAACGGAAGTGTTACGGGCAGCCCCGAGTCCAACTCGGTAAGCTTGCCTTGAGTCCAACCCAAGGTCTTTCATCAAGCGTCCAACGCTAATGCACTCGGCATTGCCTTGAGTCCAACCCAAGGTCTTTCATCAAGCGTCCAACGCTAATGCACTCGACATTGCCTTGAGTCCAACCCAAGGTCTTTTATTAAATTACACACGTATTCATCTGATTGTCGACTCTATATTAAGCGTCCAACGCTATATGCTCCAAGCATTTCCAGTGGCGAATCAGATGCATACGGTCTTATTCATCAAGCGTCCAACGCTAATGCACTCGGCACTGACTTGAGTCCAACCCAAGGTCTTTTATTATATTCTCATATTCATTATAAAATCACAAGGAATTCAGCACAGTATTGCATACACTCAGCACTCCGCACATTCATCATATGCATCACATGCTTTTTAAGATAAAATCCCAAACGGGAATCATCACAACAGTCCCCATCTTATGCACTTGACATTCGCATGTACAATGACAAGGATTTCATGCATTTAAACACAAATCACACATGGGGATCAGTATAACCAACTCATACACTCGACATCGACATGCATTTTAATATAAAACAACAAGTGAATATTTATCAACTGTCTCTCAGCATAATGCACTCGACAATCATAATAACATACACATGCATTCACTCTGCATACATCTCATGGACGGAAATCTACACGTACCATATGATTCATCATCAACACACGTCCGGGCTATCACTCAATCGGCAAACAATAATCAACACATTACAAATGCCACACAACACAGTGAGGTAATTTTCACTCGGAACCCGTCCATAAACCATACATTTGAGATGTAAATCAGCCCCCTACCTGGAATGAAGATTCCAGCAGCTCCTCGAGCTTCCAGATCTGACCGATCATCCTTCAGTCACTCATTCTCAACAGAACGACCTGCTTCAGTCATCCTCCATAGCACTCTGCTCTCAGCTTTGAAGGAACCAAACCCTGTTTCCTCCTCGAGCAGCTCTACCACCAAGACACTCCATGCCAAGCCTCCAAGTCACAACGCTGTCCTCACTCGGTCCAGTGGAGGATTCCCAAGCTGTTCCCACACTCGAACAGCCCAGTCCTTACCAACAATAAAGGACTTCATGTTTCCAAGCACCATCAATGTTCAGGCAGAACAGTGGAGGATCCCAGCCTCCCAGACACTCAGTACCACGCCGTTCTCTCCACCACGCTGTTCCCACTTCCCACTCGAGGTTCTACTCAACGTTCGAGTGGAAGAAGAAGAAGATGAAGAAGAAGAAGAACAACAAAGAAGAAGAAGAGTCTACAGGAAAATTCTGGAGAGAACCCAAGAGTGTTTTCAGCATATCCCCAAAGTGAAATGGGTAGAGAGTGGGTGAGAAAACGTGAAAGTGAAGCTATTATCATTACTCTGTTCTGTGCCAGCACCCCTCTCAATCAACAATCACATCTTCATTCAATGCTAATCACATCAGTGTGATTAATGAGGGAGAGAGGGGACCGAAACTCCTTTTTCACCACCAAGGGCACATGTGTAATCTCCACCTGGCATTATTATTATTATTATTATTATTATTATTATTATTATTATTATTCTTCCAATCAGCAATCAATCTAATCAACCATTAATCGGTAATTAAATTTAAACCAGGATGTTACACTACTCCCCTCCTTCAAAGAATTTCGTCTTCAAAATTTAAACATATATTTGCCTCAATAACAGCTCAAAATATCGCTGTTATGCCCCTCTAATCATCTTTGATTTTTCTAGCATTCACCGACCGCTTCATAATTCCAATCGGCTTAGCTTGGCTTCTCAAGCGGTTTACCGACCGCTCCAACCCTTCATAGGGTTCAATACATTTGGGGCTCACATTCTAACGTACAATTTACCCCATTTAGCTCTGCCAGTTCACCATAACCAATGACACTTCCTAGTCCCATGGCCGTTCGGCCTTATATTCTCAACGCTGATCGGTATATATCCACCGTCAGCTCCTAAAATTCAAAGGAAGTCACTCGGCACAGCCATGGACTCTCTCAGATTATAGGTTCGACATTATGTCACATGAGACATTATGGAGGTTAATCAACAAGCTGGGAAGATAGAGTCGGTAAGTAACTGTTAACCCGGCGATAGCATCTCAACAGTTTGTTTCCTCCACCGGGTTGTTAATTGGCAAGCGCACCAATCATTTGTAGTTTTCAAAATTTAGATATTGTTCCACTGGGATTGAAAGTCCAATAACAATAGTAATTTTCTATTTACTATGGTAAATGTGAAGGAAGTTATAGACAAAAGAATGATTTATATACAATTTATACAATATTCACAGGATAGCATGATTGAGTAGTTCATAAGATAAAAGAAAATAAAATCTATCTAAAAAGTTGAGTTGCAATTTAGAATAGGTAAGATACTTGAGATAAACACAGATAAACACATTATGTTGGAAATTGGATCCCTAATCTAGAATAACAATGAGGAACTCAAGACATGCATATTTAATCATCAAGTTTCATGTCATTGCAGCTTAAAATCATTATAACCGATCCCTCGTGATATAAATTCTAAGAATTCACCGTAAAGTCTGATCTCTCGTGAGCTTTCTCAGTAAAAACTTGCATTAAGACCTGGCCTTATGGCAACAATGGCTAACAACCCCTATAGAATTGAGATACCAAGGGTATTCCAACTTTTTACTTTCGTCAAAACAAGTTTCAATACGGCATGAACAATTATTCTCCCATTTGACATTCATACTAATAAAACAAGTTTCAATACACATGAAAATCATTCTCCCGTTTGACGTTCATATTAATAAAAGGTTGAAATACTAACATGGACTTGGATCATAAACATACAGAGGTCGAATTCACAACATTATACTCAATAGATTAGTTCACCAATTCCAACATAAACAAATTAGTTACACATGGTGAAAGTAAAAACAACACTTACAGAGTTTGACATTACGAAGACGATAGGAACTTCACGATACAACGATCACAATACACCGAAAACACACTCAAGTATCTAGAAAACTATTCTAGAACTACAACTCACAAAAGAAGTACTCAAAGTCGAGCACAAGAGAGAAAAGAAGAGAATGGGATGCTATGGGATGTCATAGAATGGTGTTGGATGGCCCTATTTATAGGGCTGAGCAAGGGTGCTGACGCTACGTGTCAGTGTGATGCTACGCGTCACACCCCTGACTCAACTTCCATCAAACAGCTGATAATGGCCACTTCAAATTATTAAATATGATCATGCCTGACCACTTGGACGTGTTTCTACTGTATTTTGGCCATTTGTGCTTAGTGGGGTGGCCCTTGGTGCTGAGTGGGGTGGCCATTATTGGGTCAAAGCTGAGTGCTTAGCCAAGTTGGATGTAGAGTCCACGCAGCACTGACGCTACGCGTGGCTGTGACGTGTAGCATCAACATCAAAAATAGTTATTGATGCTACGCGTGGGGTGAGGCTACGCGTCAGCTCCTCCAGTGTAATTTTCTCTTGATTTCTTAACTTTTTCACTGCAAAACTTAGAGAAAATTGATCAAGGGCAGATTATTTCCAACAACATCCATTTATTGAATTTAAATCCTAATTTTCTAACAAATTAAACTAATTTTTGTAATTTTTATGAAATTTTTATTAAAGCTTTTATTGAAAATTTGAGGACTAACAGTAACATTACTGATTCCCCCCCAATACTCACTACTATCCGATTTATCTCGGATTAAACCCTTGGATATTCAATATCCGACTACTAAATTTCTCCTCCAAACTATGATGTATTTTGACAATACTGAGACAGACACTCAAAAGAGCTCCCCATGTGCATCAATTAGCACAGTTTGCCTGGATTTACCTTGTACAGGCACCACACTCGGTTCTGACATCTCAAATTCCTATCCATTCCTTCAGCTAATTCTATGTTTACTCCTTGTGAATGTCACTCGGAGCTTCTCATTCAAAAATATTATTCGGAGTTTGGAGGTAATTTATTGCCAGAATTCCTCTCAAATAATTTCACTCAGAATTCAAGTCCACATCGTAATCTTACCTGCGTTCGAGTTCAGCAGTTCTACATATCAACCTGAGTGCGAACTCAAATAAATTCTCCTCTCGGGTATCTACTCCCCTCGGGGCTATTCACTCGGAAACTTACCTATTCAACGTGCCACTTTCTGCCTAGAAGTTCCTTCCTTTGGAAAAGGTTAATTAGGGGCATATCATACAGACTTAGAAATTTATCACTTAACGCCCTTTTTACTTGGAACCGTCCACTCAGTACCATTCCACTCAAAAGTGTCACCATCAGAGACACTTCGCTCGGATTTTTCCCTACTCAGAAGTGCCACATTCGGACACTTCACCCGAAAGTCACACGACTCAGATATTTCACCCGGATTTCGCCTGTCACAAAAGCGTCATTAGGACACAGTTCCTTAACTTAGTAATGACTCCCATAACGATGTTTCACTCGGAACACCATAACTTCACTCGGTAGTTCTTTCTCCCAAAAAGATTTCACTCGGAATCATCTCTACTTTCTCATATTCGGAATTATACTAATCTTTTCCGAGCGAATTCTCGCCTTATCGCATTTCTCAGCTCAAGGCCATGATTCCTTCACTGAATCCACAGTATTACTCGGCTAAACCCATAAAACCTCCAATTTCAGTGACAGACTGGATCACACTCCTATTTCAATAATCAATCATTACCTTATTGGCCAATAGCCAACTTACACCAAAGATGACCTCTAATCTTTTCGGAGGAAAATTCACAAGGGTTAAAAAAATCTTCTACCCTCATTTGATATGCTATTGCCTACTACTCATTCAACACCACTCACATCACTTTAACAATCAACTTATACCGAATAACCTCTGATTCTCTCAGAGGTAAGCACATCAAGGTTAAACAAACCTTCTATCCTTATTCTGATACACTACCACTTACTATCCACTCAACACAATTCTCATCTTCGCTCAGAACAGCCCGATAGACTCAAACCATCACCATAAGTAGCTACAGTCTCACCTGCCCGACTTATGAATTGCTGTACCCAACTTATAGGATGACGTCTCATTCCTATAGGGTCACAACAATTACATAGAGGTGCTGCAAAAGTGTACACCGCCACAATACCTATGGTATATAGAGTCATCTCGGAACAGGATACTCTGCACACTTATCGCTTACACTGACCAGACTCTCTCAAATAATACCAGTCCACATAAAAATTAACGGCAATTCACACAAATCTATAAGCAACACATTTACATCAACATCATCATTATGCACCATATAGGGTACATCACGCAACAACAATCATGAAATATCAGTTACCACTATGGTAGAATGGTATATTAGCAATAGATTTCCGACCCTAACAGGGTATATACCTCGTCATTACACACAATCTAGTGTAAATCCCATGATGATAATCATCGAATAGTAGTTACTATCACCATAAAATGGCATAATGACAGTCGGCTTCCAGCCCTCACCGAGTAAATATCTCTTCCTTAGATCTTATCCATCACAAAACCATGGATTAACAATCTAATAATCCCTCATTTCATCATTCATCTTCGACCATTAATCAATTTAAGCCTAGATGATTCACTAAACTCCCTTAGGTATACAACTCGGATTACAATATAACTTACAATCTTGTAGCAGGTTTCTGCATCAGTAAACCTTTTTACCCATCATAAGCACAATCCACCAGTGGACGTACAATCAGCATCATATGGGTTCTATCATTACCATACTTAATACCAAAACATACTCGGATTTCAATCTTACCATTCACTATCTTTCAGGTATTACCTTCATTATTTGAATTTCACCTTAAGACGATTCAATCCTCAATGAGTTACCACACAATCACTTTACTCGGGCTCAACAACCATAAGGTTAATCGAATTATCAGACTCGGAAATTCCAGGGGTTTCCTAACACCCATCGTGGGGCACTCCCATAATATCCAAACATCACCAAGCCTAGATAGACCACCATAGGGCCTAGTTCCACAAAGTCTGACAGTACAAGATCATACTAAATCCAATCGGGTTTACTACACCTTATGGGTCATAATTCAATCAACTATTCGCTCAGTTTTCTAATTTCTCAGATATCCATCTCAACAACATCCGATCATACAGGATCATGCCCAACCAACGGGGTCACCACACCTAGTGGCCTAGCATCAACCAATCATTCACTCGGTTTTTACACACCAAGGACCGAGACACTACCCCAATCTAACATGTATCTGACTTCACATCTAATCACTTATCTCATACTCGGATTCCCAACTTAGGGAACAACAACAATTCACTTACATCATATATCACTCAGGGTTCTTGTGCCAAGGAATACAAAACTCGTTCCTTATACATGGCACAACCGATCAGTTGAATCAGAAACACCACACCAGGGGCTTCCTTCAATACTATTCATTTAATCAACTCATATGTGAGTCCCATCACGTTCAATAATCATGCCTCGACTATGAGCCACTAACTTACAAGAGATCAAACCAACTAATTCGGTCTCAATATACAAGAAGGTCTCAACATCCCTAACTTTATTCCCTTTTAATCAACCCAGGCTTAGAATAACCTCTAAGCATTTCATGAATAACCGAACCAGGGTAGTAACAACTCTCTACCCCCAAACCAACATCTCAACAGTAGTACCTTTCACTACTGTCCTCAACAAAACACATAGGCATCTAATCACACAAATCATGATTAAACATATATCAAATCTGACAACCGGTCATATTGCACACAACCGCCTATTGTGAGTAGGCATACCTTGACCTTGGACCTTTTAAGTCCACTCTGATACCAAAATGAAACAACCCGACTTAATTAAAGAACAAAACTGAGACCAGGAAATTTTTTTCCAAAATTTAGAACATTCCAAATGTCCACAAATCAGCTTAGAATAGGAGTCAGGTAAATAAAACAGAATGAAGGTAAGGGAAGACAAAAAACCGATCACAAGGAAGTCGGCCAGCAAAAGCCGACTAGAGGAAGGGAAGACCGGGTAAGGATGCCACACTGGCAAGACCCAGCTTCGATTAATAGCCCAACGGAAAAACAACGCTTGAGCGAGCCCTTTTCTCGCTGGAGTGAATCCTCATTCGCTGAAATGGACCCATTCACTCGGATATTCCATCACTCGGAATTGGGCTTAAGTTCACTTGGGAACTGTCCCCCCTAGGGTCATGCTTCACTCGGTAAATTCATACTTAGCCAGATACTAAACTCATTTCAGGAAGTTCACATTCGCATTTCATTCGGAAGCATTTAATCTTCACTCGGGAAATGATTCCCTCAGTTATTCCACTCGGAATCCATAAGCTTTCCCTCACCCGGAATATTCTCCCAGTCATATATCACTCGGTATATTTCAGCCTCAATTCACTCGGAGGTACATTACCCATTCTTCACTTGGCATATTTTGATCTTTCTCACTCAGAGATCGCTTAAACCTCTCATCTCTCGGAGGAGTTCACCAAGTTAAGTCTTACTCAGACTTATTTATTACTTAGCCACTCAGGATATATATCCTTGATCACTCAGAAGAGGACCACACACACTAAAGCCTCACTCGGAAATGGCTCTCCCAATGATATCCCCATTTGAATACCTAGTCTTAACATTTATTCATTCGACAGCACATGTCAGTCGGTATAAGTAACATCATATGAACGTAATATATATATTTATATAAATGTATACTTGTTCACATCCCGATAGTCAACCCATATAAATAAATACGTTTAGACGATGGATTACATGAGAGCCGGCCAAGGCTTTAACATATGTATTTACAATGTATACCATACATGCACTTCAACAATCTAAGTGCTCATCACTCAGACTTGAGGCCATCTTATCATTCCCAGTCCGACCTGCATATACTGAAAATATTGCCACAGTAAGGTGAGCTTTTACATATTAAATGACAGTTATTGACTCGGATTTAATCCTCAATTCTCAACCATACAATGACATTATTCAATCAGCAATAATACACCCTGCCATTCAATATGAATACTCTAATAACATCATCCACTCGGAATTCATGCAATTCAATCAAGACTGAGTAATTCACATAATTCTCATTCACATACTCACAGCCATAACATCATATTGCACTCGGCAACAATACCAATGTATAGATATTCACCCAGTCGAAATTCACTCCAATTATTCATGGCTATATTAATCATGCTATTCACATCAGCATTTACATATATATACATATATATATATATATATGTATATATACAACCACATAAGCTCATCAACAGTATAAGTGTGCACTCGGCATAGCATCAGTATACATGCATTCATCCACTCGGATATAAGTGTGCACTCGGCATAGCATCAATATACATGCATTCATCCACTCGGATTTACTCATATCAATTCCAAGCTATATCAATGCCGTTATTCTCAATAACATATCCACATATTCACACAATTCACATTGAGCTCAATAACAATTATAAGTGTGTACACATCATTTCAGTCGGATCCGATCATTCATTATTAATTTTATTATTACAACATAGGCTCCAAGCCTTTTCTCAGCTCCAAGCTGATTCGACCGTTTTACTGGTACCAAACCCTTTGCCCTCACATGTAACATAGTCACTCCAAGCAACAATGGAAGTGTTACGGACAGCCCCGAGTCCAACTCGGTAAGCTTGCCTTGAGTCCAACCCAAGGTCTTTCATCAAGCGTCCAACGCTAATGCACTCGGCGTTGCCTTGAGTCCAACCCAAGGTCTTTTATTAAATTACACACGTATTCATCTGATTGCTGACTCTATATTAAGCGTCCAACACTATATGCTCCAAGCATTTCCAGTGGCGAATCAGATGTATACGGTCTTATTCATCAAGCTTCCAACTTTAGTGTACTCGGCACTGCCTTGAGTCCAACCTAAGGTCTTTTATTATATTCTCATATTCATTATAAAATCACAAGGAATTCAGCACAGTATTGCATACACTCGGTAATCCACACATTCATCATATGCATCACATGCTTTTTAACATAAAATCCCAAACAGGAATCATCACAACAGTCCCCATCTTATGCACTCGACATTCGCATGTACAATGACAAGGATTTCATGCATTTAAACACAAATCACACATAGGGATCAATATAACCAACTCATACACTCGGCATCGACATGCATTTTAATATAAAACAACAAGTGAATATTTATCAACTGTCTCTCAGCATAATGCACTCGGCAATCATATAACATGCACATGCATTCACTCTGCATACATCTCATGGACGGAAATCTACATGCACCACATGATTCATCATCAACACACGTCCGGGCTATCACTCAATTGGCAAACAACAATCAACACATTACAAATGCCACACAACACAGTGAGGTAATTTTCACCCAGAACCCGTCCATAAACCATACATTTGAGATGTAAATCAGCCCCCTACCTGGAATGAAGATTCCAACAGCTCCTCGAGCTTCCAGATCTGACCGATCATCCTTCGGTCACTCGTTCTCAACAGAAAGACCTACTTCAGTCATCCTCCATAGCACTCTGCTCTCAGCTTTGGAGGAACCAAACGCTGTTTCCTCCTTGAGCAGCTCTACCACCAAGACACTCCATGCCAAGCCTCCAAGTCACAACGCTGTCCTCACTCGGTCCAGTGGAGGATTCCCAAGCTGTTCCCACACTCGAACAGCCCAGTCCTTACCAACAATGAAGGACTTCATGTTTCCAAGCACCATCAACGTTCAGGAAGAACAGTGGAGGATCCCAGACACTTAGTACCACGCCGTTCTCTCCACCACGCTGTTCCCACTTCCCACTCGAGGTTCTACTCAATGTTCAAGTGGAAGAAAAAGAAGATGATGAAGAAGAAGAATAGCAAAGAAGAAGAAGAGTCTCCAGGGAAATTCTGGAGAGAACCCAAGAGTGTTTTCAGCATATCCCCAAAGTGAAATGGGTAGAGAGTGGGTGAGAAAACGTGAAAGTGAAGCTATTATCATTACTCTGTTCTGTGCCAGCACCCCTCTTAATCAACAATCACATCTTCATTCAATGTTAATCACATCAGCGTGATTAATGAGGGAGAGAAGGGACCGAAACTCCTTTTTCACCACCAAGGGCACATGTGTAATCTCCACCTGGCATTATTATTATTATTAATATTATTATTATTCTTCCAATCAGCAATCAATCTAATCAACCATTAATCGGTAATTAAATTTAAACCAGGATGTTACACGCTGGGCTTCGCCTAAGCGAGCCTAGCCTATCTTGCTCAAGCGATGGTGAATCTCGCTTGAGCAAGTTTCCCCCAGGATTGAATTTGTTCTATTTTATTTATGGTGAGCTTATGTTGGACCCCTTTCTTAATGTTATGAGATAATTAAGAGATGATATGTGGGGTATGCCATAATGTTATGGCATGGTGGTGGCTGGAATTAATTAATACAATTGGGGATGAGTTAATTGTGATATAATTACCACCAAGGATAGAGTAATGAAAGGATGATAATGAGAACCTGATGATAGGATTATGAGATATATCCTAGGGAGAATTTGAAACCAATGAAGGGATAATTGAATGACATGGTATACAATACAAATTGATGAATTAGAGAAAATATGACCTAGAATAATGGTAGATGATAATGCTGAGCACTCTCTTACACAAAGAGGTGTATATTGTTATTGATGAAATATTGTGTACCATTGTGTGTGATACAAGTATGATCTTGTATGTGTGATTGAAATATAATAATGAAATATTGTGAATGCCACACCAATATATATATATATATATATATATATCAAACAATAGTAATGAATAATGAGATGAAAACCCACTAAATGAAAGTGTGGTAATATTGATGAATACTACGTAATGTTGTAATGCCATTGTGGTTGATTGCAAGTGTTGACTTGCATGTATGAAATGAAATATATATGAAATATGTTGAAATGAAATGCCACACTTAAAACTTGAAAACAATGGCTAAGACCAACAATGATATATCCACTAAGGTGTGAATGTGGTGTTAGAGATTATGATGATGATGTTTGATGAGTGGCATTTAGGATGCACAGAGTGAGAATGCATTTGATTTGCATTGCATTGTATCCATGGCATATCATAGCCGCCGATGTTGGAACGTTAGGGGAGTTCCCTTGGCTGACCCAGTAGGAGGGTGGCTCAGTGCACGAGCAATTTGTTGTTTCCCCTGTGACTCGGTATGTAAGTCATGAAGCCGCCCATGTATTGCTACAGGGAGCTACATGTGGCTGACCCTTGTGGGGGGTGGCTCTTGATGAGCAGGTGACCCCAGTGGTTATTGAGATCATAGCCGCCATGATTTGAGATCTGGCAGGCCCGCAACACCATATGTCGAATATGTTGTATATTGCGGTCATGGTGAAAATGACCAGGTGTTGCAAGATGGGCGATGCGGTTTGGTACCAGTAAAAATATAGTGAATATGCATGCATTATGATATATATGTACATATTTTACTACTGCAATAGGGGCATGGTATGTGATCATGCTTAACCCACACTTGGTGTTTATTCCCACAGTCGGATCTACATTTGTTGCCTATTCTATTATGCATATGCATTAGCCATAAGAGCATCTGCATATAGCATGGAGATATGCCAAAAGTTGATGATGATTGATATGATTGAGATTATTGTATGGTGTTGATGAGATGGGTAATTGAATACCTAAAAGACCATATAAAACTTTATAAATGATATGAGTATAATAAAAAGATATCGAATATGACGATATATGTGATATGGCTCATGATAATGTAGGTCATAATTGTTTATGACTAATGATAATGATGATAGCCCATGGTGGCTTTGAGAAAAGACCTGAATGGTCAATGTTGATAATGTTGGCCCATTATGGCATTGTGATAGATGTGTATATGCCTGCTTTGCTATGACCTGGTTAATGAATATGAAATATGTATATGATGTTGAAGTAACAATTTATGATGATCATTGATGTGTTTAGCAAAGCATACATGATGTTGATATGCATATGCACATAATTTCAATTGTATTCATATCGTCATTTGAAATTTATAACTCACTCTCCCATGTGATCTACTTTTAGTATTGATACAGGAGTCTCATGGGATGAGGATGTTTATAAAGTAAAGTTTTTGGGCAGGTAAATAGTGGTAACGGAATGCCTTGACTGGCAGCATTTGTCATTATTATATCGTGAAATAAAATATGTATCATAGTGTTGATAATTAATGATATTGATGGATGTAATGTAAGTGATAACATAAGTGGGCGATGTGCTGATATTTGGGGTGTTGAAATTTATACCCATTTGATGAATAAAATGATGTTAGATGTGTAGCCCATTTTAGGAATGTATAAGTGTTGATGATACAAGATATTGAGATAGAATCGAATATGGTCAAATATAGAGTATGGATATCGGAGATGTATGTTGCATGATCATATAGATATGTATATGTATATATATCTTAGGCATTGTATGTTCCTGAAATCATGTGAAAAGATGATGGTTGTCTATTAGGCTTATGATATGTCGTTGCATGCCTTGCCGAGCCTTTTCTCATATCCTCATATATGGGACTAGGCGTATGCCCGGTATACACATTCTTCTTCCGCTGTAAACTCTATTATTTTGTATACCATTATGGGCAATTTATTTATCGATCTAGTTATATTCTATTAAATCTCACTCTTCGATTTTCTGCGGTTCAGGTCTTGATGTAATCATCGAGGTGTTTTAGAAATCATTCAAATGTGGGAAATTTACTCGTGTTTTATTAATTATTATCTTGATTACATCAGGATTCGGGACCAGAAAATCGGGTTGCTACATTAAGCCATTCAAATTACTCAGAAGATTGGCATCGATGTAACCTTTACAACGAGCTCATCTTGTATTTATCAAGATCAAATCCTTAGTCCATCTTAAGTGTTTAAGGATATTCTTAACTATAGAATAAGAATATTAGTTCTAGAAGAAGCATGTCTTCTACATGTAATACTAGAACTATAATTGTGTAGTTACTAATCCTTTTATAGTCATAAGATTTATCTTCATTCTTTAATGAAGATTCTAGCTTCTATAAGCCCTTTTTAGTCCATAAATGAAATATTTGCAGTTCACATACCTTCCTAGATGTTCTAGGCATAAAAGGCCTTTAGGTTGTGTCATATGCACATCTTCAAGATGATTTCCATCTTGACATCTATCTACCATATCTCATAATGGTGCTATACTGCTACAACAAGTAGTATCTAAATGGTTTTTAAGCTAATTGAATTTTGTCAATCTTGCTTTTAAAGGTACTCTTATTACCATCCATATTTAGTTTTCCTTTTGAAAACCCATTTGTAGCCTATAGGTTTTACCCTTTAGGTGCGTCAACCAAGGTTCATACCTTGTTAATGTACATGGAGCCCATTTCAAATCCCATGGTCTTATGCCATGTCTTAGAATCTAAACTTGCATTGGCCTCTTCATAAGAAGCTTGATCATTGAGTAATATGCCTTCTTCCTGATTCATGAGATATCCACATTTTTCAGATTTGGTGATATATCCTATTTGATCTTACGCAAGTCTTGTGCTACCAGAGCTAATAATGTCACAACACTTTGTGAATTCTACTCCAAGTTCATCCTTGACTTTTGAATGCTTTATGATACTTGAATTTCTTCAAGTTCTACTATCCTTCCACTGATTCTTTAAAAGACGCACTCTTATTCAAGAATACAACATTCTAAGCAACAAGCCTTTTATTCTTAGATGGATTGTAGAAATGATAATCCTTAACTTTCTTTGGGTATCTCATAGAAGATATTCATCCAATTTAGATCTGACCTTGTCAGAGTTGGATGCTCTATAGAAGCATAATAGTTCCAAATCATTATTAAATACATACTAGGTTTCTTCCTTGTCCATATCATATATGGTTTCTTTAAGAAAGTATAAGATAGAACATGGTTAAGTGTGGAAATTTTGTCAATAAAGGAACATTGAAGGAGTTAGAGATGTTTGATAATAATCAATAATCAAACTGTGTCCAACAAAGTTTGAATTTTTCTTATAGAGATGCTATTATGGCATTCCATGAGGAATGAATTAAGAGGTAATCTCTTACTCTATTAGATTGTTATCAAACTTGTAGCTCAAATTATTTGCTATCTTGATCTAATCAAGCGTTTTAATTGTCTTGCCAATTTGATTTTTCACTTCATTATGAATTCTTTGAACTTTTCAAAGACTTTCTAACTTGTGTTACATAAATCCATACTCATTGACTTTTCAATTAGTATGTCGAAGTATTGAAAAACATATTTAGTTATTGTTCCAATAAGCCCACGTATTTTGTCATTTATTAGATAATAGATTACTCATCTTTCATTTTTCAATGAATGAGGTCTCAACCATCTTTCCAATAAATAAGATTTACATGTCTCAAATGATTCTAAAATCAAAAGATTATAGATAACCACATTAATGGTATTTAGAAATGTGTTTCTCATTTATTTTCCTTAGGAGACAATACCATGTAAGGTTCAAAATCACTTACTTTAACCTACTTTAATAGTTATGTTATAGATGGTGTTTTGAGATTTAGGATGTGGAATCCATTACTCAATTGTGCATCAACATCCTTTTGAAGAAATAAAGTTATTTTATAAAAAAACCTTTCTTGTCCAACAAGAAACAATATGCACAATGTCTAGTTCACTAACTAGCCCAATAGGTAAAGATCTTATCTTTATTGTAGCAACTTTTGCTTAATTTTACACAGATTTCTCCACCCTTAGCAAGTAATCTACCTCTTTGGTTTTTCAAAATGTGAAATCTGCTACTAGTATCAGATACTAATGTCAGTGAAGTAAAATAACTTAACTTCTATAACATGACTTGTAGCAGAAGTCGTACTTCCCTTTCTTTTGAACTTCTTCAAGTTCTTTAGACAAATTATTTTAATGTCTTATTTGGCTAAACCTAGAAACAATTTCCTTTCTTGATCACCTTTTAGACTTCCAGACCAACTCGACCTTAATAGAGTTTGTATATGATCATATCGTATATCTCTATATATTCATATTGTCTTTTATAGCGCAGAGTTTATGCAGACTCCATAGGGTATTCAATACCCAACCATAGATGATATTGAAATAAACCAAACATGACACACTGCCGCTTCCTCTTTATTGAAGATAGTTCTCAAGTCTCGATACCTATCTGGGAAATTTTCCAAATAAAGTGTCCTTCCAAAAGATATATTGCAACAAAACAATATTTGGTTTGTCATGGTTATTCTAAACCAAATTATATACAAATCTATCACTTCTATTTAAAATATATTTAACTTTTGGTCATTAAATATATTGTTTCCCACTATTTTGATTCAAAAGAAATACCTTTATTGAATCAGAAAAAATCCCATTGGAAGATTTTTCTAGTGGGCCAAGATCCATATTTGGCCTAGTGTTTAGTCAGCTTTGGCCGATCGTCCAACCCTTAGTTATTTAGGTAGGAAACACATTTCTAATTACATCTTATGCAACACTTGGAGGATTGAGTGGATAACTCTTTACCCTTATTCATCTTATGAGTTTAAGCTCAATCCTTACGCCTAAGTTATTTTCAATCCAATTGAAAAACTTAGTTATGTTAAGGCCCAATAAAAATAATTTGGATATTATAATTTTCCCATTGCGCCTTACCAATATAAATGATAGCACCCTGCTTTGGAAGATCCACTATTTATTGACATTAGTCTTGACGAGTGTTACTTATTAGAAGGTGTTTAAACTTGATATTAACGCTTCCAAGTTCTTCAATCTGATTAAAGTTACCTAGATAAGTCCAATACCAAATGGTTGGATAATCTAATTATCTATCATCCTTTACTAAATACCAAATGCTTTGGCAGAACCTACACTTTATTGAAACTAGCATTGATGAGTATTACTTGTTTGAACACGTTTTAGACTATTCATACCTTTAGGTTATTCCAATCTAATTGAAAAATGTCTATTTGAATAAAACTTAATAAGTTATACTTAGATAATCCAATTATCCAATCATGTCCTACTAAAGGCACCCAATGATGGCGTGACCTGCACTTTATCTATATCAAGTTTGATGTTAATACTTATTGGAAGGTATGATTGTCGGGCTTGAGGGATTTCAATTTTCTTATTATTCATTATCGACTTTCATTAAACGCTTTAACGCAAAATAAAACCCCAAAACATGTAATCAAAACATGTGAGATGCTTATGGTCTTCCTAGAAAATAAAGCAAAATAAAATAAACCTAAAGGAACTACGGTGTCTTGACTTCTTGAAACCACCATCCTCCTAGAGTCACCATTCCTTTATTCCTTTCAAGGTCATATCCATCAAGAGTCACCTGAGAGGCCCCCAAAAATAGGGGTAAATTTTTTGCGTTTTTCATAATTTATTTCCATGAAGAATTATAATGGAGAGCTTGATCAGTACCCTGGATCTATGTAACCTATCTCATATATGAAGATATGAGAAGGTATCAGAGTATGCAACACATGTCCAAACAATACCATTTCGATCACCGAATAGTATAATCGACTATTCCTTGCGTAATCAAGGCTTTAAAGGACTGGGAATAATCGATTACAATGCCCTAATCGATTACCAAGCAAATGGTAATCGATTACTGACTTCCTGGAATGGTATATTGAATCAGAGGTGTTACCTAATCGATTACAGATCCTTAGCTAATCGATTACCTGGTTTCTGTTGGGCACATAATCGATTACTACACTGCCCATAATCGATTAACAAGCTGCTGGGATTTACGTAATGCATCAGGTGCTCCCTCTAATCGACTACCACTCAGTACCTAATCGATTACATAGGTTCTGGATAACCTATAATTGATTATTTCCTGATGTATAATCGATTAGATTTAAACAGAGGTCTTGTAATCGATTACGCCTTGGAGGCTAATCGATTACACCCTGTCATTCTGCAGAAATTATGCAGATTTTGTAGAAAAATGAGCTTCTTAACTACCAAAACCCATGCAAACGATATCAGAATGCCACCAAATTTTAACACAAGCTAAAACACATTATTTGTGACATGTGCCAACTGGCCGCACTCAAAAATTCCTAAAAATGAGTAATTTATGTGCATAAGCGTGATTATCCCATTTTAAGGCATTTTGAGGTAACCAATGGGTCTACTTTTGGCAAAATGGATCCATTCCATTTCCCACAAACCACAATTAACGTACTTAAGCTGTTGCATTCCATCCATTGCATCAAAACCTCATAGATTATCATTTGACCATACTAGTTCCTAGCTCATGCATTAAAACAACTATACAAAGTTTCTAACACACATCCTAAAAGGCTATAATTCATGATTCTCAACATTCATTCATCAAATTGGCTGAGATTTAAACATCACAATGGTATTATACCTTACCAAAGGTCATTAATGAAAATGAGCCATGCACACAAGGTCTCATTTTTCCTACATGACCCCAAAATCATCATTTACCATATCAAGATTACAAAATTGGGCATATATGCACCATGTACCATACAAAATAAAAACACGCCGGCCAAGGCTCTCCCATTTCCATTCCATATTTACCTTCTTCAAACTCGGCCTCCAAAATGGTAGGATTTACATCATACCTACATCAAACTTAAAAATTACAACGAGGAGTGAGTAACAAAATCTAAATGAATCAAAGTCATACATTATGATGAAATACATGTATACTTGTTTATATACCACACCTCTCAGAATATCATACATCATTTATATACTATACTATTCAAAACCATATATCACATTCTCAAGTATACACCCATAATCATATTCATTCAAATCACTGAATACACCCATAGGGTTAGTATCACACTCTTTTCCCTTTTTAGTTCTCATTCATCCTTCGCCACTATAGGCTATCAACTAGGCATATCTCCGGCTATATGCAAATGCGCTTAAAGCTAATGCATATGCACAAGGAATTCTCATCAAACAATGCAGATCCGACTGTGGGATTATAACATCAAATCAATTTGTGGGACAAGCATAGGTGTGCTACTATGCCCCTACTACAGTAGTAAATTATGTACACATATATCTCAATTTATGCATGCTTATAACATCATAATTTTTACTGGTACTAAACCGCTATCGCCCATCTGTAGCACTAGTCACCCCGTGACTTGCGGATCAACATCATGGCCTTAATTACCACAAGTGCTACAGGCCCCTCCCAAACACACATCGAGAGAGCCGTGCCCCGTTGGACACCGAGGTAACTCGCTCACTATAGAGCCACCCGTCTACTGGGCCCGCCACATAGGATGCCTCATCACCAAACTATGGACAGCTTCGTGTCTCACACATCGAGTCACAGGGCAAAAACAACAATACGCTCGTGCACTGAGCCGCCCTCCCACTGGGCCCGCCTAGTAGAACCCCCTAACATTCCATATAGACAGCAATGATATGCCATGGATGCAATGCAAATGCAAATCAAGTGCATCCTCACACTGTGCATCCTAGATGCCACTACACATTCGATTATTCACCACCACCACTTGGTGGATTTTAATGTTCTCATCATCCTTAATTATTTCCAATTCTCCTCAGAACTTATACTCATTAATAGTTAGTGGCATACACATTCATCAATTCAGCATACATCTTTGGGATATTTCATATCATGGATTTCAATTCACACATGGTCTTAAACCATCATCATATTTCATCATCAAGATCTAATCATAACATCATATCATTATCCCAAACACAATGCCACACAACAATCATCATTCTAAATGCATCCAAATCATAATATCATCACATCATCCATTCAACAACATCAACATAATCACACACACATATATATATATTTTCACATCATCAATGGATGAAATCATGCATTTAGAATAGTTACCCCCTCCTACCTCAAGTGAAGTAGTGATCAACGCGGTTTGACGATTCTGCCTCGTTAATGGGGTCACTTTCTACATCACAACACATCACACCATCAATTTTCTATTTACCCACCAAGACTCAAATACTCATATATTTCAATAACTTGGTGTTTATGTCATTTTAACTCTCAACCTCTTTTATTTCATTTTACCCACCATAACCACCATGGGTTAGGTGCCACCATTCATTATTATGAGATTAGTGCTAAACCCATTCATGGGTTTCTCCATCAATGACCTCCACCAACCAATTTCCATCGCCAATGGCCATTACTCATCATAAACTACATCTATTACCAACAATAAATGCTCATCTACCCTCATTATACATTTCCCCTAAATTTATGAAGCTAGGGTTTCTTAAATCCCAACAACCATTATCAATGGGTTATCATTTACCATCTTCTTCCAACATAAATGCATTCATTCCCCTCATTTCACTTAAACCCATGCATCCACAACAGCCCACTCTAGGGTTTATGCATCAAATGCCTTAAGTGAACACCCATTCACATGCATGGTTCCCAAAACTCATATTATCACATATCCATGGCAAAAACTCAACATAAGGGTGAGTATTTCTTACCTCACACCCAAAAATGAAATGGGTTCAATAGAGGGAGAGAGAGCTGTGAAAATGAAGGGGAAAGAGGAGAGGAACTCCAAGCCTCAAGCTTCCTTCAAGCCCCTTCAAACAAAAATGGAGAAGGATGAAGGTGACACCACCTTGTCTAGAGTTTTGGAAGAAGAAAAGATAAAGAAGGAGAAGGAAAAGTAGAGAAAAGAAGAAGAGGAATGGTTGCCACGGAAATGAGAAGAAGCCAACATGAAATTAGAATGTATTGAAGGAGTAGGGGCCTCACTAAAGGGTTTCAATTGTTGTCTGCAGTGTGTAGCACGAGATCTCCCCTACGAAAGGGTCGGGGTCGAAGGAGAAAGTTCCAACATTAGGCGGATTTCTATTTGGCTGCCTGTATCTTTACATATGCGATATTACGCTCTTCTAGACTGAGATCCATATCCTCATGCGTTCCATCGTTATTCAAGTCTTCGTCATAAGCGAGACGTCGAAGAGTGGGTTCCCCTAACTCTACTGGTATCATGGCATCGACCCCATAAGTGAGTCGGAATGGGGTCTCATGGGTCGACGAGTGTGGGGTCGTGTGATATGCCTATAGAGCCCCGGGTAATTCTTCCTCCCATCTTCCCTTGGCTTCTTCAAGTTACTTTTTAAGTTCTTGAAGGATTAACTTGTTTGTCGCGTCATCCTGGCCGTTGGTTTGTAGATGTTCTACAGAAGAGAATTTTCGCTTGATACCCAGGTTCTTACAGAATTTGACAAAACCTTTGTCTGTGAACTGTTGTCCATTATCCGAGATGATTGTGTAGGGTAGCCTGTGCCTACAGATGATGTGCTTCCAAGTGAGAGTCTGAACCTTGGCTGTAGTGATAGTTGCAAGGGGTTCCACTTCAATCCATTTGGTGAAGAAATCAATCACCACTAGAAGAAATTTAACTTGACCTTTTCTGGGTAGGAATGGACCCAGGATGTCCATCCCCCAGGTGTTGAAGGGCTAGGGGGCTAAGATTCCATGTAAAGGCTCGGGGTGGTTATGGATCCGGTTGGCATTGGGTTAGCATGGGTCACACTTCTTGACAAACTCAGAGCAATCAGCTCGTAGGGTTAGCCAAAAATATCCTACCTAGAGGACCCGAGTAGCCAGGGGGCGGACTCCCCCGTGAAGGCCATAGATCCCTGAGTGGAGTTCTCGTATTACATAATCAGCTTACTCTTTAGGCACTTTAGGACTGGCATAGTGAAGCCCCTTTTGTAGAGCTATCCGTCTAGTAGGGTGTAATTGGCTGCTTGAACCTACAACTTTTTAGCTTGTTGATGGTCTTCTGGGAGGGTTCCCTGCCTGAGAAAATAAAAAATCAGGGTCATCTAAGTATTTTCAGTCAGTATTTCACTTACCTGGTGTGTATACTGAGCCTCTTTGATTGTGGGTTCCTCCAAGATGATTTAGATGATTGCCTTGAGGTTCCCTTCTTTGACTGTGCTAGCTAGCTTGGAGAGTAGGTCAGCGCGCTTGTTCATCGCCCGGGGAACATGAACTATATGAAAATGTTTAAGGTCCCTTGTTAGTTCGTTCACTCGAGCCAAGTATTTCATCAGGATCAAATCTTTGGCTTGGTATAACCCTTCCATCTGCCGGGCCACCAACTGGGAGTCGGTCTTTGCTTGAACGCATCGGGCTCCCAAGTCTATAACGGTGTGTAGTCCAACGATGAAAGCCTCATACTCCGCCTGGTTATTACTAGCTTTGAACTGGAACCTAAATGACTCTTCGACCACTAAATCGGTCAGAGATTCCAATATAACACCTGCTTCACTACCCTTTTTATTAGAGGATCCATCTACAGAAAGGGTCCATAAACCGTGTGTGGCCTCATAGTCGTCTTTATCTTCTCCCAGCTCCACCAGGAAGTCTGCCAGTACCTGGGCCTTAATAGGCACTCGAGCTTCATACCAAATACCATATTCAGATAATTCAACAGCCTAGAGGACCATTCTTCTCGTGAGCTTTGGCTTCTGAAGGATTTTTTTGAGTGGTTGGTTCATCCTTACTACCACTTGGTGGCTGTGAAAGTAAGGTCAGAGTCGTCGTGCGGCTACAACAAGGCTGTATGGGAATTTTTTGACCCTTTGATAGCGCGCTTCAACTCCCAACAATGTTTTACTGGTGAAATAAACTGGCCTCTAGACTAGGTCGTCCTCCTGGACTAAGACTGAGTTTACTGCCTCAGTACCTATGGAAAGGTAAGAGACCAATTCTGACCCCGTGTCTGGTCGTGTCAGAATCGGTAAGGATGCAAGGTAGATCTTTTGGTCTTGAAATGCCTTTTAACACTCTGACGTCCATTCGAACGAGTCTATCTTCTTTAGCGCCTTGTAGAATGGCATAAACTTTTTAGTAAATTTTAAAAGGAAATAGGAGAGGGCCGCGATCCGACCGGTGAGGCGCTGGACCTCGTTAATATTCTGGGGGCTTCGCATCTCAAGTATGGCATGACATTGGTCTGGGTTGGCCTCAATGCATCGATAGGTAAGTATGTACCCTAGAAACTTTCCACCTTGGATCTCGAATGAGTACTTCTCAGGGTTTAACCGCATATTATGCCTGTGCAACTCAGAGAACGTCTCTTCCAAATCCTGCACATATAAGTCTGTTTGTTTGGTTTTGACCACTATGTTGTCCACACAGACCTCCATGTTTCTCCTGATTTGCCCGGTAAGGATTTTATCAATTAGCCTCTGATAAATGGCTTCTACATTCTTCAAACTGACAGGTATTACTAGTAATAATAATTCACTCCACCTATGATGAATACTATCTTCTCCTCGTCCTTGGGGTCCATTCGGATCTAATTGTACACCGAGTATCCATCCATAAAGCTCAAGATCCTGTATCCTAAAGTTCCATCTACCAGATTATCAATATTAGGCAAAGGATAGGGATCTTGGGGACATACCTTATTTAGATCGGTGAAGTTGACACAAATTCGCCACTTGTTGTTCGACTTTTTCACCATAACCACATCAGATAACCAGGTCAAATATTTGACCTCCCTGATGAAGTTGGCAGATACAAGCTTATCTGTCTCTTTCTTGGCTGTATTTTTTCGATCAGGCCCCATCTTCTGAGGCTTCTAGAATATGGGTTTAGCATTCGGCTCGATGTTAAGTGAGTGGCAAATTACGCTAGGTTCAATTCCTAGCATGTCGGCGGGGCTCCAAGCAAATAGATCTGCGTTTGCTTTCAACTAGTTGACTAGGGTTTCTTCGAGGACTGGGTCAAGTATTGGTTTAATCCGTGTGAACTGGTTCAGGGAGGGACCGACTTGGACGAGCTTGAGAGACTCTACTGGCTGGGGTCTCTCATATTTTCTATCATCATAAGGGTCAAATCCTATCTCTATATCTTCATCAATTATAAATGTTTCCTTAGGGCGAAGGCTCTCATAGTAACATTCTTGGGCAACTTCTGGGTCTTCCCTGACAACCCCCACCTTCTATCCCCGAGTGGGAACTTCTTGGTTAGGTGCATGGTAGAGACTACAGTGCCCAGGGTGTTGAGGGATGGTCGCCCCAGCAACGCGTTATAGGAGCTGGGGAAATCAATGACTAGAAACTTGACTTTGACTGCGCAGCTGTCTCTTTCGTTCCAGAAGGTAGTCCTCAGGTCGATAAACCCTAAAATCTACACAGAATCACCAAAAAAACTAAGTAAAGTCCCGTCATACCTTTTCAACCACTGGGTGAAAAAACCCATCTTTTGGCACGCTTTCTATTGTAGAATATCTGCTGAGCTTCCCTGGTCTACCAGTACCTATTCTATCACAAAGTCTTCAACTCTCATGGTGACTACCATCGGCTCGTCTCTATTAGGGCCGCTTTCAGGGAAGTCCGACCTGTCAAAAGTAATGGTCACCGGGTCTAAGTCTGCCTGTAGTAAGTTTACCTAACCCGATTGGTGTAACTGGCATGCACGAGCACCTGAGAATCCGCCTGAAATAATATGTATGACTCTTCTTCTGTCTTCTTTTCCACCTACAGGTCTTAGGGATCGAGAGCGTGGGGCTCGTGATCTATCCCGAGTTTGGAGTTTGACTTGATCGGGGTGCTCTCTTTCTCTCTTCTGGTTTCCCTCCTTTGGTCTACCATCCTTCCGGGTGACGAACCTCGCCAAGTGTCCCTGGCAGATTAGATGCTCTATCTGATTGCGGAGGGAGCGATATTCTTCCATTGCATGGCCATGGCCTCGGTGGTACTCATAATATTTGGATGTGTTTGACCTTTTTGGCCCTTCTCCCAGGGGGAAGCGCAAAAAGTCTAGTATTGTAGACTTCATGCATTGTAAGCATGCTTGTCCCGACCTAGGAGCATTGTAAGCATCAGCATGCTTGTCCCGACCCTATTTGGGGCTTCTCCTTTTTTGGTCGGGCCGATGAGCGACGCAATTAGAGGATCCCAACTGATTGGCCTCTTACTCATCAACAGTGGTATATAAGAGGCCCTTGCCCGAAAATTATCCATGTCCTGGAGAAGCTTCTTGGCCAAGGAGTCGGAGAACTTACTCGGGCACAAGCTAGTTTGTATGGTGTGTAGTGCCACTTTAGGATTGAGGTCCCGAATCTGGATGGCCTATTCAAAAAAACGAGCCATGTACTGCTTCAAGGTTTTATTCAGAAGTTGGTGTAAGTTCAGCAGACTATGTGAGGTCTGCTTCATGGCCCTGCTAGTGGAGAATTGGTTAAAAAACTTCTTACTAAGGTTAGAAAATTGGTAATGCTCTTATGGGGAAGGTGGGAGAACCAGCGGAGGGCCAACTTGGTCAATATAGTGGGAAAAGTTTGATAAAAGAGGGAGTCTAACGCCCCGGTAACCAGCATGGTGGTGGTGTACATGGTGAGGTGTTCTTCAAGGTCCCTTCTAGCATCGTATTTTTCCATGTAAGAGGGTTTGTAGTTTGGAGGGGTAGGGGCATCCATGATCTGATTGGACCATGGATGGGCAGCGAAGGGGAGTTCAGGTTCGTATTTCGTGGTCTCTCACGTTTGGTAAGAGATATGTCCAGCGACCTTTCACTGGGTAGATTGGCCCTCATTATTGCTGGAGGCCTGTCACTCGCCATCCCTTTTCCCTCGAAGTTCTACGTTCTCTTGCTGCTGGTTAGCCACCGTTCTCTGCAAGTTGGCCACTGTTCTTTATAGGGTTTCCACCATGTATCTAGTCACTGTGATTGGACAACTCTTGACGACGTCCATCATCTTCCTCCCAGTGGGTGTTTCAACTTTTACCATGGCTACATTCAGAATCAGAATTAGGATTAGGGTTGGAGGAAGGTGGTGTAGGATCTATTTTACTGGGCCCCACTATAGGCGCCAAAATGTTCACACACAAAATAGGCACAAAACCTTAGGGAATCCCCCTAGGAATTAGATTTATTCTCTCTCTATAATGTGTCACTTGCCTTACATCATGCTTACATAAGTTATATTTATACCTAGGTTACAACATGGGCCTGGCCTGTTAAGCTATGACCGGGGCATTTAACCTCCTACCAATGTGGAGGGAAATGGAAGGGGGATCAAGGGACCCATGTAACATCTCATTTTTTATATAAATATCCAATTAAGGGGGGAATAAATGACAAATAATTATATATAGAAAGATTAATATCCCAAAAATATGGAGATAAATTAATTGGGGTTTATTATGATTTTTCATAAATTATTGAGCTTGATGTACTGAAATTAATACCCGGTTAAAATATGGGTGCCAGACCAAGTATCTCTGATTAAGATACCGTTGGTCAGGGATGTTAAGAATAATATTATGAATCTGAATCTACACTCGGAATAATTATTAGATAAAGTATTGAGCCCAAACTAAGATCCTATTTATTATTAAATGGAGAAGTTTAAGTGAAGGGTTAAAACTTAAAACAAAACTCCCTTCCCTTCTCTCAATTTTCACGTTACCTTCTCTTCTTTAGGCAAACACATTTCACTCTCTTTTCTCCTTATTTTCCCACTCATTTTCTTCATTTCTTCCACTTCCTAAAACCTAGACAAGGTTAGTGCCTCTTTCTCTCTTCAATTTTTGTTTCTCCATTGTGCAAGAAGAAGACCATGGTGGCTTGAAGCTCCTCCCTTTGTTCTTCCATTTTCATCACCCATTCCTCTCCCTTGTTGCCCACTTTTATTTCTTGGTTGAGGTAAGTTCCTCGCCATTTTTATTGTGCTTGGACCTTAGGTTATGGGTTAATGTGGCTTGGGAAAGTGTTAAATGCATGTGGGTATTGAATGGGGGCATTAAATATGAAAACCCTAAGGTGGGGTGAAATAAATGTGAGCTTTTATGAGCATTGATTGGGGTGCATGAAAATGTGGGTTGGAAGGTGATGAATCATATGCATTTATAATGGTTGTTGGGTTTTTGATAAAACCCTAACCCTTGATTTTAGGGGAAATATGGAATATGAGTAAGATAGGCATTTAATGCTGATGAGAATGTATTAATGATGAGATATTGCCATAGGTGATGATTAAGGATGGTGGTTGGAAGCCATAAATGAGAAAAACCCACTTGAGGAGTTGAGAGAAAAATTGGTTTGTGTGGGTAACTAAATTAGTTGGGTTGTTGCCTTTAATTATAATGGGTTTTGATTTAAGGGAAGGAATTCCCGAAACCTAAGAGAAAGAGAAAATGAAAACTAATTGCAAATTATGATATAATAAGACTCATATGTATGTATGCATTAGTGATATGCAAGAAATTTGAAAATGATGTTGAATGAGCGGTTGATGTGATCCTATATATATTCAATGTAGGATTTGATAACTCTTGTGAAGCAGGACCATCAAACCTAGAAGAGTACTTCTCTTAAGGTAGGAGAGGAATGTATTTTCTAAATATATGAAACATTGTATATTGATAATGTATATATATATTGATGCAATGTTTGCATGTTATTCCGTGAATGGATGTATTACCTCTTGGATGTGATATGAATTAAGATGAGCTCCTATAGATAATTGGATGTTTGTTTGATACATTTGATGAGAATCCTTGGCTAGTATGATCTTGAATTCCATGTGTGGATTGACATTGGTATGAATCCTTGGCTAGTATGATCTTGAATATTGTGTGTGGTACGCCTTAGAGAATGATGTATGTATGATTGTGTGTCACTAACTAAGAAGTTAAGTGTAAATTTTACCCTTAATTGAGAGGGTGAGGAATTGTTGTGAAGCTGAGGCTAGCATGTGCATTATTGCATTCATAGCATGTATGACATAACATTTTGAATGTGGTTGTGATCACACTAAAGTCTTGCAGGACTATGAGAGGGAGTACCCTATGCGCGGGGGAAACCAATATATGAATAAATGAGGGTGGTTACAATCACCAATGTATTGAAATGATGAAAGTATTGCAGGACTATATGAAAGGGAGTACCCTATGCATGGGGGAAACAATATGGGAATGATGAATGTGGTTGTGATCACAATGATAAAGATCATGCGGGATTCTATGAAAATGGACCCTTGTGTGGGGGACATACTCTTGATTGATTATAAATGATTGCGATCACTTGAGGAACCATGTGCGCATGGGTTATATGAAATGTTTCAAAATGGATCCGTTGTATATGCATTATATAGTAAGACATATGCATTAGACATAGGGACATGACATTTGAGTTAAGGGAAATCAAGAATGATAACACTTCATTAAGAGTGTGAATTGAAAAATAAAACCCTCTTTTGGACACTAACTAATTATGTATTGACTGTTGGTATGGCCTCTTTATGTGTCTTGTGGATTGTGATAACAGGTGTGTTGATATTGTGAATTAATGATTTAGTTTTACTTGGTGATGTCCTTATTAGTGGACTTGTCATATATGAACATGTGCATTCAATGAAAGTTATGAACTATGTGGCTTCATTGGTTATTTGAACTCCTTGATTGAAGAAGATGTTGAATTACACTCATATATATATATATATTATGTTATAACAATTTG
This sequence comes from Clitoria ternatea, assembly GCA_037962975.1. Lineage (NCBI taxonomy): Eukaryota > Viridiplantae > Streptophyta > Magnoliopsida > Fabales > Fabaceae > Clitoria > Clitoria ternatea. The sequence continues at coordinate 193,234,022 of CM075672.1, read as the reverse complement.
TTGATTTTCATAATTGAGAAAGTATGCTCACCCTCCATGTTGTCTACTTTTTAGCTCTTATGTTGTAGGGCTTGACCATGGAGTGGGACTTTTCAAGAGATGACATATGGTGTAGAGAAAAGATTGGTATGGATGCCTTGGTCGGCATGGTTTTGATTTTGATAGTTTTTTACATCTCTTGGAAAATTTTATATATGGCCTTGTTTTGTATAGCCACACCATAGTTGATATTTTGTATGTATGTTGATGATTGAATATGTTTGATTGATACCTTAGAATGATTATTGATACATTAGGATCATTGGAAAGAACTTGTGATCATTTTGTATCACCAATGCAATTCATGACGATTATTGACAATTGAACTTGTTGGCCATGCTAATGGCATTGATGCATCATGTATGTGGTTGAATTAGAATGTGCAAGACGATTGAGTTAAATCATGTGTTAGAATGTTGGTATAAGTAGAAACATGAATATGATGAGTTTTATATGACTTTTATGCATAATTGAGGAACTAATAGGGTCAAATAGAGTTTTATGAGAATTAGATAGCATGAGATAGTCCCAATAGCTTCCATGTATGGTTTATGACTTGTAGAAACTGGAATGGGTCAATTCCATTAAGAATTGACCCTTGAGTTACACAAAAATGCTTAAAAATAGGCTAAACATGTTTATACACATAAGTCCCTCGTTTTTTGAATTTTTGAGTGCGGCCAGTTGCCACACATCATAAATGGTGTATAATTGGTGGTGTCAAAATTTGGTAGCATTTGGATTTGATATGAAAAAGTTAGGGTAGTTGGAAGTTGAAAAATTCAGGTTTTAAGTGAAATTCTACAGCAGTTGCTGTCATGAATCAATTCAAGACTTTCCTGAATCGATTCATGAGCTACTGGAGCTCCTTGAATTGATTCATATACCCCTTGAATCAATTCAGAGGCTCTTGGAATGGCTTAAATCGATTCATATGAGTTTTGAATCGATTCAAGAAGTTTTATTTTCATTGTTCACACTTCCAATTCACCTGAATCAATTCACACGAGTCTTGAATCGATTCAGGAGGTTCTGTTTTCACTATTCATGGCTCCAACTTCAGATGAATCGATTCACACGATCCCTGAATTGATTCATGACTTGCAAATGAACAATTTTCTAGAAATTTGGGCATTGTTTGATGTATATGAAGTATGACCTTGCATCTCTTATGGTACGTTTGTATAATTGAATGTACACCTTTTCACAAATTTTTGCCAATCAATGTGGGTATCTATGAATCTCATATCCATTTACATTTCCAAATAACTTATACATTCCACAATCCCTTGTATGACGATCATGTGATTGATTGTCCAAGGAGAACTCTTGTTTTAAATCTCGTACCTCCCTATATCTTTATATATGGGATAGGTTTTAAAATGGTCAGGGGTTAGTTGTTGAAGTCATATATTGTGGTATACTTTATCCATTGTTCATTTTTATTCTAAACCGTGAAAAATTTATCCTTACTTTTAATGTTATCTTTAATATTATTTTATCGGAGTAAGGGCTCCACAACCCACCCTCGATTTCTTAGGGGAGCACACATATCTATTTTATGGTTGTACGACTCATATTTGTTACTCTTATGATACATCCTATATATATTGAACTGAATAAACATATGATATTTTGATCAATATATTTTGTTATGATATATACAATTGGGCTAAATAAATATATGAAATTTTGGTGAAAAACATGTCAAGGCATAATAGACATTAATATATTAGAATCACTTATAATAACTTATGTACTTTAACAAATCAGATTTTATAATAAAATAAAATTCATTATAATTAAAAATATTAAGATCAATAAAAATATAGTATTTTATTATAAAACTAAATCTACTTTAGTATACAAATTTAAAATCTCTTAATAAATTATTATATATATTTTGAATCAATAAGGTATAAAATAATATAATATAATTTACTTATAAACATGACATTTTTAAAATTGTTGATTGATTTTGTAATATTAAATGCATATATAACATTAGATAATTAAGGTTTACTTATGAAATATATATCAAACATAAGATAGGTGTACAAATAAATAAATCTAAGTCATACATATTATAATTAAATATAATTATATATTTTTGACCTCTAGATGCATGTAGCCATAATAATTTTATATATATCCTCAATTGTTGATAGCAAAATGAAATATTTAACATACAATATTTAACAAATAATTTTATATTATTTTTTTGAAAGACAATATTTTATATTTTATTACCAAGCTTATGATTTGTTATGAAATTTAGCATAATTTATATGGTTATTACTGTGACGTCCCTTTACCAATTTCTAACAATAGGAATCTAAAGGATACGCCATTCAAAACCAAACAAAACCCTTAATTTTAGTTGTAGTAGTCGATTATAGAAAACTTGTAATCGATTACATAGGCTTTTGTGTAATCGATTACACCAAACTGGTGATCGATTACCTGTAGGCAACTTATGTAGGATTTCAGTTTTGTTCATTGGCAATCGATTACGATAATTGACTACCAGATAGATAGACCTGTAGAATTTGGCCTCTGGGTCAACTTCCGTGCTACCTGACTTGCCCGTTTTAACTTCAATTACTACGAAACTTTATGGGCATTACCTACAACTCATTTTAGACCTGCAATCTATTGACATCACTATGTAATTCTACACTTCACTTACCATTCACATTCTAACATCACCATAAAGATCATTCTATAGTTGTCTCCATGCCATTCATTCATTCAATCATAACATATACATACATGCTTATACATCTCATCATAATGACTTGTTCATATCATACAACATTATCAGATGAAAATGGATCAGTGTCATATTACAGTCCCTGGTCATCAATCAACATATTCATCATTATTCACATCATACAACCACACACATACACACACACACACACACACACACATATATATATCAACTAACCATCAACACCACAATCAACTCATCGAAATAATCATACTTATCAACTATATGGCAATATGCACCCTAAAACACCAGATACGCATATATTCACATTAACCATCATCATAGTACTAAATGCTCAAAGCATAAAATATATACATATTTATACATATATATATATATATATATATATATCAATGATCAAATCTCCTTAGCATTGCTCCACTAACTCATTTGGCATTGGTCTCTATGGCGTCAGCAATATCCCTGTCTTTAGTCACTAAAAGGACAGTAAGGGTAGGTGACTGGCAATATAAATCAATACAAATAATCAACAATATATAGGGAAAAACATAATATATCGAATGGTGTATTTAATCGCATTCAATTAATCCATTTTCATTATGTTTCAACATCATTCTAAATCCTTCAATCTTATCAGGGTGATAATTAACAAACCACACTCATAATGCCATAATTAATTCATCAAATTTTCATCATCAATTCAAGTAGTTTCATAATTGACTCTCAGCCAATAATAATATATGACTCTCTAGTATCCAAATACTAAATTGGACCGGCCATCAGTTGGGGGGTTATACCCGACCACCCGTGAACCTTACCTGGTCCATCGTGCCTAACCTGGCTCTGCACTGGGTCCTAACTCAATTGGGCCACACTCAACCACGAAAGCAAAAAATGAGAGGTAAATATACCAATTGACCACCCACACCACATAACAATCACATATGTCACATTAATATCCCAATCTCAATTTTATACAATTCATGATATATTGTCCCGACATTATAGCCGTCACCTTGGGACTACATTAAAGCCACTCAGGCATATCAATCTTTCTTTTTTTTATCATATTTCACAACATTTTCTCAATTTCTTAATCCTTAATAATTCAACATTTCACATCAACATCATAATCATCATCATACAATACATTTATATAACTAAACATCACATAATCAACTCTTTTTGTCATCATGCATTTAAAATTCTAGATCATCAACTACATGTCTCAAGGTTCACTAAACCATACACATATACAAGTATGTATATTTATATAGAAATTAGTATATTCAAATCATCCTACCCTTTTTCCTCGTATGGGAATTATTATTACTATTATATTTATTAATTTATACACCAAGTACACCCCCTTACCTCACTTCTGCATTTTCAAAGCTTTCACTCCAATATCGCAATCACCAAAATTCACTAATTATCTAAATTCAAGAATTTACAAAGACGACTAACATTTTGACTTTTGAAATCGTAACCCGCTTCACCAAAGTAGTTTCAAATTCCAATTCAAGGTTCCTGAAACTTATTGTTTTCACTTTCTACCTCCGTTCCTATGTTCCGTTTCACTAAGCGACTTGCTGTCACTTGGTCCGTTACCTATAACGCCAAATAGAAACCCTAATAGTCGTTTGTCAACACCTACTACATTAAGAAGATTTCCTGTCACTTGGTATGATACCTATAACACCAAATAGAAACCCCGTTAGTTGTTTGTCAACACCTACTACATCAAGAACCATCTCCAAGCTTCAAAGTGTCATGAAAATGGAAAAACAAAACCCCCATAACCTTGCCATTTTCGGGTTAGAGAGAGAGGAAGAAAACATGAAATTGAAACCACAAATTGACTTACCTCACTTCCCTAATCGCGTTGTACCTTCAATTCAAGTTTCGGCAAGAAAACAGATGCCAATCACCATTCATGCTCATGCTGCCATGGACATGAGGTAGAGAGAAAAAAGCTTCGCATGAAGAGAAAGAAGGAATGAAAAATGTTTATAATCATAAGGGCACATTTCCCTTTTTCATTTTCTTTTTTCCTTTTTCTTTTATTTTTTAAATTTATTTCTCTTTTCTTTTATTTCTTTTTAAATAAAACTACCGTAAGTAATTTCCATTTTTACTTTTGCCACATGGTAATTAATAACTCCGTCACAATTTAATTTATTCTACGTAATATTCAATTAATTTACTTATTAATTCTTTACAGCATAAATAATTAATTTTAATAACTAGGATGTTACAATTACCTTGACTGTTGCTCGTAAAATTTGGTTCGTTGTGAAACTTTGTCTTTCACAACTATCAAAATATGTACTCATTTTTATTTGAAAAACATGTGAAGAACCTATGATTTTTAATACCTGCGTAGACAGTTTTAAATCATTATAATCTCTTTGTAAGAAATAAAAGAAGGAAAAAATTATTATATATTAAAAATTGTCTATTTATAAGCACACAACTAGGTTTAGTAAATAATAATAAAAAAAGAATAAACAAAACTATGGTTGAGGTAAAGATTGCAACATTAATTGTTGATTCTTTAGTTATATTTTCTTTCATTTTATCCTTATACATTGCAATATATTGATCACAAATTGTCATTACAATCCTATTTTCCTATAAAAATGCAACGAATAAATATAAATTAGTCTCATATTAAATTTGAACATATTTAAAATAATTTATTTTACCTCCCGTGTCTTGTAATTGAATTGTCATTATATTGACTATACCATAAGCGATTGTTCTTTTTTGAATTGGACTTGCATGTGCGATAACTCTCATGACATCTACAAATATAGATATGTTAGAAAATTAGTTAATGTTAAATAAGGAAAAAACATAAATAACCAAATAAATGGTTGTGTAATTGTAATATCCAGAAATAAATTTAATGATTAATTATTGATAACTAATTAATAACTCAGATGCTAAATAATTGGAATTAAATAGGTACAATTAAAATATGGGGTTACGTCAGTTAAATTAGAACATTAATTAATTGGTTGGTTAATTTAAAAAATTTACCGAACGGGTAAAAAGACCAACCTAACCCTAATAAACTAAAACTAACCTAATTATTTTACCCCTTTTCTCACATTTTCACGACACTAAGAAAAGAAAAGAAAGAAAATCTTCACTCTTCCATACTTTCACTCACTCTCAAAATCATAACCCCCTTACTACACCACTTCATTTTCTTAAAATTTTCTCATTCCTCAATTCAAGGCAAAAAGACAAGCTCCTCACTTCCTTCTACTTCACACGTGATGGGCAAGCTTCAATTCCTCCAATTCCCATTCAAATTCTATTAAACCTAAGGTAAGCATTAATGTCTTGTTTGAGTAATTGGCCCTAATTCTTAAATCCACTTCAATTTCATGGTCATGGGTGTGCTTCACAGTCACATTTGTGGAATGGAGCTCGAAGCCTTGATCCCTAACCCTTTGACTTTGTTTCAGTAAATTGAAATCCTTTGAGCTTTAACCTTCCCATTAATTAGGTTTGATTCTTAGCCAATTATGTCTTGGGTAGCTTAGGTTTTAATTGGTGGGTTTTGGGACAAATTGATGAATTGATATTAATTAGGTATGTTTCAATATGTAAGTTGGTTGATGGACTTGGAATTGGCGTCAAATCCTATTGCAACATCGATTAAGGTAGGGAAGAGAAGAACAATTAGAGTATGGAGTTATTGAATATAGTACCAAGTTATTTACATTACCGATTATGGTAAAATTGTAATTAGATAATTGTTTGAAATGTATGATGTAGATTATGGGAATGACGTTATAAGTCCACACCCTAATGATAGTGGTGATAAAATTATGATTAATTAAGTGAAATGATAATGATGATGTGAAATTGATAAGAAATTACTTAGTTATGACAATGGTGATGGATTGTGAGTAATTGATTGATTGAGATGCATGATGATGATGATTAGTTTAGTTATGTAGGAATGCCAAGTAGAGGAAGTAATACACATGAGTTGCATTAAGCATGGTTATACACTAGAATCATTCATCATATGCATTGACGCACATAGGGATACAAGGTACCCTTGTTGCTGACCCTGGTGGGGCTGGCTCTATAAGGAGAGCAAGAGACCCTATGGGCCAAGGAAGGTTTGGACACTCTAGTACTTTGTAGTTTATATTGAGTCCTATCCCTGAGGGTGATTGGTGTTGTAAGAAGGGTGGTGGTTGTTAACTCGGCGATAGCGTCTCAACAGTTCGTTTCCACCACTGGGTTGTTAATTGGAAAGCGCACCAATCGTTTGTAGTTTTCCAAATTTAGATATCGTTCCACTGGGATTGAAAGTCCAATAACAACAGTAATTTTCTTTTTACTATGGTAAATGTGAAGGAAGTTATAGGCAAAAGAATGATTTATATACAATTTATACAATATTCACAGGATAGCATGACTGAGTGGTTCATAAGATAAAAAGAAAATAAAATCTATCTAAAAAGTTGAGTTGCAATCTAGAATAGGTAAGATACTTGAGATAAACACTGATAAACAAATTATGTTGGAAATTGGATCCTTAATCTAGAATAACAATGAGGAACTCAAGACATGCATATTTAATCATCAAGTTTCATGTCATTGTAGCTTAAAATCATTATAACCGATCCCTCGTCATATAAATTCTAAGAATTCACCGTAAAGTCCGATCCCTCGTGAGCTTTCTCAGTAAAAACTTGCATTAAGAACTGGCCTTATGGCAACAATGGTTAACAAGCCCTATAGAATTGAGATACCAAGGGTATTCCAACTTTTACTTTCGTCAAAACAAGTTTCAATACGGCATGAATAATCATTCTCCCGTTTGACATTCATACTAATAAAACAAGTTTCAATACACATGAAAATCATTCTCCCGTTTGACGTTCATATTAATAAAAGGTTGAAATACTAACATGGACTTGAATCATAAACATGCAGAGGTCGAATTCACAACATTATACTCAATAGATTAGTTCACCAATTCCAACATAAACAAATTAGTTACACATGGTGAAAGTAAAAACAACACTTACAAAGTTTGACATTATGAAGACGATGGGAACTTCACGATACAATGATCATAATACACCAAAACACACTCAAGTATCTAGAAAACTATTCTAGAACTACAACTCATAAAAGAAGTACTCAAAGTCGAGCACAAGAGAGAAAAGAAGAGAATAGGATGCTATGGGATGTTTTGGGATGGTGTTGGATGGCCCTATTTATAGGGCTGAGCAAGGGTGCTGACGCTACGCGTCAGTGTGACGCTACGCGTCACACCCCTGACTCAGCCTCCATTAAACACTTGATAATGGCCACTTCAAATTATTAAATTTGATCATGCCTGGCCACATGAACATGTTTCCACCAAGTTTTGGCCTTTCATGCTGAGTGGGATGCCCATTGGTGCTGAGTGGAGTGCCCATTATTGGGTCCAAGTGGAGTGGTTGGCCAAAGTGGAGGTGGAGACTACGCAGCACTGACGCTACGCGTGGCTGTGACGCGTAGCGTCAGCATCAAAAATAGCTATTGATGCTACGCGTGGGATGAGGCTACGCGTCAGCTCCTCCAGTGTAATTTTCTCTTGATTTCTTAACTTTTTCACTGCAAAACTTAGAGAAAATTGATCAAGGGCAGATTATTTCCAACAACATCCATTTGTTGAATTTAAATCCTAATTTTCTAACAAATTAAACTAATTTTTGTAATTTTTATGAAATTTTTATTAAAGCTTTTATTGAAAATTTGAGGACTAACAAATACCCCCAACTTGAGACATTGCTCGTCCTCGAGCAAGAGAGAAAAATAAGAAAAATAAAAATTTGGAATCAAATTTTTAAGTTAGTCTGAGAATTTACAACAAAAAGTAATTTTCACAATTTAACTAATTTTGTAATAATCAAAAATTGGTATAAAGTATAACAAAGGTTTAATGATAAAATTTCTTTACAATATTATATTAACAATCAAGAAGAATTTCAGGCTTACCTCACAGGTGTTTATCTCTATGTAATAGGTAACCTGTTTCCTTCAATCAATCATAAGATCAAATGAATTTAACTTTGTTTGTCATCTAATCAATGGTTATTTATACAGAATTAGTTCAGAAATCACTAGGTCTTTTCACGGGTTGTAATGAGGCTTGGCTTACAAGAATCAATGGTTTTTCTTGGAATTCAAAAACCTGAAATCATAAAAGAGTATTTTATAATTTTTTTTGGCTTTCTCTTGACCCAAACTCTCATTTCTTTTGTTGATGAAAAATAAATACCCCTAACTTGATTCTTTTCACTATTTTTGACTTTTCTTTTCCATACTTTATTTTTTTTTATTTTTTTATTTTTGAAAAGAATCAAGTTGCTTATTTTCACTCCCTATTTTTGTGAGAACATTCAAAATATTTTTCATTTATTTCAACTGCTCTTTTAATCAATCAAGTATAGGGAATGGTAAAAATAACAGATTTGGTTTTAAGGGTACCAAGGAATTTTATTTTAGGCTCAAATTGGCTTGCAAAGGATGAAATAATTTTTACCAAGGTAAGCTGTTTGGCCCAAGGTTTTTTTCACCAAAAATGTGCCTTGATCATTTTCCTGAATTTTCTGTACAACAACACAAATCAGAGATTAAAGCAAAATCAATTCGAATTGAAAATATATCGATTAAACCCTCAAGTATATAAAAAGATATCTCTCTACTCACCGGGCTATCGAAATTTGCTTGATGGTTAATAAACCTATTGAAATTAAATTTATCAAAATTCCTAAGTTATAAAGAACTAATAATTGATTTTACAAAATTAAGTTTCATTGTGTAAAAACTCTAAGTGTATTAACTTACTAACAAAAATTTGATTAATTTATTAAAAGATAAATTTTATTTTTGGATTTTTGGATTATTTTTTTAAATAGAATATGCAAAAACAAATAATTACGTAAAAACACACCACACAATAATAAAATACCATAATATAAATGTAAATATCAACTAAAAATAACTTTAATCAAAATAAGAAGATGACATCATCAATCCTTCATCTGATCATCCTGCTCCTCCTCCTCATCATTGCCGTCAGAGTCAGCCTGTGCGCCAGACGATCCACTAGTCTCAGGGTAGATAGGTAAATCACCGGGCCAAGCTACATGTGCTGTAAACTCGGCTGGGGTAACATAAGGTGCTCCCTCTCCCTGTAACCTGTACTGATAAAATTCATCGTGAAGATGAATATAAGCTCTATGAGTGGCAGCCATCATCTGCATCATATGCTGATGCTCAAGTGATATCCGGGCAAAGCCCTATGTGACAGCATCAGTAGATGGAGGCTGCACTGGTGGTCTCCTCCTCCTAGATCTGGGCTGAGCCTTCTGCTCTAGTGGTGGAAGCTCGCACTGCTGCACAAAATAGTCTTTGTTCACTAGAACTTTAGGAACTCTCCCTGGAGAACTAGTGAATTCTGGTGAAGGTACAATGACTCCCTGCCTCCTCAGTAAGGCAGATATTATGAGAGGAAATGGAATGGGGCGGTTCACTTTATACCCAAGGGCATACAAGTGAATCTGCTCAGATATAAGCTCAGCTATGTCAATGGTATGACCCTTGAGGATAGAAAATAGAAGGCAACAACGCTCAACTGGAAAAGATGAAAGATAGGTGATAGGAGTGATGTTATGAAGCATGAGGTGGGACCACGCTTGGGCTATAGGGGTAAGCTGGGTCTTTAGGAGGTTAGATGGACTTCTTCCAACCTTACTCAGGTTGAAAAAGATTCCATCCTTGCTCAAGAAGTGAGCAACCTCCTCGAGGGAGTATCCTAACTCTCCCTCACAATAATCTTGTTTCTGTTTTCCTTCCAGAAACAAGTGTTATCCTCGGGAGTAGGCTCCCAAGGATTACATTATAGGGTACTGATAGTGTCCCGATCATATGAAATATGCCGGCCCCTCACCCAACTCGTCCGCTGCTGTCCTATACTCGGTATGTCCTGGCGAGTCCTGAAGGCATTTGCATAAAACTCCATCACTAAGATAGGGTCCCCCTCAGTAGGTAGAGAGAATAGAGGTCCCCATCTCCTCTGCTGAACTTCATCCTGAAGCTCAGGGTAATCTCCTACACTCAAATCAAGGACCCTCTCCCAGATAAGTCTCTGGCCTTTGATTTGGTGAAACCGTGCCCACTTTGCATCAGTACGAAATCTGGTAGGATCCCTCGGTCCTAACAACTCCTGTCCCTGAAGATCAGGATCCTCAGAGGTGGTGTCAGTATCCGTGGCCTTCCTCTGTCTTTTAGAGGGACCAGTAGTGGGAATGGATTTCCTTGGTGCCATCTGCAAAATGTAAAATTTTTTTAAAAATTAAACACATATTAAAAAGTAAATCACACATTAACAATCCTAAACAATCAACCAAATATTTACACAAAATTTGAAACATAAATATTTTTGGTTTTTCTAAAAATGAAATTCACACAACAACATATTTTTGTATTTTTGTGATTTATAAAGAAAGTTAACATACAAATTTTTAAGTAATTTTGAATCAAATTTTCAAAACGAAATTCATACAATTTATTCAAAATTTATACAAATTTATTTTTATATTTTTATGCAAGAAAGTATAACAAATATTAAATATGACAATTTATTAATTTTAAAAAGAAAACAAGAAATAAACAAACACACAGCATGTTAAACAGATTAACAAAAACAAAAAATAAAATAAAATAAGAAACAAAAATTAACAAAAATTAAAAACAGAGGCTGACGCTACGCGTGGTGGGACACTACGCGTAAGCCTGTTCCGCCCACGCTACGCGTCAGTGGGACGCTACGCGTGGGCTTGCAGTTCATCCTCACGCTACGCGTCAGTGGGACGCTACGCGTGAACTGCACAGAACAGAGAAAAATAGGGGTTGCACAGCAGCAACCCCTTTCCAAACCACATTATATCCATTCAATTTCCTAATTCTAACAGCAATCAATTCCAATGGTCCTCTAATCCTAATCCTAACCACATTTATTTCTAAATATCAAAAATTTAAAACCAAAAATAAAGAGAAAGGATTAGAACACTTACTTGTGATTCCTTGAGCAAATAGGATTGAGAAGGTTTGGAAGAGAGAAAAGGGGGTTTTGAAAATTAGGTTTTGAAAACTAAGTGAGGTAGAGAGGAGATCTTAGGTTTTAAAACCTAAGATGGGCCTCTCTGGTTCAGTTTTAAAAACTGAACGTGGGCTCTGATGCTACACGTGGATGGGACGCTACGCGTCAGGTCCAAAATTCAGAGTCCATGCTATGCGTCACAGTGGCGCTAAGCGTGGGCTTCTGTTTTTGATTTTGATTTTCAAAAACTTTTTCTTTTGAGTTTTAAACCCCTTTTCTTTTTTTAAAAAAATTAATTCTAAATATATAAAATTATTTTTTTTGAAAATAACAAGAAAAGAATGGGTTGCCTCCCATTGAGCGCTAGATTTAATGTCTCCAGCCAGACATTACCTCTGATTAATCAGGTGGTCTCCCAATATTCGTTGAGGAATCACCTGTCTTTTTTTTCCTCCTTCTTCTTTTTCGATGCTTAATTACCTGTTTTTCATCTTTCAAGGCATCGGTTAATTTAAAACAATTTAATTGATTGGGAAGAGATATACCTGGTTCGGTTGAAGGGTAAACTTTTTCCTTATTACTTGTCCTGAGGTGTTCATGAGCACTGAAGCTTACTTCTTCTTCATAAACCTTGACTGCAACCATACTTAGATCAACATCTACTTTGATCCTTGCAGTCTTCATGAAAGGTCTTCCTAGGATCAGGGGGATCTCAGTATCCTCCTTCATATCCAGTACCACAAAGTCAACTCTGAAGTGGTACTTATCAATCTTTACCAGTACATCTTCCACAATCCCAAAAGGCTTTTTGACAGAGCGATCTGCAAACTGTAATTTTGTCTTTGCTTCTTTTAGCTCATATTCACCAATACGCTTTATTAATTCTAAGGGCATCAAGTTGATGTTAGCCCCTAAATCTAATAACGCATTCCTGATGTTGATATTTCCAATTGTTACAGGAATGGTGAAACTCCCCGGATCTTTACATTTTTTCGGGGTTATACAGTTTATTTCTTGCTCTGTATTTACTTGCACATTTTTCTTTTTCATTTTTTTCTATTTTTTCACTTTTTTTTCTTTTTCTTCTTTTTTTTTCTCACTCTTTACTTTACAATCAATTTTTACAACATCAGAAGAAACAACATTACATTGTTCCCTTGGGTTTTGAGTGTTTGCATTAAACCCAGAACTCTTTAATTCAGCTATTTCTTTTGCAAGCTTTCCCATTTGTATTTCTGATGCTTTTCGGGAAGCTTCATTTGTTTCCACAAACTGCAATAACTGTTGAATAGATTCCTCTATCCTTGTCAATCTTACATTGTCAGTTTGTTGTTGTTTAAACTGATTGTTAGGAGGTCTGTTGGAAGGTCCAGTGTCCTGTCTCCAGCCAATATTCTGATTTTGCCAACCCTGCAGGTAATTGTTAGGAAAAGAATTTCCATGATTGAAAGGAAAATTACCTAAGGGTGCTCTTTGATGGTTCATGAAATTGGCTTGCTCTTGCTTATTTCCACAGTAACCACATGGTTGTTCTCCCATGTAGTGCATACATTGTTTAAGTTGAGCAGGGGGTGGTGATGCTACTTGAGCAATTTGGAGTTTTTCCAATTGCTTGCTTATAACTTCAATTTGTTGGGCCAGTAATTTTTGCTGAGCCAACACCGCATCATTTACTCCTAATTCAAGCATTCCTGGCTTCCTCTGTACATTACCTCTTTCATGCTTTGCTTGGTGGTCACTGATAGCCATTGATTCCAATATTTCTATGGCTTCCTCCACAGTTTTGTTCATTAAAGAACCACCTGCACAAGCATCTAACATCATCTTGAACTGAGGCAATAAACCATGGTAACGATTCTTACCGCATCATTCAGGTTGTGGTTTGGACACTTTCTCAAAAGTGCCTTGAATCGTTCCCATGTCTCTCCTAGTGATTCATCATTATTTTGAGAAAAAGAGTGTATGGTTGTCATTGCTTCAAAATATTTTGAAGGAGAATAAAATTTTTCCAAAAATTTTCTTTCAACATCGGACCAGTTTGCAAAACTACCCAGTGGGCAAGATTTAAACCATTCTTTTGCTTTACCAATCAATGAAAAAGGAAAAAGTCTCATGTAAACAGACTCTTCTTAATTGGGTTCAAAACCAATTGTGCTTCATAACTCATAAAAAATAGTTAAATGTTCATATGGTTCTTCATGATTTAAACCAGCAAATTGATTGTTTTGAATAATATTTAAAGTAGCAGGTTTAATTTCCACTGGTACAACAGGTCCTTGAAACATTCCCGAAACTCGGGGTGGACCATTAATAGCAGCAAATTGTCCTAATGTTCTCCTTTCAGCAGCCATATTTGAATTTTCAAAATTAGAAGTAGAAGAAGATTTAGTTTGTGTTTTAGATTTCAAAGACTTGATTTTCTTTACAAACTTTTCTATCTCAGGATCAAAATAAATTTTACCTGTGGTAGATCGAGTTTGCAAACACAAACTAGACAAAGAAAGTTAGTGTAACAATAAGTAAAAATAAAAAAAAATTTAACTAAGGTAAAAAAAATATTTACCATGGTAATTAAAAATTTACTGTTTTACTGAAACAATTCAATCCCCGGCGACGGCGCCAGAAAACTTGTTAACCCGGCGATAGCGTCTCAACAGTTCATTTCCACCACCGGGTTGTTAATTGGCAAGCGCACCAATCGTTTGTAGTTTTCCAAATTTAGATATCGTTCCACTGAGATTGAAAGTCCAATAACAACAGTAATTTTCTTTTTACTATGGTAAATGTGAAGGAAGTTATAGACAAAAGAATGATTTATATACAATTTATACAATATTCACAGGATAGCATGACTGAGTGGTTCATAAGATAAAGAGAAAATAAAATCTATCTAAAAAGTTGAGTTGCACTCTAGAATAGGTAAGATACTTGAGATAAACACTGACAAACAAATTATGTTGGAAATTGGATCCCTAATCTAGAATAACAATGAGGAACTCAAGACATGCATATTTAATCTTCAAGTTTCATGTCATTGCAGCTTAAAATCATTATAACCGATCCCTCGTGATATAAATTCTAAGAATTCACCGTAAAGTCCGATCCCTCGTGAGCTTTCTTAGTAAAAACTTGCATTAAGAACTGGCCTTATGGAAACAATGGTTAACAACCCCTATAGAATTGAGATACCAAGGGTATTCCAACTTTTACTTTCGTCAAAACAAGTTTCAATACGGCATGAATAATCATTCTCCCGTTTGACATTCATACTAATAAAACAAGTTTCAATGCACATGAAAATCATTCTCCCGTTTGACGTTCATATTAATAAAAGGTTGAAATACTAACATGGACTTGAACATGCAGAGGTCGAATTCATAACATTATACTCAATAGATTAGTTCACCAATTCCAACATAAACAAATTAGTTACACATGGTGAAAGTAAAAATAACACTTACAGAGTTTGACATTACGAAGACGATGGGAACTTCACGATACAATGATTACAATACACCAAAACACACTCAAGTATCTAGAAAACTATTCTAGAACTACAACTCACAAAAGAAGTACTCAAAGTCGAGCACAAGAGAGAAAAGAAGAGAATGGGATGCTATGGGATGTTTTGGGATGGTGTTGGATGGCCCTATTTATAGGACTGAGCAAGGGTGCTGACGCTACGCGTCACACCCCTGACTCAGCCTCCATTAAACACTTGATAATGGCCACTTCAAATTATTAAATTTGATCATGCCTGGCCACATGAACATGTTTCCACCGAGTTTTGGCCTTTCATGCTGAGTAGGATGCCCATTGGTGTTGAGTGGAGTGCCCATTATTGGGTCCAAGTGGAGTGGTTGGCCAAAGTGGAGGTGGAGACCATGCAGCACTGACGCTACGTGTGGCTGTGACGCGTAGCGTCAGCATCAAAAATAGCTGTTGATGCTACGCGTGGGATGAGGCTACGCGTCAGCTCCTCCAGTGTAATTTTCTCTTGATTTCTTAACTTTTTCACTGTAAAACTTAGAGAAAATTGATCAAGGGCAGATTATTTCCAACAACATCCATTTATTGAATTTAAATCCTAATTTTCTAACAAATTAAACTAATTTTTGTAATGTTTATGAAATTTTTATTAAAGCTTTTATTGAAAATTTGAGGACTAACAGTGGTGTAGATATCGAGTAAATAATGATGTATATGACTATTCTTTTCATACCGTAGTATAATCCACCACATTTGAGTCTATATGGCATGATATCATATTGGTAAAGATGAGATAGGGAACATGTCATCCAATATGCATTGGTTATATGATTACTGATGAATATTGATATTGCCATTTTTATGTCAAATATAAATGATGATTAATGATATGCGTAATGTATGGAAATGTATATGATATTGTGTGAACCTGTACATTATTGTAATAATTGCTACTAGAACTATACTCACTCTTCCACCATTTTTAGTGAACGTGCAGGGTGATGAAGCATGGTCACTTTGGGGAAATAGATAGGCAATATTAGGAGGGAAGCCTTTATGTGGCTTTGTGTGATTATCCTGTTTTGAGTATAATATGTATATATATGAGGTTTATGTTTTGTGAATGTGGAATTAATGTAATAATGATCATGAAAAGTTAAATGTAAATGGGTGTTGATGTGAACGGTTAAATATGCAAAGTTACATGCTTGATAATATATGCATGACATTTTAATGGTATCAGAGCATTAGGTGCTCACAAAGTTAAATGTATATATGGTAATGTTATGGCATATAGCCATGTACAAACAAATTTATATATGCATAATGTATGGATTTAAATGCTATTGGTGGGAATTGTGTAGTTTGATGGAAATATATGATGATGTAGTTTGATTATGTAAGTTCACCAAATAGTTGAAGTGTTTGAATGTTGTATTGTGCATGAAATAGGAAAATAGGCCAATTAATGTGCATGTTGATGAATTAACTGTGTAAAGTAATGGGTACGTCCTTGATAGGTATAATGACCTAGGCATGGTAAGGTTTTGATGTTAAGCCTTTCCAAATTAAAATTCACCTACCTTATAAAATAGGTGAAATTGATCCAATTTGTATGATTCACATAACTTTCAATCGGAGAGGTACTTTGTGAGCACCTAATGCTCTGATACCATTAAAATGTCATACTAATTTAATAAAAATATGGAGAATTTTTTCCTGATTTTTATAAATCAATCTAATCGCTCGGAAGCCCCAAAAAACATATATATCACTTTATGATTCTCTAAACAATCCCTGGGCAGAAATATATATAATTCAATACCATAATATATTTTTAATTTACTAAGTCATTAACGTAAACATTTAGGTATCAAAACAAATACTAAACCTCCAGTGAGGTTATCAGATACCTAAGCCACTATACATGTACATATACAATATGTATCAAAAGAGTCGGTTGATGCGTATGACATCAAAACTATACAATTATATACAAAATCCTTCCAAATGATCAGTAATCTTAATAACACTAACATTTAACCAATCCTCCCCTTGTTCCAGATTCACTGTAATTAAAAATGTTTACGGGGTGTGTAACATCCTGGTTTTAGTTAATTACCGATTAAGGTTAAATTCAGAATTAAGATTAAGGGTGACTTAGATTAATTGTTGATGGCTTAGAGGTGGCTGAATAATAATAATAATAATAATAATGCCAGGAAATGACATAGGTGCCCTTGGTGGTGTGATGGAACTTCGGTTCCCTCTCTCCCTCTCTCCCTCGTGATTCCCACGCTGATGGGATGGGAGTTAATGGTGATGGGACGGCTGGCTGCTGATGGAGTGGAGCTGTCACAGGCTGTGTGAAGAGATAAGGGCTTGAGCTTCTTATTTCCCACCCACTCTCTGCCATTCTCATTTTGTTGGATGTTGGAAAACTCCTCCGTTCTCTCTTTGGACCCTGTGGCTTCTTCTTCTTCTTCTTTTTCTTCTTTTTCTTGCTGTTCTTCATCTCCTTCTTCTTCTTCTTCTTCTTCTTCTTCTTCTATTCGAGGACTGTTGGGGCCTCACTTGGGAAGTTGCAGCGTGGGGATGCTTCGGTTTGTGGAAGTGATCCACTGTCGTTATGGAAGGGCTGCTCAAGGAGGAAGACAACGTGGTTGGGTGAGAGAACCGTGTGGTGCTGTGTGCCTTGGAGGCTGGAATCCTCCACTATTCTACCAAATAGTATTGGTGCCTGGAAGTCTGGGAGTCCTCCATTGTTGGTAAGGACTGGACCGTCCGAGTGTGGGAGTAGCCTTGGATCCTCCACTGGACCGAGTGTGAGGACAGCTTATGCCTGGCAGGTTTGGAACTTCCCTCTATTTTGTGTATAGAACTTGGAGTGTTATGTAGGAGAGCTGATCGTGTGTCCGAGTGGCTCAGTGTTCCTCCAAAACTGGGTGCTGCAAGCTCAGGGAGCTTCTGGATCTTCATTCCAGGTAGGGGGCTAACTTTACATCTCAAATATATGGTTTATGGACGGGTTCCGGGTGAATCTACTTTACTGTGTTGTAATATATGTGTAATGTGTTGTTGGTTATTTGCCGAGTGAATGGAACCCCTGATTCCGAGTGAAGGAATACCGAGTGGAGTTACTCGCCTCAGCGAATAAGGGTTCGCTCCAGCGAGTGTGAATGAAAGGAAGGTTTCTGGTTAGTTTTGCTTAAGCGAATGGGTGCTTCGCCCAAGCGAGATGGGTTGTCTCGCTCAGGCGAATTTGGGTCTCGCTTGAGCCAGTGAACACTGTAATGGGCTCGCTTAAGCTTTGTTCTTCCGCTGGGCTTTCTTGTGAATGGTTTTATTTCCCCTTGCCTTTAGTTGTTTTATTTTACCCTTACTCTTATTCTGAGTTATGTGTGAACGTTTGGAACGTTCTTAAATTCGGAAAAAATTTTCCCTGTCTCAGACTTTATTCAATTTAGTTAGGATGTTTCATTTTGGTATCAGAGCGGACTTAAAAGGTCCATGGCAAAGGTATGTCTACTGTGTGTAGGCGGTTGTGTGTAATATGACCGGTTATCATCATTGCTTGTGGTATCCTGATTGGATTTGATATATGTATGAGTATGATTGGTGTGATGATATATGCCCATGTGTTTTGTTGGGGACAATAGTGAAAGGTACTACTGTTAAGATATTGGTTTGGGGGTAGAAGACTTGTTACTACCCTGGTTTGATTGTTCATGAAATGCTTAGAGGTTATTCTAAGCCTGGGTTGATTAGAAAGGAAATAGAATGATATATGTTGAGACCCTTATACAGGTGGAGATCGGATTAATTGGCTAGGACTCTGGTGTATGCCATGCTAGTGGTTCATGATCGGATGTTGTTGAGATGGATACCTGAGAGATTAGAAAACTGGGTGAGAAATTGGTGTAATTGGATACCTGAGGAGTTGGGTTAGCCTCGGTCTTGTGGTTGAAAACCGAGCGAATAATTGATTTAGTAGTAACCCATAAGGTATGGAGATCCAGATCGGATTTAGTGTAATTGTATATTATCAGATTCTGCGAGGTTGTGCCTTATGGTGGTTCAGACTCAGGATATTTGAATATTGTGGGAATGTTCAACGATGGGTTCTAGGTAACCCTTAGACTCATTAAGTTTAGTGATTGACCGGATTTTATGAATGGTTTAGACTTAGTGATAAATGGATGTTGTGGGGATGTCTCACGAGGAGTACTAGGTGACCCTTGGAACTTCCGAGTTTGATAATCTGATTGATCTTATGGATTGTTGAGCCGAGTAAGTGGATGTGTAATAAATTGTTAAGGCATGAATTGATATAAGAGGAAATGTACTTAATGAATGTGATACTGGATGGATAGTGAATGGTAAGGTTGAAATCTGAGTACTTTTTGGTACTGAGTATGGTGATAGTAGAGACACTATGATGATGATGATTGTACTTCACTGGATTGTGTTTATGATTAATGGAGAGGCCGATGCAGAAACCTGCTATATGGATGAAAGTCATATTGTAATCCGAGTGGTATACCTAAGTGAGCTCGATGAATCATTTAGGCTTAAATTGAGCTGTGGTCGGTGAGGTGTGATGAAATGAAGGATTAATAGGCTGACGGATTATGGTTTTATGATGATGAAATCCAATAAAGAGGTATTTACTCGGTAAGGGCTGGAAGCCGATTGTTGATATGCCGAGTGAGTATAGGTGAATACAGTACTGAATCCATGTGAATTTGTGGGGTCGGAAACCTATTGCCATTATACTATTTTACAGTATTGGTAAATTATATTTCATAATTGTTGATGCGTGATGTGCCCTAGGTGGTGCATAATGATGATGTTGATGTAAATGTGTGCTTATATATATATGTGAATTGCCATTAATTCTTGTGAGTTAGTATTAGTTAAGTTAGTTGGTCGGTGTGTGTGAGAAGAGTGTAATGTATGCTGTTCCGAGACGACTCTTCATACCATAGGTATTGTGGCAGCGTAGACTTCTGTAGTGACTCTATGTAATTATTGTAACCCTATAGGAATGAGACATCATCCTATAAGACGGATGCAGCAATTCATGAGTCAGGCAGGTGAGGCTGTAGCTGCTCATGGTGATGGTGAGCCTATCGGGCTGTTTTGAGTGGAAATGAGAACTATATTGAGTGGAAAGTAATTGTTAGTGTATCAAAATGTAGATAGAAGTTTGTTTTAACCTTGATGTGCTTACCTCTGAGAGAATCAGAGGTTGTTACGGGTATAAATTGGCCATTAACCAATAAAGAAATGATTGATTATTGAAAAAGAAGGGTGGTCAAGTCTGTCACTAAAAATTGAAAATTTTATAAGGCTAACTGAGTGATACTGTAAGTTTAGTGAGGAAACCAGGACCTTGAGCCAAGGAAATCTGTAAGGTGAGGATTTGCTCGGGAAAGATTAGTATATTCCGAGTGTGAGAAAGTGGAGATAGATCCAAGTGAAATCTTTTTGTGAGAAAGAACTACCGAGAGAAGTTATGATGTTCCGAGTGGAACATCGTTTGGGAGTCATTACCAAGTTAAGGAACTATGTCCAAATGACACTCTTTGTGTTAGGCGAAATCTGCGTGAAATACTTCCGAGTCATGTGACTTTTGGGTGAAGTGCCTCAGAGTGTGATACTTCCGAGTGGATTGGTACCGTGTGGAACGGTTCCAAGTAGAAAGGTATTGAGGGTGAAATTCCTAACACCCGTATGATATTCTATATAGTAATCTTTTTCCAGGAGGAAGGTACTTCTGGATGAGAAATAGAACCTGAAATAGGAAAGTTTTCGAGTGAATGACTCTTGGGGGGAGTAGAGTCCCGAGAGGTAAATTTATTCATATTTGTGTTCAGGTTGATGTTTAGAGCTGCTGAGTTTGAACTTAGATTTGTAATTGATGTAGGCTTGAATGTCGAGTGAAAATTTTGTAAGTGGAAAGTTTTCCGGGTGAGAATTGCTTTCAAACCCCGAATAACCCTTTTGATTGAGAGATCCGAGTGACATTCTCAGGGTGTAAGCATGGAATTGGCCGAAGGAATGGATAGAAATCTAAGATTTGAGGACCGAGTGTGATGCCTGTACGAGGTAAATCCAGGCAAACTGTGCTAATTGATGCACATTGGAGCTCTGTTGAGTGTCCGTCTCGGTATTGCCAAGATATATCACGGCTTGTGAAAGAGATTTTAGTGATCGGATGTTGAATAGCCGAGGGTTTAATCCGTGATGAATTAGTCAATTGTGTGTATTGGGGGGAATCGGTAATGTTACTTACCGACTGGACCTTCCCAACCGGATAATTGGCATCCCTAATGTATCTCATGTTACACAATTTTGAGCTTATACTCTGCGTGGATACTTAATTATGCCAAGTAACTCCTATGAATTGGAGGAGCTGACGATGAATATACACCGATTGGCATTGAGAGTGTAGAGACGAGTGGCCAAAGAACTAGAAATGCCCTTGGTTATGGTGATCTGGCATAGTTGAATGGGGTAACTTGTACGTTTTAAAAACTGAATACCCAAATATATTAAATTCTATGATGAAGTTGTAATCAGGTAGGACCTAACTTTAGAGACTTTGCTGACTGGAATGGTGGAGCGGTCAGTAAACCACTTGTGAGGTGAAGCTATACCGAGTGGACTAGTAAACCGGTCGGTGAATGCTTGGGTAGCAGAGACATACAATTAGTCGAGGCAACAATATTCTGAACTGCTTGTTGAGGTAAGTTTGTATTTGAATTTCGAGAACGAAATTCTTTGAAGGAGGGGAGTAATGTAACATCCTGGTTTTAAGTTAATTACCGATTAAGGTTAAATTCAGAATTAAGATTAAGGGTGACTTAGATTAATTGTTAATGGCTTAGAGGTGGCTGAATAATAATAATAATAATAATAATAATAATAATAATACCAGGAAATGACATAGGTGCCCTTGGTGGTGTGATGGAACTTCGGTTCCCTCTCTCCCTCTCTCCCTCATGATTCCTACGCTGATGGGATGGGAGTTAATAGTGATGGGACGGCTGACTACTGATGGAGTGGAGCTGTCACAGGCTGTGTGAAGAGATAAGGGCTTGAGCTTCTTATTTCCCACCCACTTTCTGCCATTCTCATTTTGTTGGATGTTGGAAAACTCCTCCATTCTCTCTTTGGACCTTGTGGCTTCTTCTTCTTCTTCTTCTTGCTGTTCTTTGTCTCCTTCTTCTTCTTCTTCTTCCATTCGAGGACTGTTGGGGGCCTCGCTTGGGAAGTTGCAGCGTGGGGATGCTTCGATTTGTGGAAGTGGTCCACTGTCGTTATGGCAGGGCTGCTCAAGGAGGAAGACAGCGTGGTTGGGTGAGAGAACCGTGTGCTGCTGTGTGCCTTGGAGGCTGGAATCCTCCACTGTTCTACCAAATAGCATTGGTGCCTGGAAGTCTGGGAGTCCTCCATTGTTGGTAAGGACTGGACCGTCCGAGTGTGGGAGTAGCCTTGGATCCTCCACTGGACCGAGTGTGAGGACAGCTTGTGCCTGGGAGGTTTGGAACTTCCCTCTGTTTTGCGTATAGAACCTGGAGTGTTATGGAGGAGAGCTGATCGTGTGTCCGAGTGGCTCGGTGTTCCTCCAAAACTGGGTGCTGCAAGCTCAGGGAGCTTCTGGATCTTCATTCCAGGTAGGGGGCTAACTTTACATCTCAAATGTATGGTTTATGGACGGGTTCTGGGTGAATCTACTTTACTGTGTTGTAATGTATGTGTAATGTGTTGTTGGTTGTTTGCCGAGTGAATGGAACCCCTAATTCCGAGTGAAGGAATACCAAGTGGAGTTACTCGCCTCAGCGATTAAGGGTTCGCTCCAGCAAGTGTGAATGGAAGGAAGGTTTCTGGTTAGTTTCGCTTAAGCGAATGGGTGCTTCGCCCAAGCGAGATGGGTTGTCTCGCTCAGGCGAATTTGGGTCTCGCTTGAGCGAGTGAACACTGTAATGGGCTTGCTTAAGCTTTGTTCTTCCGCTGGGCTTTCTTGTGAATGGTTTTATTTCCCCTTGCCTTTAGTTGTTTTATTTTACCCTTACTCTTATTCTGAGTTGTGTGTGAACGTTTGGAACGTTCTTAAATTCGGTAAAAATTTTCCCTGTCTTAGACTTTATTCAATTTAGTTAGGATGTTTCAGGGTGAGCATATATATGTTAAATGACAAATACTGAACTAGAATCAACCTTAACTTGTAACCATACATATCCATTTCCTTCAATAGTCACATATAATCATACTTTTCATTTAATCAACTAATCATGACAATTCATCATTAATGACATTGCCATTTAACATACTTACATGCATACAGATGCATCCACCACAATAACAATCATCATAAGTTACCCAACAACATTTCAATTTGAATATCTGTATGGTAATGCATATGCATGCGGATCCGACTCTACTGATGTGATTTATAATGCATTATAAAATTTTTCTCAATATATATCAATATCTAGTTTTTACCAATATTGAACCGCTCGTCTATTTGCAAACCAGTCACTCCAAGTGATAGGTGCATCTCAACTCAGGTGTTGCGGTCCAGCCTTGAGTCCAACTTGAAGGCGGTTATGGAATCCGTAGAAACCATAACAGGGTTTGTGCCTTACCATCAGGCTGCCCTCTTATATGGGTCGACATCACAGGACCCTTGTAGTCCTGTGAGCGTCAAAATGCAAATGCTATGCCAAACAAACATCAATCATCCATAAACCACCTGATTACCAACATCAGGGGTCTCCACTTAATTACCATCACCAAGGGTCCATATATTTCACTACATTTTAAGCACAAAATTCCAAGACCAATCACAATCAATTCATAACATCAGTTAAGCTACCCAAGCTTATTCAAACATCATCAATATATTCATTATCATTCACATATCATTATCAACCATTGCAATCCAATACAACATTCACTATATCATCAATTTATTAAATAGCCATATATGAACGAAATCTAATTTATCAATCATACTAATAATAATACCAAGAGGGAATATATCAATCATTCAATCAAATAACATAATTCTAATCAAATTGGTCAATCATCAATGAGTTCATAAATAAAGCTATATTCCCATATCCATTAACAGTTTATGCATTTAAAATATAATGTTCCCCCTACCTGGAATCCTCGATCCCAATTGCTCAACACACTTTCTGAACACTTTACGAACTCAATCCTACATGGAAGTAATATTCATAATTTCTAATTAATTCACAAATTTCTAAAACTACGTAATTTAATCAAATTCCATCCTAACGGTACCCCGACACACATGGTAATTAACAATTTAACCAAACAACACTAGTTTGGAGGATTACGACTTACCCAGTTTTACTGACAGGTTTTAACACTTAGTTCTATAAGGTCCCTACACTGCCCACTCACAAATACGGCTCCAAAATAACCCATAGCCATAGAAATAGCAAGATTAAGGCTTAAATTTACGAAATAGAACTAAACCGAACAATGGGCCATTCCAACACTTACTTGAAATGGAATAAAATGAAAAAACCCAAGTTCTCAAGTATCCATAAACTTGCCCCCGAGTTCCCAAGAGTCAATAAGTGATCTATTTGCATGAAATTAGGGAATTTAGGCTTGTATCTAGGAAGTGGAAGCCAAAAACAAAAATGATTTCAAGAACCCATACCTTAACAACAACCATCAAAGAACCCTAGCCTTTCCAAATGCTGCCCATGCCTTAATTAGGTTCCAAACAACCTAAAATTCATAAATTTAAAAGGATTTGAGAGTCAGGTTCAAGAACATCTAAAAATCAAAGTAGGGGTCATGACTTTATACCTTTTGAAGTGAAAAAATGAAGAAACCCAACCATTGCCAAGACTGCCTGAGGGAGCAGAAGAAAAATAGAGTGTGAAGTTTGCCTTAGCTTGATGAAAATTGAAGAAGAAGATGGGGTTATGGAGGTGAAGCCTGTGGGTGGAAGGGGGAAAAGCAATGGCTTTTCTTTTGTCTAGCATGCACATGAGAGATAGGGAATAGAAGTAAGGGAAATGAGGAAATTAGAACAATGAATTTAGGGGCAATTTAGTTTTTCCTTGCATTTGGTTAATTTCTGAAACTAATTGGGTAACTTCGAGTTACCTGAAACTTACCCAGATAGATTCCAGAAATTAAAGTACCCGCCTTTAATTAATTTCACATTCCCAATTTAATTATTTGATCAATAAAATTATCCAATAATTAAAATCAAGATGTTACATATTTTGGCATGAGATTTGGACCATTAGTTAGTATATGACATATATGTATTATGTACAAAATTTATGGAATTCGGTTAAGGTTAAGATAGGTAACGAGGTGGCAAAGTTAGGTGTAGTTTGCTGATTTTTTTCCTTTATATAGTCTGAAATCGATTACAACAATGCATAATTGATTATTAGGGTGCTATAATTGATTATGCCACTTCCTATAATCGATTATGCACTTTGGTACTTGATCCTTTTCTCTCTTACTTTATGGTAATCGATTAGGGCCTTGCTATAATCGATTATCATGATGAGTAATGCCCTTGAATTCTCTTTTTCTCATGCTTGACCATTTTTGGAACCTCGTTCATGTATTGATACTTAGAACTAACCCAGACACAAGTCTTAATCATGAAACGAATAACCAAAACCATGGTTGTCAAAACTAGACTAGACTAATCGGTCAGACCAGTCGAACTAGGAACCGATGCCTTGTCCGGTCCGGTGCCTTGAGCGTCAGAGTGTCCTTGCAGGTGACACCCCTTTTCCCCCCACAACGTGTAAGGCTGGTGATTTGGTATGAATAATCACTCCAAGACCATTATCTCCCCACTATATCAGTGTAAAATCTGAGAATACAATACACTCCAAGGACTAGTCTTGAGGCCGACCCTTAGACCCCAGCCACTACCAGTTCATTGGCACGGCCGGTGGGACCTGTAAACTTTTAGTCCCACGATCGCAAAGAAAGTTAAAGCATCATGGAAGAAAGAGTTCTCGATGGGCACGTTAAGGATCTCACGTACTTGGAGCCAAGGCGTTTAACTTTTGATACTACAAGTGTGTTTGCCAAACGAGTCATACTTGTGATTGCTGATCCCAGGGATAAAATCATTAAGCAACTTAGAGAAGAGCTTGCTGAGCTCAGGAGTGAGCATTTAATGCCTGTAGAAAAGGTGAGTCCCCTTGGACTTCACTAACCTGAGGTGTCTCATACACCTCACTACTCAAAGATTGTTACGTATGGTGAAGAGTAAGTCATGATCTTCTTCACCATGTGTGGATAAAGAGAAAGATTTAGAATGCCCTAGAAAGATAAGGGTAGAGAGCATCAACTAAGGCAGCAAGACAAAGGTATTACAATGTTTAGTCACTACACCCCCCTCAACACCAAGCCTTCACAGATCTTAAGAGAAGTGGGTTAGGCGTCATTTAGTGTATATGGAGTAAGGAAGCCCACTCTAGTTAAGAGGCCTGGTAACCCTAGGAAGTATTATGACTTCCATAAACAAAATGGGTACTCGACGGATGAGCATAGGCAGCTCAAGGACACTGTCGAGGTCCTGATTCGAGAGGGGAAACTTAAGCAGTACCTCTTTAAGAACAAGTCTTTGGATAAGCTTGATCGTATGGAGAAGAGACACCAAGATCGTTCTCCTAACCGTGACGATAATTGGGGTCTCAAGAGGTTTTTTGTGGCTGAGAAGCAGAAGGGCTTGATTGTAGAAGCTATTTAGGAGGAGAAGCATATATTGGCCCCTTCTTAACAGGGTAGGCATGAGGTCATTGATATGATTATTGGGGGTTTTGCTGGAGGAGGCGTGTCGATTACGCCACGTAAAAACCATCACTGAATGATCTTGTCTGTCTAAGGTAGGAAACAAGATAATCATCTTTTTTAAGATGACGTGCAGACCCCGCCCATCTTTTTCTTTGATGATGACTTCGACCTTATGATCCCAGGAGGCAATGATGTAGTGGTAATAGAAGCAATCATTGCCAATATGGATGTTAAGTGGATATTGGTAGATTAAGGAAGTTTTTGTGATGTTTTCTTTTATGATTGTTTTAAGAGAATGGGTCTTACTGACGTTGACTTACAGCCTTACACACAAGACTTGACTACTTTCAATGGGGCAAAACATCTCACCAAGGGTTACTTGGACACGCGTATCACTTTCGACAGTGAGCCCGGAGCCAGGACGGTCAAGACAAGAATCCTAGTAATCGATGCCCAATCCCCGTATAACGGCATCATAGGCTGTCATTCTTTGAACACCATAAAAGCCATTGTCTCGACCCCATATCTCCTAATTAAGTTCATTGACAAGGACAATAGAGTGTCCTTAGTACAGGGTGACCAAGAAATGACAAGGAATTTCTATAACCTTGCCTTGATATGGTGAAGTTGGAGAACATCAACAAGAAGCACAGGCTGAATGAAGGAGAAGTAGCTATAGTTTTTGTAAATTTGGTTGACTTGGACCCAAGGCTGGAGTTGAAGATTGATTCGCTTAACCCATCAACCCCTACATTGGATGGAGGATCCAAGGCGATGGTTGTAAAGCTCCAGCTTGAATTAAATATTATTTAATTTAAATAACTAAAAATTTTCATTCACTTTCCACTGTGCTTACAATTTTCAAAATAAATTTTTCACGACTTAGCCTTATTTAACTAGTTCGCCTTGTTTGTGATGTGGATTATCTTATAATACTTAAGTTAATTTATTAACAACGTTTATGTTTGTAAATTTTTTTCTAATATAGCGCATTAGTCTGAAGGTATAAAATTTTTGAAGTGGGGAAAACAACACTAAGGTTCACGTTAAGTCTCATTTCCACTTAGTTAAGATGTATATGTGATAATCTATTCAAGTTCTTAACCCAAGGATGTAAAGTTTGAGATTTAAGTATGCCCAGGAGTAGCTTCCCAACGCTCTACACACAAGGATCAGGGGAAACAAGGAAACATGTACAACTGAGGGCACCCACGGGCGTTTGAACGTCTACTACAACGTGTTCACATACACAAGTAGGAACACACACCAGGTGGAACTAGTGTTTAGACACCAGACTTGGCATAGTAACACGTGTGTGAGTATTTGGAAGCATGAAGTTACACCCATTACAATGGAGGAACGCGTACAACAAAGCTAATGACATAAAGAGCCAGCGTTTGGCGTCATATGTACGCGCAAGTGGAAAAGGGAATGAGCCGACATGAATCATGTGGGTGTTAATACGCCCATTTAAGTGTTAAGACGCACGGGAAGTGAGGTGAGCTGCTAGGAGCCAGCGTAAGGATACTCTCTACATGGCTTATGCACACCCAAAACTAAGGAACAGCAAAAGGAACAACCAAAAGGGACCAGCGTTAGAGCGCTTGCCATGGGCGTAGGAACGCCCAATACATGGGTTTGGTTTAGAGTCTGGGCATTTAAAAGCCCAGCCCAACATTTATACGCCCATGACAGGTACCACAATTTTCAAATTTTGCAAAATGGTCCCTATGCATAATTAGCCAACTTTTAAGGTCCCTAAATCCCTCTTTTTAGGTCTATTTAATACCAAATTTCATAGACCACATGTTTTCAACATTTTAAATCTATCGGCAAAGTCCGTTTGTCAAAATTCTATCGTATAAGGAAGTTATGTGAAATAAAACGTCGTAGTCACCATATGCTTAACTCAAGGTATGTAATTGGCTAAATATGTTACAGACATTAAAATGGACACACATGCAAACTTGAAACATATATTCTAACGTGTAGAGGCAACTTAGAGAGTTTAATTCTTACAAATATACAATTTGACCCATCAAGTTCCTTTAAGGTACCTTATTCTCATGCGACATTATACTATCTTGTGTAAATCA
Source organism: Clitoria ternatea (assembly GCA_037962975.1). Classification (NCBI taxonomy): domain Eukaryota; kingdom Viridiplantae; phylum Streptophyta; class Magnoliopsida; order Fabales; family Fabaceae; genus Clitoria; species Clitoria ternatea. The sequence goes on along the minus strand of CM075672.1, from coordinate 193,204,708 downwards.
AAAACACCATCACTAGGGTCTCAACCAAAGCACAACAATTAGCCCATAATACCTATATATATATATACATTTATAATAATAACTCATATGGCTCTATGCCAATTCATCAAAAACATAAATCATGGTATTCCATCCACCAAAATGCATCACACTATCACACATATTCCCTTAACCCAATTATCATTCACATGTTTTCAAATCAATGTACCAAAACCTGCCCATATAAATCAGATTCCCAACAATATCCTTATGTATATTTCATAGTGCCAAAATTCGACTAGTCACCATTGTTAACCCGACGATAGCGTCTGATCCGTTCGTTTCTACCACCAGGTTGTTAATTGGTAAGCGCACCAATCGTTTGTAGTTTTCAAAATTTAGATATCGTTCCACTGGGATTGAAAGTCCAATAACAACAGTAATTTTCTATTCACTATGGTAAATATGAAGAAAGTTATGGACAAAAGAATGATTTATATACAATTTATACAATATTCACAAGATAGCATGGTTGAGTTATTCATGAGATAAAAAGAAAATAAAAATCTATCTAAAAAGTTGAGTTGCAATCTAGAATAGGTAAGATACTTGAGATAAACACAGATAAACAAATTATGTTGGAAATTGGATCCCTAATCTAGAATAACAATGAGGAACTCAAGACATGCATATTTAATCATCAAGTTTCATGTTATTGCAGCTTAAAATCATTATAACTGATCCCTCGTGATATAAATTCTAAGAATTCACCGTAAAGTCCGATCCCTCGTGAGCTTTCTCAGTAAAAACTTGCATTAAGACCCGGCCTTATGGCAACAATGGTTAACAACCCCTATAGAATTGAGATACCAAGTGTATTCCAACTTTTAATTTCGTCAAAACAAGCTTTAATACGGCATGAATAATCATTCTCCCGTTTGACATTCATACTAATAAAACAAGTTTCAATACACATGAAAATCATTCTCCCGTTTGACGTTCATATTAATAAAAGGTTGAAATACTAACATGGACTTGAATCATAAACATGCAGAGGTCGAATTCACAACATTATACTCAATAGATTAGTTCACCAATTCCAATATAAATAAATTAGTTACACATGGTAAAAGTAGAAACAACACTTACAGAGTTTGACATTACGAAGACGATGGAAACTTCACGATACAACAATCACAATACACCAAAACACACTCAAGTATCTAGAAAACTATTCTAGAACTACAACTCACAAAAGAAGTACTCAAAGTCGAGCACAAAGAGAGAAAAGAAGAGAAGTGAATGAGAATGGGATGTTTTGAATGGTGTTGGATGGCCCTATTTATAGGGCTGAGCAAGGGTGTTGACGCTACGCGCCAGCGTGATGCTACGCGTCAGGCCCCTGACTCAGCTTCCATTAAACAGCTGATAATGGCCACTTCAAATTATTAAATTGGATCATGCTTGGCCACTTGGACGTGTTTCCACTGTATTTTGGCCATTTGTGCTTAGTGGGGTGGCCCTTGGTGCTGAGTGGGGTGGCCATTATTGGGTCAAAGATGAGTGCTTGGCCAAGTTGGATGTGGAGTCCACGCAGCACTGACGCTACGCGTGACTGTGACGCATAGCATCAACATCAAAATTTAGAGTCCACGCTACGCATGGGATTAATGCTACATGTCAGATCCTCCAGTATAATTTTCTCTTGAATTCTTTACTTTTTCACTGCAAAACTAGAGAAAATTGATCAAGGGCAGATTATTTCCAACAACATCCATTTATTGAATTAAAACCTAAATTTCTAACAAATTAACTAAATTTTTATTTATTTTTATGAAATTTTTATTAAAAGATTTATTGTAAATTTGAGGATTAACAAATACCCCTAACTTGAGACATTGCTCATCCTCGAGCAAGAGAGAAAATTAAAAAAAATAAAAATTTGAAATCAAATTTTTGAGTTAGTCCGAGAATTTACCACAAAAAGTAATTACATAATTTACTATTTTGAAATAATCAATTATAGACATCTAATATAACAAAGGTTTAATGATAAAATTCTTTACAATATTTTATTAACATACCAAGCATAATTTCAGGCTTACCTCTCCAAGTGTTTATCTCAATGCAATTGGTAACCTGTTTCACTCAATCAATCATAAAATCAAATGAATTTAATTTTGATTTTAATCTAATCAATGGTTAGTTATACAGAGTTAATTCAGAAATCACAAGGTCTTTGCACGGGTTGTAATGAGGCTTGGCTTACAAGAATCAATGGTTTTTCTTGGAATTCAAAAACCTGAAATCATAAAAGAGCATTTTATAATTCTTAGGCTTTCTCTTGGCCCAAACTTCTCATTTTCTTTTATTGGTGAAAAATAAATACCCCCAACTTGATTCTTTTCACTATTTTTAACTTTTCTTTTTCATACTTTATTTTCTTTTGAAAAGAATCAAGTTGCTTATTTTCACTCCCCATTTTTGTAAGAACACTAAAGATATTTTTCATTTATTTCAACTGCTCTTTTATTTAATCAAGTATAGGGAACGGTTATAACAGATTTAGGTTTTAAGGGTACCAAAGAATTTATTTTAGGCTCAAATTGGCTTTCAAAGGATAAAATAATTTTTACCAAGGTAAGTTGTTTGGCCCAAGGTTTCTTTTCACCAATAAATGTGCCTTGATCATTTTCCTGAATTCTCTGTACAATAACACAAATCAAAGATTAAAGCAAAATCAATTCGAATGAAGTTATGTTGATTAAACCCTCAAGTGTTTAACAAGATCTCTCAACTCACCGGGTTTTTTGAAATTTGCTTGATAGTTAATAAACTTATTGTAATTAAATTTATCAAAATTCCTAAGTTATAAAAGAATTAATAATTGATTTTACAAAATTGGTTTCATTATGTAAAAATGTTAAGTGAATAAATTAACTTTCTAACAAAAATTTGATTATTTATTGAAAAAATTATTATTGGATTTTTCATGCAAAAACATAATTACGCAAGATTAAACACACCACATAATAAAAGACAAAATATAATATAATCCAAAATAATATCAATGTAAACAAGGAACTAACAATAAAAATGTATGTAAAAAGGTGTAAAAGATAACACCATCAATCCTCCATCTGGTCATCATCCTCCTCCTCCTCATCAACATCACCATCAGTATCAGCCTGTGCTCCAGAAGGTCCACCAGTCTCAGGGTAGGTAGGTAAATCGCTGGGCTAAGCTACATGTGCTGCAAACTCAGCCGGGGTGACATATGGTGCTCCCTCTCCCTGTAACCTGTACTGATAAAATTCATCATGAAGATGAATATGTGCTCTATGAGTAGCAGCCATCATCTGCATCATATGCTGATGCTCAAGTGAAATCCGGGCAAATCCCTGTGTGACAACATCAGTAGATGAAGGCTGAACTGGTGGTCTCCTCCTCCTAGGTCTGGGCTGAGCCTCCTGCTCCAGAAGTGGAAGCTCACACTGCTGCACAAAATAGTCTCTGTTCACTAGAACTTTAGGGACTCTCCTTGAAGAACTAGTGAACTCTGGTGAAGGTACAATGACTCCCTGCCTCCTCAGTAAGGCAGATATGATGAGAGGAAATGGAATGGGGCGGTTCACTTTTTACCCAAGGGCATAAAAGTGAATCTGCTCAGATATAAGCTCAGCGATGTCGATGGTATGGCCCTGAAGAATAGAAAAGAGAAGGCAACAGCGTTCAACTGGAAGAGATGAGAGGTGGGTGACAAGAGTGATGTTATGAAGCATGAGGTGAGACCATGCCTAGGCTAGAGGGGTCAGCTGGGTCTTCGGGAGGTTAGATGGACTCCTTCCAACCTTACTTAGGTTGAAAAAGATTCCATCTTTGCTCAAGAAATGAGCAACCTCCTCGAGGGAGTATCCTAACTCTCCCTCAGTAGCAACCTTGTTTCTGTTTTCCTTCCAGAAACAAGTATCATCCTCGGGAGTAGGCTCCCAAGGATTACCCAATAGGGTACTGTAGTGTCCCGGTCATATGTAATATGCCGGCCCCTCACCCAACTCGTCCGCTGCTGTCCTATGCTCGGTGCGTCCTGGCGAGTCCTGAAGGCATTCGCATAAAACTCCATCACTAAGATGGGATCCCCCTCAGTCGGTAGAGAAAACAGGGGTCCCCATCTCCTCCTCTGAATTTCATCCTGCAGCTCAGGATAGTCTCCGGCACTGAGATCCAATACTCTCTCCCACATCAGCTTTTGGCCCTTAATCTGATGAAAGCGGGCCCATTTCGCGTCAGTGTGAAATCTCGTAGGATCCCTCGGTCCTAACACCTCCTGTCCCTGAAGATCAGGATCCTCAAAAGTAGTATCGGTGTCAGTGGCCCTTCTTTGTCTTTTAGAAGGACCAGTGGTAGGGATGGATTTCTTCGGAGCCATCTGCAAAAAATTTTTAAAATTAAACACACATTAAATTAAAAAGTAAATCACACATTACAATCATATACAATCAACCAAATATTTACACAAAATTTAAAACACAAATATTTTTGGTTTTTCTAAGGATAAAAATTTATACAAAATAGACATGTAATTCACAAAATTCAAAACAACATATTTTTGTATTTTTGTGATTTATAAAGAAAGTTAATATGCATATTTTTGGATTTTTAACAATCAAACAAAAATTCACACAAAATAATATGCATCAACAAAATTTTTATTTTTTTATTTTTTTTTAATTTTTATAAATGCAAAAAAGTATAACAAATACTAAATAAGATAATTTATTAATTTTAAATAACAAACAAACTTTAAAATAGGCATACTGGACTGATTTATTAAAAACAAAAAATAAATATATACATGAAACAGTAAACATTACTCAATATTTAACAAAATTAAAAACACAGGCTGACGCTACACGTGGGCGGGATGCTACGTGTCAGCCTGTTCTGCCCACGCTATACGTCAATGGGACGCTACGCGTGGGCTTGTAGTTCATACTCACGCTACGCGTCAGTGCGACGCTACGCGTGAGTTGCACAGAATAGAAACAAAAACAGGGGTTGCACAGCAGCAACCCCTTTCCAAACCACATGCAATTCAATCAGCAAGCAATTTCCAATGGTCATCTAATTCTAACCCTAACCACATGCAATTCTAAGATTTGAAAATTAAAATCAAACTAAAGAGAAAGGATTAGAAAACTTACTTGTGATCCCTTGAGCAAATATGAGAAGGTTTGGAAAGGTTGAGAGAAAAAGAGGGTTTCGAAATTTTTTGGGTTTTGAAAACTAAAGTGAGGCAGAGAGGAGGTTTTAGGTTTTAAAACCTAAGATGGGCCTCTCTGGTTCAGTTTTAGAAACTCAACATGGGCTCTGACGCTACGCGTGGTTGGGACACTACGCGTCATGTTGAAAATTCAGAGTCCACGCTACGCGTCACAGTGGCGCTACGCGTGGGCTTCTATTTTTGATTTTTTAAAATTTTGATTTTCAAAAACCTTTTCTTTTGAGTTTTAAACCCCTTTTCTTTTAAAAACATAATTCTAAAAATTTTTGTTTTGTTTTGTTTTTTTTATGTTAAAAAAAATTGAAAATAACAAGAAAAGAATGGGTTGCCTCCCATTGAGCGCTAGATTTAATGTCTCCAGCCAGACATTACCTCTAATTAATCAGGTGGTCTCCCAATATTCGTTAAGGAATCACCTGTCTTTTTCTTCCTCCTTCTTCTTCTCTGATGCTTGATTACTTGTCTTTCATCATTCAAAGCATCGGTTAATTTAAAACAATTTAATTGATTGGGAAGAGATATACCTGGTTCGGTTGAAGGGTAAACTTTATCATTCGTCCTAAGATGTTCATGAGCACTGAAGATTACCTCTTCTTCATAAACTTTGACTGCAACCATACTTTGATCAACATCTACTCTTATCTTTGCAGTCTTCATGAAAGGTCTTCCTAGGATCAGGGGGATCTCAGTATCCTCCTTCATATCCAGTACCACAAAGTCAACCCTGAAGTGGGACTTATCAACCTTTACCAATACATCTTCCACAATCCCAAAAGGCTTCTTGACAGAGCGATCCGCAAACTGTAAGTTCGTCTTCGCTTCTTTTAGCTCATATTCACTAATGCGCTTTATTAAATCTAGGGGCATCAGATTGATGTTTGCCCCTAAATCTAATAAAGCATTCCTGATGTTGATATTTCCAATGGTTACAGGAATGGTGAAACTCCCCGGATCTTTACATTTTTCCAGAGTTATGATGGTAGTACAGTTTGTTTCTTGCTCTTCATTTATTAGTTCTTGCATATTTTTTTCTTTTTCATTTTTTTCTATTTTTTTACTTTCTTTTTCTTCTTCTTCTTTCTTTTTCTCATTCTTTTCTTTACAATCAATTTTTACAATATTAGAAGAAACAGCATTACATTGTTCCCTTGGGTTTTGAGTGTTTGCAGTAAACCCAGAACTTTTCAATTCAGCTATTTCCTTTGTAAGCTGACCCATTTGTATGTCTAATGCTTTTCGGGAAGCTTCATTTGTCTCCACAAATTGCAATAACTGTTGGATAGATTCCTCAATCCTTGTCAATCTTGCATTGTCAATTTGTGATTGCTGTGGCTTAAATTGATTGTTAGGAGGTCTGTTAGAAGGTCCAGCATCTTGTCTCCAGCCAGAATTCTGATTCTGCCATCCTTGTTGAAAATTGTTAGGAAAAAAATTACCATAATTGAAAGGAAAGTTACCCAATGGTATTCTTTGATGGTTTAGAAAATTGGCTTGCTCTTGCTCATTTCCACAGTAACCACATGGTTGTTCTCCCATGCAGTGCATACATTGTTTAAGTTGAGCAGGGGGTGGTGATGTTACTTGAGCAATTTGGAGTTTCTCCAATTGCTTGCTCATAACTTCAATTTGTTGGATCAACAATTTTTGTTGAGCCAATACTGCATCATTCACTCCTAATTCGAGTATTCCTGGCTTCCTCTGTACATTACCTCTTTCATGTTTTGCTTGGCGGTCACTGATAGACATTGATTCCAATATTTCAATTGCTTCCTCTAAAGTTTTGTTCATTAAAGAACCACTTGCACAAGCATCTAACATCATCTTGAACTGAGGTAATAAACCATGGTAAACGATCCTTACCTTTTCCGCATCATCCAGGTTATGGTTTGGATATTTTCTCAAGAGTGCCTTGAATCGTTCCCATGTTTCCCCTAATGATTCATCATTAATTTGAGAAAAAGAATGTATGGCTGTCATGGCTTCAAAATATTTTGAAGGAGAATAAAATCTTTCCAAAAACTTTCTTTCAACATCGGACCAGTTTGCAAAACTACCCGGTGGGCAAGATTTAAACCATTCTTTAGCTTTACCAATCAATGAAAAAGGAAATAACCTCATATAAACAGATTCTTCTTGATTGGGTTCAAAACTAATTGTGCTACATAACTCATAAAAAACAGTTAAATGTTCATATGATTCTTCATGATTTAAGCCAGCAAATTGATTATTTTGAATAATATATAAAGTAGCAGGTTTAATCTCCACTGGTACAACAGGTCCTTGAAACATTCCTGAAACTCAGGGTGGACCATTAATAGCAGCAAACTGTCCTAATGTTCTCTTTTCAGCAGCCATATTTGAATTTTCAAAAGTTTTAGAAGTAGAAGAAGATTTTAGTTTGTGTTTTAGATTTCAAAGACTTGATTTTCTTTACAAACCTTTCTATTTTAGGATCAAAATAAATTTTACCTGCAGTAGATCGGGTTTGCATATACAAACTAGACAAAGAAAGTTAGTGTAAAAGTAAAAGTAAACAAAATAAAAAATTTAGCTAAGGTAAAAAAAATATTTACCACAGTAATTAAAAATTTACTGTTTTACTGAAATAATTCAATCCCCGGCGACGGCGCCAGAAAACTTGTTAACCCAGCGATAGCGTCTGATCCGTTCGTTTCTACCACCGGGTTGTTAATTGGCAAGCGCACCAATCGTTTGTAGTTTTCAAAATTTAGATATCGTTCCACTGGGATTGAAAGTCCAATAACAACAGTAATTTTCTATTCACTATGGTAAATATGAAGAAAGTTATGGAAAAAAGAATGATTTATATACAATTTATACAATATTCACAAGATAGCATGGTTGAGTTGTTCATGAGATAAAAAGAAAATAAAAATCTATCTAAAAAGTTGAGTTACATTCTAGAATAGGTAAGATACTTGAGATAAACACAGATAAACAAATTATGTTGGAAATTGGATCCCTAATCTAGAATAACAATGAGGAACTCAAGACATGCATATCTAATCATCAAGTTTCATGTCATTGCAGCTTAAAATCATTATAACCGATCCCTCATGATATAAATTCTCAGAATTCACCGTAAAGTCCGATCCCTCGTGAGCTTTCTCAGTAAAAACATGCATTAAGACCTGGCCTTATGGCAACAATGGTTAACAACCCCTATAGAATTGAGATACCAAGGGTATTCTAACTTTTACTTTCATCAAAACAAGCTTTAATACAGCATGAATAATCATTCTCCCGTTTGACATTCATACTAATAAAACAAGTTTCAATACACATGAAAACCATTCTCCCGTTTGACGTTCATATTAATAAAAGGTTGAAATACTAACATGGACTTGAATCATAAACATGCAGAGGTCGAATTCACAACATTATACTTAATAGATTAGTTCACCAATTCCAACATAAACAAATTAGTTACACATGGTAAAAGTAGAAACAACACTTACAGAGTTTGACATTATGAAGACGATGGAAACTTCACGATACAACGATCACAATACACCAAAACACACTCAAGTATCTAGAAAACTATTCTAGAACTACAACTCACAAAAGAAGTACTCAAAGTCGAGCACAAAGAGAGAAAAGAAGAGAAGTGAATAAGAATGGGATGTTTTGAATGGTGTTGGATGGCCCTATTTATAGGGCTGAGCAAGGGTGCTGACGCTACGCGTCAGGCCCCTGACTCAGCTTCCATTAAATAGCTGATAATGGCCACTTCAAATTATTAAATTTGATCATGCTTGGCCACTTGGACGTGTTTCCACTGTGTTTTGGCCATTTGTTCTTAGTGGGGTGGCCCTTGGTGCTGAGTGGGGTGGCCATTATTGGGTCAAAGCTGAGTGCTTGGCCAAGTTGGATGTGGAGTCCACGCAGCACTGACGCTACGCGTGGCTGTGACGCGTAGCGTCAGCATCAAAATTCAGAGTCCACGCTACGCGTGGGATTGATGCCACGCGTCAGATCTGATAGGAAATCCCTAAGCATGAGCAGCGGAAAAATAAAAGGAATTCCATAGAATTTGCAAGGTTCCGTGTTTCAAAGCACAAAAACAATTTCGAAATTCATTTTGGATTACCTCTTAAAGAACTCCGAAGCAGTCGTAGCCTCGTCCTTTAGGAGTCCACACGAGCACTTCCACCAGAATCGCAACACTTGCCAACTGCTAGTTTGACGGCGTGTAGCTCTTGCAACTTTTACGAATTTGTGTCTTGCTTGAGTGAACGGCCTATGAGTATCTTATGCTCTATTTATAGGCTTAGGTTTGACCTAATTTGTTCTCTCTAAAAGTGGGCTCCTTACTCATTCCAAATGAGTTAGGCCCAATAGCTTTATTTTAGTCCAACTAAAATAAGACAACATTTTTTGATGGGCTTACTCTATGTGTGTGACCCTATAGGTAAAATACCCGGTCATATTAATAATAAACTATTTTATTATTAATATAAAATAAGAGCGGCATCTAGCAATGCATCATTATGTCTGAATATTATCAACATAACCTATAAGTGATAATTATTTAATATGTTTATTCCTTTTGTCACGATATCCTAATTGGGCCCAAGGCATGGTCGCGTCATCCTTGTACGGTCCAATTTATTTTACTTGATACCGGAGTAGACTGGATCCGAATAAATATCTAATATTTATTCTTTCTAGCATGGCCATGCGTTTTCTTAGTCTTACTCCATCAAGTGGCCTATGGATATCACTCCTGTCACATAGGAGAGACAAATCCCATCTACATCACTCACATCCCTCTGCATAATTTGTTCATTGCCTAATCACAACCTTTATAGTCCTCTTGTTACAGAAGACGTTTAATTGTATTAAAACAATAAACTCCTCATGTAGGAATCGTAGTGACTTCAGGTCGAAGGACTACATATACCATTATCACATTGAGAATCGTTTATGACAATCATGTAACGATCCATGCAACGTTCTCATGGTGGGTCTGTCCAGTACATCATTACTCTTAATGTGTACCCGTGTGAAGACTCGATATCATCTATATCTATGATCTGTGAGATCAGGTCATCAGTACACTCACACACTAGTCTCAGTGTATTTACATGTCCCCATGTAAATACCTGACTAGGGACATTTTAGGAATAATTTTTATATGACCTATTACTCCAAGGATAAATATGTTTTAAAACAATTTTAAACTGAAATATTTATTCTATTGATAAGTAGAAAAATGATACAAATGAAAAAGCATAAAAGCTCATAGTGCATACACCAACAATCTCCCACTTGCACTAGAGCCAATCAGACATTTGCCTAATGCCTAATGATCTAGTGTGCCCCTCATGTTTTTGTTGTGTAAGAGGTTTTGTGAGTGGGTCAGCAATATTCTCATCAGTATGCACCTTACATATCTTTACATCTCCTCGGTCAAGGATCTCTCGAATGAGATGAAATCGCCTAAGTATATGCTTGGATCGTTGATGTGATCTAGGTTCCTTAGCTTGTGCGATTGCTCCACTATTGTCACAGTAGAGACTTATAGGGTCCACAATGCTAGGAACAATCCCAAGTTCTGTTATGAACTTCTTGATCCATACTGCCTCTTTTGCAGCATTTGAGGCAGCAATATACTCAAACTCTGTAGTAGAATCAGCAACTGCCTCTTGCTTTGAACTCTTCCAGCTTACAGCGCCACCATTTAGACAAAACACGTACCCAGATTGCGATCTTGAGTCATCCTTATCAGTTTGGAAGCTAGCATCAATGTAACCTTTTACAATGAGCTCTTCTTCCCCTCCATATATCAAGAATGAATCCTTAGTTTTTCTTAAGTACTTTAGGATATTCTTGACAGCAGTCCAGTGACTTTCACCAGGATCAGACTGGTATCTGCTCATCATGCTTAAAGCGTACGAGACATCTGGTCGGGTACATATCATGGCATACATGATTGATCCAATAGCAGATGCATATGAAATCTTATTCATCCGTTCTCTTTCTTCTTTAGTCGAAGGAGATTGAGCTTTTGATAAGCTTATGCCATGAGCCATAGGCAATGTTCCTTTCTTGGAATCTTGTATGTTAAACCTTTTTAACACTTTGTCTATGTATGTATTCTGACTTAGGCCAAGAAGTTTTCTTGATCTATCTCTATAGATCTTAATTCCCAACACGTAGGTTGCTTCACCTAAGTCTTTCATAGAAAAACAGCTTCCCAACCAACTCTTCACAGACTGAAGAGTAGGAACGTCATTTCCAATAAGTAGTATGTCATCAACATACAGGACCAGAAAAACAATTGTGCAGTCACTAACCTTCTTGTAGACACAAGGTTCATCCTCATTTTTAGTAAAGCCAAATTGTTTAACAGCTTCATCAAAACGAAGATTCCAGCTTCTGGAAGCTTGCTTAAGTCCATATATAGAACGTTGTAGCTTGCACACCTTCCTGGATGCTTCAGGCTTAACAAAGCCTTCAGGTTGTGTCATGTACACTTCCTCAAGAAGATTTCCATTAAGGAAAGCAGTCTTGACATCCATTTGCCATATCTCATAATCATGGTATGCAGCAATAGCAAGCAGAATCCGAACAGACTTTAGCATAGCAACTGGGGAAAAAGTTTCATCATAGTCTATACCATGTATTTGCTTGAAACCTTTAGCCACCAACCTTGCTTTAAAGGTACTTATATTACCATCCATGTCAGTTTTCTTTTTGAAAACCCACTTGCATCCTATAGGTTTTACCCCTTCAGGTGCATCAACCAAGTTCCAAACTTGATTAGTGTACATGGAGTCCATTTCAGATTCCATGGCTTCTAGACATTTCTCAGATTCTGAACTTACAATGGCCTCTTCATAAGATGTTGGCTCATTTTGATCCATTAGGAATACATCTCCTTCCTAAGTTACAAGAAATCCATATCTTTCAGGTTGTTGACGTATTCTACCTGATCTACGCAAGTCTTGTGCTACTGGAGCTGGTGTTATCATAACATTTTGTGGGTTCTGCTCCACTTCCACCATTGGCTCTTCAATGCCTTGTGAGTCTTGAATTTCTTCAAGTTCTACTTTCCTCCCACTGATTCTTGTAGAGATGAATTCTCTTTCTAAGAATACAGCATTCCGAGCAACAAACACTTTGCCCTCAGTAGGATTGTAAAAATAATAACCCTTAGTTTCTTTTGGGTATCCCACAAAAAGACATTTATCTGACTTGGGCCCAAGTTTATCAGAACTTTGGCGTTTAACATAAGCTTCACAGCCCCAAATCTTAAGAAAAGACATACTAGGTCGTTTCCCAGTCCATATCTCATATGGTGTCTTTATGACAGCCTTTGATGGAACACGGTTAAGTGTGAAAGTTGCTGTCAACAAAGCATGTCCCCAGAATGAGTTAGGGAGGTCAGTTTGACTCATCATTGATCGAACCATGTCTAACAAGGTTCTATTTCTCCACTCAGAAACCCCATTCCATTCTGGTGTTCCAGGGGGAGTAAGTTGAGATATAATCCCACACTCTTTAAGATATTCATCAAACTCTAGGCTTAAATATTCACCACCTTGATCGAATCGAAGTGCTTTAATTGTCTTGCCAAGTTGGTTCTCTACTTCATGTTTAAACTCCTTGAACTTTTCAAAGGATTCTGATTTATGTTTCATGAGAAACATAAATCCATATCTACTGAAATCATCAGTAAAAGTGATGAAGTAACTAAAACCTCCCCTAGCCATTGTCCCTATGGGCCCACATACATCACTATGTATCAAGCCAAGAAGATCACTCGCCCTTTCACCTTTTCCGGTAAAAGGGGTCTTAGTCATCTTCCCTAATAAACAAGATTCACATGTATCTATTGATTCAAAATCAAAAGATTCTAAATATCCATCTTGATGGAGTTTAGAAATGCGTTTCTCATTTATATGTCCTAGGCGACAATGCCAAAGATAAGTTGGGTTTAAATCATTTGTTTTAACCCTTTTAGTATTAATGTTATAGTTAGGGGTTTCGAGATCTAGAACATAAAGTCCATTACTCAAATTTGCACAACAATAAAACATGTCTTTTAAATAAACAGAACAACTATTGTTCTTTATTGTAAAGGAAAACCCTTTCTTATCAAGACAAGAAACAGAAATAATGTTTCTCCTTATTGCCGGAACAAAATAACAATTGTCCAATTCAAGGACTAACCCTGAGGGCAAGGATAAAAAATAAGTCCCTACAGCTAATGCAGCAACTCTTGCTCCATTTCCAACGCGTAGGTCTACCTCGCCCTTCATCAACTGCCTACTCCTTCTTAGATCCTGCACATTAAGACAAATGTGAGATCCACATCCAGTATCTAATACCCATGATGTTGAAGTTGACATGTTAATTTCTATAACAAAAATACCTGAAGTGGAAGTCTCACTTCCCTTCTTCTTAAGCTCTTCTAGGTACTTTGGACAGTTTCTCTTCCAGTGTCCCTTTTGTCCACAATGGTGACATTTACCTTCCTTAGCCACCCCGCCCATAGGTTTTAAGGCTGATGTACTTGGCTTATCCTTTCCTTTCCAAATCTTCTTGCCATTTCCTACAATAGCCTTTCCTTTGCCTTTATACATGCCCTTTCCTTTACCTTTGCCAGAATTGACCATCATTATGGCCTTGCCCTTTCCTTTAGAAACATTGGGCTCAACAGTCCTCAACATATTGAGTAGCTCTGGCAATGTTTTGTCCAATGCATTCATGTTGTAATTCATGATGACTGGCTTAAAACTGTCAGGTAATGATTTCAAAATGAGATCGGTAGCCAACTTCTGAGGGAAGGGGAATCCTAGCCTAGCTAGATTCTCCAAGTACCCAATCATTTTGAGCACATGAGGTCCTACAGAACCTCCCTCTTCAAGTCTGCAGCTAAATAGGGCTGAAGAAACTTCATATCTTTCTTGGTCAGCTTGACCTTGATATAGTTTTCTTAGGTTTTTGATCATATCGAAAGCCTCCATATGCTCATGTTGCTTCTGAAGCTCAGGAGACATGGTTGCCAGCATAAGGCATTGGACATCTAAAGCGTCATCCTGATGCTTCTTGTAAGTATCCTTGTCAGCTTTAGAGGCATTGTTCGCGGATGGTTCCGGAATCGGACCTTCCAGGACATACTGCTTTTTCTCTTGTTTGAGGACAATCCTCAAGTTTCTATACCAGTCAAGGAAGTTAGAACCAGACAATTTTTCTTTGTCTAGGATTGATCACAACGAAAGGTTTGAAGGTGTGTGTGACGTCATGGTTATCTAAAACAGAAAATATGTAGTAAGTATCATTTTCAAAACATATTTAAATTATGGTCATTTAAATTAAATATGTCTCCCACTATTTTGATTCAAAACAAAATACCCTCCACGAATCAGAAAATGCCGTTGGAAGATTTTCTAGTGGGCTAAGATCCATATTTTGCCAAGCGTTAAGTCAGCTTTGGCTGATCACCTAATACTTGGTTATTTAGGTAGGAAACTTTTTCCAATTGTATCTTTATACAACTCTTAGTCATTATTGGGTTAAGTAACCATTACTAATTATTCATCTTATGAATATTTAGCCCAATGTTTACGCCTCTAAGTTATATTCAATCCAATTGAAAACTTAGTTAAGTTAAAGCCCAATAAAACAGTTTGGATATTACCATTATCCCATCGCGTCTTACTAATATAAATAATAGTGCCCTGCTTTGGCAGACCCACTATTTATTGACATTAGTGTTGACGAGTGTACTTATTGGAAGGCGTTTATAACTTAATATTATTTTGAGGGATTTTAATTTATTTTAAAATTACCGTCTTTGTTAAACGCTTTAACGTAATAAAATTATCCCCAAAGCATGCAAACGAAATTGTGAGATGGTTATGGTCTTCCTAGAAGAAAAATAAATAAATAAATAAATAAACCTAAAGGAACTATATGCCAAGGCTTCATGAAGTCCTACTTCTTGAACCCACCATCCTCTTGGAGTCACCACTCCTTGGTTCCTTTCAAAGACAAAAGCGCTTAGAGTCACCACTCTAGTTTTCTTCTAGATCTCTACTTTGTTGCCTCGATCAAGATTACAAGATTCTTAAAGAAACTCGCTTTACATACGAGTGAAGGGTTGAGAAAAGAAATACAACAGAATGAAGAGAGGCACAACACGCAGGCTGTATTTAAATAAAATAACTAAGACCATAACCATTCACCATGCAACGTGTTAATTAATTAATTATAACCCATTTGAAATAATTTAAAAAAATAAATTTTTAAACGGGCCATTAAACACGTGGGTCGGTAATAAGGCGCTACGCAGAGAAACGGGCCATTAAACACGTGGCCATTAAACGGGCCATTTAGTACTGTAGTCAGGTTAGTTCCCAGGAAAGAGAGGTGGGTCCGGTGTGACCGCTTAAGTACCAAATCTTTCCTAGCCAGAACATCCCACTGACCATTAACAGCTCTAAAATTTCGGCTAGGGTTTTAACCACTTTGAAACCCTAATTCCTTGTTGCGAACACTTCACAACGCAGCCGTCAAGGCACATGGAGGCAGCGCCGTCTAGGGTTTCAAAACCTAGAATTCAATTTGCACTAATGCCAACATGCAATGCCTTTCCATGACGGCCGTCTAGGTTTCAACTCTTGAACCCTAGATTAAGGAACGGCCATGGTTTAACACTTAAACCTTATCACTTAACGCCCCATAACATGAACCATTCATGTTCGAAGATCAACTCAATTGATTCAAAGTTTGTATGATGACTATCATATGAGTAAAACACATATCAAATATAAAAATTGCATAAACTCATACATCATACAAATTTAAACGGCAACAACATACATACTAAAATTGAGAAACTCTATAACATGCATCATATACAATTTATAAAGAATAACTCAAAATTATATGTATCATGCCAAAACAGAGGTCATACCATATACATGATTAATCATTGTAATAATATGCATCATATGCGATAACTCAAAATAGCAACATAATCATGCATGTTCATTTTCGAATCATAGTTTCACAAAACATTTTCACAAAGCTTTAAACAACGAAACGATTTCACAAATCATATTTTCCAAAAGCTCTTGCAAACGAAAACATATCATCATAAAATATAAACAAATGCCCAAAACACGGTTTTGCAACCTAGGCTCTGATACCACTGATAGGAAATCCCTAAGCATGAGCAGCGGAAAAATAAAAGGGATTCCATAGGATTTGCAAGGTTTCGTGTTTCAAAGCACAAAAACAATTTCGAAATTCATTTTGGATTACCTCTTGAAGAACTCCGAAGCAGTCATAGCCTCGTCCTTTAGGAGTCCACACGAGCACTTCCACCAGAATCGCAACACTTGCCAACTGCTAGTTTGACGGCGTGTAGCTCTTGCAACTTTTGCGAATTTGTGTCTTGCTTGAGTGAACGGCCTATGAGCATCTTATGCTCTATTTATAGGCTTAGGTTTGACCTAATTTGTTCTCTCTAAAAGTGGGCTCCTTACTCATTCCAAATGAGTTAGGCCCAATAGCTTTATTTTAGTCCAACTAAAATAAGACAACATTTTCTGATGGGCTTACTCTATGTGTGTGACCCTATAGGTAAAATACCCGGTCATATTAATAATAAACTATTTTATTATTAATATAAAATAAGAGCGGCATCTAGCAATGCATCATTATGTCCCAATATTATCAACATAACCTATAAGTGATAATTATTTAATATGTTTATTCCTTTTGTCACGATATCCTAATTGGGCCCAAGGCATGGTCGCGTCATCCTATGGATATCACTCCTGTCACATAGGAGAGACAAATCCCATCTACATCACTCACATCCCTCTGCATAATTTGTTCATTGCCTAATCACAACCTTTATAGTCCTCTTGTTACAGAAGACGTTTAATTGTATTAAAACAATAAACTCCTCATGTAGGAATCGTAGTGACTTCAGGTCGAAGGACTACATATACCATTATCACATTGAGAATCGTTTATGACAATCATGTAACGATCCATGCAACGTTCTCATGGTGGGTCTGTCCAGTACATCATTACTCTTAATGTGTACCCGTGTGAAGACTCGATATCATCTATATCTATGATCTGTGAGATCAGGTCATCAGTACACTCACACACTAGTCTCAGTGTATTTACATGTCCCCATGTAAATACTTGACTAGGGACATTTTAGGAATAATTTTTATATGACCTATTACTCCAAGGATAAATATGTTTTAAAACAATTTTAAACTGAAATATTTATTCTATTGATAAGTAGAAAAATGATACAAATGAAAAAGCATAAAAGCTCATAGTGCATACACCAACAAGATCCTCCAGTATAATTTTCTCTTGAATTCTTTACTTTTTCACTACAAAACTAGAGAAAATTGATCAAGGGCAGATTATTTCCAACAACATCTATTTATTGAATTAAAACTGAATTTTCTAACAAATTAACCAAATTTTTATTTATTTTTATGAAATTTTTATTAAAAGATTTATTGTAAATTTGAGGACTAACAACCATTCATTAAATTACCTATCATCTAACCATACTGCCTAGTTCATTAGCATTTCATATAAATCCAACCATGATATAATCAATCTTATTCCCAACATCAATATCACAATTGCATCAATGGCTCAGTGCCAATAATTCATCAAAATGCATACCAATTTTAGGTTTCAAGCAGTTACCAAAATATCAAGGCTAAACTATACATAACCACATAAGCATGTATATGAATATGCACACATCCGTCATGGATAAGCAATGCATTTCCACCTCCGGACCTCTAAGTTTTGCTTCATCCCCCGTACATTCACGAAAACATCAATAATTCAAAGGGGTGAGTACTAATCAGATAACAAATAACAATTCAATAAACAGGGTAATCACTTTATCTTTCTCAGCATCAAATAAACATAAAAATACCATATTATTAGGCACATTAAACATGATATCTACACAAAATCAACATCAACCATCTTCTATAATATAAGCACTAAGGATTTTAAGATGATCTCATATATCTCCAACATTCCATCCACGCACCCATCAACTATACATATCTATCAATACTCACCAATGCAATATATGCATGCCATGGTCTTTGAAATCTTTTCTTTCTTTTATGCATGAAAACAATAAAATACAAATTCGTCTTAACAACATAGAGCAAGTACCAAGATAACTCACTCAGTGAACCATAGCACTATAATCGAAGGGTATCTGTGTAACCACATAGTGAACCAAAACACTATAAACGGTGGTACCTGAGGACTACTAGTGAACCATAACACTATAATCGATAGCCTCAAAAGTAACATGGTACAGACTACATAGTGAACCAAAGCACTATAATCATGATAGCCTCTTCAGCAAACCATAGTGCTGGAAATGTATATGATATCATGAATGCTGAACTGGTCTAATCCAGGATCAAAGATCTGGAGTGGGGACCAACCTTAAAAGTCAAAGATAGATGCGTTTGTACACCAGTATAGTGGGTATCCGGTATTATGATCTAAACTCTCAGTGGGAGAATCTGGTTTTGTTGTCCTGGAGATCCTGCACACCAAGCTTTCACGTTGAAGAGGGGCGAAAGGTGGTGTCACCTACGAAGATTCTCCGATGCTCAAGTCAGTAAGTAGAATAAGAATTCAAGCTAAGAGAACTCAAGCAATGTAACAGTGTGTTGAGAGTAAGAACAACATAACCATTTCTGAGTGTATGAATGGGCTATTTATAGATGAACATGGAGAATGAATCACTAGGTAGAAGTAGGGCCAGGAGACAAATAGTACACTGCTCAGTGTATGATTCTGACACAAGACACGGGGAGAGCCGTGTTTCTCGTCTATCCTCCTTGCGGCTGTACCCTGTACCTTCTATCAGGTGACGTGGATACTTTCTGGTATGCAAGGTAAGAATTTAGGCATTCTAGTATGGAGAACGTCTCATACGGATTTTTAGTCTGAAGGTATACCTGTGAATCTGGTAGCACAGCGAGAACGGATGTAATTACCCATCTGTCCTAGGTACCGGTATCGAGGCCAGATCATCTGTCCCCAAGCTTGTGTGAGGGACTGGTTGAGTTGCTCATATAAGCTAAACCTGTTCTTTGGCGGGTGCTAATACTGGACTAAGATAGCGAGATCATATTCGGATAACGATCTACCTTATGAGAGAATCCCAGAGTTTTTGGAATTTGTAACTCCTTATTTTCAAACTTTTGCAACGCCCATGTATTTATACGCCTATAATGATGGGCATTAAAGGCTATTAACATGTGAGTAAAGATGATTTTCCTATCACATGGTTTATCAACCATCGTAAGCATGTTAATGGGCCTGAAATTTTGAATTTTGGGCCCATTTATTTTCATTTTCCTTCCGAAAGCCTTACGTTTCGCGCTTTGGGGTTTGAAACGACGATGTCATTTGTTCTTGGAAAGGTTGCTTTTCCTGACAAACGATGTGTCTTCTAGCAAGTAGTTGTGCCTCTTCGACACTATAAATAGAGGGACTTAGCATTTTCTACAACTCGCTTGCTTCAACCTTAGGAAAACTCTGCTCAAATTACCTGAGATATTGTTGTTGCTATCCTTGTGAAGCCTTTTTCTCTTCCTATCCTCTTAACTCTTAGGTAACCACACTCTTCCTTTCTCTTAGTTTCTTCTTCATTTTCTATAAAACCTCAATCATGCATTCTAGGCAGAGTCGTACTGGATCCTCGTACAGGGGGGTGTAACCCTCAGAGACCAACTGACTACTGCGGTGAAAAGATTTATGTGGGTCCTTTCGGTGCTAGGTCTCGTCGTTCAAGAAGGGAGGAAAGTTCTTCCTCAAGGTAGCCAGTGGTTAGGCCCCACCCTGTACCCTCCTCTAGTTCAGAGGCTAACAGCCCTTCTAACAACGAGTTGAGTTTGGACTGGTTCTTTTCTGATGATGTCACTTTTTATCATAGTACCGACACCTTTCACCATGCTTTAGACGAGATGACCATCGAAAGACATAGAAAAGTTCCAATTCTTAGGACCGTAGAAGGGTGTGTGAATGTTGTAGCACACCGCTTAAATTGGGAGAAGCTGAACAAGACATATTCTTACTGCTAGGTTGAGGATGAATTTAAAGAAATAGCCTCTATCCACGCTAGGTCGGATGGAGGATGGATGTACCTGCGGTTCAGGGTATATGTAGAGGAAAGGCTGAAGAAGAGGTTCATGGTCATGGCATCTTATCCTGAAGAATGGATCTACCACCGTGTTCCAGATGATAGGTCCGTGTATATGCATGATTTTGTATTCCAGTATCTTGGAGTCTATTTCCCCCTCACTAACTTTGAAATGGGCGTGCTCAAATTCCTGGAGTGTGCACCTTCCCAAGTGCATCCCAACGGATGGAGCCTCATCCGTGCTCTCGAGGTCTTGGGAGATCCCTTTAACTTTAAACCCACCGTGGCGATGCTATTTTATTACTGCCAGGTGGTCCGCCGTACAAACAAGAAAGGCGGTCTTAGGCTCATCACACTCCGTTGTGATTCAAAAATAATAAACTTTAAGTCCTTCACTGACTCTACAAAGATCGACGGGAAGTCATTCAAACCTTTTTATACAAGGATCAGAATACAGCCCAATAAATCGGTGTTTTGGTAAAACAAAGAAGGGATCCTCAAGTTCCCCGCCAGCTGGACACAAGAGCACTTCTTGCTCCCCAACAGTGCTTACTACACTGAAGAGAGTGAACTCTCTCCACCCTCCGTTGAGGTCTTGGGCGCCTTAAAGGCTTATATTGCCGAAGCCTGGGAGTTCTCCTGCAAACGTCTCTTAGGGTCCAATTTCCAAAGGGATGAATATTTAAGCAATAATCCGCTCTTACAAAAAAATTTCATTTTTGCTAGTATCCGATATCTGTTATTTCAATAGTGATACTCCTTTCCTTTCTCTATACAAAAGAAATAGAAGTGTCTTGTAAAGCCATGAATGATTTAAAGTTTATGCTAGTAGAGGATGACTGCTCCTCCGAAGAAAACAACATTTAAGCTAAGAGGAACTCATTCAGATCCGTTCCCC
Source organism: Clitoria ternatea (assembly GCA_037962975.1). Classification (NCBI taxonomy): domain Eukaryota; kingdom Viridiplantae; phylum Streptophyta; class Magnoliopsida; order Fabales; family Fabaceae; genus Clitoria; species Clitoria ternatea. Next base: position 193,183,345 of record CM075672.1, on the reverse strand, counting down.
AGACCAACACTCTTACCTCAGATGCGGGTGAGGACGCCCCACTAAAGGATGCCCCTAAGGAAGATGAAGCTCACCCAACAAACCAGTAGGAGCAGCCAGTGGAGAAGAAGAAGGATAAAGGCAAAAGAAAGCTGGTGAAGGCTGTTGACGACAAGAAACCTCCTGCTGCTGAGCCAACTAAAAAGAAATAAAGGACTTTAGAAGAGATCGGCATGCAGGGCATTTTGAAGTGCAAGACGGTGATCACCCAAACTGATACCTCTGCCGATTTTGAACCTATAACCAGATTAGATTCATAACCTGCTCCTGCTCACACTCCCCCCAACTTATCCTTTCTGACTCCGTACCTCTGGTATGAGGGTTCCATGCCTGCTACCCTTCCTAAGCCGGATTACCACCTCAAGCCTACGCTTGAACCGTTAGGAATCAGAGATGCCTATTGGGCTGACAGGTGGCAGCTGTCTAAAATATCGAGCCTCCTTGAGTCTCTGAGTGCTACATCAGACAACGCTGAAGAAATTGAAAAGCTTAATGCTAAAGTTGAGAAGAAGGAGGCCTGGGTTGCTAAAGAGAGAACAACCTTGAGGGCGGCAGAAAATGAGCTGAAGAAAGCGGAAGACAAGGTCAAGGGACAAGCCGCCAAAATTAGTGACCTAAATATTTTCATGAAATCCATAGAGCGGCTTGTCTCCGAGATCAAGGAAGAAAATAAAGAAGTCCCCCAGCTGAAGGAAAAACTCAAACTAGAGAAGGAGAAATCAGCTAAGCTGAGTGAAGATCTTACAGCTGCTGAGGCCGGGCGAGCAAAAGTTAATAAGGAATGGGCCAACAGGGAGAGAGAGTTGCTCACTCAAATTGAAGAGCTCAAACAAGGGAGTGTTACAGCCGGGTCGATGGAAGTGGAAAATGCGAAGCTGTGAAAAAACCTTGCCTCTACGAAGGCTAAGGCATCTAAGGTTGTGCAAATATGCACCCGCGTATGCATGAATCTTTTGGCCTAGCTGTCCGTCAAATTTTTTATTGTAACCCCACCGTTAAGCTGAACCTATACAGACTTGATCCGTTCTATGAGTTTCATGAAGGGAAACTAGTTGCACTGAAAGATGGCCGGCATGAGGAGCCTGCTGAGAGTTTGTATGCGCTGCCCCCTCTCCCTGAAGGTCAAAGTATGGGGCCTGATCCACTAACTCCTGGACCTAAAGATGCCGCCAAGGAAGAAAGAGCAAAAGTTGATGAGGCCGGAGGTGAGGGAGATCCTGAGAAGAAAGTTGAGGATAGGAGTAAGGCTACTAACGACAGCCAAAATCATGAAGAGACTCATCAAGAAGCTCCGCCCTCTTAGCTATCTTTAATTTTTCCTTGAATTGCTTTGCAGTGTTCCAGGATCAGCTCTGGATTTGACTAAATGCTTGTACTTCATTTTTTTTCAATGAATAAAATTTTTATTTCCTTTTGGCACTACCTCCAACATAATTATAAATGGGCTCTTTAACTTTAACTTGTAAAATCTGCTAGCCGTTCTTCGAATTGAGACTTAAGATTGGTCCGGTTGGGTCGCCAAATGTTAGTCCTCAAATTTATAATAAATTCTTTAATAAAAATTATGTAAAAATAATAAAAATTAGTTTAATTTATTAGAAATTTAGGTTTTAAATTCAATAAATGGATGTTGTTGAAAATAATCTGCCCTTGATCAATTTTCTTTAGTTTTGTATTGAAAAAGTAAAGAAATTAAATAGAAAAATTGAAGAACTAAAGAGCTGACGTGTAGCATCAACACCACACGTAGCGTAGGAATTTTTGATATTGACGCTACGTGTCACAGCCATGCATAGCGTCATAGCTACGTGGACTCCATTTTAAGCTAGATAACCACTCAGTCAAAAGGCAAATAATGGCCAATCCAATCAAGCTAAATGCCAAGCGGAATGGGGAACATGTGGAACCATTGTCTGGGCATTATTTGATTAATTAATTTTAATAATGGCTACTTAATCACATTTTTAATGGGGGCTGAGTCAGGAACCTGACGTGTAGCATCAGAACCCTTCTTCAACCTTGTAAATAGAGTCATTCTCCACACATTCATAGCATCCCTTCTGAATTCAGAATCTCTATTCTCTCTTTTCACTCGAGTTTGAGTGTTCTTTTATGAGTTTGTAAGGTTAGAGTGATTTCTAGATACTTGAGAGTGTTTCGTAGTAATGTGAGCTCTTGTATCGTGAAGTGTTTCCAATTTTTCGTAATGTCAAACTCTGTAAGTGTTGTTCTTACTTTTACCATATGTAACTAAATTGTTTATGTTGGAATTTAGTGAATCAATCTATTATATGATGTTATGATTATGACCTCTGCATATTTATGATTCAAGTACATGTTGGTATTTTAACTCTTTATTAATATGAACATCAAACGGGAGAATGATTTTCATGTGTATTAAAACTTGTTTTATTAGTATGAATGTCAAACGGGAGAATGATCATTCATGCCGAATTAAAATTTGTTTTAATGAAAGTAAAAGTTAAAATACCCTTAATATGCTAATTACTAGGGATATAATTGGTAATTATTGTTTCCATAAGGCCAGGACTTAATGCAAGTTTTTATTGAGAAAGCTCACGAGGGATCGGACTTTACAGTAAATACTTAGAATTTATATCATGAGGGATCGATTATAATGACTTTAAGCTACAATGACATGAACTTGATAATTAGTTATGTATGTTGGTAATTACTTCATTATATTTTAGTGTGAGGATCCTAATTCCAACATAATTTGTTAATCTGTGTTTTTTTATTATATCAAGTATCTGAATTATTCTAAATTACATCTCAATTTTCAAGATAGATTTTATATTTACCATCTTTTTACCACATGAACAAATCAATCGTCAAATTCTGTGAATATTGTATAAATTGTTTATAAAGCATTCTTTTGTTAATAACTTTTGATAAATTTACCATAGTAAATAAGAATTACTGTGAGTTACTTGAACTTTCAATCCTAAGGAACGATATTTAAATTTGAAAACTAAAAACGATTGGTGCGCTTGCCAATTAAAAACCCAACAGTAACACAGGGGTATAACAAGTTTTCTGGCGCTGTTGCCGGGGATTGAATTGATTCAGTAAAACAGTAAATTTTTAATTACCGTGGTAAAAATAATTTTTTTTGCCTTAGAAAAATTTTCAATTTTATTCATTTATTCATTCATCTTACTTAACATTGTTCTACTAACTTTCTTTATTTAGTGTGTTTAGGCAAACTCGATCTTCTATAGGAAATGTGTTCTTTGATCCTAAAATCGAGAAGTTTGTAAAGAAACTTAAAGCTTTAAAATCTTAAAAAATTAAAACTTCTTCTTCTTCAACTTCATCTTCTTTTGAAAATTTTGAAAATTCTAATATGGCTGCTAAAAGAACATTGGGACAGTTTGCTGCTATTAATGTTTCGGCGATGTGTCAAGGACCTATTGCTGCTGTAGAAATTAAACTAGCTACTCTAAACATTATTTAAAATAATCAATTTGCTGGTTTAAATAATGAAGAACCTTATGAACACTTAACTATTTTTTATGAGTTATGCAGCACAATTGGTTTCGAACCCAATCAAGAAGAATCTGTTTACATGAGATTGTTTCCTTTTTCTTTGATTGGGAAAGCTAAAGAATGGTTTAAATCTTGTCCACCTGGTAGTTTTACAAACTTGTCTGATGTTGAAACAAAATTTTTGGAAATATTTTATTCACCTTCAAAATATTTTGAAACAATGACAGACATACATTATTTTTCACAAAATCATGATGAATCACTTGGTGAAGCATGGGAAAGATTTAAAGCACTTCTTAGGAAATATCCAAACCATAATTTGGATGATTCTGGGAAGGTAAGAATCGTTTATCATGGTTTATTACCTCAGTTCAGGATGATGTTAGATGCATGTGCAGGTGGTTCTTTAATGAACAAAACTGTTGAAGAAGCAATATCAATCATGGAGTCCATGTCAACCAGTGACCGTCAAGCAAAGCATGAAAAAGGTAGTACATCAAGGAAACCAGGTATGCTTGAGTTGGGAGTAAATGATGCAGTTTTATCTCAGCAAAAATTGCTGACACAACAAATAAAGGCAATGAGCAAATAATTGGAAAAACTTCAAATTGCTCAAGTATCATCACCACCTCCTGCTCAATTGAAACAATGTGTGTATTGCATGGGTGAACAACCATGTGGTTACTGTGCCCTTGATAGAAATGAACAAGAATAAGCCAATTATTTGATTCATCAAAGAATACCCTTAGGTACTTTTCCTATCAATCTTGGTAATTCTTTTCCTAACAATTACCTGCAGGGTTGGCAGAATCAGAATATTGGCTGGAAACAAGATGTTGGACCTTTCAACAGACCTAGCAACAATCAATTCAAACAACAACCATAATCTGATCAAACAGCAAGGCTAACTCGGATAGAGGAATATATCCAACAATTGCTACAATATATGCAAATAAATAAAGCCGCAAGCGTCGGATATGCAATTGGGATAGTTAGCAAAAGAAGTAGCTGATATGAAAAGCTTTGGTTTTTCTGGAAATACTCAAAATCCAAGAGAACAATATAATGCTATTTTTACAAGAAGTGGTAAAGTTGTAAGAAATGATTGTAAAGAAGAAAAAGAAAAGAAAAAAGAAAAAGAAGAAGAAGAAAAAGAAAAGAAAGAAGAAAAAGAAGAAGAGAAAAAGAAGAAGAAGAGAAAAAAGAAAAAGAAAAAGAAAAAGAAAAAGAAAATGAAGAAAAAAATGATGAAAAATTCAAAAAAATTCAAAAAAATCAGTATTTGGGTCAAACACCTCCAGTTAAAGATCTACCTTATCCACATGCACCATCAAAGAAGGATAAGGAAAAGGAATACAAGAGATTCCTTGAAATCTTTAAGCAATTACACATAAACATTCCATTTTTTGAGGCATTGGAACAAATGCCAACATATGCAAAGTTTATGAAAGAATTGCTTACCAAAAAGAGGAGGTACAATGAGGAAATTGTTGAACTTGAAGCAGGTTGCAGTGCTATTTTGTAATATAAAATGCCAAAAAAGTCAAAAGACCCTGGAAGTTTCACCATTCTCGTCTCCATTGGAGGTGTAAATATTGGGAAAGCCTTGTTAGACTTAGGGGCTAGCATTAATCTAATGCCTCTAAGTATGATGAAGCGAATTGGTGACCTTGATCCTTAGAGAACAAAGATGACTCTGTAATTAGCCGATAGATCAATCAAAAGACCCTATGGTATTGTGGAAGATGTACTTGTGAAAGTTGACAAGTTCTACTTCCCTGTTGACTTTGTGGTTTTAGACATGGAAGAAGATGCTGAAGTTCCCTTGATCCTGGGAAGGCCATTTATGAAGACTGCTAGAGTACTCATTGATGTAGATAATGGAAAGCTGGCAGTAAGAGTACATGATGAAGAAGTGAGCTTCGGTGTTTTCAAAGCCATGAAACATCCCAACTCCAAGCAAGATTGTTTCAAGGTAGATGTTCTTGACGAAGTTTGCTTTTCCATATCCACAGGTATGTCAATTTCTGACCCTCTAAATAAGTTATTAACTAACTCTGTGGAATGTTTGAGTGAAGAAGAAGAAAAACAGGTAGACAAGTATCTTGAAGATCTTGATTGAGGGAAAGAAATTTCCCCTGAATCAAGAAAAATTAAAGAAATCCTAGAACCTGTTGAAGAAATCAAGAGGCATGAATTAAAAGTGCTACCTTGTAACTTAAAGTACATCTTTTTGAAAGAAGGTAATCTAAAACCAGTAATTATTAGTAATCTATTAAGTGAAACAGAAGAAAAAAAAGTTGGTAGAAGTATTGAAAAGGAATCAAGAAGCAATTGGATGGACACTTAAAGATCTGAAAGGTATAAGTCCATCATATTGCATGCATAAGATTTTGTTGGAAGATAATTTTAAACCCGTTGCTTAACCCCAAAGACGCCTCAATCCAACCATGAAAGAGGTACCAAGAAGGAGGTTTTGAAATTGCTGAAAGCAGGTATTATCTATCCTATTTCTGATAGTCCATGGGTAAGTCCTGTACAAGTTGTTCCAAAAAAGGGTGGTATGACAGTAATTGTTAATGATAAAAATGAATTAATTGCAACAAGTACTGTCACTAGTTGGAGAATGTGTATTGATTATAGAAAATTAAATCAAGCAACAAGAAAAGATCATTTTCCACTTCCTTTTATAGATTAAATGCTTGAAAGATTGTCTGGACAGGCTTACGATTATTTTCTTGATGGATATTCTGGATATAATCAAATTGCTATTGACCCTCTTGATCAGGAAAAGACTGCTTTTACATGTCCCTTTGGTATATTTGCTTGTAGGAATATGCCATTTGGATTATGTAATGCACCTGCTACTTTTTAGAGATACATGTTTGCTATTTTTGCAGATCTAATTGAAAAGAGCATTGAGATTTTCATGGATGATTTCTCAGTCTTTGGACATTCATTTGAATCATGTCTAACTAATTTGGACACCATACTGAAGCAGTGTATTAAAACAAATTTGGTGCTTAATTAGGAGAAGTGTTACTTTATGGTGAAAGAAGGAATTGTACTCGGTCACAAAATTTCTTCTAAAGGTATTGAAGTGGACTAGGCCAAAATAGAGGTAATCTCTAAACTCCCACCCCCTGTAAATGTAAAAGGTATTAGAAGTTTTTTAGGACATGCTGGATTTTATAGAAGATTTATTCAAGATTTTTCAAAAATTGCTAAACCTTTAACAAATCTTCTAAATAAAGATGTTGAATTCAAGTTTGATGAAGCATGTCTTAAAGCTTTTAATTCCTTGAAAGAAAAACTGGTTTCTGCCCCTGTAATTGTTGCTCCTAATTGGAACTTACCCTTTGAACTTATGTGCGATGCAAGTGATTATGCTGTAGGAGCAGTTTTAGGTCAAAGATATGAAAAAGTTTTTAGGGTTATACATTATGCTAGTAAGGTTTTAAATGAAAATCAAATAAATTATACAACTACTGAAAAAGAATTACTAGTCATAGTGTATGCCTTAGAAAAATTTAGATCATACTTGATTGGATCAAAAATAATTGTTTTCACTGATCATGCTGCAATCAAGTACCTTTTGACTAAAACTAATTCTAAACCTCGGTTAATCTGATGGATTCTACTCCTTCAAGAATAAGATCTTGAAATCAAAGATAAAAAGGGTAGTGAAAATATGGACGCTGACCATCTTTCTAGATTAATGAATGATGAGATTACTGCTAAAGAAAAAGACATCTTGGAAGATGTGTTGTGGAATTGTCACAAATCTCCTTATGGAGGACATTTTAATGGAGAAAGAACTGCTGTAAAAATTCTTCAATCAGGTTTGTATTGGCCCTCCATTTTTAAGGATTCTCACTTATTTATGCAAGCTTGTGATAACTGCCAAAGAATAGTTAATGTTAATAAAAGACAAGAAATACCTCTCACAAATATTCAGGAGGTTGAGGTATTTGATTGTTGGGGTATTGATTTCATGGGACCCTTTCCTTATTCTCAATTTAATCAATACATCCTTTTGGTAGTTGATTCTGTTTCAAAATGTGTAGAAGCAATCATTTCACCTAATGGTGACACCAAAACTGTAGTGAATTTCTTGAAGAAAAATATTTTTTGCAGGTTTGGAACACCAAGAACTTTAATTAGTGATGGAGGATCACATTTTTATAACAAAGTTCTTCAAAAAGTGTTACAACACTATGGAGTGAGACATAAAGTGGCCACAACATATCATCCACAAACCAATGGACAGGCTGAGATTTCAAATTGTGAAGTGAAAATAATTTTGGAAAAGACTGTGTCTTCCTCCAGAAAAGATTGGTCACAAAAGCTTGATGATGCACTATGGGCATACAGAACTGTATTTAAGACTCCAATTGGCCTTTCTCCTTTCCAAATGGTCTATGGAAAAGCTTGTCATCTTCTAGTAGAGATGGAACATAAAGCATATAGGGCCTTAAAATTTCTCAACTTTGATCTAAATGTAGCAGCTGACAAAAGAAAGTTGCAGTTACTTGAGTTGGAGGAAATAAGAAACAATGCTTATGAATCATCTAGAAGTTACAAAAATAAGGTGAAAGCTTACCATGACAAGAAAATTAAAAATAGACACTTCACACCAGGTCAGCAAGTTTTATTGTTTAATTCAAGATTAAGACTGTTTCCTGGTAAATTAAAATCTAAATGGTCAGACCCTTTTGTAATTAAGGAAGTTAAATCTTATGGAGCAGTTGAAATTGAAGATCCAACTTCCAAAAGAAGTTGGATGGTTAATGGGCAAAGATTGAAACCATATCTAGGTAGTGACTGTCGCAACCTGGGTCGCGACGGCGTGGCGAACAAGAGAGAAAAGATGAAACAGGGAGTCGCCACCAACGTTTTTATCCATAGAAAAAAAAACATCGGGAAAAAAAAAACTAAGTTCAGTAAAGCACTGGTTTAAAAAATTGAAATCCAAGTTCGGGAGTCGGTTACGAGTAGGGAAGGTATTAGCACCCTACATCGCCTGTCAAAGACAGTACCAAGATTGAAAGCACAACATAAATAGTCTTAAATAAAACATGATTTCTTCCCTTTTATTTTGAAAATGATAGAATGGAGTAAAGAACTGTACAGACATAGAATGTCAAAGCGAGGTTAATGGGGACGTTTTGTCCGAATTAAGCTCGACTTCGATATGAGACAGAGGGGGGTGAGAGAATGCCAATAAGACGTCATGTCTAAATTAAACATCCTCGGATAAAAGGATAGGGATAGGAAAGGGATAAGCGGGACGTCTTGTCCTAAGTATCCCTTCCCTATGAAATTATGGCGAGGCTTGGGCAGAAACTGTGGGGAAACCAACAAGACGTCACGTCTAAATTGATTTTCATGGAAGTGACCAAAAAAGGACATTTATGAAAGAAACATAAAAAGTAAAGCAGTAAATCAGCAAAAAAGGAAATGAGAAAGATGGGCCCGACAGGAGTTAAAATCCTGCTCCTACGTATTCTTGAATTATCAAGAAATCAGGGTTACGTAGTTCTGAATATTGCTATTTTAGGGAAGAATCTGAAAGATGTTGATGGATATCATTAAAGAGGAGAATTCATGCAAAGCGAAGTTCTTCACACGTGCACGAATCCTAAGAGGGTTGTGTAGACAGGAGTACTCCCGTACGACACTATTTTTTTTTTACAAAATCGCCCTTTTTATTATGTCTGTTTGTTATGGAAAAGGATAAAAATATTAACAAAGTAAACTAATGGTACGCAGGCAATTACAGTCAACAAAACAGCAAACTCATAGAAAAGTAAAAAAGGGGAACTGAAAGCAAAAGAAATAAGGAAAGGAGTGGAACCGGTGTGACGAGCTAAGAACTGATGTGGGAGGTTGAGCACAGTGACGGTGTCAGACTGATTTCGAACTCACACGCTGACAGGGACAATAGACCGGAGTTAGACCCGATCTGGGAATCTGAAGGTCACGACCGGTGTTGTGGGAAGTTAATCCGAGGCGAAACGCTGTTGAGCAGTAACGGAGATGGACGAGGTAATGATGCGGGGAATGGGACAGGGTTGATTTTGAGATGACGAGGTGTGTTCGAGGTACGGACGGTGTGAGAGTAGTGGCTTTGTGTTAGTGAGAAAGACTCAAAAACCTTTTCGAACTAAGGGATCTTTTGTGGTGACTAAGGCAAGTCACTGGTTTCAAGTGGGGAGGTCAGTTAAGAATCTTGAGGAATCGGAGAGAATTTCCAGAGTTTTCTCGTGTAGAGGGAGAATCTGAAGACCAACCCCTTGAGCTTCCTTGGTTGGGGCATTTATAGGGCCTTCGAGTCATGGGCTGAGGGTTTTGGGACAACCAGAACTCCCACTCACCCATCCGTGTAGTGGTGTGCAGCTCTGGCCATTATCATTGGTGGGGAGTAGGGTTTTCAGTGGGGGTTTTTTAATTGCCCACTTCCGCCTCCCTGTCTGCCATTTTCCAGGAAGTGCGATTCCAGGTCACCGCGCATAAGCTTCCGATCTCGTCCCTCCGTTGTCAAATTTGTGACACCAGTTAGCAAAGCCATTGGTTGGACGGAGTCTCCACTGATCCGATGTGGGGCCTTAAGAACCATTACCTGTGTCTTGACACCGGCTGAATCTTTCAATGAATCACACGGGCCGGTGTGCCTATCTTAATCTGTCCACTTTCATCAGGGCCGGACTGGCCTGTCATTCTGCCTCGGCGCATGACATCGGTCCGCTGTTATCTTAGCCTTGTCCGGTGTTGCCAACTTCAAGGCCGGGTCCGGTGTTGCCAATTTTGATCTGAGTCCACCCACGAGATCGTTGTTTCATACTTGGGCCGGACTCACTCGTCTTTTTTGTCAGATCCGCGACATCGGCCATTAAGGGACTCCTGGGGTGAGGAAGGTTGGGCGGAGTTGATTTGAGGACGGTAGGGCGGAGTGTGAGGTGAGGACGGTTTGGCGGAGTTAAGGCGAGGTGTAGGTTGGGCGGAGTGTTGAGGTTTAGGTTGGGCGGAGTTAAGGCGAGGTTTACGTTGGGCGGAGTGCTGAGGTTTAGGTTGGGCGGAGTTAAGGCGAGGTTTAGGTTGGGCGGAGTGTTGAGGTTTAGGTTGGGCGGAGTTAAGGCGAGGTTTAGGTTGGGCGGAGTGATTTTGGTACCGGTGTCACTTGGGACCGAAATCGGCGTCCACAGATGCCTGTCATTCTGCTCTGGCGCATGACATTGGTCCGGTGTTAACTTAGGCCTTGTCCGGTGTTGCTAACTTCAAGGCCTGGTCCGGTGTTATAACAATTTGGGCCGGACCGAAAGAGGTGTTCACAGATGCCCCTCTTTACTCTCTTTCACAAGAGAAATGTAAATTTCCGAGGTGAAAGGGGAGTAAAGATACGAACACCGATGTAGGGACTAAGTAGGAACAAAATCCGGTGTGGGGCTTAATGATGTGGCATTTTGAACAGCCGACGTGTCTCGAATGTGGTCCACGTCACTGGGTGACTGAGCATTCCACGTGTCATCAGCTAACTGGCTCTTTTTTCAAAATTTAAAATTTGCGCCATTGGGCCGGAATGCCAAAAGTCGGCCCTTTTTAATGGGCCATGGGCCGGAATGCGGAAGGTTCTGGATCTCCGCTCCTCCCTCTATAAAAGCAAATTCGGGGATCCATCATTTTCACTCCTTTCTTGATATTGAAGTGCTGTCTCTCCGACGTTCAACCTCTCCGGTGTTCGAAGTTCTCCTCCGGCGTTAAAGCTTTTTCTCTGGTGTTACGTCCTGGCTCGTACTAAAAGAACTGCACGCATCGCCTCAACAGGTAGCCATCCCACCCTTCACTTTAATTTTGTAGATAGGTCATGGGGGACACCGGTTCGAGTAATGACTCCATTGAGGTCCTGTCTGGTCCTCCTTCAATTACATCCCGGCGTCAGCCGGGTGGAGTTTCGAGCCGAGGTCCGAGTCACCAAAGTGGGGCAACTTCGGGAGCTTCACATCGGTTCGTCTCATCAGGGCACCGTTTCTCCGCATTGCCTTTGTGGGAAACAGAGGGGTTTGACACATCGTCAGGCTCCTCGTTTAACTTTGGTACTGCTAGTGAAGGGGGAAGCAGTGCCGATTTATATCTTACTGACGATGTGGCCTTTTACAGTTGTATTCCCTTTCTTCGCCATACCGTCCGAATGGCTTCTGAAAATTCCTCCACCGGTGTTGCTGTGATTACTGACCCTATTGAGACAAATGTCTTGGCACACCGGATCAACTGGCTAGCTGAGAAGGCCAGGGATCCTTACTTCTGGGTTCATGAAGACCCAAAGACGATTGTCTCCCGGTATGCCGAAGATGCTGCCGATGTCACCATCAAAGATGTCGTTGTTCATGCCGATGTTGAGCATGAAAACGACTTTACTGTGTTCTGCCCCCAAACCTCGGACAGGATCTGCCATCAACCGGGGTCAAGGAACCTCTTTATGTATGAGATGGTCTTTTCTAAGATCGGCGTCCGCTTCCCATTGACGGAGTTTGAGATTGGGGTACTCCGGTTTCTTGACTGCGCTCCTAGCCAACTTCATCCCAATGGCTGGGGCTTGGTAAGGTCCTTGGAAGTGCTTGGGGAGTATTTCCACTTCGTCCCCATAGTGGCCCTCTTTTTTACTTATTGCAGGGTGATGCGCCGGGGTAACTCTGGAGGGGGTCTAGGCTTCATCAACCTCCGCTGCGACTCAAAGGTGGTTAACTTCGAAAGTTACACCGAATCGGCCAAGACAGACGGGGTCAGTTTCAAACACTCCTATGTCAAAGTCGAGGTCAATGCTGGCAGGCCGGTGTTCTGGGAGAATTCTGATTTTTCCAGAAAATTTTACACCGGTTGGACTCATGAACACTTTCTCCTGACAAGCAATGCCTACATCGTCAGTGAGAGTACCTTGTCGACTGAGTCCAAGAAGGTCCTGGACGCTCTGAAGGGTTATTCTGTCATTGCCAAATTTTCCTGCAAGAGGCTTTTGGGGACGGAGTCGGGCCGGGATGCTTACCTTGGTAGATATTGTTTAACCTCACCCCCTTCTATTATATATTCACACCGGTACTAACATCGTTTCTTTTTCTTTTCAGGCGAGATGGCTCGGATAGACATCCTCAGGAAACTCAGGGAAGCTGTCGAAGCCCGGAACACTGCTGCTGCTGTACAGGAGAATAGGGTGACTCCTCGTCGCACCCCGGCCAAGATGGTGAGCATTCCGGCCGAAAATGTTGGGGCGATGGATCTGGGGCCAGCTGAGAGAGTCCCAGTAAAAAGGAAGTCCCACCCCGGCACAACCTCCAGGTTGAAAAAGCACAAGGCTCCAACGGTTGTGGCCGAGGTAGAGGTACCAAGGGAGGAGGAGGCCGGTCCTGTAAATATTTCTCCAGTCCGGTCTCAACCTGAGGACATCGTTGTCAACTCCTGCCTCTCGGATTTTCTAGAGTATGTTGGAGGGACACCAGCTCGGGTCCATATCCCCTTCAAGCTCAAAGCCGATCTCCCTGCTTCTGAAGCTCAGTCTGCTGCCGAAGCAGCTATTTTTAATTTGGTTGAGGCAGCTGGGGTCCTCAGCTCTTTAGGCTGCTCTTACTACTCTGGAGTCGAGGCTAAGGAATGCCTAGACCGGATGAAGAAAGCTGAGGCCTTGAGAGTCGAGGCTCAGACTGCTTTGACCCAGAAGGAGCAAGAGCTGACCAAGAGCAAGGAGGACCTGTCCGAACTCACTGCTGCTTACACATCGGCTGCCAAGAGGGCAGATGCTGCTGAGGCTAAGGCTAAGGCTTCAGAGGACGCTCTCAAAGCTCTCTGGACCGAACTGGATGAAGCCAAGGCTGCAAAGGCTGAGGTGGATGAGAAAAACAAAGAACTATCTGGGAAGCTTGCCGATGTGCAGGAAGAGCAAGCGAAGGAGCGGATGGAAGCCGAGGAGCAGATGGCTAAATTTTCGATACTGGCCGATGTCGCCTTCAGTTCTGCCGTTCGCCAGGTTATACACCGGAACTCCGCTGTTCAACTTAACCTGAACGGTATAGGTGTCTACTATGAATTTCATGGTGGCCACCTGTATGCTATGGACCGGGGTCAGGCTTCGGAACCTAAGGATATTCCTTATGAACTGATGCCCCTCCCCGAAGGCCAAAGCATGGAACGGAGGACGGTGTCAGAGGAATCCGAGAGGACAGCCTCCGCTAGACCGGACTCTCCAGCACCCAACTCTTAGGATTTTTTTTCTTTTTTTAGCCTTGTTCCGGGATGGGCTCCGGAGTTTTAATTTTTGTAATGGCCTCAGTGCCCTCTATTAATACAATGCAATTTTCATCCAACTGCTTGTCTTCTCTTTTCTTTCAAAATGTTTCCAAGTATCTCTCTCTTGTGACCGGTATGAGGTAACGACTTGAAGTAACACCGTCTAATCATCAACTTAGAATTAGGACTTCATCATGGACAATGTCTTTTGTGAAGCATAGAACCTCGGATTAGCGTATCATGGCCACCCCGTCCACAACTTCGATTAACCTTCGAACCTCCGGTGTAATTGGCCTGACATCGGTCTTGGCAACCCCTTAACCCAATTCTATCCGAGGTAGGTTTCATGACACCGTTTGTTACGCCCCGAAGTAGTAAGCGGTGTAACCATCGGGACACCGTCCCCCGCAACTTGACAGGGTCTACTTCATTTGACCTTGAGGGTCATGACACCGTCCTTTGGATCATCACTTGTCTTGGAATAGAGTGGACCTCCTCTACCTATATCGGATCAACACCGTTTTTTTTTTTTTTTTTGACATACGGTGGGTGATAGGAAGGTAAGAGTGGGGAATCGCCCCTTGACCGAAGATAAAATATGGGGTGTGGCCCTTGATTTATGGAAGAGTAAAAAAAAACTGGAGTTGTCTTTTGACTGACAGGAAAATAAATGTGGGGTGTGGCCCTTGATTTGTAGAAAGATAAAGGTGGGGGATTGCCCCTTGGCTGACAGGAAAATAAGTGTGGGGTGCGGCCCTTGGTTTGCAAAATGGTAAACGTGGGGGATTGCCCCTTGACTGACATGAAAAATAAATGTGGGGTGTGGCCCTTGGTTTGCAGAAAGGTAAAAGGTGGGGGATTGCCCCTTGATTGATAGGAAAGTAAATGTGGGGTGTGGCCCTTGGTTTGCAGAAAGGTAAAGGTGGGGGATTGCCCCTTGACTGACAGGTAAATAAATGTGGGGTGTGGCCCTTGGTTTGCAAAGAGATAAAGGTGGGGGATTGCCCCTTGACTGACAGGAAAATAAATGTGGGGTGTGGCCCTTGGTTTGCAGAAAGGTAAAAGGTGGGGGATTGCCCCTTGATTGACAGGTAAATAAATGTGGGGTGTGGCCCTTGGTTTGTAGAAGAGTAAAGGTGGGGATTGCCCCTTGACTGACAGGAAAATAAATGTGGGGTGTGGCCCTTGGTTTTTGGAAAGGTAAAGGTGGGGAATTGCCCCTTGACTGATAGGAAAAAACCCGGGGGGATGCCCCAGTTTGACATGATTGGATGAAATCTTGGGGAACTGCCCCTTGACTAAGAGAATAAACCCGGGGAGATGCCCCAGTTTGACATGATTGGATGAAATCTTGGGGAACTGCCCCTTGAATGAAAGAATAAACCCGGGGAGATGCCCCAGTTTGACATGATTGGATGAAATCTTGGGGAACTGCCCCTTGAATGAAAGAACAAACCCAGGGAGATGCCCCAGTTTGGGTTGACCGGGAAGTGTAGTCCCACTGGGGAAGGATTTGGGAAGTGTAGTTTTTTGGTGATTATGGTTCCGCTGGGGAATGAGAACTTGGGAAGTGCTAGCTTTGGCGATTGTGATTTCACTGGGGATGCCAATCTACTGATTTCTCTTGGGGAAAACTTCTGGTCCGGATCCTTGGTGTCAGGTTCTTCATTTCTGTGTGACGTAGTTCCATCACCCTTCAAAACAGATGGTTAGAAGCACGAGTAATCAAAAGAATTGACATTTCGAGCGACCTTTCCTAAGAGATAGGCTTTCAAGATAACTCATGGATGAGATAGAGACAAATTCTGTCTTCCAGGAACATAATTAACAGAATTGGTTATGCTTTCTCACGGGCCGGGTCTGACGCCAGGATACATTTCGTTTCACCACGACTTTTCATTTCATCACTTTTTCATTTCAAAAATTTCCTTCTAAGAAAAACTTGTTCGTTTATAAGATTCAGCCGTAGACTCAGGGGAAGGAAAGGGAAAGCTTATTTTATTATTGAATATAAGTATGTACATTGGTAATGAAGGTAAAGGTAACAAAAACATATGTATAAACAATTAAAAGGTGGGAGAGAAAGAAGGCCTTTTGAACCCTCCAGCGACTCCCCGCGAGTGATAAGAATCCGGATCTTTCCTCACGACTTCGAGACCATCCTCTGATTTTACTTCTGGGAAATGATTTTGACAAAGATGCGCGTGCCTGACCAGTTTTCCTTCTCTGAAGAGTTCACGTCCTTACGCCTGAACTTGTGGCTTTTATTCTACCTGAGCCGCCCTTCCGGGTTTTCGACTCATCAAGCAGCTCTAATTTTTGCCTAGGCTGCCCCATGGGTTTTTAGCCTAGCGAGCACCCTTTTTTTTTTTTTTTTTAGGCAAAATATTTCTTCACCGCGTCGACGTTCACAGGCATTGGTAGATCCTCTCCATCCATGTTGGTGAGGATCAGAGCTCCTCCAGAGAAAGCCTTCTTCACGACGTATGGTCCTTCGTAATTAGGTGTCCACTTCCCTCGGATGTCCTTTTGGATTGGCAAGATCTTCTTGAGGACTAGGTCTCCTTCTTGGGATTGTCGAGGTCGTACCTTCTTTTCAAACGCTCGTTTCATACGCTTCTGATACAGCTGACCATGACAAAGGGCGGTTAATCTCTTTCCATCAATCAGATTTAACTGGTCATGTCGAGCTTGGACCCACTCAGCTTCCTTTAATTCCGCTTCCATTATCACTCGAAGAGAAGGGATCTCTACTTCGAAAGGTAGGACTGCCTCCATTCCGTAAACCAGGGAGAATGGAGTGGCCCCAGTTGAGGTTCGGACTGAGGTGCGATACCCATGTAAAGCAAAGGGGAGCATTTCGCTCCAATCTCTGTAGGTCACAACCATTTTCTGTACAATCTTCTTGATGTTTTTATTGGCTGCCTCGACTGCCCCATTCATTTTAGGGCGATACGGGGAGGAATTATGATGGTGGATTTTGAAGTCTTCACAAAGTTCCTTCATCATTTTGTTATTCAAATTCATGCCATTATCAGTGATGATCTGACTCGGCAGACCGTACCGGCATATCAGTTCACGTTTGACAAATTTAACCACAACACTCCTCGTCACATTGGCGTACGAAGCAGCTTCTACCCATTTTGTGAAATAGTCGATAGCGACTAAAATGAAACGATGACCGTTAGAGGCTTTTGGCTCGATGGGTCCAATGGCGTCCATACCCCACATTGAAAAGGGCCAGGGAGCTGACAAGACATTCAGGGAAGACGGGGAAGCGTGAATATGGTCCGCGTATATCTGACATTTGTGACACTTACGAACATAGGCAAAACAGTCTGACTCCATGGTCATCCAGTAGTAACCAGCCCTCAAGATCTTTCTCGACATGGCGTGCCCGTTGGTGTGAGTTCCAAAACATCCCTCGTGGACATCCCTCATGATTTTACTTGCCTCGTCGGTGTCGATGCAACGAAGAAGGACAGAGTCGTAATTTCTCTTATAAAGCACATCACCGTTTAAAAAGAAACCCATGGCGAGCCGTCGCAGGGTTCTCTTATCATTCTCTGTAGCGCCTTCGGGATATTCTTGATTTCGGACATACCTTTTGATATCGTGGTACCAAGGCTTCCCATCTGACTCCTTTTCAATCATCTGGCAATATGCGGGTTCGTGGTACCGCACTATTTCAATGAGAGGCATGTCGTAATCATTGTTCACCTTGAACATTGATGCTAGGGTAGCCAAAGCATCGGCCATTTGGTTGTCCTCCCGGGGAACATGGTGAAAAGAAACATCATCAAATTCCTTAATCAACTCTTTGATGCAAGTTTGATAGGGAATTAATTTGCTGTCTCTAGTTTCCCACTCTCCTTTTAGTTGGTGAATGACCAGGGCAGAATCCCCGTATACTTCCAATTTCTTCACTTTGGCATCCAATGCTGCTTGGATTCCCAGAGAACACGCCTCGTACTCAGCGATGTTATTGGTACAATCAAAACATAATCGAGCACAAACGGGGATAAGTTCTCTGTCAGGTGAAATGAGGATTGCTCCGATTCCGTGTCCTAATGCGTTAGAAGCACCATCAAACCTTAGGGTCCATTTATCCTTTTGGGCTCCTTCTTCATCAATGAGGGCCATGATATCTTCGTCTGGGAAGTCAAACTGCATGGGCTGATAATCTCTTATGGGTTGATGAGCTAGGTAGTCAGCCAGAACACTTCCTTTTATAGCCTTCTGAGTGACATAGACTATATCGTACTCAGTTAGCAGGACCTGCCATCGAGCAATCCTCCCGGTTAAGGCAGGTTTTTCGAAGATATATTTGACGGGGTCCATTTTGGAAACTAGCCAAGTAGTGTGGCTTATCATGTATTGTCTCAAACGTCGGGCTGCCCACGCTAACGCACAACAGGTCCTTTCCAGAGCAGAATACCTCATCTCGCAGTCAGTGAACTTCTTGCTTAAATAATAAATGGCATGTTCTTTCTTCCCAGTCTCATCATGTTGCCCCAACACACAACCCATGGATTCATCTAACACTGTAAGGTATAAAATGAGTGGTCTTCCCGGGGTAGGTGGGATCAAAATTGGCAGGTTCTGCAAGTACTGCTTTATCTTTTCAAAAGCCTTTTGACAACCCTCGTTCCACTGAACTGGTTGGTTCTTACGGAGCAACTTGAAAATTGGCTCGCATGTTGCCGTCAACTGTGAGATGAAGTGAGCGATGTAATTTAATCTCCCCAGGAAACCTCTAACTTCCTTTTCTGTACGGGGAGGAGGCATTTCAAGAATGGCTTTAACTTTGTCAGGGTCGACCTCTATGCCTCTCTTGCTTACTATGAATCCCAGTAATTTCCCGGATCTTGCGCCGAAGGTGCACTTGGCTGGGTTCAGCCTAAGCTTGAATTTCCTCAACCTTTCGAAGAGTTTCCTTAGGTCTTCCATATGCCCTTCATCTGTTTTAGACTTGGCAATAATATCATCGACGTAAACCTCTACCTCCTTGTGCATCATGTCATGGAAAAGGGTTACCATGGCCCTTTGGTAAGTTGCTCCGGCATTCTTTAGACCAAAAGACATCACCTTATAACAGAAGGTTCCCCACAAGGTGACAAATGTGGTTTTTTCCATATCCTCGGGCGCCATCTTAATTTGATTGTATCCGGAGAAACCGTCCATGAATGAAAAGATCGTATGTTGCGCGGTATTGTCGACCAGAACATCAATCTGAGGCAGGGGAAAATCATCCTTGGGGCTAGCCCTGTTCAAATCGCGATAGTCCACGCACATTCGTACCTTGCCATCTTTTTTCGGGGCCGGGACGATATTTGCCACCCACTGTGGATATTTTGCCACGGCTAAGAACCCGGCATCAAATTGCTTCTTGACTTCTTCCTTGATTTTCAAAAGCATCTCAGGTTTCATACGTCGCAGCTTCTGCTTTACTGGCGGACATTCGGGTTTTAATGGTAACCTATGTTCGACAATGCTATTGTCCAGTCCTGGCATATCTTGGTAAGACCAGGCGAAAACATCGCTGAACTCTCTCAACAACCCAATCAGTTCCTGCCTCTGTTCTTTACTTAACGAGGTACCAATTTTGACTTCCTTTTTAACTCCTCCAATTCCCAAATCGATAACCTCGGCTATCTCTAAGTAGGGCAGAATTTCCCTATCCTCTTGTTCCAATAACCGGGTTAACTCAGGCGAGGGATCGCAGTCTTCATCATATTCCTCATTGGCGCAATCAGTTTGACAGTCAAAATCGTGAAATAAGACCGAATTCTCACTATTCTCAGATGAATCGCTTTCGGATCTGCATTTTCAGTGTATCATAGCAAATGAAAAGGAAAACAAGCAAGAGAAAGGTTTAAATAATAGGTTACTAAACAGATCAAGCTATTTGGAAACTGACGGCATTTATTATTCAAACAAACGAACAAGTTTTTATTGTTACAAAATGAGATCCCGAAGCATAGCTAAAGGATCGAACAGAAAACATGATTACTTTGATGAAATGGTACAAATCGTGGGGAATTCTATGACCTCCCAGTTGTTCAGTTCCTGACCAGGTGAGCCAGCATACACAAATCCGGGGCATTCATCAAAATCACTTTGGATCACGGCCACTTGATCTGGAAACATTACTCCGGCGCTCCTGAAGCTCTGGTAGAGGTCACAGATGGGGATTTTCGCAGTGTTGAATGCATGCCTGGTATGACGAGTAATCCTCTTCCCTCTCCTCTCTTCTTCTACCCCTTTTTGGTCTTCAGTGGTAGGCTGGTATCCCAGGCCGTACCTATTTTTGTTCTCAGGGAGACAGACAGGTTGAATTCTTCCTTCCAGTTCTCTTCCGAGTCCTTTTCCCGGCTTATATCCTTCTCGTAGCATGGTCTTTGCTACTGCTAGCGGTACCTTTGGGAAAGGCATGCTTGTGGTGTTGGCTATCTCCAAAGCCTGGAATGATGTCTCGAGGGCTTCCTCGGCTGCCTCTACATAGGGGGTAGTAACTGGCTTACTGACCAGAAGATCCTCCTCTCCAGAAACGATTACCAGTCTGTTATCAACGATGAACTTTAGTTTCTGGTGTAAAGTGGAAGGAACTACCCCTGCTGAATGGATCCATGGCCTCCCTAACAAGCAACTATAGGCGGGCATGATATCCATTACTTGGAAGAGAACTTGAAAGATATGGGGTCCAACTTGTATGGGTAGCTCAACTTCGCCTATGACCTCCCGTCGGGTCCCATCAAAAGCTCTTACTATCATGGAGCTCGGTCTCATGCATGCCCCGTCTATGGGTAGTTTAGCTAATGTAGACTTAGGCATCACATTCAAGGATGATCCATTATCGACAAGCACTTTTGCCATAATATGGTTTTGACACTTCACAGAGATGTGGAGAGCTTTGTTGTGTCCTTTCCCTTCCACCGGCACCTCGTCATCCGTGAAAGTCAGATAGTTACTAGCCACTATATGTCCGACAATACCTTGGAATTTATCAACAGGCAAGTCATGTTTCACGTGGGCCTCACTTAGCACCTTCATCAGCGCGTTCCGATGTGATTCAGAACTTGTCAGCAGAGATAATAAGGAGATCTTGGCGGGGGTATAGTTCAACTGATCCAATACCTGGTAATCGCTGTGGCGGATAAATTTTAAGAACTCCTTAGTCTCTTCTTCTGGCACAACCTTCTTTGCTTCGCCAGTGATCCCAACCTTCCCGGTTTTGCCTTCCGCGGCAATCTTTTCTTGCTTTGGCTCTGAAGGTGCATATACTCTCCCACTTCGAGTCATTCCGCCTACACCGGCGATGTTAGTAACCAACAAAGCAGGCGCCGGATCAACTATTACGGGGTTGGAAACAACTATGTCCGTGTTATACTTCCAAGGCACGGCGTGGGAGTTATCATACGGGAATGGAGCAGGTGGCTGTGCCGTAATAGTAGTTTTGGCAGGGGTCTGCGTTAGCGACGCATCTTTACTATAAAATATGACCAGGGGTTTTGGGGCCCGAAGCCCAGTTTGTCCCTGTATCATATTTACCTCATCGCCAAGGCGCTTGCAGACTCGTATAGTGTGACTGTCCATAAATCTTTGGAGAGTTTTTCGAAACTCTTGCTGCTTTGTCGATTGGGCCTCATCGAAGTCTTCATCCCATTTGTCCTTTGCCAACCCTACCTCAAACATAAGGG
Organism: Clitoria ternatea; assembly: GCA_037962975.1. NCBI lineage: Eukaryota > Viridiplantae > Streptophyta > Magnoliopsida > Fabales > Fabaceae > Clitoria > Clitoria ternatea. Next base: position 193,161,821 of record CM075672.1, on the reverse strand, counting down.
AGTGAATTTCTTTTAGAGGCATCTGAATGTCCCCAACATTGGACGTATACTCCATATCTTCCCCGATAGCGTTGACCCCGGGCCCTTCATGATTAGGCAGAGGGTTTGTTGTCACATTTGGACTTCCTTCTCGGAAGCTTATCCAATCTGCCTGAATCAGGTCCCTTACTTTATATTTCAAAGCCAGACAATTTTCAGTAGAATGGCCTGGTGCACCCGCATGATAATCGCATCGGGCATTAGGGTCATACCCCCTAGGATAAGGTGGCTGTAGTGGCCTCAAGGGACAGGGTACTACTAGAGTTTTTTCAATGAGGTGAGGCAAGAGTTCGGTATAGGACATTGGGATGGGATCGAACTGGGGTGGAGCACGGTTATTGTTCCTTCTTTGGATATTTGGCGGTGGGTTGGCTTGTGGTGCTTGGTGTGGTATCTGTGGTGGCGCAGGCGGCCGTACAATGGTTGGTCTGAATTGTGGTGGATTAAGGTTTGGAATGGCTGCCACATACGGGTGTGACACGCCAGGATATACTGGTGAAAGGCTAACTGGGGTAGGTGGCCCTGCCAGGTTCCTTCTCTGGTTGTGAGAGACCAAGTTGGTCTCCCCTTCTCTTCTCCTGTTTTCGCCAAGTGTAGGTCTCCTTGCAGCTCCCATCCCAGATGGACTTCGGACTATCCTGCCGGTCCTTAGCCCATTTTCTATCCTTTCTCCAATAGTGACAATATCAGAGAAATGGGACGAGACACTTCCAATCATCTTCTCATAGAAAGGAGTTTGAAGTGTATCTATGAACATAGTGATCACCTCCTTTTCAGATAGAGGTGGTTCAACCTGTGCCGCCACTTCGCGCCACCTTTGGGCGTACTCCTTGAACGTCTCGTTATCTTTCTTAGTCATGTTCTGCAATTGTCCCCTATCCGGGGCCATGTCCAGGTTATATTTGTATTGTTGCATGAACGAGTCTGCTAGGTCTTTCCAGCAGCGTATACGAGAGCGCTCTAGATGATTGTACCATGTCAGGGGAGCCCCAACTAGGCTGTCCTGAAAATAATGAATCAGCAGAGGGTCATTTGACGCATGCGAAGCCATCTTACGGCAGTACATGGTTAGATGATTCTTTGGGCATGTCAACCCTCTGTATTTGTCAAAATCGGGCGTCTTGAATTTAGGAGGTATAACGACATCAGGGATTAGGCAAAGTTCAGCAGCAGTGCCTGTCCCAAATTTACTTGTTCCTTCCATCTCCCTTAAACACCTTTCCAAGAATTCCAACCTCTCTTCCTGGGTGGTAGCCACAGCACTCGGACCGGCAGCAGTGTGTTGACCAAACTTCCCATATTGCTGGTAGGAATGAAACAGGTCAGTGTTTGGTATGAAGGTGTCCGGTTTGGCAGTGGTTCGGGGTATATGAATGGTATGAGCAGGCTGCGCTTGGGCGGCTTGTGTTTGGGCGGCTTGAGTATGAGTGGGTGGCATCTGGGTGGCTTGTGCTTGGGTAAGTGGGTTGTTTGGTTGATTAGTGTTAGGCTGGGCAGCGAGGGGAACTTGGTCTTGGTGGCAAGGTTCTTCCTGGAGTGGTGGGAAATATCCGTGCGGTAAACCATACGGGGGAAAGGGAATAACATTGCCTTCCTCATCCACAAAGGTATGTTGTTGTGTGTTTGCAGGATTTGGTCTCCTTATACGAACAATGAGGGGAGGTGCGGTGGTCCTGGGGTCAGATCCTATAGCCGGATCTTGGCCGTGATGAGAGGTGGGTGGTTGTTGCCGAGCGTCTTTAACCCCTGCAGAAGATCCCCCTTCTGTGACTCTCCTTTCCAGGAGCTTGGCCATCTCGGCCATCTGTTCCTTGACCTGGGCGAGCTTAGCCTTCAAATTCTCATTTTCTTGTTCTATGTCAGCCATGAGTTTCTTCCTGAGCCTGGTCCCGTAAGAATGTTTACCCGTAATGTCTTTAGAAAGAAACACAAAAGAAAATTTAGAAAAGATAAGCGAATTAAAGAAAAAATTAAGTGAAATAAGATTACGCGGGAAGCAATGTTGGAACTTGACGGATCCTTCGACTGTTCCTCCGAACGTTGTTAGTCCTCAAATTTTCAATAAAATCTAAAATAAAAATCTCATAAAAATTATAAAAATTAGTTTAATTTGTTAGAAAATTAGGATTTAAATTCAATAAATGAATGTTGTTGGAAATAATCTGCCCTTGATCAAATTTCTCTAGTTTTGCAGTGAAAAAGTTAAGAAATCAAGAGAAAATTACACTGGAGGAGCTGACGCGTAGCCTCACCCCACGCGTAGCATCAAGTGCTATTTTTGATGCTGACGCTACGCATCACAGCCACGCGTAGCGTCAGTGCTGCGTGGTCTCCACTCCTACTTTTGGCCAACCACCCCACTTGGACCCAATAATGGGCACTCCACTCAGCCCAAGGGCCACCCCAATCAGCATAAATGGCCAAAAACTCGTGGAAACATGTCCAAGTGGCCAGGCATGATCAAGATTAATTATTGAAAGTGGCCATTATCAAGTGTTTAATGGAGGCTGAGTCAGGGATCTGACGCGTAGCGTCACAGGGACGCATAGCGTCAGCACCCTTGCTCAGCCCTATAAATAGGGCCATCCAACACCATTCATAGCATCCCATTCCATACACTTCTCTTCTCTTCTCTCTTGTGCTCGACTTTGAGTACTTCTTTTGTGAGTTGTAGTTCTAGAATAGTTTTCTAGATACTTGAGTGTGTTTCGGTGTATTGTGATCGTTGTATCGTGAAGTTTCCATCGTCTTCTTCGTAATGTCAAACTCTGTAAGTATTGTTTTTACTTTTACCATGTGTAACTAATCTGTTTATGTTGGAATTGGTGAACTAATCTATTGAGTATAATGTTGTGAATTCGACCTCTGCATGTTTATGATTCAAGTCCATGTTAGTATTTCAACCTTTTATTAATATGAACGTCAAACGGGAGAATGATTTTCATGTGTATCGAAACTGGTTTTATTAGTGTAAATGTCAAACGGGAGAATGATTATTTATGCCGTATTGAAACTTGTTTTGACGAAAGTAAAAAGTTGGAATACCCTTGGTATCTCAATTCTATAGGGGTTGTTAACCATTGTTGCCATAAGGCCAGGTCTTAATGCAAGTTTTTACTGAGAAAGCTCACGAGGGATCGGACTTTACGGTGAATTCTTAGAATTTATATCACGAGGGATCGGTTATAATGATTTTAAGCTGCAATGACATGAAACTTGATGATTAAACATGCATGTTTTGAGTTCCTCATTGTTATTCTAGATTAGGGATCCAATTTCCAACATAATTTGTTTATCTGTGTTTATCTCAAGTATCTTACCTATTCTAGGTTACAACTCAACTTTTTAGATAGATTTTATTTTCTTTTTATCCTATGAATCACTCAACCATGCTATCTTGTGAATATTGTATAAACTGTACATAAATCATTCTTTTGTTCATAATTTCCTTCATATTTACCATAGTAAGTAGAAGATTACTGTTGTTATTGGACTTTCAATCCCAGTGGAACGATATCTAAATTTCGAAAACTACAAACGATTGGTGCGCTTGCCAATTCACAAAGCCCGGTTACAACCGACGGGCCAACAAGTTTTCTGGCGCCGTCGCCGGGGATTGAATTGTTTCAGTAAAACAGTAAAATTTTAATTACCGTGGTAAATTTTTTTTACCTTAGATAATTTTTTATTTATTTTGTATCATTGTTACACTAACTTTCTTTGTCTAGTTTGTGTATGCAAACTCGATCTACCGCAGGTAAAATTTATTTTGATCCTGAGATAGAAAAGTTTGTAAAGAAAATCAAGTCTTTGAAATCTAAAACACAAACTAATTCTTCTTCTACTTCGAAAATTTTTGAAAATTCAAATATGGCTGCTGAAAGGAGAACATTGGGACAGTTTGCTGCTATAAATGGTCCACCCCGAGTTTCGGGAATGTTTCAAGGACCAGTTTTACCAGTGGAAATTAAACCTGCCACTTTAAATATTATTCAAAACAACCAATTTGCTGGTTTAAATCATGAAGAACCATATGAACATTTAACTGTTTTTTATGAGTTATGCAGCACAATTGGTTTTGAACCCAATCAAGAAGAGTCTGTTTACATGAGACTCTTTCCTTTTTCATTGATTGGGAAAGCAAAAGAATGGTTTAAATCTTGTCCACCGGGTAGTTTTGCAAACTGGTCCGATGTTGAAAGAAAATTTTTGGAAAGATTTTATTCTCCTTCAAAATATTTTGAAGCAATGACAGCCATACACTCTTTTTCCCAAAATAATGATGAATCATTAGGAGAAACATGGGAACGATTCAAGGCACTCTTGAGAAAATGCCCAAACCACAACCTGAACGATGCCGAGAAGGTAAGAATCGTTTACCATGGTTTATTGCCTCAGTTCAAGATGATGTTAGATGCTTGTGCAGGTGGTTCTTTAATGAACAAAACTGTGGAAGAAGCTATAGAAATATTGGAATCAATGGCTCTTAGTGACCGACAAGCAAAGCATGAAAGAGGTAATATGCAAAGGAAGCCAGGAATGCTCGAATTGGGAGTAAATGATGCAGTGTTGGCTCAGCAAAAATTACTGACTCAACAAATTGAAGTTATGAGCAAGCAATTGGAAAAACTTCAAATTGCTCAAGTAGCATCACCACCCCCTGCTCAACTTAAAGCATGTACGCACTGCATGGGAGAACAACCATGTGGTTACTGTGGAAATGAGCAAGAGCAAGCCAATTTCATGAACCATCAAAGAGCACCCTTAGGTAATTATCCTTTTAATCATGGAAATTCTTTTCCTAACAATTACCTGCAGGGTTGGCAAAATCAGAATATTGGCTGGAGACAAGATGCTGGACCTTCCAACAGACCTCCTAACAATCAATTCAAGCAACAATAAATTGACAATGCAAGGTTGACAAGAATAGAGGAAGCTATTCAACAGTTATTGCAGTTTGTAGAGACAAATGAAGCTGCCCGAAAAGCATCAGACATACAAATGGGTCAGCTCACAAAAGAAATAGCCGAATTAAAGAGTTCTGGGTTTTCTGCAAACACTCAAAACCCAAGGGAACAATGTAATGCTGTTTCTATTGATGTTGTAAAAATTGATTGTAAAGAAAAGAGTGAGAAAAAGAAAGAAGAAGAAGAAAAAGAAAGTGAAAAAATAGAAAAAAATGAAAAAAATGAAAAAGAAAAAAATGTGCAAAGAGATACAGAGCAAGAAACAAACTGTATAACCCCGAAAAAATGTAAAGATCCGGGGAGTTTCACCATTCCTGTAACAATCGGAAATATCAACATCAGGAATGCGTTATTAGATTTAGGGGCTAACATTAACTTGATACCCCTAGATTTAATAAAACACATTGGTGAATATGAGCTAAAAGAAGAAAAGACAGAATTACAGTTTACGGATCGCTCTGTCAAAAAGCCTGTTGGGATTGTGGAAGATGTGTTAGTAAAGGTTGACAAGTACCACTTCAAAGTTGACTTTATGGTACTGGATATGAAGGAGGATACTGAGATCCCCCTGATCCTAGGAAGACCTTTCATGAAGACTGCAAAAATCAAAGTAGATGTTGATCAAAGTATGGTTGCAGTCAAAGTTTATGGAGAAGAAGTAAGCTTCAGTGCTCATGAACACCTCAGGATAAGTAATGAGGAAAAAGTTTACCCTTCAACCAAACCAGGTATATCTCTTCCCAATCAATTAAATTATTTTAAATTAACCGATGCTTTGAAAGATGAAAAACAGGTAATTAGGCATCGGAAAAGAAGAAGAAGGAAGAAAAAGACAGGTAATTCCTCAAAGAATATTGGGAAACCACCTGATTAATCAGAGGTAATGTCTGGCTGGAGACATTAAACCTAGCGCTCAATGGGAGGCAACCCATTCTTTTCTTTTTGTTTTTAAAGTTATTTTTACTTTAAAAAAAAAAAAAACACAAAATTCTTTTTGAAGTTTAAAAAAGGGGTTTTTTGAAAAAGGTTTTAAAATCAAAATTTTGAAAAATTAAAACAGAAGCCCACGCGTAGCGCCCCTGTGACGCGTAGCGTGGACTCTGAATTTTGGTTCTGATGCGTAGCGTCCCACTGACGCGTAGCGTGGGCAGAACAGGCTGATGCGTAGCGTCACACCACGCGTAGCGTCAGCCTCTGTTTTTAAATCTTGCTGTTTGTTTGCTGTTTGCTGTTTTCTTTTGAAATTAATAAATTTTCTTAGTTTATATTTATACTTTCTTGCAACTTTGTATGAATTTTGAATAAATTGTATTTTGTTTTGTATATTATTTGAATATATGTATGTTAATTTCCTTAATTATTAAAAATTCAAAAATATGTCGTTGAATTGCATTTTTATTTGTGAAAAATTTTAGAAAACCCAAAAATATTTTACAAATAATTGTTTGCTTGTGTGTGATTTATTTAGTGTGTGTTTAATTTTAAATTTTTACTTTTTGCAGATGGCACCTAAGAAATCCATTCCCACAGCCGGTCCCTCTAAAAGACAGAGGAAGTCCACAGACACTGACACCGCTTCTGAGGATCCTGATTCTCAGAGACAGGAGGTATTGGGACCGAGGGATCCTACTAGATTTCGCACTGATGCAAAGTGGGCGAGATTTCATCAGATCAAGGGCCAGAGACTGATCTGGGAGAGGGTCCTTGATCTGAGTGCAGGAGACTATCCTGAGCTGCAGGATAGAGTACAGCAGAGAAGATGGGGACCTCTATTCTCCCTACCTACTGAGGGGGACCCCATCTTAGTGATGGAGTTTTACGCAAATGCTTATAGGACCCGCCAGGACGCACCAAATCTTGGGCAGCAGCGGACGAGTTGGGTTAGAGGCCGGCATATCTCTTATGACCGGGACACCATCAGTACCCTACTGGGTAACCCTTGGGAGCCTACTCCCGAGGATGACACTTGTTTCTGGAAGGAAAACAGAAACAAGATTCTTGCTGAGGGAGAGTTAGGATACTCCCTCGAGGAGGTTGCTCATTTTCTGAGCAAGGATGGAATCTTTTTCAACCTGAGTAGGGTTGGAAGGAGTCCATCTAACCTCCTCAAGACCCAGCTTACCCCCATAGCCCAGGCATGGTCCCACCTCATGCTCCATAATATCACTCCTGTCACCCATCTTTCTTCCCTTCCAGTGGAGCGTTGTTGCCTCCTTTATTCTATCCTCCAGGGCCACACCATTGATATCGCCGAGCTTATCTCCGAGCAGATTCACTTTTATGCCCTTGGGTATAAAGTGAATCGCCCCATACCCTTTCCTCTCATCATATCTGCCTTACTGAGGAGGCAGGGAGTCATTGTACCTTCACCCGAGTTTACTAGTTCTTCAAGGAGAGTCCCTAAAGTTCTAGTAAACAGAGATTATTTTGTGCAGCAGTGCGAGCTTCCACCACTAGAGCAGGAGGCTCAGCCCCGACCTCGGAGGAGGAGACCACCAGTGCAGCCTCCATCTGCTGATGCTGTTACACAGGGCTTTGCCCGGATGACACTTGAACATCAGCATATGATGCAGATGATGGCTGCCACTCACAGAGCTTATATTCATCTTCACGATGAATTCTATCAGTACAGGTTACAGGGAGAGGGAGCACCTTATGTTACCCCAGCCGAGTTTGCAGCACATGTAGCTTGGCCTGGAGATTTACCCACCTACCCTGAGACTGGTGGATCTTCTAGTGCACATCATGACTCTGATGGTGATGATGAGGAGGAGGAGGAGGAGGATGATGATGATCAGATGGAGGATTGAGGATGCCATCTTCATTTATTTTGAGTACATTTGATTCTAGTTATATTTGGATTTACATTTACATTTATATTTACATTTTATATTATGGCATTTTATCATTGTGTGGTGTGTTTATTTGTTTTTGCTCAATTTTCTTTCGAGAAATAATTCTTCTTTTTAAAATAAATGAATCAGATTTTCGTTAGTAAGTTAGTTTATACACTTAGAGTTTTTACACAATAAAACCAATTTTGTTAAAATCAATTTTTGATTCTTTATAACTTAGGAATTTTGATAAATTTAATTACAATAAGTTTATTAACCATCAAGCAAAATTTCAAATAACCCGGTGAGTTGAGAGATCCTTTTTACACACTTGAGGGTTTTAATCGACATATTTTCAATTCGAATTGATTTTGCTTTAATCTCTGATGTGTGTTGTTGTACAGAGAATTCGGGAAAATGATCAAGGCACATTTATTGGTGAAACGAAACCTTGGGCCAAACAGCTTACCTTGGTAAAAAGTCTTTTATCCTTTGCAAGCCCATTTGAGCCTAAAATAAAATTCTTTGGTACCCTTATAGCCTAAATTTGTTTTTACCATTCCCTATACTTGATTGATTAAAAGAGCAGTTGAAATAAATGAAAAATATTTTGAGTGTTCTCACAAAAATGGGGAGTGAAAATAAGCAACTTGATTCTTTTCAAAAAGAAAATATGGAAAAGAAAAGTCAAAAATAGTGAAAAGAATCAAGTTGGGGGTATTTATTTTTCATCAATAAAAAAATAAATGAGAGTTTGGATCAAGAGAAAGCCTAAGGATTGTAAAATGCTCTTTTATGATTTCAGGTTTTTGAATTCCAAGAAAAACCATTGATTCTTGTAAACCAAGCCTCATTACAACCCGTGAAAAAACCTTGTGATTTCCGAATTAACTCTGTATAAATAACCAATGATTAGATGACAAACAAAGTTAAATTCGTTTGATTTTATGATTGATTGAGTGAAACAGGTTACCAATTGCATAGAGATAAACACTTGTGAGGTAAGCCTGAAATTCTGCTTGATTGTTAATAGAATATTGTAAATAATTTTATCATTAAACCTTTGTTATATTTGAATCAGTTTTTGATTATTACAAAATAGTTGAAATTGTGTAATTATTTTTTGTGGTAAATTTTCGGACTAACTTAAAAATTTGATTTCAAATTTTTATTCTTCTTATTTTTCTCTCTTGCTCGAGGAAGAGCAATGTCTCAAGTTGGGGGTATTTGTTAGTCCTCAAATTTTCAATAAAATCTAAAATAAAAATCTCATAAAAATTATAAAAATTAGTTTAATTTGTTAGAAAATTAGGATTTAAATTCAATAAATGAATGTTGTTGGAAATAATCTGCCCTTGATCAAATTTCTCTAGTTTTGCAGTGAAAAAGTTAAGAAATCAAGAGAAAATTACACTGGAGGAGCTGACGCGTAGCCTCACCCCACGCGTAGCATCAAGTGCTATTTTTGATGCTGACGCTACGCATCACAGCCACACGTAGCGTCAGTGCTGCGTGGTCTCCACTCCTACTTTTGGCCAACCACCCCACTTGGACCCAATAATGGGCACTCCACTCAGCCCAAGGGCCACCCCAATCAGCATAAATGGCCAAAAACTCGTGGAAACATGTCCAAGTGGCCAGGCATGATCAAGATTAATTATTGAAAGTGGCCATTATCAAGTGTTTAATGGAGGCTGAGTCAGGGATCTGACGCGTAGCGTCACAGGGACGCGTAGCGTCAGCACCCTTGCTCAGCCCTATAAATAGGGCCATCCAACACCATTCATAGCATCCCATTCCATACACTTCTCTTCTCTTCTCTCTTGTGCTCGACTTTGAGTACTTCTTTTGTGAGTTGTAGTTCTAGAATAGTTTTCTAGATACTTGAGTGTGTTTCGGTGTATTGTGATCGTTGTATCGTGAAGTTTCCATCGTCTTCTTCGTAATGTCAAACTCTATAAGTGTTGTTTTTACTTTTACCATGTGTAACTAATCTGTTTATGTTGGAATTGGTGAACTAATCTATTGAGTATAATGTTGTGAATTCGACCTCTGCATGTTTATGATTCAAGTCCATGTTAGTATTTCAACCTTTTATTAATATGAACGTCAAACGGGAGAATGATTTTCATGTGTATCGAAACTGGTTTTATTAGTGTAAATGTCAAACGGGAGAATGATTATTTATGCCGTATTGAAACTTGTTTTGACGAAAGTAAAAAGTTGGAATACCCTTGGTATCTCAATTCTATAGGGGTTGTTAACCATTGTTGCCATAAGGCCAGGTCTTAATACAAGTTTTTACTGAGAAAGCTCACGAGGGATCAGACTTTACGGTGAATTCTTAGAATTTATATCACGAGGGATCGGTTATAATGATTTTAAGCTGCAATGACATGAAACTTGATGATTAAACATGCATGTTTTGAGTTCCTCATTGTTATTCTAGATTAGGGATCCAATTTCCAACATAATTTGTTTATCTGTGTTTATCTCAAGTATCTTACCTATTCTAGGTTACAACTCAACTTTTTAGATAGATTTTATTTTCTTTTTATCCTATGAATCACTCAACCATGCTATCTTGTGAATATTGTATAAACTGTACATAAATCATTCTTTTGTTCATAATTTCCTTCATATTTACCATAGTAAGTAGAAGATTACTGTTGTTATTGGACTTTCAATCCCAGTGGAACGATATCTAAATTTCGAAAACTACAAACGATTGGTGCGCTTGCCAATTCACAAAGCCCGGTTACAACCGACGGGCCAACAAACGTCACGTTCAAGAGTACTAAGTGAAGCATTGAATGGAAATTAACATGAGATAGTTGTGAAGACAAAGGAATCCATTATTTCGAAAAGAGTACATTATTGCCACAAAGTGCCAAGTTACAAAGCGGGAAAATAAATCAGCCATCCCTAGCTCGGGCAATCATTTCCCTCATTTTACAAATTCGTCCTCTGTAGTAATCTAAGAACGTTGCAATTTCCTTAGGAGTGTTGACAGGGTTAGCAATTCCTTCCGCTTGTTTGAGTAAAAACGGGAGATCTTCTAGAGCTCCGTTGGCTAGGTGTGCCAGCTTAGCAAAGCGATCCATCCACAAGTGAATAGTTTTATTTTGTTCAGCTTCTAAGAGGCGTATGGTCTCTTGACAATCTTGCTCAATGTTTATGGCGCGTTGTCGTTCCCTACTTATCTCTTGCTCGCAAGCCTTTACCACTTCATTGAGCTGTTGTTCCAATTTGTGGACTTGTGTCTGTAGGAGCTCTTTTTGTACCATGATATTCTGCTCATTTTCTTTTGATTGTGCCAGCATATCCTTCAGAAGATGTTTCTCAGCCAGGATGGTATCACTTTGCTTGTTCTTCATCTTTAGTTGAGAATTGGCCGCTTGAAGACATTGGTCTTGTTTTATCATGTAGCTCTCATCAATCTTTCGTTTCTTCCTAATCTCTTCAACAGCTTGCTTGTTCTCCAGGTTCTCCCTTTTCTGAAGGGTGTATTCTTGCTGACATCTCAATAGGTCTTCCTCTAGCTTCTTGTTTCTGGCAGTTAACTCTTCTATTTTGGTCTTTAGCGCCTTGGTTGCTTCATCCTCCGCAACAAGTGATGGAGCAGGAGGAGTTTCCTGGAGATGAGGGGGACTCCTGAAGGGTAATTTAACAATAGAGACCCTATTCAAGATCCACTCATAATATTCTCCTTTGACAGCATGGCTTCGGGCCCCCAGCTCTCTTCCCTTTCGGTGGACTTTCTTCCATGCATTTGCTATATCCCGAATGACAAGGACACAGCTTCCTTTCGAGTAATATGAGATGAAAGGAATGAGAGACTCTTCATCAGGTGGTCCAAGCAAAGGATAAGCTAACTGACGCTTGGCTATGATGGGATTATAGTTGATACATCCTTGCGTACCAATAAGGGGAACATTTGGGTAATTTCCACAGTGATGCACAATCGATTCAACTTCCAACCATTGGGGATACCACCTAACTTTCTCAGCTGTGAGCCTTATGAGGTGATTGGCCCACTCGCGCCCACTTTTCACTGTTAACTGACATAGCTTCAGATCAGAAACCGGACATTCGGCCCTACAAACTTGGTGGAAAACGTGTGATGTGAGCCATACATACAAAACAGGTAGACAACAAACCACCCTTTTTCCACCTTGTGTGTGACAGAAATCCATGGTGCAGTATACATTTGCCAACACAGCCGTGACAGGATTCTCAAGCCTGTGCTTGTGAGCTAGGAATACGGCGATAGCATCATAATCCACATAGTTATCAATGTTGGGGAACAAAATAACACCATAGATGGTAATAGCTAAAGCATCCATAAAGGCTTCCCAATCTTCTCTTTCTGCCAGGACCTGCATATGTTTCTCGAGAAATTCTCGAGTGAATCCGGGGATCTGATTTCTATTTAGTTGTGCATCCCTTAAGGTGTCAGGACGGATCTTCAGGACACGGGCGATGGAAGCAATAGTTGCATGATGGTCAAGATGACGATAAGGTATCTGTCCTTCCAAAGGCATCCCCAAGATCTGTTCAAATTCTTCAATGGATGGGGCCAACTGAAAGTCTCTAAATGTGAAACACCTGAGAGGTGGGTCATAGAATTGTGCTAAGGCAGTGATCGCCTCAGTTTGCACTTCCACTTCTAACAACTTTAGAATCCTTCCATACTTTCTTGTAAAAGCCATTTTCTGTGTCAGGTTTAATTTTCTCCCCATTGTTTGCAGACTACCCATGTCAATCTTCTTGGCCTTAAGGTGCAATACTTTCCTCAACTCGGTCACATTTGTGTCACAACTATCAGATCTCATGTTAATTTCTATATTGCTCAAAGGTACCCGCTAAATTCCAAACAGCTTCCTGCAAGAGCAAAGAGAGAAAAAAGAAGTCAGTTACTGCTAATGTTTTGTGAACCACTACTTCTTCATTAATTTATTGGAAAACATTTTCAGTTTGAAAAGTAGCGGTCGGCAAAACTCATGTGAAACTAAAGTCGCACGGGTTATGGATCTTCCCAACGTCATCAATATCTGCTTGAATAGAATTTTGTTTTCATTTTGACGATTGGGAAAATCTATAACCCAGGACTCATAAGTACACAAAAAGTGAGGGAACTGCTTATTTGTTAAAGGATTACTATTTTTTTAAAAAGAAAAATGATTCACCCTTTGTTTGGAATAAAGTAACCCTTTGAACACGTAAGCAGTTCATCAATTTTGGATTTAAAGGGAAAGCGAGAATGAGATAAGGCATAGTAAAGTCCGCCCTTTTGTGCCTTAAGCCAGGTTTTTTTTTCTGAAAGTCTTTTCTGGGTCCTATAGCTTATCTAACAGTGGATTTCTCACATTGGGTGGCTTCCGCTAGATATCTAGAAGGTCACCAGAGCCAAGATCCTAATAATGACAGGGACGCAAACAGTGAGGAATTCACTAAGTGCGTATATCATGAGAGGTCGAACTCTGGTTGAGGTTCTCACGAATACCGGATAGGAAGTACATCCCATACGATTCCGTTACCAACCCCTCCTAACTTAAGCTTCATTTGGGGCCCGGGTATAGGGCGCCACTCATAAGTGTGTGCAAATAATTGTGAGTGTAGTGTGTGGAAGGGCAGTCCATACCTTATACCTTACCCATTCTGCACAAAGAACAAACACAGAGCAAATATACAAAGTCGTCTACCCTAGGGTTCAATGTTTGCAGAAAAGTAACATGGTCTTCTACCCTAGGGTTCAACAAGCTAGCGAACATAGATAATGAAACAAATAACAAAATACAATTAAAACAAGAACAAACTTCCACAACAATTAACAGAAAATAAAACAAAGGGGGAGGAAATCCAGCTAACATAGGCTATATAAAAAGAACATGCGCTTTCAATCAAACTGGCTTGACTCTCTTAAGTGTCCCCAGTGGAGTCGCCATCTGTCACAACCTGGGTCGCGACGGCGCGGCGAACAAGAGAGAAAAGATGAAACAGGGAGTCGCCACCAACGTTTTTATCCATAGAAAAAAAAAATCGGGAAAAAAAAAACTAAGTTCAGTAAAGCACTGGTTTAAAAAATTGAAATCCAAGTTCGGGAGTCGGTTACGAGTAGGGAAGGTATTAGCACCCTACATCACCTGTCAAAGACAGTACCAAGATAGAAAGCACAACATAAATAGCCTTAAATAAAACATGATTTCTTCCCTTTTATTTTGAAAATGATAGAATGGAGTAAAGAACTATACAGACATAGAATGTCAAAGCGAGGTTAATGGGGACGTTTTGTCCGAATTAAGCTCGACTTCGATATGAGACAGAGGGGGGTGAGAGAATGCCAATAAGATGTCATGTCTAAATTAAACATCCTCGGATAAAAGGATAGGGATAGGAAAGGGATAAGCGGGACGTCTTGTCCTAAGTATCCCTTCCCTATGAAATTATGGCGAGGCTTGGGCAGAAACTGTGGGGAAACCAACAAGACATCACGTCTAAATTGATTTTCATGGAAGTGACCAAAAAAGGACATTTATGAAAGAAACATAAAAAGTAAAGCAGTAAATCAGCAAAAAAGGAAATGAGAAAGATGGGCCCGACAGGAGTTAAAATCCTGCTCCTACGTATTCTTGAATTATCAAGAAATCAGGGTTACGTAGTTCTGAATATTGCTATTTTAGGGAGGAATCTGAAAGATGTTGATGGATATCATTAAAGAGGAGAATTCATGCAAAGCGAAGTTCTTCACACGTGCACGAATCCTAAGAGGGTTGTGTAGACAGGAGTACTCCCGTACGACACTATTTTTTTTTTACAAAATCACCCTTTTTATTATGTCTGTTTGTTATGGAAAAGGATAAAAATATTAACAAAGTAAACTAATGGTACGCAGGCAATTACAGTCAACAAAACAGCAAACTCATAGAAAAGTAAAAAAGGGGAACTGAAAGCAAAAGAAATAAGGAAAGGAGTGGAACCGGTGTGACGAGCTAAGAACCGATGTGGGAGGTTGAGCACAGTGACGGTGTCAGACTGATTTCGAACTCGCACGCTGACAGGGACAATAGACCGGAGTTAGACCCGATCTGGGAATCTGAAGGTCACGACCGGTGTTGTGGGAAGTTAATCCGAGGAGAAACGCTGTTGAGCAGTAACGGAGATGGACGAGGTAATGATGCGGGGAATGAGACAGGGTTGATTTTGAGATGACGAGGTGTGTTCGAGGTACGGACGGTGTGAGAGTAGTGGCTTTGTGTTAGTGAGAAAGACTCAAAAACCTTTTCGAACTAAGGGATCTTTTGTGGTGACTAAGGCAAGTCACTGGTTAGTTAAGAATCTTGAGGAATCGGAGAGAATTTCCAGAGTTTTCTCGCGTAGAGGGAGAATCTGAAGACCAACCCCTTGAGCTTTCTTGGTTGGGGCATTTATAGGGCCTTCGAGTCATGGGCTGAGGGTTTTGGGACAACCAGAACTCCCACTCACCCATCCGTGTAGTGGTGTGCAGCTCTGGCCATTATCATTGGTGGGGAGCAGGGTTTTCAGTGGGGGTTTTTTAATTGCCCACTTCCGCCTCCCTGTCTGCCATTTTCCAGGAAGTGCGATTCCAGGTCACCGCGCATAAGCTTCCGATCTCGTCCCTCGTTGTCAAATTTGTGACACCGGTTAGCAAAGCCATTGGTTGGACGGAGTCTCCACTGATCCGATGTGGGGCCTTAAGAACCATTACCTGTGTCTTGACACCGGCTGAATCTTTCAATGAATCACACGGGCCGGTGTGCCTATCTTAATCTGTCCACTTTCATCAGGGCCGGACTGGCCTGTCATTCTGCCTCGGCGCATGACATCGGTCCGCTGTTATCTTAGCCTTGTCCGGTGTTGCCAACTTCAAGGCCGGGTCCGGTGTTGCCAATTTTGATCTGAGTCCACCCACGAGATCGTTGTTTCATACTTGGGCCGGACTCACTCGTCTTTTTTGTCAGATCCGCGACATCGGCCATTAAGGGACTCCTGGGGTGAGGAAGGTTGGGCGGAGTTGATTTGAGGACGGTAGGGCGGAGTGTGAGGTGAGGACGGTTTGGCGGAGTTAAGGCGAGGTGTAGGTTGGGCGGAGTGTTGAGGTTTAGGTTGGGCGGAGTTAAGGCGAGGTTTACGTTGGGCGGAGTGCTGAGGTTTAGGTTGGGCGGAGTTAAGGCGAGGTTTAGGTTGGGCGGAGTTAAGGCGAGGTTTAGGTTGGGCGGAGTGATTTTGGTACCGGTGTCACTTGGGACCGAAATCGGCGTCCATAGATGCCTGTCATTCTGCTCTGGCGCATGACATTGGTCCGGTGTTAACTTAGGCCTTGTCCGGTGTTGCTAACTTCAAGGCCTGGTCCGGTGTTATAACAATTTGGGCCGGACCGAAAGAGGTGTTCACAGTGACATCAACAGACTCACTACTATTTGTTATTTGACTGATTTGTGATGTGCAGGATGTCAAGCTAGAGACAGTAAATCAAGCGCTCAATGGGAGGCAACCCATTATTTCTTTTAATTGTTAATTTATGTGTAATAATGTGATTAAAAAAAATTGTTTCATAGAATTTAATTTTAACTAGATTTTTAATAAAAAAGGTTTTTAAACTGGAAGAAAAGGGTTTTTGAGAATTAAAATTTTAATTTTTGAAAAACAGAACCCCACGCGTACCGTCTACCTCACGCGTAGCATGGAGGTAAAAATTTTAACCTGACGCGTAGCGTCTCATCCACGTGTAGCGTCAGAGCCCACATTTAGTTTTTTTAAAACTGAACATAGAGAGACCCAATTTAGGTTTTAAAAACCTAAATTTTCCTCTCTACCTCATTTTTCTCTTAGAACCCTAATCCTTAATTTCACAAGAACCTACATTCTCTCATCTCTCTCCAATTTCACAAAGACTCCAAGTAAGTGATTTTCTCTTTTTTCTTTAGTTTGTTTTTGATTTTTGATTTTTAGAATGTATGTGGTTAGGATTAGGATTAGAAGACCATTGGATTTGATTGCTATTAGAGTAGGGAACTGAATGGATTGATTGAAGTTTGGAAGGGGTTGCTGTTGCACAACCCTTGTTTTTGTTTTTTTGAAACTGCGCACCTCAAGCGTAGCGTGGGCAGAAAAGGGCTGACGCGTAGCGTCCCACCCACGCGTAGCGTCAGCCTCTATTTTTTATTTTTTGTTAATTTTGTGTTTTATTTTCTGTTTAATGTACATACTGTTTTTTGTTTTTAATAATTCTATTCCGTTTATTTTTTGTTTGTTTGTTTGTTTTTCTTTTTAATTAATAAAATTTCTTAAATTATATGTTTGTTATACTTTCCTGTATAAAAATAAATAAATAAATTTGATAAATTTTGTAAATATGTTTGTTGTGTGAAATTACATGTTGTGTGAATTTGATAAAATGTTGTGTATGTTATACTTTTGAAAAAATCCAAAAATATGCATGTTTAATTTTTGTTTTGCATAATTTATTTTATAAAGTTCAAAAATATATTGTTTTTATGCTTTGTAAATATTTTGTTGTGATTAAAATTTTATGTCGTATGAATTTTGTTTAAAAATTTTGCATGAGTTTTTATTCTTGATGTTTTGCATAAAATATAAAAACCAAAAATATGAATGCTAATTTTTGATGTTTTGCATGTTTTATTTTGCATAAAATATAAAAATCAAAAATATTGTGATGTGTGTTTGATTTTTGTAAAATTTCATTTTGCATATGGCACCAAAGAAGCATATTCCTATTACTGGTCCGAATAGACAGAGGAGGACCACTGATACTGATACCACCTCTGAAGATCCAGATCTTTAGGGTGAGGAGCAGTTAGGACCTAGAAATCCCACTAGATTTCACACTGATGCTAAATGGGCCAGATTTCACCAAATAAAGGGCCAGAGATTGATATGGGAGAGAGTTTTGGATTTGAACACTGGAGATTATCCTGAGCTGCAGGATGAGATACAGAGGAGGAGATGGGATCCCTGTTTACCTTGCCCACTGAGGGGGATCCCATCCTGGTCATGGAGTTTTATGCTAACGCTTATAGGACACACCAGGACTCACCAAACATCAGCCATCAGAGGACGAGCTTGGTGAGGGGTCGGCACATCACCTATAACAGAGACACTATTAGTACCCTACTAGGTAATCCTTGGGAGCCTACTCCCGAGAGTGACACTTGTTTCTGGAAGGAAAATAGAAACAAGGTTGCTACTAAGGATGGTGATCTAGGATATTTCCTAGATCAGGTTGCTCACTTCTTGAGCAAGGATGGAATCATCTTCAACCTAAGTAAGGTTGGAAGGACTCCATCGAACCTTTTTAAGACCCAGCTGACTCCCATAGCTAAGGCATGGATGTACCTGATGCTCTATAACATCACTCCTATCACCCACCTTTCTTCTCTTCTAGTTAATCACTGTTGCCTTCTTTACTCCATTCTTTAGGGCCACACTATTGACATTGTCGAGCTACTATCTGAGAAGATTCACCTTTATGCCTTAGGGTATAAGGTGAACCGCCCTATTCTCTTCCCTCTCATCATATCTGCCTTACTGAGGAGGCAAGGAGTTGTTGTGCCGTCACCTGAGTTCACTAGTTCTTTGGGGAAAGTCCCCAAGGTTATAGTGAACAGAGATTATTTCGTCAAGCAGTGCGAGCTTCCACCTCTGGAGCATGAGGCTTAGCCCAGACAGAGACGGAGGAGACCACCAGTTCAGCCACCATCTGCTAATGCTATCACCGATGGATTGGCCAGGATGACTCTAGAGCATCAGTATATGATACAGATGATGGCTGCTTCTCATCGTGCTTATGTCCATTTACATGATGCATTTTACCAGTACAGGATACAGGGAGAGGGAGCACCATTTATGACACCTGCTAATTTTGCTTCCCATGTAGCTTGGCCTGGTGATTTGCCCACTTATCCTGAGACAGGTGGACCATCTGGAGCACGTGCTGATTCTGAGGGTGATGCCAATGAGGAGGGAGATGATGAGGATGATCATATGGAGGATTGATTGGTGTTATCTTACATTTTTTGCATTTTATTTACATACATTTTAGTTTAGTTTGATATTTACATTGGGATTTACATTTTGGATTATATTATGGTTTACTTTTATTTTTATAGTGTATTTAATTTATGCATATCCTCCTTAACCAAAAAAATCAAAAATAAACTTTTATCTTTCAAATAAATAAATCAAATTTTTAAAAATAAGGAAATTTATACACTTAAGGTTTTTACACAATAAAACTATTTTTAAAATCAATTATCGATTCTTTTGTAATTTAGGAATTTTGATAGAATTAATTACAATAATTTTATTAACTATTAAGCTAATTTCGATAATCCGTTAAGCTGAGAGATCTTTTAAACACTTGAGGGCTTCGACATAACTTCATTCAAGTTGATTTTGCTTTAATCTGTGATTTGTGTTGTTGTACAGAGAATTCAAGAATATGATCAAGGCACATTTTTGGTAAAAGAAACCTTGGGCCAAAAAGCTTACCATGGTAAAATTATTTTTATCCTTTGAAAGCCAATTTTGAGCCTGAAAAATAATTTCTTTGGTACCCTTAAACCTTATCAAAATTTTAACCATTCCTTGTACTTGATTGATTAAAAGAGCAATTAAGCAAAAAGAAAAATATTTTGAGTACTCTTACTTGGGGAGTGAAAATTTTGGAACTTAATCATTTTTCAAAAAAAAATAGTAATGCATGTACAACAAAAATGAAAATAAAATAAACATACATTCATAACAAGAAAAAGAAATAATGAAAAGGATTAAGTTGGGGGTACTTATCAAAAACGGAAATGAGATCTGAGCCAAGAGAAAGACTAAAAATTGTAAAAAGCTCTTTTATGACTTCAGGTTTTTGAATTCTGAGAAAAACTAAAATTTCTTGTAGCCAAGCCCCATTATAACCCTTGAAAAGACCTTGTGATTCTTGAATTAACTTTGTATGACTAACCATTGATTAGATGAAAATCAAAGTTAAATTTGTTTGATTTATGATCAATTGAGTGAAAGAGGTTACCCTTTGCACAGAGATAAACACTTGTGAGGTAAGCCTGAAATTATGCTTGATTTGTTAATTAGACATTGTAAAGATTTTTATCATTAAACCCTTATTACATAAGATATCTATTTTTGGTTATTTTAAATGGTAAATTATGAAATTACTTTTTGTGGTAAATTTTCGGACTAATTCAAAAATTTGATTTCAAATTTGACTTTTAATTTTCTCTCTTGATCGAGGACGAGCAATGTCTCAAGTTAGGGGTATTTGTTAGTCCTCAAATTTACAATAAATTCTTTAATAAAAATTATGTAAAAATAATAAAAATTATTTTAATTTGTTAGAAATTTAGGTTTTAAATTCAATAAATGGATGTTGTTGAAAATAATCTGCCCTTGATCAATATTCTCTAGTTTTGCAGTGAAAAAGTAAAGAAATTAAAGAGAAAAATTGAAGAACTGAAGAGCTGACGCGTAGCATCAACACCACGCATAGCGTGGGAATTTTTGATGCTGACGCTACGCGTCACAGCCACGCGTAGCGTCATAGCTACGTGGACTCCATTTCGAGCTGGACAACCACTCAGTCAAAAGGCCAAATAATGGCCAATCCAACCAAGCTAAAAGCCAAGCTGAATGGGGAACATGTGGAACCATTGTCTGGGCATTATTAGATTAATTAATTTTAATAATGGCCACTTAATCACGTTTTTAATGGGGGCTGAGTCAGGAACCTGACGCGTAGCGTCAGGACCCTTCTTCAACCTTATAAATAGGGCCATTCTCCACACATTCACAACATCCCTGATAAGTCTTGAAAAGACTTAATTATTCCACTGTTTATTTAACATAAATTACTAAGTATTGTCTAGTTTTGATATTATTATTTAATAATTTGTTAATAATTCATGTTTTAGTTAATTATTTCAAAAGTATGCTATTTATGTAAGAAACCGATTGAAAATATTAATTAGATAAGGAATTTTGAAGTATTTATAAATTCACTAAGCAGCCAGCGTATAATTGCTAGGCAAGTAGCTGTTTATTGGTGCAGGAACAGGGCGTACTTGAGAAAAGAAGACAAATCTGAGTGAAAATTACAAAAGCCGGGCGAGATTTGGAAAATCCGAGTGAAACTTCTCAATTCCGACTGAAAAGAGCCCAAATACTGACCAAGCGAGACTTCAAGTAAGCTAACTTAAAAAGACTTCAAAGACACTGACTCCGAAAGAGAACAAGGACTCAGAATATTGCATGAAGAACTCGAACGCCAACTGCAGAATACCGATTAAATAATCAACTCGCTCAAGCGAGAGTTAAATTCGCTCAAGCGAAGGTCAAAAATTAGCTCAAGCGAAGCAATCACGCTTGAGCGAGAAAGCCATTCTGTATTACATATTTCCAATTCGCCCAAGTTTCGCCATAACGCTTAAGCGACAAAGCAACACTGCAGTACAATTCCCGAATTCGCCCAAGCGAGAGTTAATCCGCTCAAGCGAAAACCCAGCAGCTGAAGCGAAAAAAGCAGTAACTTAAACCCTGTTTCTTCTCTCCAACAACACACACCTGGTGCAATACTGTTTCCGCTTCCATTGCCTTCTTCTCCACTGCTGCAACCTTAGTAACTTAAGTAGTGAACTGTCAATTAGCTGGTGCTGCGCTGTAAATTAGCTAAGGCTGAGCTGGATCCTGTTAAGAGCTGAGCTATAATTAGTTGGTTACTCTGTAAACTGTGTAATTAGTTTTAGTCGTTAACTTAAGTTCTCTAAGTTATCAGTTAAGTTAGTTAGTTTCGTTAGATGCCTATATATATATTCATGTACATACTCTGTAAAAAGGGGTGTGGAGACAGAGAATACATTGAACACATTCTTTTTCATTCTAAACTTCGAATACTCTCTCACTACATTTTCATCTCTCTAATTCCTCTCCTCCATGACGTTCCACAATCCTTCGATGGAACTGAAGTCTATGGAGTTCTAAATCCCTAAGGTTGGGATTGTGAAGGTGAGCAATGGAGTCTTGAAGCTGTGAGCAAGTAGATCGACTTCTAGATCTTGAGGCGAACAAGCTGAGGAGTGGAGCAGAATCGCTGGATTGACAAATCCAGAACTGATGAAGAACTTCGCCAGTGAGGAATCATGGTTGAAGCTTAGGTAACTTCCAGCTTTCTAACTAGTTCAGGCCTAATCAATTTAGGTGAATAGTTAGAGTTCAACCTCCAATTTCATATTAGATTCTTAGGTTAATCGAGCACTTAAGGAATTAAGGTTCATTGCTTAAGGATTAGTGTTTTTCACCTAAGGAATTAGGGAATAACCATAAGCGGATTGTCCTCTAGATTGTGAAGTTCGATTATACTTAATTGCTTGTTTCTTGAGGAGATTGTGAGCCGAAGCAATCCTGACCTGTTTTCTATTAATCACTTTCCTCATTTCACCTTAACTCTGTTTCTGAAAATACAAAAACAACTATAAAACACTAAAACCATAAAAACCGAATGAACTTCATGTATTTTCTGTTGGTTCAGCTTGTACTAGTCCTAGATTGAGGTACTTACCACAATCCCTGTGGGACGATCAAATACACTACAATTTTAACGACTGGTGCGCTTGCCAAAGTGTAAATCCGAGAGTCACATTTTATTTTACTAAGATTTTTGCACCAAATTAATGGCTCAGGATTTCAGCATCAATCCCTTCTGAGTGATTTCTAGATACTTGAGAGTGTTTCGTAGTAGTGTGAGCTCTTGTATCGTAAAGTGTTTCCAAGTTTTTGTAATGTCAAACTCTGTAAGTGTTGTTCTTACTTTTACCATGTGTAACTAAATTGTTTATGTTGGAATTTGGTGAATCAGTCTATTATATGATGTTATGATTATGACCTCTGCATATTTATGATTCAAGTACATGTTAGTATTTCAACTCTTTATTAATATGAACATCAAACGGGAGAATGATTTTCATGTGTATTAAAACTTGTTTTATTAGTATGAATGTCAAACGGGAGAATGATCATTCATGTCAAATTAAAATCTGTTTTAATGAAACTAAAAGTTGAAATACCCTTAATATGCCAATTACTAGGGATAGAATTGGTAATTATTGTTTCCATAAGGCCAGGACTTAATGCAAGTTTTTATTGAGAAAGCTCACGAGGGATCGGACTTTATGGTAAATACTTAGAATTTATATCACGAGGGATCGGTTATAATGACTTTAAGATGCAATGACATGAACTTGATAATTAATTATGTATGTTTGTAATTACTTCATTATATTTTAGTTAATCTATGTTTTTTATTATATCAAGTATCTGAATTATTCTGATTACATCTCAATTTTCAAGATATATTTTATATTTACCATCTTTTTACCACATGAACAAATCAATCGTCAAATTCTATGAATATTGTATAAATTGTTTATAAAGCATTCTTTTGTTAATAACTTTTGATAAATTTACCATAGTAAATAAGAATTACTGTGAGTTACGGGAACTTTCAATCCCAGTGGAATGATATCTAAATTTGAAAACTATAAATGATTGGTGCGCTTGCCAATTAATAACCAAATAGTAACACAGGGGTATAACACCAAACTGGAGGAAGTATTTCATCGAATGAACAACGTTCCTTCACTTATGCTGATTATTAGAAAGAGTTTGAATATTTCTCATGAGGTTGTGTCATCAATTCTATGAAGGAAAACCTGAGCCTGTCCACCCAGGTAGTAAACCTTCACTGGGGTTAGGTACAGCCTTGGGAAAGGTTTGATCCTACAACCTGTCAAACCGCTCAAGGAGTTACATCGCCAATCACAGGATAGGTGATTGAGACCATCCCTCCTGAGGGTGAGTTTTTACACCTAATTGTAGAATAAATGATTAGGACACTGCTTGGTGGAGTTCGGTATGGCCTTGAATAAGGTCTAATCCTATAATCTGTTTAACCGTTCAAGGAGTTACATTGTCAATTACAGAACAGGTAATTGAGATCATTTGTCCTGAAGGTTGTTTCTTCATTGGGGTTCGGTTTGTGGCCCTAGGAAAGGACCAGCCCTACAACCCATATCTTCATAGGGGTTCGGTTTGTGGCCTTGGAGAAGGACTGACCCTACAACCCTTTTGACCACTCAAGGAGTTACATCATCAACTACGGAATAGGTAGTTGAGATTATCCGTCCTGAGGGTTCTTGTGCACATCGCTCATAAAGCTATAAATCACAGCCATAAGAAAGAAGTAAAAGTACAGTGTTCATGAATATATTTCTTATTAAATTGAATGAGTTACAAATGAAGCGTAGCTGGGGTCATGCCTCATTAAAACCTTCTTGAGAAAACCCAATGGGAAAAAACTCAAGTTAGGAAAAAGAGTACACGCCGTCTTACCAACTAGTAGTAATAAATGTGTAAATTCTGTGTGTTCCATTTATTGCAGATAGGTGTGCCATCGAGGTTCTCCAAGTGATACAACTCTTTGCCAGTCACCTCGAATACTCTGTAAGGGCCTTCCCATGTCGATGTTAATTTGCCTTGGTGAGCGAACTTATTACCTACACTTGCCTTCATTAAAACGAGATCTTCTACGTTGAATGCTCTGTGCTGAACGCATTTATTGTATCAGAGGGCGACCTTTGCTTTGATAGCCTAATCCCTGACAAAAGCTTCTTCTCTGAGCTCTTGAAGAACGTCTAATTCAGATGCAAGGTTGGTATTATTATTTTCCTCAGAGAAATACTCAACCCTTGTTGACGTAGTTTGGAGTTCCACCGGTATCATCACTTTAACACTGTAAGTAAGTCAATACGGAGACTTGTTGGTTGAAAAATATGGTGTGGTGCGATATGCCCACAAGACATGGCATAGCTGGTCCATCCATCTGCCCTTTGCTTCACCCAGATGCTTCTTAAGCCCTTTCAGCACCTCTCTATTAGCCACTTCAGCCTGGCTATTTGTTTGTGGATGTTTGACAAATGAGAAGATTTGGACTATCCCTAATCCTTCAAGTAGCTTTGTGAACTTCCTGTCAGTAAATTGAGTGCCATTGTCAGTAACGATCCGTGCTGGGACTCCAAACCTCGCTATAATGTTCTCGTAGACAAAACGTCATGTCCGAGCTGAGGTGATGTGCATAATGGGCTCCGCTTCTATCCACTTTGTAAAGTAATCCACCCCAACTATGAGATACTTGATGCCACCAGCCACTGTTGGGAACAGACCTAGGATATCGAGGCCCCATTGATGAAAAGGCCATGGCACGGCGGACATAGAAAGCTCCTAGGCAGGTGTGTGATGAATATTGGAAAATCTCTGACACAGATCATACTTCTTTACAAACTCGATGGAGTCTTTCTTCATCATGGGCCACCAGTAGCCCGCTCTAAGAACCTTCCTCATTAGGCTTCTACCGCCAGCATAGTGTCCGTATTGCTCCTCATGCACCTCCTTCAGCACACCTAGCACCTCGTTTTTATTTAAACAACAGAGATACGGTATAGAGAACCGTCTCCGTATGAGCATGCCATCCACCAACGTAAAGTATGACAACTACCTTTTTAACTTCTTCCTCTCCAATTCATCAGTGGGAAGCTACCCGTCAATGAAATATCGTATGTAAGGGACTACCTATGAATTCTCATCGAAGGCATGATACGAGATTACGTTTAGCGACGGGGTCCTAGGGATGCTGGGAGTCGTCAATGTACTCTGTACCACGGATGCTGTGTTCCCAGGCTGCTTTGTGCTTGCAAGTCTTGAGAGGATGTCCACCCTAGTGTTTTCGTCTCTGGGCACATGTTTAAACTCCAACGTAGAGAATCTTCCCTTCTATTCATTCACACAATTTAAATATAATTGGAGCTAGGGTTCACGAACTTGATACTCACCCTAAATCTGTGAGATCACCAACTGCGAATCACTACAAAGGGTTACTTCAGAAGCTCTGATGTCAATCGCTGATCTGAGTCTGGCGAGGCAAGCTTCATATTCAGCCTGATTATTAGATGTCTTAAAATTAAAATGCAGAGATATTTCTAGGTGCACACCATCATCACTCTCCACCATGACACTGGCACCACATCCCTTGCTATTGGAAGAGCCATCCACATAAACCGTCCAATGGTTTCGTGGTATAGTTGGGTCTGCCCCAGTCATTTCTACTATAAAATTAGCTAACACCTAGGCTTTGATGGCACCCCGAGACTCATAAGAAACATCAAACTCTGACAGTTTGATGGACCATTTGATCATTCTCCCAGCGAGGTCTGGCTTGCTCAGAACAGAATAGAGTGGGAGATCCGTTCTCACCATTACGGGGTGTGCATAAAAGTAGGGCCTGAGGCGACGAGAGGCCCAAACAACAGCGAGGGTGGTTTTTTCAATCTTCTGGTACCGGCCCTCTGCTCCTTGCAGCGTCTTACTGGTGAAATACACAGGCCTCTATCCTTTCAGGGTCTCCTTGACCAGCGCCACTCCTAGGGCTTCATCTGAGATGGCGAGGTAAAGATCTCTTAGGGGTCAGGTGTTACCAAAATAGGAGGGCTAGACAACACCTCCTTAAGCTCTTGGAAAGCTTACTCCTACTCCTATCCCCATTCAAACTTCTTGTACGTCTTTTGGATCTTGTAAAGAGGAAGGGACCTATGCGCCATCTTAGGTATAAATCATGCCAAGGCAGCTACCTTTCCGTTCAGTGATTGGACCTCCCTTAAATTCTTCGGACTCTGCATGTCCAGAATTGCCTGGCACTTGCCCAGATTCACCTCAATACCGCGCTGAGTTAACATGAAACCTAGAAATTTCCCAACAGGCACAACGAAGGTGCACTTTAATGGGTTCAACCTCATGTTGTACTGCCTCAAGCATGTAAACACCTGGCGCAAGTCTTCCACATCATCACCCCAACCGAGGTCTAGGCGATAATGTCATCAATGTACACCTCCACTAATTTGGTGTGCATGCCCTCGAACACTTTATTAATCAGACGCTGGTATGTGGCACCAACGTTCTTCAAACCGAAGGGCATGACAGTTTAACAAAAAACACTACGGTCATTGACAAATGCCGTCTTCTCTTGATCTTCCTCCCACATTGGAATCTGGTTGTACCTCAAATAAGCATCCATGAAAGACAAGTATTGGTAACCAGAAGAATCGTCCACCATTCGATCGATATTGGGGAGAGGATAAGGATCCTTGGGGCAACAACGGTTCAAGTCAACATAGTCTGTGCACATCCTCTTTTACCGTTGGCCTTCTGTACCATCACCACATTAGAGAGCCATGTAAAGTATCTGACTTCCCTAATAAATCCGGCCTTCAATAGCTCTTCTGTTTGCTCACAAGCTGCTCTCTATTTTTTGGGGCCCAATCTTCTCTTCTTTTGGGCCACCAGTCTCATCTCAGAGTAGACGAATAACTTGTGACAACAAAAATTAGGGTCTATCCTGGGTATATCCACAGCCGTCCATACGAACAAGTCCTTAAACTCATGAAGAAGTGCAAGCAGACGCTGTTCCATCATAGTTTCTAACTTGTAGTTAATATGCGTGATCTTCTCTAGGGAATCTCCCAACACAACGTCTCTAGAACCTCTTTCTGGCATAGGCTTAGAAGGGTTGTGAGGATCAATCCTTAACTCCACCCTGGGATCAAGGTCAATCAAACTAACCGATCCTGCCACCATTCCTGCATCGTTCAGCTTCCTCTTCTTATTAAACACTTCTAACTTCACCATATTTAGGCTCAGGTTATAACAATGCCTGGCCATTTCTTGATCACCTCAGAGGGAAGACACCTGGTTGTCCTTATCAATGAACTTGATAAGAAGGTGTGGCGTGGATACAATTGCCTCCATAGCATTCAACGTAGGGCGGCCAATGGTGCCGTTGTAAGGTGACTCTACATCAATCACCAGCACTCTAGACTTCACTGTCCTTGCTCCGGACTCGCCCTTAAAAGACACAAGGGTGTCAAGATATCCCTTGGTGGGTTGTTTTGCTCTATTAAAAGCTGTGAGCTCCTGTGTATGAAGTTGTAAGTCTGAGTCATTGAAACCTATTCTTTTAAAACAATTATAAAAAGTAACATCGCAGGAACTCCCCTGATCAACAAGGATCCTCTTGACGTCCTTGTTTATGATCACAGCGACTATGACCACAGCGTCATCGCCCCCAAGGATAGTTAAGTCAGAATCTTCATTTGAGAACGACACCACTGGTGCCACCATGCCGTCTCTGAAAGGGCAGCTGTCCCTGGGTTTCCCTTGGACAGATAGAATCATTTGATGATGATTCTTTCAGGCTGTGATTGAAGCTCCGCCCCACAAAGCCTCTAGTGATCATATCAATCACCGCACATCGACCCTGCCCTTGCTGCTAGGGCATACCGTCCTTCTGAGCGCCCTTGCTGATAGCAACTCCCTTCCGCTTCTCAGCGGCAGTGTATCTCTTGACTGGAGCACGACTATTATGGCCTTCATCATCATGGTCACGACCTTGCTTCTCCATCCTCTCTGGCTCATCTAAGGATTTCTCCTTGAAGAGATATTGCTTCAACTTTCCCTCTCAAATGAGGGTCTCCACCGTATTCTTCAACGCCTTGCATTCATCAGTGGAATGGCCAACTTGTTTGTGGAAACCGCAATACTTACACGGATTCCAGGCCTTTTCAATAGAGCTAGTCTCCTAATCCTATACACGCTTAGTGTAGGCCATCCGACCTCCCTTAGTATCTGTGAGTGCTTAGCGTTCATTGGTGCGTAATTACTGAAGGAAGCCACCCGCCTCTCCTACTGTTGAGGTCGAGGGCCCCTGAAATCATCCCTCTGGAAGTGCCTGTCTAGCCTCACCCTCTTCTTATCCCTCCATGGTTGAGGTGAGGGAACTGGTGGTTTAGCCTGAGCCACTGTGGCTTCTAGATGCATTTCTATGCCTATATACTTCGAAGCCTTCCTCTGGAATTCTTCAAACATTGTCGGAGGACTCTTTGCCAAAGATAGGGCAAAAGCTGATCCGGGCTAGAGGACTTCGATGACGATATGCAGCTGAATGGCCTCTGTAAGATTAGGCACCATAGCTGCCTTCTTGTAAAACCTCTTCAGAAACTCCTTGAGAGTTTTACTCTCCCCTTGCCTGATCTGGGCCAAGGTGAGACGTCCTGGGGACATCCCTGGAAATGACAAAGTGATTCTTGAAAGCTGCTGCCATCTCCTCCTAGGAGTCTATTAATCCTGAGGGTAGACCCTTGAACCAACTAAGGGCCTCCTCCATCAAGGTACATGGAAACATCCTACACATCACATCTTCATCAACTCTCAAGTACATAGCCTTATACACGTAAGTATCAAGATGCTTAGTGGGGTCAGTTTTTCCATTATACTTCCCAATAGAGAGTGGTTGAGTTGTCTGCAAATGCCTAGGAATAGGCACGCTTATGAGTCTCCTAGAAAATGGTATATTGAGCCGATATGCTTTGGGGGTCGCTACCATTAACTCCTTCTTCCTTCCACTGACTCCCTTACCTAAGTCTTAGGTCTGCTCCCTCTCCTCATATGTAGGGATCTTCGAATACTGGAGAGTCACAGATTTCTCTCTTCCAGTGGTGTGGTGAGTCTCCTCAGCCTGAGACACCACCTTCTCTTTCGTCTGTCTCCTTTCCCTTCTTAACTCCGCGAGCTTCTCCCTGAGCTACCTTATGACCTCATCATGAGGATCTGAAACCACAACAAGTATCATCTTCCTCTAGCTGCCTCCAGGAGACTTGAAGAGAAGTCTCCTATTAACGTGTTGGTTAGTCACATCCTCTATGTAACCCTCAACAAACTCACATCCATTACCCTCCATAGATGACTACTGAACCTCTACAAAAAGTGGGAATAACTTTAACGAGTCCCACTAGGCGTGCCAATGAACTGGTCTAATCTGGGGTCAAAGATCCAGAGTGGGGACCAGCCTCAAAAGACAAAGATAGATGCATTTATACATCGGTACAATGGGTATTTGGTATTATGATCTGAACTCTCAGTGGGAGAATCCAGTCTTGTTGTCCTAGAGATCCTGCACACTAAGCTTTCACGTTGAAGAGAGGTGAAAGGTGGTGTCACTTGTGAAGATTCTTCGACGCTCAAGTCAGTAACCAGAATAAGAATTCAAGCTAAGAGAACTCAAGCAATATAACAGTGTGTTGAGAGTAAGAACAATGTAACCTTTTCTGAGTGTATAAATAGGCTATTTATAGATGAACGTGGAGAATGAATCGTTACTCACAGGTGGGGCCAGGAGACAAATAGTACACTACTCAGTGTACGATTCTGACACACGATATGGGGAGAGCCGCGTTTCTCGCGTATCCTTCTTGCGGCTGTACCCTGTACCTTCTGTTGGGTGACGTGGATACTTTCCAATGTGCAAGGTAAGAATTTAGGCATTCTGGTATAGAGAACGTCTCATACGAATTTGTAGTCTAAAGGTATACCTGTGAATCCGGTAGCACAGCGAGAACGGATGTAATTACCCATCTATCCTAGGTACTGGCATCGAGACTGGATCAAATGCAATTGATGCAAACCATAATGCATAAACAATATCAATATTGACATCATAGCCTACTACTCTAGACTATTCCACAATAACAACTCAATAATCATCATCCATCCCAATTGCCATAAGACCGAATCAGTATCACATCATATCCCATATATCAAGCCACTAGGGCCATCTACCATTAGTTCATCATTTAACGTTCCTAAAAATAACGTTACGGAACTAGCACAAGAAAAACAAAGAATTGATAACTATTTCCCCAATATCACATAACATCACAAGCACATTTGGCAAACATTATACATCCACCATATTTTTGAACACACATTTACATATCATCAAGCTTAATTTGGACATTAATCACAAGTTGGTATTAATACAACTCTGTCATAAAACATTTTGATTAAACCATTATATAAAAATAATAAGGTTTGAGGCTAGACAGATTTCTTTCATCACCAAACAAAAATTGGAATGATACTATCTTACAAAAGCAATTACAATTTTAATCCAACCCATATCCCAGAATCAAATCCCTATTTATTATTCGACTAGTAATGTCCCTTGTACGTTAAACGTACCTTTCGATGATCCCGCTTTATGGTTTAGGCTTTCGACCACTGAAACGCTAATTTCTCCCGACTCCTAAAAGTTATTAAAAATTACAATTCATCATTTCAGTAATCAATCACATACCAAACCCATGTTTTTCAGCTTAACTTATGATTCTAACTTAATTCTGAAAAGTACTGACTTACCGAAACGTTGTTCTCCTTGTTGACTATCCTTCAATATATTTCCAGCATACCGAACGTCAGTTGTTAGCCTCTGAAATAATTTTGCCATTGCTGTCCATCACGAAACACATAGAAAATCAACCATCAATCATAATGGGGAATGTCCAAATGTTGAAATTTAAGACAAAAAGGAAACCCTTTTACCTTGAAACCTTTGTAAACAATTTTGTGATCCAAGAACCTTGTCATTTCTTTCTAGGACTACTTTGTATAGCGTAATGCTATAAACCAGAAATGATTAATTTGCAAGCTCCGCTTTAAGGACCCCATATGGCTATCATGGTTCAGCTTAGGAAAGGAAGAAAAAGACACATTCGTAACTGCATGCATGTGAAGGAACCATGAAGGAGAAGAAAGAGAGTTCACATGTTATTTCCTTGAATAGAGAGGCAAAATTGATGGGCTGAGTTTTTGAAGTTAATGGTATAATAGAGATAAAGGATTAAGGAAGAAGGGGAAGAAGAGTTCAATTTGCCCAATTGAGTAGAGAGGGAAAAAGGGGATGCAACCTTGGATCTTACATGAAGGAGAATGATGGAGGAAGAAGGTGGCATCTTATGGAAAGATGAATTGAGAGAGAGGTAAAAAAGTTTTGTTTCTACCAAAAGGGAAGGAAGAGTACGTACAAAATTAGTAATGCAAATTAAAAGCTAATTAACATAAGACATTAGGGAATTAGGATTAAAATTTAGATATTAGTTATTTGGTTTAGTATCCAATTTGAATTAAATTGGGAATTATAAAATTTAATCTACACCTAATTACTAGGAATTAGTTAATTAAGAAATTAAAATTTAGGAGTTAATAGAAATTAATTATTTAATTAGACTAGTGTAGTCATTTAATTTATTTTAACTATCACATACTCATTAATTCATTTAGTATAATTCTAAATATTATTTTTCTGATATTTCTCATGATTTAATCTATTATTCTTAATTATCAATTTCCCTAAATTTAAAATTTTAGGATGTTATAATTGTCTTGGGGGATACCTGGAAAAGGTGACTCGTATAAGTGAGAAACTTGACCTTGAGATGGAGCAGTGATTTTTGGTGTTGCTCAAGGAATTCAGAGACTCTTCGCTTGGACCGCAACTAACATGCGTGGTATGGATCTAGATTTTTGTTGTCATAGACTTTCTGTGTATCTAGAGACCAGATCCATGGTTCAAAAAAAGAAACGCTAGGCCCAACGAAGCAAAAGGTTGCTTGTGAGAAAACTGAAGAGTTGCTGAAGGTGGGTTTTATCAAGGAAATTAGGTATTCCTCCTAGCTCTCCAATGTGACTATGGTCCAGAAGTCCAATGACAAGTGGCGTATGTGCACGAACTATATTGATCTTAACAAGTGCTGCCCTAAGGACCCTTACACCTTACCTAAAACTAACAGAATGAAGGATGATTCATCTAGGTACCAATTTTTGTCCTTCATGGATGCATGCTCTAGTTATAATCAAATTCCAATATGGGAATAAGACCAAGAAAAGACGGTGTTTGTGAATGATAAAGATGTGTTTTGCTACACTATCATGATGTTCAGATTAAAGAACACTGGGGGCACGTACCAGCGTATGATTAATAAAGTCTTCAAGGGCATGCACATAAAGCTGGTGGAGGTGTATATAGATGGCATCATAGCCAAGACTCTAGTTGGAGGGGACCACATCGAGGATTTACAGAAGATTTTTCTTTGCCTCGGGTAGTATAACATGGGCTGTAATCCTCTGAAATGCACGTTTACAGTACCTGGTAGTAGATTCTTGGGTTTTAAGCTGACCCAAAGAGGTATCAAGGCCAACCTTGACAAATTGCAAGTTATGTGAGGTGCAACCCTTCAATGGCAAGTTAGTGACTTTTGCATGTTTTATGCCAAAAATAGCGCACCGGTCTCTCCCCCTCTACAAGATCCTTAAGAAGAGCAAGAAGTTTGAGTAAGGACCAAAGCAAGAGGCAGCGTTCTAGAATTTCAAGGAAGTGTTGTCCAAACCTCCTATTTTGGTAAGGCCAGACCCTGGTGAAGGTATGATTCTTTATTTGTATATTTCAGATGAAGCATTGAGAGTTTCTTTGGTAAAGGAGACCCCGGATGGACAACAACTGATAGACTTCACCGGTAAGATGCTTCATGGGCTTGAATGTCGATATCAAAAGATCAAAAAGATGGCCCTAACGATCATATAGGCATCCCAACATTTGAGGTCGTACTTTCACGCTTATCCCATCATGGTACGAACAGATCTTGCACTCCATACTATCCTTTTAAAGCCTGACCTGGTAGGCCGAATAATCAAGTGGCTAGTGGATCTATCTAAGTTTGATAACACTTATGAGCCACAGAGCGCTATTAAGGCTTAAGCTTTGGCAGATTTCATTGTAGAGCTTTCTGGTTCAAACCCTAAAGAGTCTCTCTCCCATTAGAGAGTGTACATTGATGGGTCCTTTAATAATAAAGCACGCGGGCTAGAGTCGTGGTGGAAAGTGATGATGGGGTCCACCTTGAGATTTCCTTACACTTCAATTTCACCACCTTTAATAACCAGGAAGAATATGAAGCTTGCCTCGCTAGTCTGAGAGCAGCCCTGGATATCGGTGGAACACAGTGACTTTGTGTAGCAACTCTTAGCTTGTTATCTCACGGATCCTTGAGGAGTACCAAGCTAAGGAGCCCTTGTTATAGTAGTACTTGGCTTACGTCAATGACTTGAAGGAGAGATTCCAATCTATCATTTTCAAGCATGTCCCAAGGAGGAAAACATGCGACATGATATGCTCCCAAGGTTAGCTAGCACGAAGAAAGCTGGGACCACAACAACGGTGATTCAGAATACCCTTTTAGAGCCTAGTATTTCCCACCCATCCTCCTGAATTCCATTCATGTATGTGGCTTCAGTCAAGACTCATGGGGTGTGTCTTTTGTTCGATACCTGATGAATGGCCAACTTCCTGCTACTGAGTTACAATGGAAACGAGTTAAGAGAGGACTACCTTTCTTCATCTTGGTAGATGGCAAGTTGTTTTGACATTGCTTCTTTGTCTCTTATCTCTTTTGTTTGAATGAAAATGAAATCCAAAGGTTTATGGAAGAAGTACATGAAGGGCAGTGTGGGCACCACTCCGGATCACAGTCTCATGCGCAAAATCCTCCGGTTGGTTATTGGTGGCTAACAATGAAGAAGGACATGGCGGAATATGTTTAGAGGTGTGACCCTTGCTAGAGGTTTGCTAACTTGCATCATACTCCAGCAAAAGAATTGTCCACTTCTATAGTTCCTTGGTCATTCTACCAGTGGGGATTGGACATCCTAGGTGTAGCATCCTCCCTAATTTACATTTATTTTTAATTTTAATTCCATCAAATTTACGGAAAAAGTTTCACATTTTTAGAAATAACAATTTTAATCCCATAATTAGAACTATATTTTAAACTCTAATTATCAAGTATTAATCATTCCTAGCATAAATGGCCTTTAAAAGCATTTTTGTTTCATAAAAATTGAGTTTTGTTCCATTCTGAAAGTGTTGTAATCAATTACATGATTCCTGTAATCGGTTACAAGTAGAAGAAGACAAAATAGGCAAACTGACAAAAGTGGTAATTGATTATCAAAATATGGTAATCAATTACCATCAGGACAATGATAACAATTATGCAGAATTTTGCATTTTAGCCAACTTCTGGCCTACCCAGATGGCCCGTTTTAGCTCCGATTGCCATGAAACTTTACGGGCCACATGTTTTCATCATTCCAGAATTGTTGACACCATCCATTTGCCAAAATTCTAACATATGAGTGAGTTATGAGTGAAATTGTAGTTTGAGCATTTTTAGGCAACTAAAGGTACCAAAACCATTTCAAAACCATTTTTAATGCAACCAAATATACATACAAGTCATAAATAACCTAAAGAAGCTATAAAGACTCTCTGGGGATCCTGAATCCCACCGGATTTTGATTTCACCATGTAATTCCTTAATTTTACCTAAACTTCACTAATTCTCATTACTTGTCATACTAACTTCATGATTTCTCTTCATTTACCACAATATCACTAATTCTAAATCAAAATCCATCATTCTTATCTTATGCAATCCATCACCCTTCTTGAATTCATCCAACATCACCTAAGCATTCAATTCACATCAAAATCACACACAAATTGCATGAAAGCTAAGAATAAAACATAACCTGCCCATATTGCATAGTTAATTACATACATAGCTCAATGCCACATCACACACACAAATCAAATAGAACTAGGGCATACCACATACATATATATATATATACACTAATGGCTCAGTGCCATTAGCTATAAATCCATCAACAAAGCATATAAACCACATATTGCATACAAATAAACATAAACATATCAATACTCATTAGGAAACATATCCTGGATATCACTGTCTTACAAATATATCTAACATATGTTATAATCATTCAACTATCCAAATGGCTCCACACCATTTGGTATCGACATGCCTATGAATACTAATTAAACTCACACACTCCACATCAATAGCTTAATTTACATTCCCAATCATCAAATAAATATTCATATATGCATAACCATCATTGTATTTTATCTTCCTCTTTGCCCTAGCCTCATTTAGCGCTTGCCTCTGCAGTGTGTGACAACAACCTGCCACCAATCACTAAAACCACAATAAAAGGGGGTAAGTGACTGGAATCAAAGATCAATGTAGAAATAAATACACCAATGCTAGAAAAAGCATAATCTAGCTACATTCCTATTTAACAGCAATATTTATCATCACAATTCAATTATTATTATTAGATCATCATCATATACTAAACCATATTAACTTAATCATATATATGCATATATACAAACATTCACATGCTCACTAATCAGGAGGTCATTCATAATGGAAACTTAACTCATCTTAATAAATAGATTCATCATCATCAATCAATCAACATCATCCACTACGTGGGCTCCAATTCCTCTCAATAATGCAAATCATCATATATCACAGATATAACCATCATTGCATGTCCAAGCATATAAGACACAACTGACTCTCAGATAATATGATGCCCTAGTATCTAGATACTAAAAGTTTTGACCTTCAGATAGGGGTCCTACTTGACACCCCGTGAACCCTGCTTGGTTCACCAAGCCCTACTTGGCTCCCCCTCAACCACTAGGTCTTACTTGACCATTAGGTAGCTCAACTAGGTCTGACTTGACCACAGAAGCCAAAAACGAGGGTAACATATACCACTGGTCATCCTCAACCATATAAATCATATAAATTCAATTACTTATCTTAATTTCTTACTCAACATGGCATGAAAGGCTCCTCACCTTAAAATCATTCGGGGCGGCCACACAGACCATGTTAGCCCAGGTGGCCTCTAGGAAACTCAAGAGGGGGGGGGGTGAATTGAGTAGTTAGGAACTTTTTCACTAATAAATTTCTCCTCTAAAAACTCAATATGCAATGATATGTGATTTGAATAATAATGCTTAAAACATAAAGAGTTTAAGGGTTAGAGAAGTGCAAACAGAGATTTATACTGGTTCGGCCAACCACTACCTACGTCCAGTCTTCTCAAGACACCCTTGAGGAAATTCACTATAATCAATTCCCTTGATTACAACACAATGGGGACTCATACCCTAATCACAAATGCCTTGGATGCTACACCACACCCAAGCACATCACCATTGGATGCTTCACCACATCCAATAACATCACCCTTGGATGCTACACCATATCCAAGAAAAACCCCCTCAGAGATACACCACTCTGAGTATCAATCTCACTTTTAGAGATAAAGATCTCTTACAAGAAAACTCTCTTCAAGAGTATGATAAACAAATTGAGGAACAAGAAAGAGTAATAACTCTATTAAGAGAATATGGCCATTATTGCTCATAAGAAAAGATTGGAAGTATTTGGTATATCTTGGTGTGTCTTTTGCAAATGAAATGCCTTCCTATTTATAGGAGAGGAAATGCCTTCAAGAGGTGTGAAATTATTGATTAAAATAATTGGAAAGGTACCTCTTGGATAAAATAATATTTTGTGAAAAGTTATAATGTTTCAACATGATTTTTTGCTTTCTGATCACGTTGTAATCGATTACATAAAATAGGTAATCGATTACAGCCTTTTAAAATCAGTTTTAAAATATAACGTTCATATTGTAATCGATTACTTAAACATGGTAATCGATTACATTGCTGAGGTAATTGATTACACTAATGAGGTAATCAATTACACGATGTAATTGATTACACTAATGAGGTAATCAATTACATTCCATCAGAATGTATTCTTATTTTAAAACCTTTTTATATTAATGGCTGTACTTTCTTTTTATAGAGTCTTACTTTAATTATGCCTTGGTCTTGGATCTTTATTCTTGATCTCTGGCATTGGCCTTGTCATTATCAAAATCCTTCATGGTCTTCAGACCAGGCCCACAAGCATAATACCATGGCAACATAAACGATAGTGATCATGAATCTCCATTATCATATTCAACATATACAATGCCATGATACATGCAACACCCTTGGTTAGATAAGACAAATCCTTCTGTAGGTTCATCCTATTTAACTGAGAGTGTTAACAGTTTTTAGAAAAAGTGAATATTTTTTTTTAAATACTTGGCAGATCAGTGGAAGCAGTATTGTATATATCACATAGTCATTCACAAACTGTAAGTAATTGTACTCTTAACAGAATGGGGCACGCAGGCACCCTTAAATATTATACAGTCATCCGGTGTCTGATTATTAATAACAAATATTCTATCCTTAATGATTGTTCTCAATGGGTTCAGCGTATTGCTGATCTTCACACTCGGGTTCTTGAGTTTCTAATTCCTCTGAAAAATGGTCAACAGTAAGGGTGAGTATAACCCAAGACCCTGATTGGTTCATCCGGTGCGGACATAATCCAGTTAACATACAATGTCACATAGATCATACATTTAGCATATTTATAACAATCAAGCATGTTGTCATCACATAATCGTATATTTAGCATGTTCACAATTATAACAATCAAGCATATTACCATGAAATAAATCGTACATATAACATATTCACAATTATAACAATCAAATATGCTGTAATGAATGCATGAGTTCGGATCTATTATGATTTATCTTTGATTAAGTCTCATGATGCATGTGGGCCCAATAAATCGTTTCATCTTCTTCTCATTCTTTGGAATATCACCATTCCAATCATCTAGAGCGATCAGGGTCCACCCAAGTTCCATGTGGTACAAATGAACTCATTGGTTCTCATCATTGATTTAAATATTTTTGGAACTTGGATCCCTACGATCATAGTTACACTCCGTCATTTAGTCAAAGTACACTAGAATTGCATCGTCTCACCTGGCTATCAGGCGCGACTCTGATGCCATTGGGTTGCCGTTCCAGTTGTACTCCCAAGATTCTTCATGGAGATCGAACGTGAGTGTCCTCCACTGTACCAAGTGTATGCTCTAGAGGTTTTTCTTCTTCAAAAATATTTTCATGATGCGAAATGCATTTATCTTATCAATTGATTCCTTGGGTATCTTATGTATTTCCAGTCTCATCATATCATTCTCAAGTTCTTTGAATTCCATCAATCATTTAAACCTTGTAAGATATTCGTTTATTATTTTTTAGAAATATATCTATTATATATATTCTTTCATAAAGAGTAAAATAATATATTATTTATGTAATTACGCATAATTTGGGTGTTAACAATATATAATAATAATAAAACTAATAATAATGATAACAATATTAAGTTTAACAATAAATAATGATAATAATAGAATAAGAATGATAATTATAACTTACCAATAACTTAAAAAGTATTGAAGATTAGTTTCCAATTGAAAATTTAAGTGAAAAATACTAAAAACAGAGTTTTCCGAGTGGAACAGGGGTAAATCCGAGTGAAATGAGTATGATTCTGAGTGGAATCATACAGAGAAGGGTTCTCCAAGTGATCTGGCTAAAAATCCGAGTGAAATTGTACTGGAACGCTGTTTTCCGACTGAAACAGGTCTGATTCCGAGTGGAAATGTTGATTTCCAAACTTTTTGAGAAAAATAGGTTTAATACTGAGTGAGAAATTGAGTTTGCCGAGTGAGATGAGTTGAATACCGAGTGAAACTGAATCATCCGAGTAAAATAAATCTGTTCCGAGTGAAAAATGAATTTTCTGGGTGAAATGAGTTTAGATACCGAGTAAATTCAGGCTGCAGTGAGTTTCTGAATAAAATAAGCATCAATCCGAGTGAGATCAGGTTAAAAGTTTTCTCAGGGAAGTTAAAAATATTTTTCCTAGTTAAAAGTGTTGAGCAGAAAGGTTTCTGAGTAAAATTTATATAATTTCCGAGTGACAAATCATTCTGCTGACTAGAATACCTTCGAGTAAAGTAAATCTGAATGAAATAATCCTGATTCCAAGTGGAATCAGGTTGGTAAGATTTTTCTGAGTTAATTTAACTATATATTCTGAGTGAAAATAAACTAAAGGGAGTTTTCTAAGTGAAATTAAGGGTTTACCGAGTTAAAATCACTGGAAAAGGTTTTCATGAGTGAAGCTACTTAAATTCTGAGTAAAAATGAGTTTCTGAATGAAATTAAGTATGATTCCGAGTGGAATCAGTAGGAAAAGAGTTTCCTGAGTAAAAATAAGATAAATTCCGAGTGAAACATGAGTTTACCGAGTGAAATTAGTTGAAAAGAGTTCTGTCTGAATGAAATAAAACAAATCCGAGTAGAATAACTGCTTGCTGAGTAAAATAAAGTGTTTGCCGAGTGAAATAAGACTGGGAAGCTACTGTCCGAGAGCAATAGAGAGTTTTCCGAGTGAATATACTGAAAAGGGGTTCTGAGTAAAAGATAAATATATTTTCTGAGTGAAATTAAGACAAGTTCCGAGTGAAATAATTTAAGAAAGAGATTTCCGAGTAAAATAAGACTTGGGAGATGCTGTCCGAGAAAAATAGAGTGTTTTCCGAGTGAAATATGGTGTTTTCCGAGTGAAATATTGTTCTATCAGAATGAAACTAAGCAAAACCGAGTTGTTATAAGTGTAAAACCGGTCGGATTAACATTAAACAGAACCTGTTATCATTAAATCCATCTTCTATTCATAATTTTCACTGGAAATCACACGGTACCCATGATTCTTAGTATTTTCAGTCCAATAAGTACATATCATTTCACAATTCATCACTGATTATATACACTCGGTAACATATATATATATATATGCATATTCAGATAACAATTTAAAGCATTTAATTCATACACACTGAATCTGTCCTTCACTCGGTTTTCCCACAAGGCACCCAAGAATATACCCCCTTACCTCAATGAAGTTCCTGGATGGAAAGAAAGAGGTTCCCTTCACTGTCCTGCTTCAAATCCGAGTGAAATGGAAGGGAAAAGAGAGAAAGAAACTTGCTGGGAAGTAGAGTGATGAAGGGTGTTTGGGTCGTGTGTGTGGTGGGAGTCCTGAGAACCTTGAGCTGGTTTAAATAGGGAGGAAGTGAGTGAGTGGAAAAACAAGTAGGGGACAGCTTTTCTGAGTGGGCTGTTAGTGGAGTGCTAATGGAAGGGTCACTAGGGATTAAATAAAGATATATGCTGAGTCAGTACCCATTTCTGGTCGTCCACTATCCATAATGCGCATGATTGAATTTAAATATCATTAAAAGACAAAATTGAAGTCAATACGCACTTCTGTCAGTGAATACCGAGTGAAATTACACTCGGTTAAGAGCTATTCCGACTGGAATTCTCACTTCTGAGCCAACAATTGCAAGGCTCGCTTGAGCGAAGCTTCAATTTCTTCACTCGGAATTCCTTTGAAACCGACTCAGGCACTCGGTTTCTCACTCGGTAATACCTCTTCAGACCGAGTCCTCTCTTTCTCAGAATCTTCACTCGGAAATCCGAGTCTTCCTTCACTCAATTCACTCGGTTTAGGCCAATTTCTTTAATTATATGTCCAATTAATGTTTATTTCAACCATTAGCTCTCGGAACAAGGCATACACGTACGAGTCTCACTCGGTTTTGGTCCAGTGGAGTGTATCTCACTCGGAATTTGCTCCCTCCACCATTTCCACTCGGTTTCCTGAGCAAAACCATTCAGAAGCCTTCCCAATTGTTTCCACAACATACTTCAGTCAGAAAGGAAGCATCAAATCAACATAAATAGAAGGATTTATGCATTCTTTCACTCGGAATGCTCCAACCACAGTAATTTCCTTCAGAAAAGGAAATATTCAACTCGGAACCGAGCCTTTCTAGGGTGTTTTGACTTGGATTTTCATCCAGAAGGTGTTCTCTTGAACACACTTCACTCAGAATTGCATCTCAGGTCAGGATTCCACTCGGTGGTAGCCTTCTCAGTCATGTTTTACTCGGAAAATATGATACTGACTCGGAATTCTCTCCTTCACTCGGAATTTCTAATCCTTCACTCGGAATTCTTCTTTGTCACTCGGAACAGAGCCCTTTTCACTCGGTTTTTACATAATTTCACTAATATTCCATATAAATTCTATTATTACGTGCAAAAATGACATTTTTGAGGTACTACAGACCATCAACAGGGTATATATTGACTTATTCTTGCTTACAAACCTTCCATAATTAAAATTTACAAGGATGAAATTGTTTCTAAAAATAGGGATGTTACATTCTCCCCTCCTTTTAGAAATTTCGTCCCAAAATTTAAAGTTAAAATAATTGAGGGTACAATTCTCTCATTTTCTCCTCAATTTCCCAAGTAGCATCCCCATCATCTGTCTGACTCCAAACTACCTTGACCAAAGGGATTTCTTTGCCTCTTAGCTGTTTGAGACGTCGGTCAGCAATCTTAACCGGCGATGCTTCAAAGGTAAGGTTTTCTTTAAGAACGAATTGATCGGGACTTAGAACATGATCAGGGCTTGGTACATATTTGCGGAGTTGAGAGACATGAAATACATTGTGAAGGTTTGTCAGCTCAGGTGGCAGAGCAATGCGGTACGCATGAGTTCCTATCTTTTGCAGAATTTGATAGGGTCCTACGTATCTGGGGCTTAACTTCTTGGCCTTCAAAGCTCTTCCTACTCCAGTGGTAGGAGTAACTTTGAGAAATACATGGTCACCTTCTTCAAATTCTAATGGCTTCCGACGTTTGTCATAGTAACTCTTTTGTCTATCTTGCGAAGCCTTCATTGCCATTTGAATCCTCTGAACTTGTTCTGTTGTCTTCTGAACAATCTCTGGTCCAATTATTGTCTTCTCACCAGTTTCATACCAACATAAAGGTGTACGGCACTTTCTT
The DNA here is from genome assembly GCA_037962975.1 of Clitoria ternatea. Classification (NCBI taxonomy): domain Eukaryota; kingdom Viridiplantae; phylum Streptophyta; class Magnoliopsida; order Fabales; family Fabaceae; genus Clitoria; species Clitoria ternatea. The sequence continues at coordinate 193,119,256 of CM075672.1, read as the reverse complement.
CCATACAAAGCTTCATAAGGGGCCATTCCGATGCTTGCATGATAGCTGTTGTTGTAAGTGAACTCAATAAGTGGAAGATATTCTTGCCAACTTCCTCCATGTTCTAGGACACAAAGACGCAACAAATCTTCAAGAGTCTTGATTGTTCTTTCTGATTGTCCGTCTGTCTGCGGGTGGTATGCGGAACTTAACTTCAGATGAGTTCCTAGAGCTTGTTGTAGACTCTTCCAAAACTGTGATGTGAAACGAGGATCTCGATCGGACACAATCGCAGTGGGAGTTCCATGTAATCGTACGATTTCCTTGATATAGATCTGGGTGAGTTTCTCTAGGGAATACTTCATATTGACAGGAATGAAGTAAGCGGTCTTTGTTAATCGATCCACGATTACCCAAATAGCATCATATCCAGCTGATGTTCTGGGAAATCCACTCACGAAGTCCATAGCAATCTCATCCCATTTCCATTCTGGAATATCTAAAGGACGAAGGGTCCCACTTGGACGTTGTTGTTCCGCCTTTACCTTCTGACACATCAGGCAAGCTGTTACATACTCAGCGATATCCCTTTTCATTCCTTGGCACCAGAATAATTTCTTCAAGTCCTGGTACATCTTGGTTGATCCTGGGTGGATACTGTACTTACTTTTGTGTGCTTCATCCAGGATAGATCTCTTAAGATCTGCGTTGACTGGAATACAGAGCCTCTGTTGATACTTGATTACTCCATGTTTATCTTTGCTAAACTCTGAGACTCCTTCTTTTGTCTTTTCTGCTAGATCTTATAATTCCTGGTCATTGGCTTGAGCTTCTTTGATTTGTTCCAAGAAATCATTGGAAATCCTTAGCATTCCAACCATAAGGCTTCCTCTTTTTGGTGTTACTGCTAGGTTCAAATCGCGAAACTGTTCAATCAGTTCTAACTCCTTTGTCATCATATATGATAGACGTAAAGCCTTTCTACTAAGTGCATCAGCCACAACATTAGCTTTTCCTGGATGATATCGGAGTTCAAAATCATAATCTTTGATAAATTCCATCCATCTACGTTGTCGCATATTTAACTCCTTCTGGTCGAATAGATACTTCAAGCTTTTGTGATTACTGAAGACTTCAAAGTATGTACAAGTAGTGTCTCCAGATTTTCAAAGCAAACACAACTGCAGCTAATTCCAAGTCATGTGTGGGATAATTAACTTCATGCGTTCTTAGCTGTCTTGAAGCATAAGCAACAACCTTTCTTTCTTGCATTAGGACACATCCTAGTCCTTGTTTTGACGCATCACAGTACACTTCATATGGCTCGGCAGGATCTGGCAAAATCAAGACAGGTGCACTAGTGAGTCGTTGGCGTAACTCCGTAAAACTGCTTTCGCATTTGTCAGTCCATTCAAATGGTTGATCTTTACGAGTCAGCTTAGTTAAAGGTGCTGCAATTCGAGAGAAATTCTCGATGAATCGACGATAATATCCAGCCAGTCCAAGGAAACTGCGGATTTCCGTCACATTCTTGGGTTGTTCCCAATTTAGTACAACTTCTACCTTGGTAGGATCCACAGCAATTCCTTCCTTAGAGATGACATGTCCTAAGAATTTCACTTCTGTCAACCAGAATTCACATTTTGAAAACTTGGCGTACAATTGCCTTGCACGCAAAGTGTTTAGAACAATTCGAAGATGCTCCTCGTGTTCCTTATGACTCTTGGAGTAGACGAGAATATCGTCAATGAATACAACCACGAATTTGTCCAAGTACAAATGGAAGATTCGATTCATGTATCCCATAAAGACTGCAGGTGCATTTGTAACTCCAAAGGGCATAACAAGATACTCATAGTGCCCATATCGTGTTCTGAATGCCGTTTTGGGTACATCGTCTTTCTTTACCCTGATTTGATGATAACCTGATCGCAGATCAATCTTCGAGAAGATAGTGGCTCCTCGTAATTGGTCCATCAAATCATCAATCCTTGGAAGAGGGTATCGGTTCTTAATCGTAGCTTTATTCAACTGACGATAGTCAACACATAACCGCATACTGCCATCCTTCTTTTTGACTAGAAGAACTGGTGCTCCCCAAGGTGAGACACTGGGTCTAATCATTCCTTTCTCTAGAAGTTCTTCTAATTGCTCTTTGAGCTCACTGAGTTCCTTGGGGGACATCCGATAAGGAGCAATAGAGATTGGTCCCACGCCCGGTATAATATCAATGCTGAATTCGACTTCTCGCTCTGGAGGTAGCTCTCGTATGTCCTCAGGGAATACTTCTGGAAACTCTTGAACAACAGGAATCTATTCAAGTTGAGAAGTGGCCTTACTTTCAGTTTCAGTAAGGATCATGTATAGTTGGACTTCTTTTGAGATTACCTTTTCTGAGCTAAAAAGGCAAGAATCTGTGACTTGATCACATTCAGATGTAGTAGACCCGTGAGAGATGGATCTATTATGACAGTCAATCAGAATATGATTGGCAGCAAGCCAATTCATCCCTAGAACAATGTCTAGATCAATCAAAGGTAAACATATCAGATCTACCTGATAAGCTTTCCCTTCGATGTTAAGAGGACATTCTAGACATATGCGAGTAGAGAAAATGGGCTTATTGGCGGCAGTTGTGACAATTATTTGATAGGGCAGAGAGGTTGTAGGAAGCTTTAAATGTTTTACACAATTCTCAGATATGAAAGAATGAGTGGCTCCAGAATCATATAATACATTTAATAGAGTACTTCCTATAAAGCATGTACCTTGCACAAGATCGTTCTCTTGTGATACTTCTGCACCATTCATGGTAAAAACTCTGGCATTTCCCCCTAGCCTTCCGGTTGAGTTATTTCCGGGCCTTCCAGGATTATTGTTCTGTCTGAAGTTGTTGTTGCAGGGAACATTTTGCATTCTCGGGGCATTGTTGGTAGAGACATTTGCAGTAGATCCTCCACTTCCTTGACCTGTTGGTCGTACTACCTGTCTTTGAGTTACTTGTTGTTGGTTATTTTTATTCCTGTACCAACAGTCAATATCACGATGTCCGATCCGTCCACAAATTGTGCAGTTTCTACTACTTTGGTTCTCCTGACCTTTAGGAGGAATTCGGTTGGCTGAGTTGAAAGATCGGAAATATGGTCGATCTCCTCGAAAATCCCTTCTTTGCTGTCGATCTGGCATACGTCGTTCTGGCCCATGATTAGACGCTCCAGGTCGTCGAAGATTAGAGGTGTTTTCAAAGATGCGGCATCTGTCAACCAAAGTAGTGAATTGTGTAATTTGTTGACAACATATGGCTTGACGAATCTCATGTCGTAACCCTACTTCGAACTTTGCACATCTTGACGCTTCTCCCATGTGAGTGTAGTAGGGACAACATTTTGCCAGTTCATCAAACTTAGCAGTGTACTCCCAACAGTCATATTTCTTTGTTTCAGATTAAAGAATTCCTGCTCCTTTTGCCTCCTTATGTCTTCGGGGAAATATTTAGCGAGAAATTCTGTCTTAAATCGTCCCCAAGTAATGATATGCCCATCAGTAGCTAGTCTGACTCTAGCATGAGTCCACCGGTGTTCTGCTTCTCCAACCAGCATGAAGAAAGCAAAGGTTACACAATCCTGATCAGAACATCGCATAGCGACAAAAATCTTTTCAAGGTGTTCAATCCATAGTTGTGCTCCTTCTGGATTGAAGCCTCCTTTGAACTACGTAGGATTGTTCCTTTGAAAATCAACTAATCCCTGTCTGGCAGAAGCATGAGGTAACTCTTGTCTTTCTATTACCTCCACAATTCTGGTAAGAAGATTCTCCATCACGTGATTGTTATTTTGGCGTGCCATTAGGAATTTGCTGAAAGAATATCAACAAATAGATTTAGGGTATGCGTTATGTGGAGCATTCCACATAGGATATTTAGTCTTAGGAGTGTTATGGACTGTTCAATATTTCTATCAGAGTACGTGGAAACCTAATAGTCTACTCCCCAAGCTTGATGAATCGACTATGCTCTGATACCACCTTTGTAACACCCTTGGTTAGATAAGACAAATCCTTCTGTAGGTTCATCCTATTTAACTGAGAGTGTTAACAGTTTTTAGAAAAAGTGAATATTTTTTTTTTAAAATACTTGGCAGATCAGTGGAAGCAGTATTGTATATATCACATAGTCATTCACAAACTGTAAGTAATTGTACTCTTAACAGAATGGGGCACGCAGGCACCCTTAAATATTATACAGTCATCCGGTGTCTGATTATTAATAACAAATATTCTATCCTTAATGATTGTTCTCAATGGGTTCAGCGTATTGCTGATCTTCACACTCGGGTTCTTGAGTTTCTAATTCCTCTGAAAAATGGTCAACAGTAAGGGTGAGTATAACCCAAGACCCTGATTGGTTCATCCGGTGCGGACATAATCCAGTTAACATACAATGTCACATAGATCATACATTTAGCATATTTATAACAATCAAGCATGTTGTCATCACATAATCGTATATTTAGCATGTTCACAATTATAACAATCAAGCATATTACCATGAAATAAATCGTACATATAACATATTCACAATTATAACAATCAAATATGCTGTAATGAATGCATGAGTTCGGATCTATTATGATTTATCTTTGATTAAGTCTCATGATGCATGTGGGCCCAATAAATCGTTTCATCTTCTTCTCATTCTTTGGAATATCACCATTCCAATCATCTAGAGCGATCAGGGTCCGCCCAAGTTCCATGTGGTACAAATGAACTCATTGGTTCTCATCATTGATTTAAATATTTTTGGAACTTGGATCCCTACGATCATAGTTACACTCCGTCATTTAGTCAAAGTATACTAGAATTGCATCGTCTCACCCGGCTATCAGGCGCGACTCTGATGCCATTGGGTTGCCGTTCCAGTTGTACTCCCAAGATTCTTCATGGAGATCGAACGTGAGTGTCCTCCACTATACCAAGTGTATGCTCTAGAGGTTTTTCTTCTTCAAAAATATTTTCATGATGCGAAATGCATTTATCTTATCAATTGATTCCTTGGGTATCTTATGTATTTCCAGTCTCATCATATCATTCTCAAGTTCTTTGAATTCCATCAATCATTTAAACCTTGTAAGATATTCGTTTATTATTTTTTAGAAATATATCTATTATATATATTCTTTCATAAAGAGTAAAATAATATATTCTTTATGTAATTACGCATAATTTGGGTGTTAACAATATATAATAATAATAAAACTAATAATAATGATAACAATATTAAGTTTAACAATAAATAATGATAATAATAGAATAAGAATGATAATTATAACTTACCAATAACTTAAAAAGTATTGAAGATTAGTTTCCAATTGAAAATTTAAGTGAAAAATACTAAAAACAGAGTTTTCCGAGTGGAACAGGGGTAAATCCGAGTGAAATGAGTATGATTCTGAGTGGAATCATACAGAGAAGGGTTCTCCAAGTGATCTGGCTAAAAATCCCAGTGAAATTGTACTGGAACGCTGTTTTCTGACTGAAACAGGTCTGATTCCGAGTGGAAATGTTGATTTCCAAACTTTTTGAGAAAAATAGGTTTAATACTGAGTGAGAAATTGAGTTTGCCGAGTGAGATGAGTTGAATACCGAGTGAAACTGAATCATCCGAGTAAAATAAATCTGTTCCGAGTGAAAAATGAATTTTCTGGGTGAAATGAGTTTAGATACCGAGTAAATTCAGGCTGCAGTGAGTTTCTGAATAAAATAAGCATCAATCCGAGTGAGATCAGGTTAAAAGTTTTCTCAGGGAAGTTAAAAATATTTTTCCTAGTTAAAAGTGTTGAGCAGAAAGGTTTCTGAGTAAAATTTATATAATTTCCGAGTGACAAATCATTCTGCTGACTAGAATACCTTCGAGTAAAGTAAATCCGAATGAAATAATCCTGATTCCAAGTGGAATCAGGTTGATAAGATTTTTCTGAGTTAACTTAACTATATATTCTGAGTGAAAATAAACTAAAGGGAGTTTGCTGAGTGAAATTAAGGGTTTACCGAGTTAAAATCACTGGAAAAGGTTTTCATGAGTGAAGCTACTTAAATTCTGAGTAAAAATGAGTTTCTGAATGAAATTAAGTATGATTCCGAGTGGAATCAGTAGGAAAAGAGTTTCCTGAGTAAAAATAAGATAAATTCCGAGTGAAACATGAGTTTACCGAGTGAAATTAGTTGAAAAGAGTTCTGTCTGAATGAAATAAAACAAATCCGAGTAGAATAACTGCTTGCTGAGTAAAATAAAGTGTTTGCCGAGTGAAATAAGACTGGGAAGCTACTGTCCGAGAGCAATAGAGTGTTTTCCGAGTGAATATACTGAAAAGGGGTTCTGAGTAAAAGATAAATATATTTTCTGAGTGAAATTAAGACAAGTTCCGAGTGAAATAATTTAAGAAAGAGATTTCCGAGTAAAATAAGACTTGGGAGATGCTGTCCGAGAAAAATAGAGTGTTTTCCGAGTGAAATATGGTGTTTTCCGAGTGAAATATTGTTCTATCAGAATGAAACTAAGCAAAACCGAGTTGTTATAAGTGTAAAATCGGTCGGATTAACATTAAACAGAACCTGTTATCATTAAATCCATCTTCTATTCATAATTTTCACTGGAAATCACACGGTACCCATGATTCTTAGTATTTTCAGTCCAATAAGTACATATCATTTCACAATTCATCACTGATTATATACACTCGGTAACATATATATATATGCATATTCAGATAACAATTTAAAGCATTTAATTCATACACACTGAATCTGTCCTTCACTCAGTTTTCCCACAAGGCACCCAAGAATATACCCCCTTACCTCAATGAAGTTCCTGGATGGAAAGAAAGAGGTTCCCTTCACTGTCCTGCTTCAAATCCGAGTGAAATGGAAGGGAAAAGAGAGAAAGAAACTTGCTGGGAAGGAGAGTGATGAAGGGTGTTTGGGTCGTGTGTGTGGTGGGAGTCCTGAGAACCTTGAGCTGGTTTAAATAGGGAGGAAGTGAGTGAGTGGAAAAACAAGTGGGGGACAGCTTTTCTGAGTGGGCTGTTAGTGGAGTGCTAATGGAAGGGTCACTAGGGATTAAATAAAGATATATGCTGAGTCAGTACCCATTTCTGGTCGTCCACTATCCATAATGCGCACGATTGAATTTAAATATCATTAAAAGACAAAATTGAAGTCAATACGCACTTCTGTCAGTGAATACCGAGTGAAATTACACTCAGTTAAGAGCTATTCCGACTGGAATTCTCACTTCCGAGTCAACAATTGCAAGGCTCGCTTGAGCGAAGCTTCAATTTCTTCACTCGGAATTCCTTTGAAACCGACTCAGGCACTCGGTTTCTCACTCGGTAATACCTCTTCAGACCGAGTCCTCTCTTTCTCAGAATCTTCACTCGGAAATCCGAGTCTTCCTTCACTCAATTCACTCGGTTTAGGCCAATTTCTTTAATTATATGTCCAATTAATGTTTATTTCAACCATTAGCTCTCGGAACAAGGCATACACGTACGAGTCTCACTCGGTTTTGGTCCAGTGGAGTGTATCTCACTCGGAATTTGCTCCCTCCACCATTTCCACTCGGTTTCCTGAGCAAAACCATTCAGAAGCCTTCAAAATTGTTTCCACAACATACTTCAGTCAGAAAGGAAGCATCAAATCAACATAAATAGAAGGATTTATGCATTCTTTCACTCGGAATGCTCCAACCACAGTAATTTCCTTCAGAAAAGGAAATATTCAACTCGGAGCCGAGCCTTTCTAGGGTGTTTTGACTCGGATTTTCATCCAGAAGGTGTTCTCTTGAACACACTTCACTCAGAATTGCATCTCAAGTCAGGATTCCACTCGGTGGTAGCCTTCTCAGTCATGTTTTACTCGGAAAACATGATACTGACTCGGAATTCTATCCTTCACTCGGAATTTCTAATCCTTCACTCGGAATTCTTCTCTGTCACTCGGAACAGAGCCCTTTTCACTCGGTTTTTGCATAATTTCACTAATATTCCATATAAATTCTATTATTACGTGCAAAAATAACATTTTTGAGGTACTACAGACCATCAACAGGGTATATATTGACTTATTCTTGCTTACAAACCTTCCATAATTAAAATTTACAAGGATGAAATTGTTTCTAAAAACAGGGATGTTACAATACACCTTTTGCATATTAGCATTCATAATCACATCAACATATTTTCACACATATCACATTCTCATTTACATGGATCACACATATTTAGTTTCACTCAACACAATCACTACACCATGTCATATCATCATCATTACTAGCATTATACCATTTCAATCATTAATTTGACATTAACCATCATCATACATCATCATTATTTGTTATAATCCACAATCAGAAAATAAGACACTTTTAATCACATTAGCTCATTTAATTTATATCCTTATAAACCGTAAATCATATTGAATCATTATGCTTATATGTATACATATCATCACACCACAATTACTAAATTTCAAAAGCAATTAGTATTATAAACTTCATCTACACTAATTTCTTATTGAAATCATTCCCTATAATTTATGCTTTCACATTTAATCACATAATCTTAACATCTTCCTATTATTATTTATGCATTATCACTATAATTTATCATGTTTCTCACTTACCTACCTCACTTTTATATATTTATGTATATACAAAACCCACTTAAACTCACCTTCTATTTTATAAATTACCGTACTTTAATCCTCTTAGTATCATAACACTATTATACCACTTAATTATTTACCAATTTATTAATTATCCTACCTTCTTTACTTTAGTAATTCCAGTTACTTCCGTTTCTTATAATTCTGTAGTTCATCATAGATCATTCCAAATTAATTTAAAACAACTAAAAGTGGCTATAATATACCCTTTTTTCTACATGCCACTGACAAAATTTCATTTCTATATTAACCTTAAACCCAACACACCCTCCTTACCTGGATTCCAATGCTCTTGAACCGTTTCATAATTTGTCGACAACCCTAAACTCTAAAAATTAGAGAGTTTAAGAAAGGGGTTAGTATTTTAACTAATGAAACTTCACTTTAGCTATTCAAGACACATCAAAATTATATCTGAAAGCTACCTACGATATTCAAAACGCGATCAATTCAAGGTTCTGATGCGAAATGAGCCTCCAATTGGGAGCTAATAGCTCATGGCAATGGAGAGGAAAAGAGAAGCAGATTCACACGTGAAGAAATAAAGAAGGAAGGAAAAGTTGAATTTTAAGGTTCAAAGGGAACAATGGTCATTTTCCCATTTCTTTTATATTTTATTTTTAAGATTTAATTAAAACTTTCACTTTTAACCCCTTGGTAAATCAAAATTCACCATCACCTATTAAATCCTATTTTAGATTTAATAATCAACCAATCGATAAATTTATTTAACTCCATAACATCTAATTATTTAAAATTATATTTATATTAATTAATAATGATTTCTAAAAATCTAAAATCAATTTGATGATAATCATTTATATTTTTCTGCCAATCAATGATTTTTAAATTAATTAATCAGGATTTTACACTAGGTCTCTTCCCAACAACATCTGGGGGCATCAAGTATCTGATCGTAGGAGTGGATTATTTTACCAAGTGGATTGAGGCTAAGCCTGTGGTACACATAACCTTGATAAGGACCTAACGTTTTGTGTGTGTGAATATCATCACAAGGTTTGGAGCCCCTGGAAAAATAATTACCGATAAAGACACTTAATTCATTAATGATAAATTCACATAGCTGCTCTAATGGCTGAAGATCGTACAAGTCTTTTCTTTTGTCAAGCAACATCAGACTAACGGGCAAGCAAATGGCTAATCATGAAATTCTAAAGGGTTTGAAGAAGCGTTTGGGTGAGGCAAAGTGGATTGGACAAACTAACTTTGCTATGTCCTGTGGGCCTACAAGACAACCCTCATTTATCCACCAATGAGTCCCTATTTCGGTTGACATACGGGGTTGAAGCCATGATACCAGTAGAGCTTCACACATCTTTCACCAGGGTACAATGCTTTTCAATGTCTGACAACGAAGTCAACCTCTAGAATGAGTTAGATGTGATTGGAGAGCTTAGAGAGGAAGCTTTCATCCAGGATCAAGCATTAAAGGCTAAGGTGGCACTGAGGTATAATAAACAGGTTTCACAAAGGTGTTTCGAGGCCAGTAACTTAATGTTGCGGTGAGCCAACATTGAAAATAAGTTTTCTTACCAAGGGAAGCTTTCACCGTCATTGGAAGGGCCTTACCACATCTCTAAAGTGTTAGGCAAAGGCGTATATCGTCTTTAGATGTTTGATGGAACTCCAATAAGAAATAAGTAGAACATCCATAATCTCTGTGTGTACTATAGTTAGCTAGAAAATAGGCATGTCCTAGTTTAACTTTGATGTATATTCAATTTAGTAATGAAAAATTGATTGCAATTTTTTATTCTTCTTCTAACTGTGTCTTTGATTACGTATAATATAATTTCCCTAACAAATGGTGAGGATTGGTTCTCTTTGAGACCACATCAGATCCCAATAAGTGGAACCTCAATCCTTGTTAAAGGACTGGCTACTTGGCCCCAATGAGTGGCGAGGACTGGTTCTCTTTAAGGTCATACTGGACTGCGATGAGCGATGCAAATAGAATAAATAAGCCAAACGAGTGGCGAGGATGAGTTCTCTTTAAGACCAGACCAGACCCCAGTGAGTGGCACCCTAGTCCTTTAAGGACTGGCTACTTAGCCCTAATGAGCAAGGAGGATTGGTTCTCTTGTAAACCATACCGGACCCCGACAAATGGTGTAAGTAAAGTAAATAGCCCTAATGAGCAGTGAGGAATGGACCTCGTATGAGGCTATACCGGACCCCAACAAGTAGTACCCCAACCCTTAAGTGGTTGGTTACTTGCCTCTAATGAATGGCAAGGATTGGTTTCTATTGAAACTATACCGCGCCCCAACGAGCGGTGTAAGTAAGTTTCAGAGAACTAAGTTACCAAGGTTTTCACAATATTAAAACTTAGTTCTCTTTAACTGATTATGGGGGAAGGGCTGGATTCCTACATTAAAGATAACGTCCTAAAATTTTTAAAAGGTTGCATGTTAAGTATCACCTAAGTCCTTATAATGGAAGACCTAAATGACCTAAGAACCCCGGTAAGGACATCGTCTATGTTACATTAGATTGAATATCATGCAATGAAAGAGCAGAATAAATAGTGTGCAATGCATTGAAAAGGCAAATTTTATTCATAGAATGTTAAAGTCTAAAACTTGAGCCCATCCCAGTACAAGGCTATACTGATTAAAGAACAAAAGAGATAGAAAAAGATCTAAACTAGTCAAGGCAAAAAATAGTCCTAAAGGAGGAGTGTTTTCTTCGCTAGAGGGAGGAGCCTAGACTTCTAGAGAAGGTGAAGCGTTGTCTTCTAGAGCAGCGTTGTCTTTTGACATAGGCTGGATGTTCTCAGTTTCAAAAGCTTGATCGCTTATAGACTGTGATGGTGGTAGGTTCGCCAGCTCATAAGGAAGGTCCTCAGGTTTTCAACGTTCATTATTTGTTACGGTGAACAACTTTCCACCTGGAACTTAGAGTAAGGGCTAATGTTATTCAGGTTTAAACTTAAGTCAGGGTTCCTGTATTGAACTTGCCTAATGGTCGTGTTGAGCTCTCTTCTAATCCACAGCTGCTACTTCTTATAGTTTTTCATGTGCTTCACAAAGGGCAACAGTGTCAACAATCATTTTTTAGCTCTTCCATCTCAGCGGCCATTCTGTGTTTCTCCCTTAGCCATTTCGTTTCTTTTGAGATATGAATTTTAATCTGGCGAAGGATCTTAACTTGTATAGACTCACAGACTTTCTTCCACTTCTGATTCAATGTCGTTAGCTCTTCATTTTTCTCCTTTAGAGGCTTTACTTGTTGTTTTTTTGGAGCAGGGCTGCTCCATTTCTTCAAGCCCAGTATCCCTGCCTTGTCCTCATCTTGAGCCTTATCCTTGGCCTTTATTACCTTTTTCAAGTTCTCAATCTCAGTATGCCGCCATGTTGTCCACCTCAAGGGTTTGAACTTGCTCATAAAACAAGGAACTTTCATTTGCATGATATGTGATGTCATTGAACGATTCCAGCATCTCGTCTAGCTTAACCAAATACCAGCGACCAGCTTTGATGGCAGCTTTCCTTTCTTCAACCTCTAAATTAGAGCGGAGGCAATACCCGAGGTCCTTAGTTTGTCTTGTTTCCCTTGCTTTCCTCAGTACATAATAAAGGGGCCAAGGCGAGACCTAGGAACGAGGGTAAAGTAACACCCCAACGTTGTCTCTCCAAGGCAAGCAATCTCAATCCTGGTAGGGGAGGCCATCGAATCATCTCAGGAAGAAGAAACATTAATTGGTGTCGTTGGCTGGCCAACTTCTTCTTGCATTGGCTCTTTACCCTTATGTTTTTAGAGGGAGAAGGCAGGTTTTCTCCTTCCTCTGACTCTTATCTTTTCTTCAGAGCCCTCTCTATCTCAAGGTTATGTTTATTTTTCTTCTTCATTTCTAGAGCCCTCTCAGTTGGCTCAAGCTTTGTAGTCTCCTTCATAGGAATTGGACCGGCGTCTACAGGGAATTTGATGGTAGCTTTATGGCATCCCGGCATTGTTGAGGGTAGGGAGTGATCGCCGGTGCATGCACACAGATAAGGAGCGACTCCTGGCAGGCTTCCAGTAGGGAATGTGGCATCTAGGCACTGTTGAGGGCGGAGAGTGATCGCTGGTGCATAGGCACAGACAAGGAACGACTCCTGGCAAGCTTCCAATGAAAGGAACACGTGAATGAACTAAATGCATACCAAAATGAGAGGGATCTAAAGACTGTATAGGTATAGGACTATGTAGAGAATGATGAACAAGGTTATGCTATTTGGATTGAAAAACACTAAAGCCACTTACCAGAGAATAATGAACAAGGTGTTTGAAGGAATGAGGTCGAGGACAATAGAGGTGTATGTTGACGATATCATAACCAAGACCCCGGCTGGAGGGGATCATGTTAAAGATTTAAGAAAGATGTTTCAAAGACTCCAGTTATACAACATGAGGTTGAATCCATTGAAATGTATGTTTGCAGTGCCTGCAGGACGGTTCCTGGGGTTCATTTTTACCCAGAGGGGTATAAAGGCTAACCCCGACAAATGCAAAGTAGTGAAATAACTTTGAAGTCCAACCAATGTGAGGGAGGTACAATCACTAAATTGAAAGGTAGTAGTACTATCTTGGTTCATGCCAAATATGGAACACTGGTCATTACCCTTCTACAAGGCATTAAAGAAAAATAAAGAGTTTCAATAGGGAGAAGAGCAAGAGAGAGCATTTTAAAAATGGAAGGAGGTTTTAGCTAACCTGCTAGTATTAACAAGACTAGACCCCAGAGAGAAACTGTTTGTTTATTTCTCTGTATCAGACAAAGCTATTGGGGCCATATTGATAAAGGAAACAGTTGAAGGCCAAAGACCGGTGTACTTTGTTGGAAAAGTGTTGTAGGGATTAGAGGGCTGGTATTAGAAGTTAGAGAAGGCAGCCTTGGCGTTAGTCTGGACATCCCAACATTTAAAACAATAGTTTCATGCACATCCAATTATGGTCTGGACTGATCTCCCGTTGAGAACAATTTTTCATAAGCCAGACCTAGCAGGAAGGATGACAAAGTAGGCCATAGAATTGCAAGAATTTGATATCACTTACGAACCTAGGACGGCTATAAGGGCCCAAGTACTGGCTGATTTTGTGAGAGTTGACAGGAGAGACCCCAACACCATTATGGGAGCACTGGATGATTTACGTTGATAGGTCGTCAAATGGAAAAAGGTGTGGGGTCGGAGTGGTTATTGAAAGCCAGGATGAGGTGAGTGTAGAGATCTCCTTTAGGTTTGATTTCAAAACGTCAAAAAATTAGGCAGAGTACAAGGCATGTCTAGCAGGACTTAGGGAGGCTTTAGACGTGGGAGCACAAATGACAATACTATGTAGCGATTCACAACTTGTGATTTCACAGATTAATGGAAGCTATCAAGACAAAGCGTTGTTACAGTAATATTTGGCCAAAGTCAAGGAGTTAGGAGAGAGGTTTACGAGTGTGGAGTTTAAACATGTAGCCAGGGAGGAAAATATCTGAGCGGATATCTTGTCTCGACTAGTAAGCACCAAAAAGGCAGGATCTATAACTATTGTAAATATACACTAAAAGCCTATATAGGACGTATCATTTTGACTAAGTCATTTTTTGTTAAATAGTTTAACAACCTTTATTTATCCTTGGAGTAATATGTTATATGAGAGTTATTCCTAAAATGTCCCTAGTCAAGTATTTACATGGGGATATATAAATACATTAAGACTAGTGTGTGAGTGTACTGATGATCTGATCTCACAGATCATGGATATAAATGATATCAAGTCTTCACACAGGTATACATTAAGAGTAATGATGTACTAGACAGACCCAACATGAGAACGTTGCATGGATCGTTACATGAATGTCATAAACGATTCTCAATGTGATAATGGTATATGTTGTCCTTTGATCTGAAGTCACTACGATTCCTATATAAGGAGTTTGTTATTTTAATATAATTAAACGTCTTCTGTAACAAGAGGACTATAAAGGATGTGGTTAGGCAATGAAAAAATTATGCAGAGGGATGTGAGTGATATAGATGAGATTTGTCTCTCCTATGTGACAGAAGTGATATCTATAGGCCACTTGATGGAGTGAGACTAAGGAAATGCATGACCATGCTAGAAAGAATAAATATTGGATATTTATTCGAATAAAGTCTACTCCGATATCAAGTAAAATAAATTGGACCGTACAAGGAGGACGCGACCATGACTTAGGCCCAATTAGGATATCGTGACAAAAGAACAAACATATAAAATAATTATCACTTATAGGTTATATTGATAATAAATAATATTCGGACATAATGATGCATTGGTAGATGCTGCTCTTATTTTATATTAATAATAAAATAGTTTATTATTAATATAACCGAGTAGTTTACCTATAGGGTCACACATATAGAGTAAGCCCATCAGAAAATAGCTTTTTATTTTAGTTGGACTAAAATAAAACTATTGGGCCTAACTCATTTAGAATGAGCAAGGAGCCCACTCTTTAGAGAGCAAATTAGATCAAACCTAAGCCTATAAATAGAGCATAAGATGCTCATAGGCGGTTAACCAAAAAGAGACACAAAATACGTAAAAGTTGCAAAAGCTACACGCCGTCAAACTAGCATTTGGAAGGTGTAGCATTTCTGGCCTAAAGGACGAGGCTATGACTGCTTCGATTCGATTTTCTTCAAGAGGTAATCTTAAAACTCAATATTTTTTTTTGTGTTTGTCTTATGCTTTGAAACACGACACTTTGCAAATCCTATGGGAATCCTTGTATTTCCGCTGCTCATGCCCTAGGGATTCCCTAACAGTGGTATCAAAGCTTAGGTGCAAAATCGTGTTTTGGGCAAATGTTTGTTTAAAGAACATGTAAGAATAAAATAAAATTTCTTTTACGAAAAGAATTGTAAAGGTTGAATCCTTTTGCAAAGGTTGCATCTTTTATTAGATATGTTGCAAAGGTTGCATTTTTAATGAGATATTATGTAAATGTTGCATTTTTATGAGATATGTTGCAAATGTTGCACCTTTTGAAAGCTAATATCAATTTATTTTTGTTTTATATATATTGATTGTTTTTCTCAACATTTTAATTAAAGAACATGTTTTTGGGATGTGCTTTATTATATGAACATGTTGTATGTTGCAATGGTGATTATTTTATATGTGTTCTAATTATAAGGCATGTTTTATGTTTATTTAATTAAATTGAAATCAAGGGATGTATGCAATGCACGTCTATATGTTTTCTCTTTTCTAATATGAATTGTTCATGTGAGATTGTGTTTAGAAAGTTTAAGAGTTAAACCATAGCCGTAATGAAAACTAGGATTCAAAAGATGAAACCTAGCCATAATGGTATTTTATTTATTTGTAAATGTCACAAATAAAATACTTGATTTTAATATTATATTTTAAATTTAATTTGTAAAAGTTGCAAATCAAATGTTAATTGTTTATTAAATTTAAAGTTTATAAGAGTTACAAATTTAAATAATAGGATTTGCATTATATGTGATCTTTTTAAAATTAATATGATTTGTAGGACTTACAAATTGATTCATATTTATTAAATTTAATATGATTTGTAATTGTTACAAATAGAAGATAAGATCTTTATTAAATTTAATAATTTTAAAATCAAATATTTAATCCTTAATAAATTTGATAGGATTTGTAAAAGTTACAAATTAAAGATAAGATCTTTATCAAATTTAATAGGATTCAAAATAAAATATCTTGAACTCTAGAGATAAGGTCTAAAATTTAAAGCTTGATCGTTCCTAAAAAATAGGATGATTGTTGAGACTTTAGAGATAAGGTTTAAAAGTTAAACCTTGACTATTCTTATTTTAGGATAATTGTAAGGGTCAAAAGATAAGGTTTAAAAGTTAAACCTTGGTCGTTTCAAAATTTAAGATTTCAAATTGTTTGAAATCATAACCGAATATTTTGAGCTGTTAATGGTCAGTGGGACGTTCTGGCTAGGAAAGACTTGGTACTTAAGCGGTCACTCCGGACCCGCCTCTCTTTCTTGGGAACTAACTTGATTACAGGACTAAATTTTTGGGTTGGAACACCCCTTGACCCTATCTGTTGAACGGTCAATGGAGCCGCCAAACTTCTTTGTGTAGTTTTGCTTTTATGACCCCACATGTTTAATTATATGTTTTAAAATTTATTTTATTTTAAATACAATTGATTACTCTATTAATTGAATAACTAACACGTCCAACAGTGAATGGTTATGGTCTTAGATTTTTTTATTTAATTTTAAATACAGCCTACGTGTTGTGCCTTTCTTTATTCTTAAAATTTCTTCTCTCAACCCTTTACTCATATGTAAAATGAGTTTTCTTTATTACATTGTAATCTTAGAAAAGCCAACAAGGTGGACACTTAGAAGAAACCTAGAGTGGTGACTCTTGATGGATATGGCCTTGAAAGGAACAAAGGAGTGGTGACTCCAAGAGGATGGTGGTTTCAATAAGTAGGACTTCACGAAGTCAAGACACCATAGTTCCTTTAGGTTTATTTTATTTTATTTTATTTTCTAGGAAGACCATAACTATCTCACAATTTTGATTGCATGTTTTGGGGTTTTATTTTGTGTTAAAGCGTTTAATGAAAGTCGGTAATGAACAATAAGAAAATTGAAATCCCTCAAGCCTGACAATCATACCTTCCAATAAGTAATAACGTCTAACTTGATATAAATAAAGTGCAGGTCATGTCATAGTTGGGTGCCTTTATTTATGTTTAGTAGGACATGTTTGGATAATTGGATTATCTAAGTATAACTTATTAAGTTTTATTCAAATAGACATTTTTCAATTGGATTGGAAAAGCCTAAAGGTATGAACAGTCTAAAACGCGTTTTAATAAACAACAGTCATCAATGTTAGTTTCAATAAAGTGTAGGTTCCGCCAAAGTAGGGTGCTTTTATTGATATTAGTAAAGGATGATGGATAATTGGATTATCCAACCATTTGTTATTGGACTTATCTAGGTAACTTTAATCAGATTGAAGAATGGGATAATTGTAATATCCAAATTGTTTTTATAGGCCTAAACTTAACTAAGTTTTTCAATTGGATTGAAAATAACTTAGAGGCATAAGCATTGAGCTTAAATTGAAGAAAAGTTCCCACTCAATTCTCACACAGCCACGCTGTTCTCTTTCCACTCAAGGCTCTGCGCAGTGTTTGGGTGGAAGAGGAAATGAAGAAGACGGAGAACAGCAGAAAGAAGAAGAACAGACGCGAGAGAGAAGAGGAAAATAGTTCTCCATGCACCAAAGAGAAATGAAGAAGTGAGAGGGGAAAACGTAAAAGTGAAGCTTATCTTCACATAGCCCCATCAGCTCACTCTCTTCATCAGCCATCACCTTCACATATAATGTAAGTCCCATCAGCATCTCATCCAATTAAAGCCGTCAGCCATCAACGTGGGGACCACACAGGAAGGAAGGGAAAAGAGAGAGAACCGAAGCTTCTCTCATGGTCCAAGGGGCACCAATGTCCTTTCCCTATTATTATTATTATAATTATTATTCAATAATTAATCAAATTAACCATTAAATTCCAATTAATCATCAACTAAACCAATCATAATCCTTAATCCACCATTAAATTTACCAAACCATAACCTTAATCTAAAATTTATCACACCTGGTAATTAATTTAAAATCGGGATGTTACATACCTCACCACTCATCAATCATCAGGTTTTTTATTTTCTCTTAATGGATGATATAGCGGAGTCTTTCTATAGGCATACGAATGAATTAAGATGTATGTTATTGGTCTTGATGCTACTCATGGTTGTGTTGATGATATTTTTCTTTTGGGTTCTAACACAAGTCCCATGAAACAAGGTTATATGACACAATCAAATTGTTCAGTTATACTAATCATTTCACATGCAATTGAACTGACCAATTTGTTGTAGGTATCTTCGTTACTAAGCGCCCTTGAAAAAAAAAGTACAGAGAAAGAAGCATAAGGAACAAGATCCTGACACCAATATTTGGTTATGATTTATTTTTCCTTCTTTGTTTCTTGTTCACAAAAAAAATCATCATTTCCAAGTTTTTCATTTTAAATTCTACATGCTTTTCACTGATTTTTTTAAAATTTGTCTAAGTAATGAGTAATTACATCACCCTTGTCTAATATTTCATGACATGTGAATAATTTCCTTGTATATTAATTTAATAAGTTGTTTGTGAAGATCAAATTGTATATGAATTATGATAGATTGACCACCCTCGGTGAGATTTGAGCTTAATTGGATGGATCATATTATGCCATCTTTCCTTTTTCTTGATTAACCCTTATTTATTAGTACTCTAGAACTTGACTTGTTTCTTTTTGATGTATATGTTCCATGTGCATGCTTTGATGTGATTAAGGCCATTTTTGTTTTAACTAGCCACTAGCCATATGCCTTACCTTGCACATTTTCCATTGTTACCCATATTGAGCCTATATCCATTTCTTGATTTAGCCACATAATTAGCCAATAGCCCAAAAAAAATGACCACCTTTGCTTAGGAATTGATTAGGAGTTTTGGAATTACTATGAATAAAGATTCTTGATGATTGTGGAAATGTACCCAAGATATATATGTTGTTGTTTCATTGTTCAAAAAGAAAGTAAAAAAATAATTAAAAAAAAGAAAAAAAGAAAAAAAGAAGAAAAAGAAGAAGTGGTGAATATATGTATGAAAATAATCAGGAGGATTTATTCTCATGTTTTATCCTCCATTATGTTTCATTTTGCTAAGTCTTGAGTTTCAAAATGAACTTCCATAATCACAGAATCACTTACTCCACTTCTCTTTTTCAACCCTAAGTTTAGCCATACTATTTCATTTTATCCACACTATATCACCTTGGCCCCATTACAACCTTAATAAAGTCCTTTTGATCTCTGCATGCATATGTGTTTAAATATGGAAATTAGAAATTTGCCAAGCTTATGGTAGTGCTAATTTATTTTGGTGATTTCTGAGAGTATACACAAACCCAAACAATTGAGATATAGAGAGCATGAAGAGAACATCTATCACATTTTCATCCACTCTTTGATTTGATCACTTAATTTGTGAAACTAGTATGTAATGCTTCTTATTCACACTTATCATGACTTCTTGATATAAGGGATGATATGTATTACTTATTATTTTAGACTTTAAAAAAAATAAATTTGAAAAAAAAAACTTTTTCTATTGTTTCTCATTTTTGTTTTTGGTTTGGTTTTGCCCTGGAGTGCAAAAGCTTAAGTGTGGGGGAATTTGATAAATCAATTTTAATACACTTCTTATAGTTTTACACTTGGGGTTTATTATATAATTAATATGTTTAATAATAGTATTTTAATTAAGTTTTATGTTGTTTAGTTAAATTGAAGTATTATGTATATATGTTTCAATTTTTGTTTTTTGTATGTATCTTGAGTATCTTGCCTTATTTTGGCCATAACTTGGGCTTTTGTGATCCAAATAGGCTAATCTTAGAGACCATGGAAAGCTAAGACAGAGGGATATATCATGATGATCCGATTTTGTTATTTTGCATCTGAAAAAATAAAGAAATGGAGCTTGAATCAATCAGTCCTTATGTGTCCCACCAGTATTGACATATTTCACCAAAATACACATATCTGGAGCTGTAGATGTCCAAATGACCTCATTCTTGCACCAAATTCTCAATAAGATAGAGATATACAACTTTTATGTTGAAGGTTTTGTAAAATTCGGCCATCTAAAAGGTCATATTGGACACGCAAGGTGAAGAAGATAAAGAAGAGAATGAATTTCAACATCTACCATTATCTTCTTTTGAATTATTGTAATTTCAAGCCCACCAATGTTAAAAAAATGCATTAATAATCAGAAAATGAATGTATAGTATCATCATATCTTGCCTATAAATAGATGCTTGAAGTTGTAAGGAAGATACACAAGAAATACATAAGAAATACATGCTTTAGTTTTCATTACATTTCTATATCTTTGCTTTAGTTTCTTAAGTTTTAGTTCTTTCTCTTGCTTTATTTCCTTGTTCTATATTCAATCCCTCAAGTTATGGTTTTTATTTCCCTTCCTCAATATCAAGTAAGTTAATTTTATTATTTGTTATTTACATTTATAATCAAAGTTATAGTTAATTTAATATTAGCTTTCATTGTTAAAACTTATCATGGAAGCTTAATCTTTTAAAATCAACTCAAGGAATTTAATTTTTCTTTATATTAACTTTGAGATCTTGCTCTTAATATTTTGATTGAAGATAATTACTTTTCTTTGTTTCTCAAATATTTATGATGGTAGATTATTTAAGTATATAACCGATTGGTATATAATTAAACAATCTATAATCTAAACTGATGTTGGTTAGTTAATCAATAATCAATTTGAGAACAAAGATTAAGTCACTAAATAAGAGATTTTTATTTAGTTTCTTAACTTAATCAAACTATGGTTGTAAAGTTATTTTAGTAATTAATAAGAATATATCGATTGATTATTCTTATTAGTTCATTAATTTGATTCTAGAAGATTTTCTAGAATATAATCATTTAGGGATTCCAAATGATTCAAGATTGAGAAATTAATTATATTTAATCATATTTGTGATCAATGATTAGTTAAGTAAAGATTTATTAATTCCTTGGGTTGGTTCTTTCTAAATTTGATTATTTTCACTCATAAATTTACTTTTTACACTATTATATAATTACTTAATTTTCCTTTCAATCTCAACACAAATCCCCCCTTTATTATAACTAAATTGAGTGTAACTAATTGAACTAAGGTCCTCGAGAGACGACTAAGGTTGTTCACCTTATACTATATTAATTTAACTTTTTATTTGACCCGACAACGACAGCGTGTCATGGGGCTACATGGATAATGATTAAAATGATGTGGTTATGATGATAAGGACCTATGTAATGGTCATAGGGATATATATATATATATATATATATATATGTATATGCGTATGGATATGATGGTATGATGTGATTGGTGATAGATATATTGATTGATGTTCAAGTTATGCTTGATTGTGGTTTGGCATTGAACCATTGATTGTGAATATATGCTATATGGGTAGGTTATGTTTTGATTACTTATGGCATTGAGCCTTGATTATTAATGTATGATAAATATGGGCAAGTTATTGTGATGATGTTGAAATTGTGAATAGGGTGTGTACGTGTACATATATTGTGAATTAAATGTCATGGAGGTTATGCTAGGTGATGTTATAGTTGATTCTATGAAAATAGGTGAAATTAGTATGAAAGGATGATTTTTAACCAACTGAGAGGGTGAAATGGAGTTCCAGTAGGATTCAAAATCCCTGGAGGGTACCAATGAGATCCTTACGATATTCGCGACTTACGTGTGTGAAGAAATGAAGGGTTGTATTACATTTAAATAAGTTTAGGTGATGGAGTTGTTAGAAATTAAGTAAAATGCATTTTTGTGCATATCTTGGTCATGTGGAGGAATTTTTATGTACAGACTGTGCCCATCAAGTTTCGTAGCAATCAAAGTTGAAACGGGCAAGTTAGGTAGGGTGGAAGTTGGTCCAAGTATCAAAATCTACATAATTTTGTAGGTCTTTGTCTAGTAATCGATTACCAATAGCAATGTTGTTTTCCTACACAGGTTGGTCTCTGGTAATCGATTACCAGCTCTGGTGTAATTGATTATCACGCCTCGTGTAATCGACTACAGGTACTAAAATTAGGGGTTTTAAGTGGTTTTAAGTGATGTAACCCTTAGGTTCCTATTGTTTATCATCGGGAAAGTTTAAAAAGTGAAAAATTAACTCTAATTTTACCAAATCCCGAGATAAACTTTGCAATTAATAAAGGGACGTTACAAGACCCATAACCATTACCTTATACTATGTTTTATTCAATTGTACACTAAATACCTAGTTGTATTAATTATAAATTTAACCTAGTGCCCTAGCTTTATTTTGTTCTAATTTTCCCTCGCAAACCTCCACCACCACTCACAGCTAAACACTACTTCTTACCACCTCCCTTGTCATGCCACCTCACCTAAATATCACTTGCCACCTTATCACTCCTAGCCATAACACTTGTCACACCAAGGGCACCCACATCATACCAGTAATAGCCTGGATTTTAGGGTGATGTCCCAAACCTCAAGAACACTTGAGTGTCTCATCAAGCTTTCTATGGAAAGCATGAGGCTTCAACCTGCCCCACATAACGTCTTTACTACAAGACAATGGTGAGAAGTGAGTTGCGACCGATGTGTTAAGTCGATCCAGTGCAAAATAGAATGATTATAACTATAAACATAATTTATATTATTCATTTTTATTAATATTATCATTTCCCGATCCTTTTTAATCTTTTTATTTATTATCATTATTATATTTATTTTAAATTTACTAGGCGCCGCGCAAGTAAAGATTTTTCAGTCATCATCGTGATAAAATAAAATAAAATATATTTTGGCAGAAATATTGGCAGGAAGCCCGTAACGCATAGTTTTTCTAGCAGATTTTTGGTAGAACCTTCGAAAATGGTGGTGAGACTTTTAAGACACCGGTAGAACTTACATGCAATGAGGTGGGACTTACAGAAGATGGAAGAACTTCACAAAAATCATGACGGGGTTTACTGAAGGTGGCAGAAACTCTTAAAACCACAAGTAGAAATTTCAGAAATTCACAGAACTTCATAAAATGGTTAATTGGGGCCACACACAATTTAAAATTCATTAAAAAAGAGTTTGAGTGTAGGAATCCCTCATTTACCTCTAGGTTTAGTGGCTTCCCAGAGGAAGGAGGACGATCCAAGGCTCCAAAAACTTTGATCGCTTCCTGTAAGCGTCGAACACGCAAGAAGGGACTTGGCACCTAATTAGAGCTTGAATGCAAGGATGATGAAAGGCGGCTGTCATGGTGGGGAAACGGTGGCTGCCATAGGAAACTACACATGAAAATGGAACCGAACAAGGAAATCAGAGAAGAAAATCAAAGGGAAACTTACATTTTTGAGGTGGTGGCCACGGAACGGTGGTGGCAACTCATGGTAAAGGCTTGGTGATGGAGGAAGGTGGCAGCCACGTTGGGAGACAAGGAATACTAGAAGAGACTACCCGCCACAGATAAGGAAGAAAGGAACTACGCCAAGATGGACGATAGCAGCAAGATAGAGTCCTCAATGGGACTGTGTCCCTTGTGTTTTATAGGAGCCTGTGTGCCCCTAATATTCAAAGTATATATGGGTTAGTTGATGATAACCATGTGTTGTATATATATATATATATATTGTAAATAAAGTTTCTGTTCCACCAAGTTTTCTTGTACAAAACAAAAAAACTTCCACATTTTTCTAAAACTTACAACCTCTCAATTAAGCAGGATGATCTAGTGGAAGGGATTGTCCTAGTTAATCGAAGGTGTTACAATACCATCACGCCATCTCACACCATATGCATGCCAATGTCCCATTTCTTCATTTAATTGCTTCAATTCCTCATCATCCCATCTCCTCACTAAAACCACAAAGTCATTTTCCTTCATCTTTACTTTTAATTTCCACTCCATTCTCTCTTTATTTCTCTCGCCCCACCGACCCACCACTATACCCTTTTTATCTTTGCTTCTCACTATCCTCTCCATTCCACTCTCTTAGCCTTCGTGTCATGAACAACTTCACTCTCAGGTTCTCCCTCTCAATTTCATCTCACTATTTTTCTCACCAACATCACCACCGTAAGTGACCTATCATCATCCTCTAAACCTCTCATTCTCTCTTCTATTTGTTTCTCTCATCACCATGCTTTCACCATACCACACCATTCTTCCTCTTCCACTTTATCTCATCATCACCGCGCCTCTTCTGCTCTCTCACACAAGCTCTCTCTTTCTCTCAAATGCTCTTACAAGCATAGCTGCGGTCGTTGAAAAGCTCAAAGGTTTCATTATCGTCAATCAAACATTCAATTAGAGGTTGACCGGAAGCTAAAATGAGGATTTTCCAAAGCCAATCGGTGCAGAATCAGTGCGTTAAGCTAAACAACCCTCAATCCTTACATGCATGGTCTTTTCTTATGCATGTTTGAATTTTTTTATCTCACTAAAATTTTAATCTGCTTGCATGAGGACCATTCGTCTAGATTCTGGGAAAATCACCAACATAAAAGTTATTCCTCTTTCTTTCCTCTTTCCAACGAGGCAAAGAACACCTAAATCCAACGTCTAAAGCGAAAGTTGTGGCCAAAATATGAAAATTGTATTTCTTTTAATTTTGTTACAGGTCAGAATCTTTTTTCTCAATTATGGAATTCTTGGTTGAAAACTTGCTTGAAGTGTTGTCTAAAAGTTTTCATTATAAGAATATTGAGACCAAGATCACCAAAATCAAACTCCTGTAGCTTAAGTTGTGATTAAAATCATGAAGCATGTGCATGTTACCCTTTTTAATCGCACGCATGTTTTTCTTTTACGTTGCATGCAAAGTTTTTAACTTACCCCCTTCTTTTCTCTAGCTTGATTGTATATGATCGGAAAGACGTCGGTAGGATTTCGAAGCTCTGGGATAGTTTGACACCTCGTCAACTAAAATTGTGTCCATGTCTTGATTTTATTATTTTAGCGATTTAAGGGTTATGTGGTTATTTTATTAATTTTTTGGAAATATTTTAAATATAGGATATTCACATTTGAAGTTGGGTTAGAAGTCAACATTTTAGTTTGGGAAAGTCAGATAACGCCTTGAAGTATGTGTAATGTACGAAGGGGCTTATCACTCAAGTAGCGAGTAGTAATTTTAATTCTTGAGCGGGTTTTATAATTAAAAATTTATTTTAAATATTGATGCCCTTCATCATGTGCTGTTAAGACTGACGCGTAAGGGTATTGATGATATGGTGATAATTGAATTGTTTTTGGTTTCGCTCTGTAGTGGCGCTATATGTCTACTGAAAACTAGTATGTTGATATATGTTTATATATATACTTGATGTTGTGATTGCCATTAACTGTTTGGCTGATATGTTATTGGAATAACCTGTATGGTGTCATGAATATATTAATTGATTATGTTGGTTGTGATATTCATGGCTCCAATTGATTGAGTTGATAAATAATAAAGTGGTGATTGATGATTCGAAATTATATTGAGGTTAGTGGAGCTACGCTATAATGTAGGAAGATTGTATTTGCGTTATGATTCTATTAATTTTTCATTATTATGATATCATATGCATTAATAAAGCGTTATGATTCACTCAGCACTATGATTTGTTGTTTGAGACTGCCGATTATAGCACTACGATTTCTTATGCAGTTCTCATGAGGCTGCCGATTATAGCACTATGATTTGTTTTGTAGTCGTCAATGTACCACTGATTATAGTACTACAATTTGTTGTGAGGTTACCTACGTATCCACCACTTTATAGCACTATGATTTGTTGTGTGGATTATCCTTTGGCATTATGATTTTCCTTGTTGTAAAGTCATATCCGCATTGAATGCTTTTGTTCATTTAAAAAGAATATGATTTTCAAAGTCCATGGCATTCAGATTGTAACATCCAGCGTGTTTTCATATTTAAAAAGGGATAATAAAGGTGTAAAAGAGTCTGGATTTTGATAAATTGAGGATATGTGGTATTCCTGAGATTTAAAATGAATTTAATGGGGGATTTATGGATTTTGACTGACGCGTAGCGCTAGGGTGATGTGTAGCGTCAGGGTAAAATATTGGACCTGACGCGTAGTGCTAGGATGGCGCATAGCGTCAGTGTTGCTAACAGAATTAAAATGAAATAGTGGTTGTAACATAGGGACATGCAAAAATAAAATTGGACTCTTCTTCTCTTTCCTCTCTCTTGGGTTGTGACTTCTAGGGCCAAATTGAAGGGGTTTACATTGCCGAAACTTATAACTAACCATGATTTTGAGATCGGGGAAGTGAGATGAGCATTTTGGTACCCTAAATCTAAGTTTCTCTCTCTCCCCTTCTTTTTCTCTCTTTAGCCATGAAGTGATCCATGCATGAGGTCTTTCATTTTTGCATGTGCATGGCAAGATGAAGCTTAACAAGGGTGCATGATGTTATGGGTATTCTGAAATGGGTAACGGGGTTTTGTTCTGATGATTGTAGGTTTCAAACCAACGGTCGGAAGGTCGTTTTACACAGTAGGACTTGAAAATAAAGGTTAGAAATAGAAACGGTAAATTTTGATAACCTTGAACCAAAGTTTGGAGTTGTTTTAAGGTTACGGATTATGGTTTTAATAATTATGATATTAATTGATAATTCTTTAATCCTTAATCTTAGAGCTTGGTGGATTTTGGAAGGAATCAGAAATTGATGTGAAGATTTAGAAAACTTGGAATCAAGGTAAGGGGGTGGGTTGGGTTAAGTTTAACATAGAAATTATTACGTTATTTGACGTAGAAGAAAAGAGTAAATCATAGCCACTATTGGATGGTTTAATTAAATTTAGAAATTTAATGATAAGAGATTGGAGAACGAGAAAGTAAGGGTGAACTATAAATTATAGAGATGACAAATAAAAGATAAATGAATGAGCGATTATGTAACTAATTATATTGACGGGTGAGGATCGGAGAATTATAAAGTAGCCTATATGGAATAAGTAAATTTATGAGGTAATGTAACATAATGAGAAGTATGTATATAGTACTTTATAAAATAGAGGGTGAGTTTAAGTGGGTTATGCACTTACATAAATATATAGATGTGAATGTTAGGGAATCCCTAGTACATGAGTAACGGAAATACAAGGATTCCCATAGGATTTGCAAAGCGCCGTGTTTCAAAGCATAAGACAAACACAAAACAAAATATTTCATTTTAGGATTACCTCTTGAAGAATATCAAAGCATTCGTGGCCTCGTCCTTTAGGAGTCCACACGAGTACTTTTACCAGAAACGCTACACCTTCCAAATGCTAGTTTGACGACGTGTAGCTTTTGCAACTTTTATATTTTGTGTCTCTTTTTGGTTAGCCGCCTATGAGCATCTTATGCTTTATTTATAGGCTTAGGTTTGACCTAATTTTCTCTTTCTAAAGAGTGGGCTCCTTACTCATTCTAAATGAGTTAGGCCCAATAGTTTTATTTTAGTCCAACTAAAATAAAAAGCTATTTTCTGATGGGCTTACTCTATGTGTGTGACCCTATGGGTAAATTACTCAGTCATATTAGTAATAAATTATTTTATTATTAATATAAAATAAGAGCGGTATCTAGCAATGCATCATTATGTCTGAATATTATTTAATATCAACATAATCTATAGTGATAATTATTTTATATGTTTGTTCCTTTTGTCACGATATCCTAATTAGGCCCATGGCATGGTCGCGTCATCCTTGTACGGTCCAATTTATTTTACTTGATACTAGAGTAGACTTTTATCCGAATAAATATCCAATATTTATTCTTTCTACCATGGCCATACATTTTCTTAGTCTCACTCCATCAATTGGCCTATAGATATCACTCCTGTCATATAGGAGAGACAAATCCCATCTACATCACTCACATCCCTCTGCATAATTTGTTCATTGCCTAATCACAACCTTTATAGTCCTCTTGTTACAGAAGACGTTTGATTGTATTAAAACAACAAACTCCTTATGTAGGAATCATAATGACTAGGGACATTTTAGGAATAACTCTCATATGACCAATTACTCCAAGGATAAATAAAGGTTGTTAAATTATTTAACAAAAAAAGGCCTTATTCAAAATGATGCATCCTACATAGGCTCTTAATGCATATTTCTAACAATCGCCCACTTGCACTTAGAGCCGATAAGGTTAATGCCCAATGACGTCTACAGTGCCTTCATGCTTTTTCTATGCAAGCTGTTTTACTAGTGGGTTCCCAAAAATTTTGTTGGTATGCACATTGTATATTTTCACATCTTCCAAAGATGGAACTATTTAAGTATATGCTTGGATTAATCCATTTCCTTATATTGTTCTATGGTTCCATTGTCATCATAGTGGAAACTCATAGGGTACAAAACATTTGGAATGATTAAATGTAAATCGACTTCTTTTGTGATTTACCATAGCAAAATACTTAGATTTGTTAGTAGAACCAAGACTATTTCTTGCTTTGAACCTTTCAAGTATACATTACAACCATCTTGGCAACACAAATATATTTTGAATGCAATCTTAAGTCATTCAAATTACTCAGAAGGTTGGGATCAATGTAACCTGTACAACGAGCTCATCTTCCATTTATCAAGATCAAATCCTTCGTCCTTCTTAAGTGTTTAAGGATATTCTTGACTATAAAATGAGAATATTAGTTCTAGAAGAAGTATGTCTTCTACATGTAATACTAGAACTATAATTGTGCAGTTACTAACCTTTTTATAGCACAAGATTTATCTTCATTCTTTAATGAAGATTCTAGCTTCTAAAAGCTTGTTTTAGTCCATAAGTGGAACATTTGTAGTTCATATACCTTTCTAGATGTTTTAGGCATAAAAGGCCTTTAGGTTGTATCATATACACATCCTCAAGATGATTTCCATCTTGACATCTATCTACCATATCTCATAATGGTGCTATACTGCTACAACAAGTAGTATCTAAATGGTTTTTAAGCTAATTGAATTTTGTCAATCTTGCTTTTAAAGGTACTCTTATTACCATCCATGTTTAGTTTTCCTTTTGAAAACCCACTTGCATTCTATAGGTTTTTACCCTTTAGGTGCGTCAACCAAGGTTCATACCTTGTTAATATACATGGAGCCCATTTCAAATCCCATGGTCTTATACCATGTCTTAGAATCTAAACTTGCATTGGCCTCTTCATAAGAAGCTTAGTCAATTAGCAATATGCCTCTTTCCGGATTCATAAGATATTAATATCTTTTAGATTTGGTGACATATCCTATTTGATCTTACGCAAGTCTTATGCTACCGGAGCTAATGATGTCACAACACTTTGTGATTTCTGCTCCAAGTCCATCCTTGAATTTTGAATGCTTTGTGATACTTGAATTTTTTCAAGTTCTACTATCTTCCCACTGATTCTTTAAGATATGTACTCTTATTCAAGAATACAACACTCTAAGGAACAAACCTTTTGTTCTCAGATGGATTATAGAAATGATAACCCTTAGCTTTCTTTGGGTATCTCACAGAAGGCATTTATCCAATTTGGATATGACCTTGTCAGAGTTGGATGCTCTATAGAAGCATCATAATTCCAAATTATTAGTAAAGACATACTAGGTTTCTTCCTAGTCCATATCATATATGGTTTCTTTAAGAAAGTCTAAGATGGAACATGGTTAAGTGTGGAAATTTTATCAATAAAAGAACATTAAAGGAGTTAGAGATGTTTGATAATAATCAATAATCAAACTGTGTCCAATAAGGTTTGACTTTTCCTCGTAGAGATGCTATTATGGCATTCCATGAGGAATGAGTTAAGAGGTAATCTCTCACTTTATTAGATAGTTATCAAACTTGTAGCTCAAATTATTTGTTATCTTGGTCTAATCAAGAGAATTATCTTGCCAATTTGTTTTTTTCACTTCATTATGAATTCTTTGAACTTTTCAAAGACTTTCTAACTTATGTTACCTAAATACATACTCACTGACTTTTGAATTAGTATGTTGAAGTATTGAAAAACATATCTAGTTATTATTCTAATAGGCCCACATACATCATCATGTATTAGATAATAGATTACCCATCTTTCACTTTTCAATGAATGATGTCTCAACTGTCTCTCCAATAAATAATATTTACATGTCTCAATTGATTCCAAAATCAAAAGAGTCAAGATAACCACATTAATGGTATTTAGAAATGTGTTTCTCATTTATTTTCCTTAGGAGACAATACGATGTAAGGTTCAAAATCACTTATTTTAACCTACTTTGACAGTTATGTTATAGATGGGTGTTTTGAGATTTAGGATATGGAATCCATTACTTAATTATGCATCAACATCCTTTTGAAGAAATAAAGTTATTTTATAAAAAAAAACCTTTCTTGTCCAATAAGAAACAATATACATAATGTCTAGTTCACTAACTAACCCAATAGGTGAAGATCTTATCTTTATTGTTGCAACTTTTGCTCAATTTTACACATATTTCTCCACCCTTTGCAAGTGATCTACTTCCTTGATCTTTCTAAATGTGAGATCTACTACTAGTATCTGATACGCATGTCAATGAAGTAAAATAACTTGAGTTCTATAACATGACTTGTAGCGAAAGTCTTACTTCTCTTTCCTTTGAACTCCTTCCAGTTCTTTAGACAAATTATTTCAATGTCTTATTTGGCTAAAATTGGAAACAATTTGCTTTTCTTGATCACCGTAGTAAAGTCTGTATACGATCATATCGTATATCTCCATATATTCACATTGCCTTTTACAACTCAGAGTTTATGCAGACTCCATAGGGTATTCAATACCCAACGATAGATGATATTGAAATAAGTCAAACATGACACACTGCCGCTTCCTCTTTATTGAAGATAATTCTCAAGTCTTGATACCTATCTGGGCATTTTTCCAGATAGTGTCCTTCCAAAGGACACATTGTAACAAAACAATATTTAGTTTGTCATGGTTATTCTAAAACAATTACTGTAACATCCTGGTTTAAATTTAATTACCAATTAAGGTTAATTAGAGAATTAAGATTTATTGATTGAATAATAATGATAATAATAATAATGCCTGGAAATTCCTCATGTGCCCTTGGTGGTGTTGGGGAGGAGTTTCGGTCCTCTCTCCCTTGTGATTCCCATGCTGATGGGATGGGAGATGAATGAGATGTGACTTTTGATTGAAAGGGAGTGTAGGCGCTGTAACATCCTAAAAATTTTATTCTCATGTATAATCATTTTGATTTAGACCATCAATGATATTATGCATTTTATCTCAACTTTCTACATAAATTTTTGGTTAGGACAACATCTTCAATTTAACCTTTTACCATGGTAAATAATTTTAACTTTATACCTTTGGTAAAAGTTAATCAAATAATTTATTACCTATTTCCTTAGTTATTAATTTCCTTGGCTTTTCCAATTACTCTCATCAAATTGCCACATACTCCACTCAAAATGCGTCATCTTGTACACATTCTAATTGTTAGTTAGAATCTGAATTTGGAAATGTAGTTAACTACAAAGTTGTTCCTCTTTTTCTTATCTTTCCAACAAGACCAAATTTGTTAAATTCCATTAAGATATGAGAGAGATATGCCCAAAATACCAAAACAGTGTCAGAATTGATATTTTACTTCAATCATATCATCTTGTACATATTTTAATACCTTGTTAGAGTCCGAATTTGAAAAAGTGGTAAACTACAAAGTTGTTCCTAGTTGTCTTAGCTTTCCAACAAGACCAAATTTGTTAAAATCCATTAAGATATGAGAGAGATATGCCTAAAATACCAAAACAGTGTCAGAATTGATATTTACTTCAATCAAACAAACTACATTATGTAGGCTGCGGAAATGGTCAACAATCCAGCTCATTTTTCTCACCTAAAACCTCCATTATCACCATAATTCATGCACCTAACATCCCACTACAATCCCATTATGAAAATCTTGTCCCCCACTTGTCATTTGCATCATTAAATCAACACTACATCTAGTTCCCAAGTCTGAATTCTTAGAACAAGCTAAAGTTAGTGAAGTCTCTCTCTTATTTTCTTTCACTTTCTCCATCAATTTCACTCTTGATCTGAAGTTAGGACAATAATACAACACTTTCAACCACTTTAGGAACCTCCATTAAGGTAAGAGGGGATAGGGTTGTGAATAATTATGAAATGGGTAGAATTGTATGCTGTCCTAGGATTCCAGTTTTATTTTCGTATCTTGTTACTCGGTTTTGAGATTGAAAGCGTGTGATTTTGATTCTGACTTCTTCATAAAAGTTGTATATCTTTTTGTTATCTGAATTTTAGGACCTGAATCAATTAATTTTAATATGTATAGCAAAAGTTATAGCCAAAATACTACAGCATGTCTGAGTGGAATATTTATCCTATGTTTTGTATATATATTAAAATTCTGGGACTTATACATGCATAATCAGCCTTTGATGTCTTCATGAAAGTTGTATATATTTGTGTTATGGATCTGTAGAAAGTGGTTTCAAGTCAAAATGATTTTTGTAGCTCGAGTTATGCCTAAAATACTGAAGTATGTCCAAGCTGTAAATCTGTTAACTTGAGATACATATTTTATTTTTTAAAACTGGGAACTTTGTGGTGCGAATTAGTGATTGGGGTCTTCATCAAAGTTGTAGATCTTCTTGTTATGGGAATTTTAAGACCTGAACCGACTAAATTGGATATGTATAGAATACGTTATGATCAAAATACTACAGCATGTCCGATTGAAATACTTATCTTGTGTTTTATGCATATATGAATATTCTGGGAATTATACATACGTTTTTAGACCTTGATGTCTTCATGAAAGTTGTATATATTTATGTTATGGATCTATAGAAAGTGGTTTCAAGTTAAAAGGATGTTTGTAGCTCTAGTTATGCCTAAAATACTGAAGTATGCTCAAACTAAAAATCTGTTAACAATGAAATGATATGTATAACATGAGTTATAGCCAAAATACTACAACATGTCCGATTGAAATACTTGTCTTATGTTTTGTGCATATATTAATATTCTGGGAATTATACATACATTTTTAGACTATGATGTCTTCATGAAAGTTGTAGATATTTACGTTATGGATCTATAGAAAGTAGTTTCAAGTTAAAAGGATGTCTTTAGCTCTCGTTATACCTAAAATACTAAAGTATGCTCAAACTGAAAATCTGTTAACTATGAAATCCGAATCTTATTTTT
Source organism: Clitoria ternatea (assembly GCA_037962975.1). Taxonomy (NCBI): domain Eukaryota; kingdom Viridiplantae; phylum Streptophyta; class Magnoliopsida; order Fabales; family Fabaceae; genus Clitoria; species Clitoria ternatea. Next base: position 193,085,648 of record CM075672.1, on the reverse strand, counting down.
AAAACTGAGAATTTTGTAGTGAGAATTAGTGGTTGGTGCCTTCATGAAAGTTGTAGATATTTGTGTTAAGAATAATTTAGAACTGGTTTCATGCCAAAATTGTTTTTGTAGCTCCAGAAACGTTGAAAATACTAACCTGTGTATGTTTTAAAAATCCTCTTTGAGGCAGTTTTGTATTCTGTGAATAAGTGATGTTTCTGTTTAGAATTTGAATTTATGGTCTTCATGAAAGTTGTAGATATTTATGTTATTGAGCTATAGAAAGTGGAATCACATGAAAAGGATTTGATTTGCTCATGTTATGACTGTTTTACTAACGTATGTTGCTGTTGGAAATGCTGAAATTTGCTTATAATGGTTATTATGGATAAAAATGATATTTTCCCTATGGGTAACAAATTATTATTGAATTCTTGAGTGATTATGAAGTATTATGAATGTTTATGAGTGTCTAATGAGCATCATTCAGTTTGTGTATTTTGGTGGTGAATAATTATGAATGACTAAATTAATATATATACATGAATGTCTTACGGTTATTGATATATGTGGTTGAAACAGTAAATCCATGATTCTGAAAATTATTATATATGATGTGTCCTTTGAGGACTTGTGGTTTTCCAAGTGGTTTTGGAAATTGATATATCATGGTATGTTAAATGATAAAGAGAATTAAAGGCATTCATGCATCATAAGCATTTGGACGCACCATGGAATTTAGGGGTTCCATGATTGCCTACCCTGGTGGGGGGTTACTCTATGATGAGTTTAAGCCCTATTTTCACAAGAACCATGGAAGTGTAGGGATCCATGGTTGTGTAAATTCCTACTGGTATACTTATTTCTGCAGGAGCCATGAAAGTGTAGGGATTCATGGTTATGCTAATTCCTACTGGAGTCTCTATAAGACTTTTTACTGCAGTATTCCCACCAAACTAAATGGATCCAGCATGACATCATGTGACTAATTAAAGATTTATAAATGAACTTGTTTGGCATATTCATCATATCATTATGCCTTGTTAGTTGTGTTTGTGCAATTTTATTTATTTTATAATTATTCTATATTTTGTCTCACTCTTACATTAATTTTTACAGTGAATGCCACGCAGAATGAAGAGTGATGCCATGATTGATGCCTATATGAACTATTACTTGGACTTTGATTTTATGGGTTGTAATAAGTATAACGTATCATGTACCGTTATTTTTCTAAATCGTTTCCGCTACTTAAATGTTTTATCGAATTTAATTATTCACGACTAGTATGTATTATAATATTCCGCAATTACCAAATACTACGTGAACTCTGAATTTAATTTATGAATTTTAAAATGATCTTTTAAAAATACGAAAAATTTATTCGGAAAACTACACGGGACGTCACATTGGTGGTATCAGAGCGTTTTCAAAAATTCAGGACCAATTGATGTAACATGTATTGTTCTTGATATATTATGTGAATTGTTTAATTACTTGTTTGATAATATGTTAAGTGTGTACTATATGACTTGTGCCTGATTGATAAATTGTAAAATGACTTGTTTGATTACTTGCTTGATAATATGATAAATTTATATTATATGACTTATTACTTATCTGATAAATTGTAGAATACTTATAGTTACGTTATAATATTATATATATATATACGACATATTTTCCCTTAGAATTAGTATAAACCAAACTACAAATGTAGGATGGCAAGAAACAACAACAACAACGATATGGCAGCTGCTTTCAACCGTTTGCCTGAAGCCATTGAAAGACAAAATCAACCGAGAAGTGCTGGTGGACTTCACGGGCTAGATCATTTCCTAAAAAGGAAGCCATCACAATTCAAAGGAGGCTACAATCCAGAGGTAGCGTACCTATGGGTTAAGGAAATGGAGCACATTTTCCGAGCCTTGCCCTGCACAGAATTTGAAAAGGTGGAGTGTGCCACTTACATGATGGTTGAGGAAGCAGAAAACTAGTGGATACATGCCAGAACTCGTATGATTGAAACTGATAGACCATTGAACTGGGTCAACTTCAAAGACTGTTTCCTAGAGAAATATTTTCCAGCAAGTGTGAAAAGCCGTAAAGAGCTGGAATTTATGGAGCTGAAACAAGGCTCAATGTCTGTTGGAGAATATGCTGTAAAGTTTGAAGAACTATCTCTCTTTTACCCTCCTTTTCAACAGGCTGGTGCCGAAGAATCAAAATATGTTAAATTTGAGAACAGGCTGAATCTGGAAATCAAAGAGGCGATAGGGTACCAAGAAATTCGGAGTTTTCCTATTCTAATCAACAAATGCAGAATTTTTGAAGAAAATCACCAAGCCAGACTGGCACATGAAAAGGCCAATAGACAACTGAAACCTCATTCAGTTGATTTCAAAAGAAGAGGATCATTCTATCCAAGACGTTTCAAGGGAGGATCATCATCATCATCTTCAGAGAGACGCAACAATATGAGGTGTCTTAAGTGCGGAGGTAATCATCATGTACGTGATTGTAACAGACGTCTTGAAGATGTCACTTGCTTTCGATGTAATCAGAAAGGACACATCAGTCCAAATTGCCCTCAGAACCGTCAAAACGACAGCAACACTATGAATAATCAAAGAGGCTCTAACTATCAAGGAGGTCGTGGAGAAAATACGCGAGCTGCTCAACCTCAAAGACTGAAAAGGGAGTTAACAGACCAGAGGTTACAGCCAACAACTGGGAGAGTCTTTGCCATCAGCGGTTCAGAGGCAGACCAAGCTGATGACCTCATACAAAGTAAGTATGAGATCAATGGTACAATTTTATCTGTGTTATTTGATTCTGGTGCTACACATTCTTTCATTTCTGATGAGTGTGTTAGACGCCTTCAATTACCTGTGAAGCCTATGACATATGATCTGATTGTTTCCACTCCCACCGGTACACAACTTAGGACTACTAAGGTGTGTAACGAATGTTCTATGCTCATAGAAGGTAAAAACTTTCTAGTAGATCTTGTTTGTTTACCTTTGAAGGATCTGGAAGTAATCCTAGGGATGGACTGGTTATCGGCAAATCGAGTCTTGGTGGACTGTCATAACAAAACTGTGATATTTCCATCAGAAGAAAATCTTACTTCCGACAATCTCAAACTCTTTGCCTTACAAGGTGAAAGCCAATTATTTGCCTTGTTTACTTTTCCATAAGGAGATGGAGAATCTAAAGAGATCGAGATACCAGTTGTTTCTGAATTCCCTGAAGTATTTCCTGAGGATGTCTCGAGTTTACCTCCAGAACGTGAGATAGAATTCTCAATTGATTTAATTCCAGGAGCAAAACCAGTATCTAAGGCTCCATATCGCATGTCACCTATTGAACTGGCAGAACTAAAGAAGCAAATTGAAGAGTTATTGGAGAAGCATTTCATCAGGCCCAGTGTGTCGCCATGGGGAGCGCCAGTATTACTAGTCAAGAAGAAAGATGGAAGCATGAGATTATGTGTAGATTATCGTCAGTTGAACAAATTGACGGTGAAGAATAGATATCCTTTGCCCAGAATTGATGATTTGATAGATCAATTTAGAGGTGCTACTGTATTTTCCAAGATTGATCTACGATCGGGTTATCATCAGATTTGTGTCAAGTCTGAGGATATTCCAAAGACAGCTTTTAGAACACGCTATGGCCATTACGAATATCTTGTGATGCCCTTCGGAGTAACCAATGCCCCAGCTGTATTCATGGATTACATGAATCGAGTGTTTCATTCATACTTGGATCAGTTTGTTATTATCTTCATTGATGACATTCTGATTTATTCCAAGACATGGGAGGAGCATGAAAAGCATCTTCGAGTGGTATTTCAAATTCTGAAAGAGAAGCAATTATATGCTAAGTTGTCTAAATGTGAATTCTGGTTGAAAGAGGTAAAGTTTCTAGGCCATGTAATCTCAAGCGAAGGAGTGTCTGTGGACCCTTCTAAAGTTGAAGCTGTAACGAACTGGGAGAAACCTACTTCAGTCACTGAGATACGAAGCTTCCTGGGATTAGCTGGTTATTATCGGAGATTCATTAAGGGGTTTTCTCAAATTGCCCTACCAATGACTCGTCTAACCCGGAAGAATCAACCTTTTGATTGGATGCCAAAATGTGAGAGAAGTTTCCAGGAACTAAAAATGAAGCTTACATCTGCTCCAGTCTTAACCTTGACTAATCCACAGGAAGACTTTGTGGTTTATTGCGATGCTTCTAAAATGGGCTTAGGTTGTGTTTTGATGCAGCAACGGAAGATGGTTGCCTATGCTTCTAGACAGTTGAGACCACATAAAATGAACTACCCGACACATGATCTAGAATTGGCAGCGGTGGTATTTGCTTTGAAAATCTGGAGACACCATTTGTATGGAGTCAAGTTTGAAGTGTTCAGTGACCACAAGAGCTTGAAGTATTTGTTCGATCAAAAGGAATTAAACATGAGGCAGCGAAGATGGATGGAGTTTCTTAAAGATTATGATTTTGATTTGAAGTACCATCCAGGAAAAGCAAATGTGGTGGCAGATGCACTTAGCCGAAAGTCCATTCATATGGCATCTTTGATGATAAAAGAGATGGAGATGATAGAACAATTCAGAGACATGAACTTGGGTGTGGAGATGAAATCTTCAAAAAGTATGACTTTGGGAACTTTGAAAATAACCAATGATTTTCTGAAGCTGATAGGTGAAATGCAGACAGAGGACTTGCAACTACAGGAGTTGAGAGAGTTGCAGGTGAATGGAAAGGATATGGGATTACAAGAAGGATCAGATGGAATTTGGAGAATCAGAAGTAGAATTTGTGTACCAGATGATGTTGATCTGAGAAGGACAATCCTAGAAGAAGCGCATAAAAGTATGTTGAGCATTCATCCTGGATCAACTAAGATGTATCAAGATCTGAAGAAAAGCTTTTGGTGGCCAAGGATGAAGAAAGAAATAGCTGAATATGTGTCTTCATGTCTGGTGTGTCAAAAAGCCAAAGTGGAACATCAGAAGCCATCTAGTGAACTACAACCATTGGAGATTCCTGTCTGGAAATGGGATGACATTTCAATGGACTTTGTGTCAGGATTACCAAGAACACGTTCAGGAAATGATGCAATCTGGGTTATTGTAGACAGATTGACTAAGTCTGCTCACTTCCTTCCGATGAATATGAAGAATTCTCTACAAAAGTTGGCACAATTATATGTGAAAGAGATCGTGAGACTTCATGGTGTACCATCCAGTATTGTGTCAGATAGAGATCCGAGGTTCACTTCCCGATTCTGGGGAAGCTTGCATCAGGAGTTGGGTTCAAGACTCCGATTAAGTTCAGCTTATCATCCTCAAACAGATGGACAGTCAGAGCGTACCATACAAAGTTTGGAAGACTTACTACGATCTTGTGTACTTGAGCATGGTGGTAGTTGGGAGCAATTTCTTCCACTGATTGAATTCACGTATAACAACAGTTACCATAGCAGTATTGGTATGGCTCCATTTGAAGCATTGTATGGTAGAAAGTGTCGAACGCCCCTTTGTTGGTTAGAAACTGGTGAAAGTTTGGCGTTAGGACCTGAAATTGTACAGCAGACTACTGAACAAATAGAAGTAATCAGAGAGAAGATGAAGGCATCCCAAGATAGACAGAAGCAC